>CM056997.1:138457878-139657878 GCA_029891345.1 Dryococelus australis
CCTCGGGTTCGACATCGGACAATGTCAGAACCCGCACCCAGTCAACGTCTTCCAAGAGTGAGGAGCCCAGCAGAGGTGGCGATGAGGTTGCGGCTACTCTGGAGGTCCTGCCTCAGCAGCCCACAAGGTTCTCGTGGCTCTCCGGAAGAGGGGCCGACCCCTGAAGAAACCACACCAGTACCTGTAACTGAAGTACTCTTATAAACTCTTAATTAGCTGTAAATTACTGAAACAGAGGCGTGTGAAGATAAACTATAAACATGGGCGTGAATTGCTGCAAATACACACTTAACCAGTGAGCAGTCATAAATTGCTGCTGTATTTTGACCAAGTGAATTAGCATGTAAAATTAAAGCTATCGTAACCGTAAAATTGTTGCGTGCTTTATTAAGAAGGGACGGACAGTTGTCTGGCAGACATGAATAACTGCCAATTTTGTGTATGTAAACCAGTGTCCTGAAAGACTAATTTTTTATCACAAACAAATACGCTCAGTCCACGACAGCATATTCAGTGATGCACCCAAGGGCGCTGATAAGTGCCACCATAAACAGTGCTGTGAAATAAACAATTGAAGCAAAGACTTCCGTAACTGAGAAAATTATATCTACAGGTCAGTGACAGAAGTTCAGTAAATACATAATAAGAGGCTCCTATAACAAGCTAAGTCATCTCTGAGAGGGCAGAATTTTTTTTCACTACCTAGGTGAAATCTGTCACACCATAGGAGGGGTGAATTGATGCATGACGCTTACTGATCCAAGCCATTACGACTTTGTTTCATCTGTGCATAATTTCCCTGGCGCAGTGGACGGGGTGCACACTAGTGTAATACTGTATTTACTGGTGTTTGGCTCGCCCTTTTTTGCCGAAATAAAGGAAAAAATTTCTGGGGAAAAAAAGAAAGGGGAAGTGGTAGCCATAAATTGTCCTCACACACACTCTCTCTCTCTCTCTCTCTCTCCCCCCTCTACCACTACCCTCTCCCCCCTCTCAGGACCCTTCAGTTATGTGTAGGTCTAAACTCCGCTCCCCCCTTCCTCACCCTAATGTAATCCTGTCATGCCACAAAACCAGAGCTGCCACATGTTTACAGCCCCCCACCCCCTTGTAATAACACACCCAGATGTTGCCCATCAATAATACCGCCCCATCCCTCTTTGTTCCCATGGCAGTGGCTAGTGAGCCATGTTTCCGAAAGGGGGGGCCTTTTTTTTTTTTTTTGTGATAGGGGTAGTGCGACATTCTAACACAGCAAAAAAAAAAGAGCTGGGCACTGCTAAAAGGAGAAAAAAGAAAACGCAGCTGGAAACTAGTAGTAGGAGCAAGATGGTTCCAGTATTATTTTTATTTTGGCTTTTTTGCACCAAAGTTATTTAATTAAAGTATTTTCCAAACATATCACAATTACCACACATTAATTTAAGAAAGAATAATTTGTTCCATATTTACTAATAGGGCGCCACAAATTTTTGGTGAAATTTTATTTTTAAAAAAAATTCCCCTGGAATTCATTGTAAAATTCATGGTGTGCACTATACACAAGTAAATACGGTATCTACTAGATTGGCATCAGGTTACTACCTTGTTGCAGGGAGTAATACAGATGCATCAGTGTTATACTATTCATCACCATGGTCTGTAAGCTATGCCACGCCATCCCCTCAAGAAGACGTGAAGTATGAATGAGCCAGTGGCCAAGCTGCTGCTACCATCCCGGAATGGTCAAGAAGTTCATGGGTGCACCCAGGGATAGTGCCTCCCACAAACAAGTGACTGACCATCACCACGCAGCCCAAGCGAAGAGCCAGCTGGTGGTATATGTATCTGCGTGCAGCAGAAGATTGCCAGTAGTTTGTCTGCCCTCTTCAGGGCTAGCCAGCTCTGACAGCTAGCGCTACCACTCCTGAGTGCTAGGGCTCTCTGCCGACTTTGCGTCAATAGACCTTCCAGCAGTTGTTTGTTGGCTCTTGTTAGCCACATCAGCCCTGGCAACTCGCTCCACCTTGAGCGCTGGAGATCTCATACCGAACTTCGTCCCCAGACAACCCAGAAGCTCTTCAGCACCATCTCCTGAATTCTTCCATAGGATCTCCCCCAGCCATCCCTGAAGAAGTCGTCAACCCTCCCGAGCCGACTGCCCATGGTAATGTGTACCCCACAACGCTTCAGGAAGTGGCCCCCTTATGTCCCTTCTGGATTTAGCACAGAGTAGATAGTGACAGTTAATAGCTACCTAGTCGAAATTGCCACTGCGTAGATTAGAACCTGGTCCCCTTCACCTGGAATCTGCATAGTTTCTACTTCCGGTCAGCCCAAGGTAGTTGGGAAGTAGTACGGGCCACCATGTTTGTTCCTCTCTGGAATAAAACACGTTTTCTCACTTTGAATTTCATTTCCTTAGGTGCCTGTGAGATCCCACGTGAACACCATGCCCGCCAGTGTGGACAGGGTTTTAAATCACCTGATTTTACCATCTATTGTAAGACTGTGAGCTCCCCCTCAGAGACTCATACTTCAAAACCACACACATGCTCGATGGCCACCCATTCGGTGTACCCCTTTGTACCGAAGGGCAGAGCCCCAACCACTAGTAATACAGCCCCTAAGGAAGCTAGACAACCAGGTCAGTTTGCACTTCATCCACTGCATCATTTGAGTTGCCGGAGGAAGTATTTGACCAGTTCTAGGGACCTGACAGCCTTAGAGCCTACACCCGCAGTTGTCGGGCGACTCAGAAAAAACACTACCTCCAACCATCACATTACTTGTGTTGCCGGTCGGGGTAACGGTGCAGCTCTGTATCGGAACCAAACCTCCCCTATGGCCTCGGGTATGATACGAGTGGTAAACGGCAGAGCGGCACTGCCTACAATACACGCGGTGTTTTCTTTCATTTACCCATCCAGTCATTAACATGGCGGCATCAGAGGAGCTTGTGAAGCTATTTCTGGTATGTGAATTCACTTTGTTAAAGAGGCGGGTGTTGCCTACAGTTAGGAGAAAATACAGGGTACAGCCCTTTAACAGTTGTGCAGGCATAGGTTTGGAGAGTACCACAATCTATGTCGTAACTTAAGAAAAGACTAAAATCGTTTTTCCAATATACAACAATGTTGACAGGAACATTTGCTTACGTGCTATTGTCCATTTCATATAAGTGGGTTAAAGTCTGACAGACAATGTGACCAACCTACACTCTATGTAAGCAGTAAATGCTCTCGTTCGTACAGTATTGTATTAGCTGATGAACTGCTGCTGGTTCTGTGTTGTTAAGCTGGCTATTTTTATGATGGATTTAGAAGAAAATAGTACTTGGAACAAAAAGTTGTAATTTAAAATTTTAATTATACTTACAACATTTATGGTTTAAATTATGTTTTTAAAGCAATATTACATTTTCTTGGCTATTAGTGACTGGACTTTAAAAACATGTTTAGCAATTAGAGTATGTCGACACATACGAACAGTAAATGTTTCCAGCCAATGGCTAGCCATGGTTACGTTTTCAATTTCCAGCCCCATGAACGGCCATAGGCGCACGCTTCTTTCTCGTCGGGTTTATTATATGAATATCTTGTTGGTGTTGTCTGAATATTTAATCAATAGTTAATAATTTTTTAATGTGCTTTTTTTTTTCAAGCATAGTTGGTTGTAGATACTGTTGTGTGTTTTCTTGAGAGAAATGTAACATTATCTGCACATGTTACCGCATCCCTTCTGCCATTATCCGTACCGCCTTCCACAATGAAGTGATACGAATATAATGTACATATCTAAGTGTAAGTTTGTTTGTATCAGGAAAAGTGCACAGTGTTGATTTTTCTGAATAATTCTGCAAATAAATTATTTAATGCTAGTGATGAACAAACGTGATTTTAGCGGAGTAAATTTGGCAAGGATTGCCATAAAAAAAAGTGTTCAAGAGGTTGCAAATTTTACAAGTAGTAAGTTAACATGTTTTTAAAATGTGTTTGTAATTTAAAACAATTATTGAAATTCACTTGGCTTGAAAAAGCCACACTTTCCAAACTTGTAGTGAATGAATAATATTTGTGTGTGTGTCTACATCGTAAATTCAACTAGTGTAAGGTTAACTTCGGTCTAAGTGTGTGTGTGTGTGCGTGTGTGCGCGTGCGTGCGTGCGTGTGTGTGTGTGTATATATATTGCTACATCTGTACTAATATGAACAGCGATGTATCACATTTTGTTTTTTCATTAAAGTTAATAATTTTCAAAATGAAATAATTTTATTGTTATTTCCATACACACGAAATTTTCCATTGCTCCATCCAAACAATATGCAACCTAAAATGCCACACACTCGTAAGAACATTGAAATGTCATCTCACAAAATATGTAAAACTAAAGCCCCCCTTCATAGTTTCATTTTTCCCCTCAAAATAAATTAACAAAACCCCAACAGATTTAACTCTGTCGTTACAAAAATAAAACAAGTTGGAATGCCAACCTAACTGTAATATCCTACATTAATTACTGGGCGGAAGTTAGCTATCGTCAGATTTTCAGTGCCTGCCATTACATGGAACACGAGGAAGGAGGAAAATGCAAGTGTGTATTGGACTGAAAACATTTGTTTACAAATATAATTTTCTTCAGTGACAAAACAGCTGCGGTGGAAGGATACACTGTGGCAGTGCTACTTTTCTAGAATTGTCCAAATTTACACCACTTACATGAAATGTACGATATATAAGATTAAGCCTCGTTTGGAGAAGAACAGCGTCTTTAAATGAAGTTTTCTCTCTTCCAGCAGCACCAATTTTCTTTCCATTTCATGTTTTGCTGACGCAGTAGACTTTGCATGCTGCGGGCGTATCCGTTATTTGTACCGTCTCCATAACTGGTCGTGATCTTGGTGTGTGTGGCTGCGGGGATTTTTGCTTAGTTTGTGGCAACCGAGTGGGTTCCATTTATAGGTGTACCTGTTCTTCTGGATCATCTTCAGCTCCCTCATCCTGATAGGCAACAAGAATCCCTATCATACGGCTTGGCAAGAATACATCTTTAGCGAACTACATCATATCAAAAAATTGCCATGCAGGCAAAGTACCTGCTGCTGAAACCTGACTTTTGGGGTGATTCCTGTATAATTTTGTGGAATTAGTCCTTTATGTTTTTCCGTTTCATCTCTTCGCCTAAAATTAAAAGATATATATATATATTTTAACACCACACACAATACACCATAAACGCAGTAACACAGGCACAAACCACATACCTTCCACACCGTTTAAGTCCATTCACAATAGGTTCCCAGGGCAAAGCCTTGCTGGGGGTTGGGGATATCTATTTCCCCCCCGTTCTTCTTCCCCCAATGAAATAAATTATGGGCAAAAATAATTATATTTGACAAATGTAAATAATGCATCTCTTAATAATTTAGCGGAGAAACTCTTAATAAATCCAGTGTCACCATAATGTGTGTAACTGCAATGGTTTTGACTGCCTATCATAAATGTTGTATTTTACCATGTATTTGTTTTTAAAAAAAATGCTTTGCTACCCCCCCCCCCCCCCCCCCCCCCCCCCCCCCCCCCCCCCCCCCCCCATGACATCCGGGCTATGCCCCTGGAAGTTAACATTTTTCTGATACCTGCAAAGTCCTACCTTCAAATACTAGTTACGTATCCTAACACTATATGTAAATAAATACATTTGCAAGTTACTTCAATATTTTAGTTACAAATTTGATGTGTTTATGTTCTAGCTGTCCAAACAATGCTGGCATATTTCAAAAAGTCTGCAACACTTTTTTACTTGTAAACTATATGTTTTACGAGCTGTTGTCAACATGGCACGTTTCTCCTTGGTTTTGATTTGCATTGATTGAGAAATTAAAAATAATCATGTGTTTATAAAATACAAATAAGTGGTGTAGTTCAGCAAACAGTTCCAAAATTAGCACTTCAAATTCTGCATCAGTCAACCGTCAATTATATTTGGCCTTCTTTGCTGTAAAAAAACTCACAGAATGTTCTCACTCAACAGGAACAGCACTCGGTTTACTCATAACAATCTCTTCCGACATCTTGACCCAGGCTGAAACCAGAGCGGCATACAAAATTTTTAATCTCTGGAACCTGCGGCGTCGTGTGAACGGGGAGCGGTGCCACCCTGCCGCTGCAGTCCACCCTAGCCAGGTTCATCTATTTTTCATTCAAAACGCTTACAACATTACTTTAAGCTGTGCCGCTCTACCGCTTTGCCACGTGCCTCTTGACGCTTGCTGCTTTTATCGTACCCGAGGCCGAAAACATAAGTACTGCATTGTCCTAACCTATTACACTTGCTAGTTTTAATTTGACCTTTATGTAATAACTTTTTACATAAGGCGTGGAATGTCCGGGGCGGCGTGTACGGCATGCTCACCGTGCATTTTCCTTCATGCTCTTACTTTAACTACATCTTTCAGTGAAACAGTCACCCAGTGACGCATTGTTAGGAAAGTTGAGGGTATGCATTTAACTTATATGGACCTACTTCCAGGACTTGTTACAGCGCAACTCACACTTTCTAACCATGCTCACTTATTTGCTGGGAATTTACGTTATACTCGTCGAGTTTTAAAGTATTTTAAGATCTAACATACTTAGTGCGGGGTCAGGGTCAAACCAAGCATTAACTTTTCAAATTGTTAAGGGAGTTGACTCTACTTTATTTCCTCCGATGCTCTCTTAACAACAGAAGACCAAATTACACATAAAATCACAATTGTTCATATCTACTTTACTTTATGCCCATTGTCAGGAGGAAAGTCTACTTAGTTAATGGGGCACTAGTTTGTGTAGGACCTCAGTTCCTGGCAATGCGTCTTTTGAATTCCTTCCCTTCAAAATCTAAAACAAACAATCCTACGAACATATTATTTATCAATTTAGCCTGGATATTTAAAACTATATTTACATATGCCAGCAAACAAAAGAGAAGTTTTCCCTACGTCAATTTCATAACCTTTCGTAATTCTAAGCTAGCTTAAACGAGTTCTTTCACTCTCGTTTTTCACATGATACCCTATTCCTATCACTCCCTATCTTTTTACTAACACTTTTGGGTTTTCTATAACAGTGTGGAAAAGCACGTAGTAGAAGTCAGGTACTCATCAGGGATGTTCTTATGTGGTGTGATGGCATTTCGCCCTGTATCACTCTTCGGTGATCGTCCTTGCTTCCTGGGGAAGGTGGACATAATGGCTGGCCAGCGAAATATTGTCGGTGGATGCCGAGGAGCATCCCTGTTGCACCCTGGGACGTGTATCGTGCATCTGACACAAAGTGGTTTCACTCGTTGCAGCGTGGGGTAGGCCTGGGAGGGCGGCCTGGTTGAAGTTGCTGTCAGCCAGGCAGACATCACTGGCAGTGGCCTGGGTAAGCGTTTCTGGATGGCTCTGCTGGATGTGATGCTCTCTGGACTCCGCAGTTCAACACTCGCTCTATCCTTCTGCTCCAGTCGGGGGGAGGGGGGCCTGCTTACACAACACAGATGCTTCCAAGCATCCAGATAGCACTGACTGTCCTTGGAGCTGATTTGTGTGCTGGAGGTCTCTGCGGCTGGTGACTTTTCAATTGGTTCAGTCTCCTGGTAGACCGTGGTGGTAGTGACTCCGTCAGCTGCTGGTGTGCTCACTCCAATCATAGTTTTCGTATTCCTGTTGCTAATGATTGGTGTGTGGGGAAGAAGGGGTAGCAGGTTGCGTAATCGTGCTTCCTTATCCTCTGTGATTTCTACGCCCTTGGGAGGTGGTGTGGATGGAACGGAACCTGGGGCTGTGGATACAAAGGGACTCCGCCACGATCCTTTGGTTATTAAGCTTAATTTCCTGGTCTGGTGCCGGGGTGAGTAGGGGAGATACAAAGTAGGTATAGAGGGTAATGTCCTCTGAGACATTCCTCCCTGGATTCCTAACCATATGTATGTTCTATACACTGGGGGAGGGGGTGTCTCCTCTCGTTCTATTTCCGGGGCCTCTGTCTTCCTGACCGGAGATCGAGAAACTTGTCTCGTTTGTCCCGTTGGTGTCTGGGGTTTGGTACCTGCTTTGCGTGCAGTTATTTGGGGGTTAATCCCAGTTCGGGTAGTCCCAAGGTATGGGCTCAACTTGTCACCTGGGACCTTGCGTACATGTCTTGGGGGTCAATTACCCAATACACGTTCCCGTATGGGCAGATTACAGTAAAGGGTCCGTTCCACTTTGGGGACAGGGTGGTGGCAAACTGGTATGATCCGTTGCTGAGAGGCTGATACTTCACCAGCACTTGACTTCCCAAGGAGTAAGTTCTGGCTTTAGTTTGGGGGAGCGGGTATTTGCATGCTATGTACTGGCCTTGATGCCATTGGGGCCCCCCTTTCCCTTGCCTTTGCAGCTGCGAAGATCCTGTTGGAGTCTACCTGGGATCTGGCTGGTGCTTCCCATTGCCAGTCCCCAGAGCGACGGATCGTATGACCGAGGAGGAGTTGACTCAGGGAGGCTCTGATGGCTTCGTTTTCTCTCCTAAGGGCAAAAAGTATGGCTGGGATCTCTTGATCCCATTGGTTGTGATTGTCGCCTATGCTCAGTCAGAGGCATTTATTTAGCTCCTGGTTTTGTCTTTCTGTAGGGTTGATTTGGTGGTGATAGGGAGGGGGAGTCCACTCCTCCACTCACCAGGCGGCACAAGCCTCCCTCCAAGATCGACTGGTAAACGGTGTTTCCGTTGTCTACGAGGATAACCCGGGAGTATCCCCAAGGGAACAGTTCTGTTTTTCAGTTTCCCAAGGATTTGTTTAGTCCCTTGGCTGGGGAGGGGAAAGCCTCTACCCATCGGTTGATGCATGCCAGCCTTCTGCGCTACCGAGATGCGCAATCTGCTGCTGACTTTGCCCCATCTGAGCGCACCAAGCACGGAGCAAAATCAATTTAATTGGCCGCTGAGACTTGGAAATAATATATTAAAATTACGTTTGGCTTTAATTGGTCTGCCACTTCATTGAACTTCACATCTGAATATATATTCTTCCACATCCAATCAAGAAGGAATGTGCCAGAGCAACCCTGACCAAGAAATAATATAGTTTATTTAAATGATACTATGCTACCCTGCCTGGCCAAGAAGTTCCAAACCACCCTCAAGATAGCAGTACCCCCGTGACCTGACGTCATGGCCTGCCTGCCTGCCTGCCTCAGTCTGGGGTGCATGAAAATGTCATCGCCTCCACCAGGGGAGATAAGGAATTGAGCGGCACACTCCCGCATCAGATAAACGAGTCCCTGTGTTGGAAGGCTGCGCTACCCCCTGCCCCCGGAGAATCGCTGACACAGGGCAATTTTCGTATAAATAGAAGTACAGCCCCGTGGTCCAGCAGAGACACCAGAGCTCGACGGCCATAAGGTTCGCTAGCTCCCCTACAATCTGCGGAAGACTCTCCTCTCCTCTGCAGTCCACCCAGGTTTCAACCTCCTTCACTTCAGCAGCCAGAGGCAGGTCTCAAACCACCACCTACAACCAACCGGCAGCTTGCATAAGGCCGCCAGCACTCCAGTCCCAGTTTGGACAAGGCTTCCTTCAGCAGACCGCCCAGGGACAGCTCTCCACATTTGATAAATCCCACACCTGTACCCACTTCCCCTTACCTCAGTCAACTTCCCTTGACTCCACGGTAACAGGTTGTTGCGCGATTTACGTCCCCCTGGATAGAACCCCTCAATTTCACTCTGTAAAGAGCGTACTGTGCTTATTTAATTTATTAGGAATTTTTGTAGGGAATTAATTTCATATTTTATTCAATTTTCCCAGGCTCGCCTTCGCCTGTTGATTTTAATTCAGTGTTTTAATATATCATTCTGTACTTATCTTCAAGAGTGTATTCATTAGCCGGGTCTTGCTACATTGTCATCCTTTTAAACATAATAAAGTATTGCGTATCAAACGTAACCCTTTTGTGTGCCGCCTACCATAATTTTAATTTTAAACCCTGTGTCATTTCATTGCTTTATTAATTGAGTGTTGTGTATTCATTCAGTGCGCAGTTAATTAACTTCACGCCTTTGGCTGGCCATGTAGTGTGCTGTATCCCCAGGAGGCAGGGCCTGACAAAGGACCTAATATCTGAGAGTCAAGTGCACCCACCCTGATATAAGGTACAAGGTTTAGTTACTAGCATTGCCCTTGTGAGCAGCAGGTCCGCGAGAGTGACTGTATATTTTGCCCTACCCAGGACTGCTTATAAGCAACCCCTGTTGACAACCTTCATTTTATTTATCTTACATTAATTAGGCGTGCCCTATTGTGACAAGCTATATTAAACCAGATACTAACACTCATCCTAGTACACTAGTCATTAGTGAACCAGCGAACGACCCTATTGATTATAATATATTACCCCCTGACCACAAGACCCTGTTAAAACATTTGTTAGGGTGGTGCGAACTGGATGGAGAATCCGACTGCGAGGAAACCTGCCTGGAAAGAATAGCTTAACACTCCGAATTACTCTGGGGTTTTTAATTCCCTCCACATCAGGTCAGAGAGGCCAGTCAGCACCGTATCCACTAACCACAAAGAGGAGCACGTGTCACAGTAAAATAGGTCTGTTAACTACTGGTAGATAGCGATTCCCTAACCTACTACGGAGGTATGGGCCCATTATATCTGCAGCAGTATGCATCCAAGCTCATTCCGGTAGGGGGATTTAATGGTTGTGGGTAACCCTTATTTCAACATAAGTTCTCACATTGCGCCACATATCGTCTCTATCCATCCCGTCCCACAGATATTGCTTCCTCATGCTCCTTAACGTTTCGGGTTCCAGGATGCTTAGCATGGGGGTGAGTATGGAAATGGCAGCATAGATAATTTGCGCAGGGATTTGGGTACCCACATGCTCCCGCCCCCTCTCTACTGGTATTTCCAACCCTATTAACTAAGAGCATGTTTTCCCCATACACTCTGTCTCCTGTATCATTCTATTTGATTAAATTTAATGCATGCAATAATTTTTTAATTTTTTCTTCTGTTGCAAGGGTTTTTACGTGTCTCTTGACAATTTTTCCCTTGCTCTTTATAGTTAAGACTAGCCCTAAGTACACTTAGGGAGGTAGTCGTGACTCTAAAGTGCAGACCATCACTGCCCAATCCCTCTTTGCCGCGATGCATGTCTCCTTGCATGATTTTTCCTAGTAGGCGTAACGGGTTAGCCCTGAGAAGCAATAAAATCCAGCCCTACCTTCGGGCCATAACTTCACATAACACTTAGAATAAGGTAATTTAGAAAAAAAAAAGGGTACCCACACATTCCAGGAGGCATGGAGATACCCGATTCGTGCCCATATTAAGTTGTCACATAGGCGGTACTTGTGGGGTTGATCCTTGATAAGACGTTTCGCCTGAGTACCCCTTGTTTTTGAGATAGGACTAGCTCTTTGGTGAGACGTGTTTGTTGGAGCTGTAGCCCTGGTATTTTGGGTGTTTTCTGGTCAATAAGGGGACATGTCTACCCCATCTTCTTCTGCCTTAGTGCCTTCCGAGAGATTTGGGAAGCTGGTGAGTACATCTGGTAGAGCGTTGGTCCGTCCAGGACAGTGTTGGACCGTAAAGTCGAATTCAGTGAGAAATATTTCCCACTGCCCTAGCTTCGCTTTTTGGTGACGGGATTGGTGTAGCCATTACAGGGCTTTGGTGTCGGTGCGTAGTAAGATATGTTTGCCGTCTAGGAAGTATCAATACTTCTGCATGGCCCATTTCACGGCCAAACATTCTTGTTCATTGCTATGGTAATGCTTTTTGGTTTCGCTCAGACCATTACTCCCATAGGCGATTACCAGAGATTGGTGGTATGTGTCTTCCTGATAAAGTACAGCACCTAATCCAGTTTGACATGCTCCATCTGCAATATGAGGAGTTTTCCTTCTGTGGGTCTGTGCAGCTGCCCTATCGATTGAAAGTGTTCCGTAAGATCGGTGAATGCTCTTTGATGTTACGGGGTCCATTGCCACCAGCTATCTTTCAGAAGTAGGCTATGAAAAGGGGCCATTAACTGTGCTATGTTGGGCACGAACCAACAAAGCCAAATTGCACAGACCCAAGAACCGACGCAGTTGTTGCTTAGTGCGTAGTGTGGGGGCCTCTTGGATAGCCTGAATCAATCTCTGTTTGGGAAAATTCCCCTCCGGAGCTATTATGTGCTCTATATAATTGGAAGTGGATTTCCCTAAATGACTCTTGCTCAATTTACACGTAAGCCCGTGCATGGCTAACCTCTCCAGGACCCATGTCAAATGGATGCAGTGTTCCTCCCAGTTTTTTGAGTAGATGATAATATCATTGAGGTGCGTAAAACAGAAACAGCCTATGTAACCCGTTTAGACCTCGCTGGAAGGTGGTTGGCATGTTTGTGTTCCCTATTGGAGTAGGGCCGGGCAGTCCCATTTGTAGTGGTGGCCGGGGCAGTACCAGCAGCTCGGCAAAGGGGGCGGTGGGTAGAGGAGGGGTCGGATCGCTCCCTCCAAATGGTCTAGAGAAGGGGATGGGCTACGGCCTTGGCGGTGTATGCTGGTATGTTGATCCTAGACACTGTGTGGTTGTTTTGTTCTATCTCCTTTGCCCTTTCTGCTAATTCCTCTACTGTCTGAGGCTACGGAGTTAATAGAAGGTTACAAAAAGAAGGGAGGAGGGTGCAGACAATGCCCGTACACTCTGCTATTAGTTCTGTTCTGGATATATCCGCTTGTGTATCTGCTCTTTTCGGCAGATGAATATCTCAACCTCTTCCTCGGGAGACTGGATTTCGTTGCCAATGAAGTGTACAGAGAGTTGGGATCTAAGTTAGTCCCATTCCTGGATGAACTTGCCCTATTTTTCCCACCATTGTCTTGCTTTTACCAAACAGTTGGTGGCGTGCTCTACCTACCTACTGTTTGGTTGGTATTTGATGTACCCTCATTTCTTGCCCGCATTCATTCAGGAAGAGGACTGGATCTGGTTGGCACCCAAACTCCAAACCATCCGTGTACCTGGGAGTATCCTCCCACTCTAGGCAGGTGTAGTGAAGTGGCCTTCGGCAATATTCACATTGTATTAAATTAACTCCTGTTTTGTCACAAGTTGCAATGGGACATCGCATGTCTCTTTCAGGAAAGTATTCTGGTTGTGCCGATACCTCGGAGTTGGAGCCTGACATTATATATGTTGGATATTGAGTGCCATGGGATGTTTATTAACTGACTCCCCAAAGTCTGGGAGATTCTTTCGTAATTGAAAGGGGTGGAGCTTGGCTCTTTTGTGCCAAGATTTCATACGTCGGGAGGGAGGTGGCTGGCTAGGTCTAAGCTCCCAAGGCTTAGCTACGTGTAACTTACAGATATAGTCAAATTTAGGTAATAATTCAGGATGAATTATATCCAGTCTGTTTGAGTGCTGATTCCTTCCTCTATACAAAGTTATGTGAACATCCTCCTGAAATATTGTTGTGTTCAGAATTGGTATTACGTGGCGGGGTCACGGATCTCCCCATGTTAGGGAGATCTAGAGGTACACTTTCTTGGTAGAGGATTTTTAATTGAGGAGGGGAATCAAACCCCAGGGTGAGTCTGACCACATCAACCTCCCTCCCAGGGAGTTTGGTCTTGCCCACCGTGAAGGCTGCCAAAATGTGTGATGACAGCTGTCACAAAATAAAAGGGGATTTTAATGGATAAGGATCAACCCTGTAGGCACAAGATTTACTGCCCACCGGCATGTGACTTGTCCCTATATTAAATGTGTGATGATGGAACAAAGTCGAAAATTAGAGGGTGCATGTGCAATGTGCAGGAGTGTGGCATGCGTCAACCCCATGTGTGACTGGCCTGCACAATAAAAACTAGCTCGTCTGAATTTAGCTTTAGACTTTCCCGAGAGCATCACGAATCAGTATAAAACATATTTTGGATACTTTACAAACGATAATACAAATATCCTGCCCTATATTTTATGGTCTACACATCCACCTTCAAACATTTGTTTTGTTCAGTTCTATATATATGTATGTAGGTGTATAGAGATGTGTTGTATTCCATTCCATTTTTTCTTTGAAAATCCCATTAACATGTGGTTGTGTGTGTTTGTTTTTCAGATTGACATCTTGTGTAATAATGAACTCCTGGGCAAAGACCATACACTCAAGTTTGTATACGTTACAAGGTGGAGGTTCCGGGACGGGCCAATCAAACTCGATTACAGGCCAAAACTGGACCTGTAGGAGGGGTTCGGGTTTCTTCAGGACATGGTTTTAAGCTAAACATTAAAATGCAGTTATTTGTGGACTTGGCGTTAATTGGAAACTCTTCATATTGCTAGGGATTACAATTACATTCAGACTAAGCTGAAATTGTTTTGTGATATGTTTGTTGGTAGGGCATTGTGACTTGCCTTCTTTCAGGAGTGTAACAAACTGGTCTAGTGAGCATTTGAGGACAGTAATAGCTTCAATAATGTTTAGTGAGGTTTGTCAGATGGTGAAATGGAAAATATGGTTTACCCAAAAATAAGACTGTCACAGATTTAAAGCTGCGTGCTAATTTCCTTCATTCTAATATTTTACATCTCATTCAACATAAACATTCTGCAATGTAATGTTTTGAGTGTGCAGTTTGCATTCCATTAGGTAGATAACATATCTGTAGGCAACAGTTCAATGTTAGGTCACATTACAGTATGAATTGTATTTAATGATGTGGTTCGCTGCCCTAATAGCATGTATTTTAATGGAGACTGTGAATGTCCTCTTCCAGTAAAGTTGACAGCAAGATACAAAAATGACTTCCATATTTTGACGTATCCAAAGTAACTTTTTCATTTGAGATCACTGAATTTATTTAAAGTATTTTTTGTCTGGTTAATGTAGTAGGCCGAAAGAAATTGCATAACAGAGAAGTATATCTGAGGCATGGCTGTGAACAGCCTATTTTTATAGTAATTATACACCTTGGATTGTGACAGTAAGCCATTCTCTGAACAATGTGTGATACTGTTATGCTGTTCAGAAATTTCTCAGTTCTAGACACTTATTGATCTATTAGCTTTAAAGGGTTTTTGTATCAGCAGCTTTAGTGTAATGATTCAGTAAGGCAGAAGAGTCATTGAAATTATTTTCACTTGCAACAGATGTGACTTTGGAGGGATCAGAAGTAAAATTTGTAGATGTGAAACACTTCAATGTATATGCAGGAGACACACGGTTCAGCACTATGCATATTCAGTTATGACAGTTTACTAGACACAAAAGCTCCATTCTGGTGCTATCTTGCACTTTCGTGTTGTACCAAGGCCTGTCCTCATAAAGACCTATAGTTTGGTCGTACCTTTGCTCTTACAATGTCTAGGACAGAACCGTAGCTGACACTGCTCAGTGTACTGACCCATCGTTGGGAGAGTGCTTTCCCTCTGAAGCTCCACTGCAGCAAGCAGGATTTCAAACGTTGTCTCCACATATCCAGTCTCCATTGATCAGTGTTATGAGAGCACTACTGGTGGGCCCAAACCAATATTCCATGGTACTTGATCAAATTTATATAGTACCTGCTGCCAGCTAAGCACTTTGAAATTTAAGCTTTGAGACGTTGTGGTTTGAATTCTCAGTCCAAAGTCCTATACTCGAAGGTTGAGCTATGACAACTTTCTCTGTTACAAAAAGGTCATGGTTCCTTCCCCTGTGATGGAGACAGTTATTGGGCTACATTTATGTTGTATTACCAAGGACATTAATCTGCCTAGTGAATGTGATTCCAGCCCTCATGATGGTGGTGGTGAAATCCTGAAATCCCTGCTGAATATCTCTGGGTTTTATCAGGACCTCGATGTGCTGAGGATGGTCAGAGGGTATCTGGGAAAGTTACAGAAGGGGAAGCATGTAGAACTTCGCAAGGGGGAGAAAGATGTACGCACAATGCTGGTCATGCTATCTGTCATCTTTCAGACATCAGGTTTGGCAGGAAAAGTTATGTGAAACAATGGATAATAGTGAATGGTTGCAGAGATGTGGGAAAGTTATCCACACAACTGAACATTTAATTATAAACTCATAAATCTGTGATTTATCGATTGTAATAAAAAGGCTAAAAATTTCAGATAGCAACCAGGGCGAAATCTACAAAGCCAACAAAAAACGACCAAACAAACATAACTCCAGAGAAAAGTATGTATTGTATATACAACATGCAATGGATACTTATAAAAGTAAGTAATATTATTCCATTCCTACAAATCGTCAGTAAATATAAACACAGTCCCAGAGATTAGAATTCATTCAATTACTAGTTCTTTACAGTTCCGAATTAGGCCATTCATTATAAATTTATTGTTTTTGAAAGTCCATTTGAAAAAATGATGTTTAGTACTCTACATTTTTCTTGTGATCTTTCCACCACAAGTAAATACATATAAAACATTTTCAGATGGCTTTCACCTCTGAAGTTTCATTGCATCTTATAATAGAAAAAGTTATGTAACATTTGCTTATTGCAAAGCTGCTGCAACATATAGGGTGCCCGGAATTGTAAATACCTGTACTTGAATTCCATTTAAAACAACTTTTGGCCTGTCAATATTTTGTGATAATCTGTGCTTTCAGTTTTATACCAAGACATTTTGCTTGAAGGATGATGAATATTTTCCAAGTTTAATGCTGCAGATACCCTAGCCACAGAGGCTACATAGTCCAGGTGTTGCCTCATATTGCTTCACATATACTTCCAGCAGCCTCCTTCCTGATTTTGCAGGAGTGGGCTAAGCTGGACTTCTACACACTACCACTTCCTCGTACAGCTGCTGTTGCATCAAAAATGCAAATAATAAACAAAATAATGAAAATAGCACAAGATTGCAATGTTTAGAAACGATAAAAGCGAAAAACCTGTGACACAAACAATCTGCTTACCAAACAAGACTACAACACCATTTTGACATGTGAATTTATATTTCAAGAATTTATTTTAGTTTCAAACAATATTTGTCATTTTTGCAATAAAAATAAGTAGATTTTTGGTGCACTTGTAATTTTTAATTTGCTAAACATGAACATATTTTTATTTGCATAATCAGGATTTTTTAGGATATTGACATTGCATTTTTCAGGATTTTTGGGTGTGTGTTTTAGGATTTAGATTTCAAGATCAGTGACAGCCCTGCATTAACAAATAGTCCTGATTCATGTCCACAGGACACTATGTACACTCCAAACATCTTGCCCGCCTTGAAAGGAACATTTCAGTTGTCAGTCGGTAAGAGGCAGAACTTCACAGCTGGATGCCTCACTAGTCCGTAGGAAGTTTGCACGGTTGCCACTCACGCAACCCCATCACTTCTTGAGTGGAGCTCAGCCACCCATCCAAGGTGCCACAACAAGTTGGTTGAGGCTAAGCTAGGGTCCTTGGTGCTGCCACTTGGATCGCTGCTGGAGTGTGTGGAGGTAGTTGTAATGCCACTGGCGCCAAAAATCCTGTTGCAAGCACTCTACCAATTTCCAGCGCTGAAGCTAGTTCACTTTGACTTCATCAAGATCGGGTTCTGGCACGGTGACAAAGGTTCAAGCATTTGGAAATGACCTGGAGTTAGAGCACAGAAATCGTTAGCATCAGAACTGAGAGGACACAGAGGCCTAGAGTTCAAAACATCTTCTACCTTGACCACCAGTGTGTACAGCTCCTCGAATGTAAGAATTTTCTCACCAATGACTCTACTCAGATGACCTTTGAATGATTTCACACCAGCTTACCAAAGTACGGCACAGTTGAGGGATTGAAATGCCAGTTGATGCCAAGATGAGCTGACTATTCAACGGCTGATTGCTGGTAAGCACGTGACATAAGAAGTTGCTGTAGGTCAACCAGGCAATTGTGGGCCCCAACAAAGTTTGCCCCACAGTCACTATATACATCAGACGACCTGCCTCTGCGTGCAATGAAACTTTGTATGCTGCCAGGAAAGCATCAGTGGATAAATCAGATGTTAGCTCCACATGCACTGCCTTGGTGGCACAACAAACAAAAATATATGGGTAAGCCTTTAGCACAGGAACCTTACGAATTCTACTTGGTTTGATAGAAAAGGGCCCTGCATAATCAACCCAGTCCTTTAAAAAGATTTCACCTGTTGCATTCTCATGGCAGGCAGGTTCTCCATAACTGACGTACACGAGGATGGTCTCGCCTTCCAACACTGCAAGCAATGACGTAAGAGCCGGCTAATAGCATGTCTGTCTGACAGGATCCAAAATTGTTCCTGGAGGGGAAAGTTTGCAAACTCAAGGAGAAGAGAACTGGCCTTTGCTCAAAGCAGCAAGCTTATTTTGGAAGGCAATAGACTGCACATACAACAGCAGAACCTGCAAAGCATTCTCCAACTCCTTAGAACTGAGATTCCCAATCACACGTGACCCAGTGACATGACAATTATGGACAAACCTTAGTACAAAGGACATGGCTCAACTTTGCCAGGCTACTAAAATGTGCAATCAGTGTCTCAACATCATCCAATGGCACAAAAGTACTCAAAGACTTCACCTTGTGTTTGAGAACACTTGAGTCCACAATCTTGCTGGTAAGATTTACAGGCCACTGATAAGAAGGTCCCTGCAACCATGATGGGCCTGTCCACCATAAAGAATGATTTATCAACTGAGCAGAAAGGAGACCACGAGATGCACAGTCCGCTGCGTTGCACTCAGAAGGTACGTGCCTCCACCAGGATGATTTGGTGAGTTCCTGTATTTCACTCACCATATTTGCGGCGAATGTCTTCAGCTGATGAGGTGACAAGTCAATTCATGACAAAACCACCTGCGAGTCTGTCCACAAATGGGTGTATGAGAAGGTAAAGACAGTGGTGTACATTTCCAACACATGATGTATCAACCAATATAACAACAGGGCACCGCAGAGCTCTAGGTGAGGCAAGGAATGAGTCTTAACTGGTGCAACCTTTGATTTTCCAGCCAACAGATAAGTGACATGGTTGGTAATACACAAATAAATTACTGCAGCATATCCAATCTCTGAACTGCCACATAAGCAATGCAGTTCGTAAGTTGAGTCATCTGTACCATTTATCTTTCTCTGGTCAGTAATAGACGAGAGAAAATGCTGTTCACTGTTGAAACAACTCCACTTTTCTACAATATCAGGTGGGGGCTCGTCATCCCAGTCAAGATTTTGTAACCACAGAAGTTGTATTAGATGTTTTGAAAACATAGGAGGAGATAGCCATCCAAGGGGATCAAATATTCTTGCTATATCTGACAAGATATTCCTCTTTGTGGTCCTTTTGGAATGTGTTTTGGTCTTGTAGGAAAAGACATCAGCACGGGGATTCCACTGCAGTCCCAAAACCTTCACGGCATGACTTTCTTGGTCCAAGAAGTGTACCCCTAAGCTTTCAACATCGCCTGCTGCCAGCCGATGCTCACAAACTTTCTCAGTGAAATCAATTCCTGTTGCAGGGCTAAGGTTGGCTCTATAGAAGAAAATCCTGTGACCACATCATCAACATACTTATCAGTCTGAAGGACACTAGTAGCTGCAGGAAATCTGCCCCTTTCATCCTCAGCTAATTGGTGCAAGGTTCGAATAGCTAGGTATGAGGACGAACAAACCCCATACGTTACTGTCTTCAGCCGGTAGTCCTCCACTGGACTGTTATCAACAATGGGCCAAAAATTGTGATGGTTAGGACATACAACAATCTGGTGATACATTTGTTTATCAGCCCTAAAAACCAGTTCATCGAGTCTAACCTTCAAAAGTACCTCAACGATATCCTGTTGCAAACTGGGTCCCGTTGTCATTCGGGATACACCAGTTGAACTCTTGGATGAGGAATCAAATATGACACAAAATTTAGTAGTTGAGTTTTCTGGCTTAATCACACAGTGGTGTGGAATGTAGTAGGCTGGCGAGGAAGACAATACAATAGAGATTCTGAAACCTTTTCCATATTCCCAAGAGCTAGGTAATTCTGCATAAACTCCCTCTTTCAATGATGGGTCCCCACTAAGACGCGTTTCCAAACGAAACAACCTGTTAAGTGCTTGTGGTCTTGATGACTCCAACTCAGGCTCTAGAGAGTGAAATGGCAACGAGAAAACATATCTGCCAGCCTCGTTCCAGTTGTGTGTTTCAACGAACAAGTCCTCGCATTTCACCTCATCAGGAGATCTTATGTTTTTTGGAGTGTACTCCTCAACTTCCCAAAAGCATCTCATAATGTCTTCCAATAGAGACAAGGTCAAGAAGGAGATGCAAAATTATGTCGAAGAGGATGAATGCTGTGCTGGTGCGACCTGACCCATGAGAATCCACCCTAAAACTGAGTCAAGTGCTATGGGAGAGCAATCTATCTTACTTCCAGTTATGAGTCGAGGAACCAGGTTGGCACCGATGAATAAGTCTACAGGCCCAGGAGTGTCAAAGAATGGAGTTGCTAACTTCAGGTGGGCAACAGAAAGGTGCACTTCCTGGGACATTTTGACACTGGTCAAACAATTGGTTATACGTAGAAGCACAAACACATCCACGGCAAACTGTACGTCAGGAGCATCACGAGGGGTAATCACAACAGGTGTGAACGATTTGGCAACATTGACTTCAGTGTTTGACAACCCATGAATTGGAAGGTGGATTCGCTGTCGGACAAAATCAAGTTTCTGGATGCAACCCTCTGTGATGAAGCTTACCTGGCTGGCTGTGTCCAAAGCACTCGAGCTACCTGTGGTGTTCCAGAGGCATCAAAACATGAACAAGGGCAGTGTACAACAATACAGCAGGTGCCAAAGCACAAACATCAGTTGTAACAGCAGAGAGTACTACAGACGACTGGAGTTCGGAACTTTGAGCAGACTGAGCCTCTGACTTATCTGGTGACTTGTTCTTCACGCCCTTTTGTTCTAAATGTTACAATGTATGGTGACGTGCCACACACTGATGACAAGATGATGATGATGGACAATTAGAGGAACGGTGCAGGGGAGAAGGCAATTCAAACACAACTTATATTATTTAACAAGACAAAATCGCTCCTTTGGGTTTTGCTTAACAATCTCTGGACATTTGTACAACTTGTGGATCTTGGTACATAGACAGCATCCATCTTGAACAGAGCTAGCCAGGCATTTTGAAGATGCTTGGTTACGAGACTGTCTCCAATTATACACAGTCGGTATAGGTTTCGTCTCTGTGTATTAGACCTTTTGGCAGTATTGGAACCAACAGCCTCTTGGGTTCAACATTGTCTTTCAAAAAAAGCTAACAAGTTCTTCGGAGTTGGCAATTCAGTACCTAGCATCATCTCCCATTGTGTTTGAAGAGTAATGTCTAACCGTTTGCACACAATAGGTAACAATATTAAATCCCACTCAACAAACACATCAAAGGTCTTAAGCGCAGACACATTTTCATTCAAAATGCACAATAGATGATGCTACAAGGTGGTTGACCGAGTTAGCTGAAGGCATCTGCAACAAGGTCTCAACATGCATGTTGCCAAGAGGCAGTTTGTTTTCCTAATGATCTTATGTAATTTCCATGCAACGTCAAAATTGGCATCTGACATGGACAGCGACTGAATCATACCATGGGGTTCGCCATGCAGTGCAGTTTTCAAGTAAGCCAACTTTTCTACTGGGAACAAGTCATTATTTTTAACCAGTGTGACAAACAGGTTTGAGAAATTGGGTCATTGCTTGGGGTTACCCTCAAAGGTAGGTAAAGTTATTTTAGGTAAGGCTAACTGCGAACTCGCCTAATTTTTGAGGGAGCACAAGTCTGTACACTTGCCTGACACATCAGTCATTACATCTACAGTAGGCATTACTGGGAAGTACTCAAAATCTGCTAAGTGTGCAGCACGTGCATCCAGGTCGACCGCTACACTCTCTAACAGTCTCAACAGCAGCTAATTCTACAGTAACATAATCAGCATTAAGATTTTCGCGAACCTTTGTTAGGTCACGACTGGTTGCAACAAACAAATTACACTTTGGCGGGTCGTTTGTAACTACTTGGGCAAGATCGTAGGAGTGCTTAAGACGACCCTCGGCCAGGCGAAGATGCAAAAGCGCTAATTGTAATTCTGCCATTTTGAGAAAACAATGGCTGAATACAAATTAAAAACAAAGGGAAATAGACAAAAGGCAGGCGAAAACAGCCTCTAGCAAGAACAGAAACACTACCTTCCCATCTCACTAACACAAGGCAATTGGCAATACATGAGAAAAATACAAGACGAACAAGTGAAAAAGTACTAACCTGTACACATCACACCAGACAATTCCAAACAAAAATTCGTGTGATTAAAATGCTGACCACATCCAGTCCAGTGATGATATCAAGCTATGCACAGGATTATAAACAAAGAAAAGCCAAGCCACATGCTCCGAACTGCTAAACCATGAGGAACAAATGCGAATAAAGGCTTCACAGTCCGCTGATCGCCGAAATAGGTTTGGTCTTGAGTCGTGAACACACTAAATCCAAATCACAACATATTTTTCACACAGATCACAAGTCCAAGCCCTTGATCGGCACGGTTACCGCACATGTGAACAAGTCAAAAATTGATTACTAACAAAAATTCTGGCATGGATAAGGCCCGGAGGACAAAGAATGCAAATTACAAACAAAACAATGAAAATAACACAATATTCCACTGTTAAGCAACAATAAAAGTGAAAAACTTGTGACACGAGCAATCTGCTTACCAAACAAGGCTACAACGCCATTTTGCCTGTTGTTTCCTGGTTGAGAAAACAGGCTGGTCAACCTGGGCAGCCAGAAGTTCTCTGCTGTACGCAGGGTTGCCAACAATCCATTAACAAATAGTCCTGCTTCATGTCCACAGTACACTATGTACACTTTATACACTCCAAACAGCTGCAGTGGAGGGAAGGTATCTGGACTGTGACTCTTAGTGCCGGTACACTCCTTGGCTATGCTCATTACCACTGTGATGCAGATAAAAGTGCCAGCAGAATGATGGTTGTACTCCGGCCGTGATGGGTCATCTCATCTCACTTTTTCCCTCTTCTCCCCCTCTCTCTATCTTCTCTCTCTCTCTCTCTCTCTCTCGCTCTCTCTGTCAAAGATACATTGGAAGCTACGTCCTGAATTGCATGCTGACCATCATAGTTCCACAAACACCGCCCAGTAGGAAGGAGTGTCTGTGGAGCATATGCTTGTTCATCCCATAGACTAAAGATGAGGTAGAGCGCTCTCGTGGCTGCGCACAGCCAATCTCCATGTCCCAGCATTGAACTGCTATTCTGTCAAGACAGCTAGCAAAAACTGCATAAATTCGATTTGAGGTTAGAACACTGTTTGGTAAACAAGTGCTTTGAGATTTTTAAATACCCACACAGTAACATTTCCCTATCTGCGTTCCAATTTCCTCCCTCACCCCCTTGTCTTACTCCAGGTAGGGGAAGAAAGGAAGAATAGTAAAGATAGCCAAACAGGCTTGCAAACTGAAATCTAAGGGCTCTCAACATGATGGAGGATGAGAGACTGCTAGTACAGCCTCCCATTACCTGCAGGGGTTACGCTGCATGCTAAAGTACCAAGCAAGCAGAACCCCTGGATAGGGGTTATCATTCAAGTGTAGTAGAGTAGTCAGATTACTCTCCTTCCACCACTGTAATCTGGGTTCGATTCCTGGAAGGGTTTCCCAGATTTTTGCACATGGGAAACGTGATGGATGTTGCTGTTGGCAAGCTGTTTTACTAGTGACACTCCAATTTCCCTCACCCTTGCATTCATCTTCTGCTCCATCTTCACCTCATTTTACACTCACCAGTGCTCAGTACCCTCACTAAGTGCCAACCAAATGTCTTGACTCAGTGCAACCCTGGGTGGGACGAGAGGAGATGGGGACAGTGCCTTCTCAACAAGATCCCAGCTGATAGCTAAGGCCCAACAAAAATGACCAAGGTCTGTGTGTAATATCTCATCACATAAAGGTATTTTTCAAACCTCTCGTAAGGGATAACTTTGTTGTTACATTACAGAACAGTCTATTAGAGTCCTGTGTCATGTTCTATTTTATTCTTCTGAGTTCATAGAAACGTACAAATTAAGTTTGGTTCTTGGGCCTGTTTCATAAATACTGAGTCATCGGTTAGACACTGTAATGGTGTGTGTTTTGGTCACTAAAGTGTATTGGTATGCATAACAATATTGAATTTCAGTAACTACAAGATTGTCACATCAATAGTATTAATGTATTATGGATATCAACATTGAGAATGATTTTGAAAGTTGTTGCAGCACAGCATTAGACAGGACTGTAACAGTGTTGAATACTTTACATATTTATTTCGGGGGGTCTTATTTATGGGCAAGCCTCTTATTAACATTCTTCCTACCACTTGTAAGAACATTTGTATATAATGGAAACCATTTTTGTGAATATTTAGCATGTTATTTGTTGTGTGGAAAGTCACATATTTTTCCTTTTGTAATATACTACATTAAATATTGATGTATCCGTTTGTAATTCTAATTTGGAGTGAAATAATCTTGCATAATTTAAGATGATGTGTGCATGGAGTTGTTTTTGTGGTGCATAAATATTATTACTGGATGGAATGAATTTTTAAAACAAGTTTTAGTGATGTTTTAGATCATCAACACTGCCATTGTTTGCTAAGTGTGTTTGTACTTCCTCATAATTCAAATTCAGTTTGTCATTATTTGTAGGTGCATACCTTTTTTTTGTTAAGTTGGTGTTTTGTAATAGTGTATCGTTTCCTTTAATCCCAAATAATTTAAGGTTGTTCTGCCCATAACTTATTTGATTAAGATAAAACCACCACAAAATGTTAGTAATGTAAATTGCTATAATTGATAAAATTAACGTTGTTAAATATGTCTTTGATTGTAGGGGTTTCTGTTTATTTCATGGATATCTAAAATGTGTGTCGTAGGATCTGGCCAGAGATATTTTTGTATAGACAAGGGGCCAAGTCAATTGTCTCGAAGTTTGTGTGTAGGAACTGGCAAGAAACTATGTTCGGAAAAATGATGTTGCGTTAAAAATAACAGGTCTAATGGAATTTTTTTTGTAATGAAACTGACTTGTATCCAACCATACACTTTAAGGATATCATGACATATACAAATATATATACTTAAGTTTCATATTGTGCAATTTATTTTTTATGTAAATAAATAATGTACACAAATCTTTAAAGGGTTTCGTGCATTTTCAATTCAGTATGTTTGAGAAGGCAACAGTTCCTCGTACAGTACACTGTTGGCATTGTTAGTGGGTTGGTTGTTCCACCTGCCTGGCACTTGACTGTGTTGCAGTGTGTTTGAAATCCTGGTTTTTTTAACCTAACTATTAAACATTCCCCTAGTATATTTACCTTCAAGAAGACATTGTACTCTAGATGAGGGTGGGAATGATACTTTAAACGTTACCGCACATGTTGTAAATATTATTTTGGAGCCCTATAATATAGTTAAAAACTACTTTTTCAGACTGCTGTGTCTTAAAACATACTAACGTAGACATGAGCTAAATTACGATAGGAACCTGTATTGAACTATGCTACAGACTTTTGACGTATGACGCCCTGTGGCTAGAGAGAGGAATGTCACCACGTCGAAAGTGTTTTGGTGGGTGCTATGTCAGTTACACTCGGGGCAGTGATGTTAAGGACTCTAGTCCTTGTATGGCACTGGAGCACTTCCAGTATATAGCACAGGTCTGCTAGTTTTGTGGGATGGCACAAAGTCTGGTATGGTAAGTACCACTTTACGCTTCGGTGGGTTTGCTTTAGCAGGTATACATGGGTGATGCATAACCTGTGAAGACTGCCTGTCCTGCCGTGTTTCTGACTTGTGTGAACTAGAATGTGGTTGGCTGACGTTCAGGTGCTTGCCAGGATGTATGATTGCTGGGTTGGTTCTGCTATTCGCGATAACTTCGGCCTTTTCTAAAGCCCTACTAAATTTCTACTCTTTATTAATAATTACGTATCCTTCCGCTACATGTAAACATAAACACTGCCATGTGACTTCTACTTTTATAACTGTCAAATGCCTTGGTTGCTGTTTACTGCAGTTCAAAGAATTTTATGTCACACTGCAGTAACCATTTCCTATGAATGTTCAAAATTTAGTCCTATAACAATATTTCGGTCAGCTTTGTAACTATTTCTTACACATAATACACACTGTGGCGGAAACAATAGTATTTAACCTGTTGTTATTAATATGTGTTTGGAATAAAAATTAAAATGGACTATCATTCCAACGAAACTACACAAATTCAAGCATGCAACTTGTGTTGCTTAGTTAATGTACATAGACAAACGTAAAAGATAGTGGTGAACATGCAAACACTTAGACTTACCATAACATTTATTCTGCTAATGTAGGTTTGTTTTATTATTTATTTTATTTCATCTGGGTGGGCTTAGTATTTCGTTGGGATTGTTTGGCATTCAAATCACAGAAACGTAAGCTCGTTACACAACTGTTTTTCAAAGACCTAGCAGCAAAAGTACAACGTTGTGATAGACGTAAATATAAATAATTGACTTTGTCATAACGTCGGTTCATGGTTAAAACGTATAAACGTTGCACATATTTGAAATCCACATACACCTAGCTGGTGTAACGATTACAGTGCAGACACCGCACTCATTTACACGCTACGCAGAGATCACAACACATTTAACCCTGCCGTGGAAGCATATTTATCACAACATTGTAACTTGACTAGGATGTTTCAAAACACAAGTACTAACTTGATGCTTCGTTGAGAAATATGCATTAACATGTCGCCACACCACTGCCAGTCGTAAGGCAGAATAAAAACTGGGAATTATCGTCCGCCATGTTGGGACAAGCGCTAGGGGAAAACTAATCAAATTCTAGATTCTCCTTTCCACTCCACGTCTGCCAACCTGCTGGATTTGTAAGCATCGTGTTATCGCATCTAAATAACTTATAATAGGTATTTAAACAATACAATCTCGTTTCAGTTGTAAATTAGAAATAAGATTTATACCTTTCTACTAGACAGGTGGTACAAACTTCCCAAGAGAGAGAGCGACACGATCCGCTCGCTTATTGAACCACGTCACTGTAGCGAGCCTATGCACTGTAATATCCGCTCATATTTTAACTGAAGCAATGAAATGTGTTTCCGTCAGTGCTACCTAACGATACAAATATATAAATTGGTAACGTTTAATTTACAAATAGTACACATAAAAACGAGGTTAAAATATATTGTGACAACTATTTCTTACTGGCCATTACCAACACGTTGCTGCTCTCACTGTTGTTCATTCGTATTAATACAAAATGAATATTACAAGGTATAGAAGATACTAAGTAGATTATTGATATATTCAAGAACACAGTACTGTAATGTTAATCACAGGGTTATATAATCGTGGAATACAAGTGATTAAACATAATAGCTTGACATGTTACGCCTAGGGTGATTTCTCAAAGGTTCAATTCCAAAAGGCTGAAGAAAGCGTGAATAGACTATATCTGAAATCCCCTCCAGCGTGGGTTAGCAGTCCCTTGGGATTTGTCTTGTCCTCTCAAAAAGGCAGTAAACATGGGATGTTTCGCTTTGCGGAGGCGGACGGGTGTTGTGAAGAGATCTGTCCGAATCTCTGGCATGGTGGTGCTCTGCAGGTATTGTATCACATGAACCCGCTCCGTTAGTAGGTGGTGCGTGAGTGTAGCAAGGAAGGGTTAAGTTCCTGCTGATGCCCGGAGGCAGTGTTCACCTGTTTAACCCTGTCGCGGACACAACTTCGACAGGAGTAGGGCATGAGGACAGAATCACTATGCCCATGAAATGGAACAGGTGAAATGTTGTCCTATACGGGTGTACTACCTCGTACTGTGTCTGCCAACAGAGTGCAGTATCCCTATCCGAATACTCCGTGCAAAAAGCGCGGTGAATACTGAGAGGTCTCACTGGCAGACAGTCCCAGCACGGGGGTGTGTGTCTCAGGAGGACCAGTCTTCCCAACTCGGGGAATACTCCTTCCGGCACAAGTAGCACGGGGAGGGGTTAAGCACCAAGCCAACAAGAGACTGAGTACCTAATGTCAGGTCTCTACCGTTCCGTACACTGTGGTGCACAAAAAGAATTGCCGTCCAGGATGTGTGTGTATAATTTTTTATGGCGAGCCTCGAAATGCAGTTACACCAGCGGTGAGCACCTTCTCAGTTCTGTGTGCCCTCCGGCATGCATGTTAGTTGCTAAGACGGTTGGAGAATGAGATTCGTCTCAGGGAATGCCCTACACACCTTAGGTCGGGTTGAATTATTAGAATTGGGTGCATGCATCACAGCTGAGCAGGGTTGTCTGGTGCCATGGCTGAAATTGTAGCCATGAACACACCCCGAAAGAAGGGTCTAGATCAGGGCTGCCACCAGCCCTGAAGCTCAAGTCCTGGTTTCTGTATACAAAAATTCTGTAAAATCTGGGAATGATTAGCTCATTCTGTAAAATCATTGGAATTTTAAAAAAATGTTAATCACAGATAGAAAAAGTGGTTATGAAAGACCTTCACGTATTTAAGGTAGTTGTTTTGGGTCGGAATATATAAACCATGATAATTCTTTTCTCCACTCACGCTTACACTTCCGTTTATACCTACGACTGTATCTGCAATAATTTTTGTTTCCTCACCATTGTGATATCAATACAAAACACAGTCACCAAGTTCGGATTGCATGCGAAAAAACAGCAATTCGCTGCAAATGTTCTATTCAATAATGGCCTTGACTTGTGCTAGTGAATAATTAAGCAAACTATTTTGGACATACACTATTGAAGGAACAGCGTATGTTCAAAATATTTCGCTTAGTTATCCACCGCCATAAATTTTTCAAACAAATGCATCAGTGAAACACACACATCGTGGGCGCTAGTGCCACCACTATGAGCAAAATGCTTTTAAAAAAAACTTAAGTTATCTTAGTATTAGCGCCTAATGCCTCACACCCATAGGGGTGTTGTTGAGAGAAAGGTTAAGATTGCGAGGGCTATCTTGATGAATTCACAGGGGCTGCGCATCCATCCTAGTGGGTTCGGGCTACTGAGTCCGCATGAACAGGCTACTCTGCTACAACGGCTCACCGCATCAGTACTCACCATCTGCCTGTCGGCCTGTTTGAGCCACCAACCCCTTTTGCGGAAGGATACAATCCTATCCTGCAGGAGGTATGGTTCGGCGAAAGGTCCACCAGCACACCAGAACGAACACCCAGCACGTCACACACAAACAATACCCCTCAGTTGAGCACTACCCAGGCTGTGGGAACCGGGTTTGTAACTAGGGGTGCGATAATACAATGTTTTCGATACTCGATACAGTTTTCAGCTCAATACTTTTGGTACTCGTTGAGTAAAAAAAAATTCAAGAATGCAATAAAATTTTTGTAAACTACATTCTCATTGTTCTCGACCAAATTTATGATAGTTTAAAATCAAAGAGAAATCACGTAAGATAATGCTACAGACGGAAGCAAATATGAAATTTATATAACTTAGTAGTAGGCCTGTCAAGTGTTTAATAAAAAAATATATATATATATATTTATGGTGCTAAAAAAAGTACATCAAGAATTCCAATTTTCGAACTTAGAAAGCTTAATAATTTTTATTTATGAAAACAAGCATTAGATTTTTTCTGGATTAAGTCAGATAGAGGAAATATGGGAATGGTTTATCGCCAGATAAAAAACAATAGCAATTCTTCGGCTACTGGAAGCAAGATAAGTATATTATTCTGTTTGTTGTTTTGCATTGGTCGTTCTCACAGATTGTGTACACACAAAACACGTACAATAAGTATGAAATGACGGTTGTAAACACAAACGGCACATAGAAAAAAAATCCCCACGCCCCTAGTACTTGTATTCAGAATACAGATAATAAATATTGACGGTTCAAAAAACTTAGCACAGCAACAACGTATCCTTGTGCCACAGCTGCTCTGTCTATGAATAAAACAATGAGTGTAAACAAATGCTAAGATCGAAGTACGTTACCATTCCAACCTACCTTGTTCTTGTTATGGCTAAGTCGTACTGATGGGCATCCATTAATTTTATTGCCATTGGATTGGATGGGGTTTCGTGAGACTGCGTTTTTATGCACGAAATTTATCAATTCGGACACGACCTGTATAATCTTTAATTACATATTGTTTTAGTGGACGAGTCTAAAATATTCTCTTAAGAAAGATACATTCAATTTATTATATAACCTGTCAAGTTTTAATCTCACCGAATGAAAACGTGATAAATATTTAGTTCGTACGGTAAATCGAATACTAAACACATTTGAGACGAAAATATTTTTGGAGAAGTTATTTTTCCATACAGTACATGTGTTATTTTTACATTTGCAAAACTAGTTGAAATTATGGTTTTTTGGCCATGTACATTTAAAACATTCTAATAATCGTTTCAAAATATGTTATTTATAATTACACACTGGCTTTCTGTTCGTAATTCCTATTTTCAACTCCTGAATACATGTTGTTCTATTGCAATCCTTACTATAAGTTTCTCTACGATCAATACAAAATAATTAGCTGAATCATTAAATAAATACGACAATTCCTGGGCTTTCCGAAACTAGTAAACTGCGGAAAACAAAATAAATGGTGCCGCTTCGTGACAATAGGTAAAATGACGGACCAAGCATCAAAGCCATATACATGTCAATAAAAAGTATTAATATGCACTTCGCAATACTCTATACTTTTGACACTAACCAGTATCGAGGGGTATCGAATGGCCCATCTCTAGTTGTAACACATCCCGCTGTACCACCACCTAAGCCTGCACCACGCAGGGTGAAGCTTGCCGAACCAGACTTTGTGCCTAACCGACGGCCTACTGGACCGGTGCTGTACCCCGGTTGGGACCTAGTGCCCAGAGACGCAACTCGCCTAGTGTCACATAAGAAACCCAGAGACAAGGGCAGCCAATCAGCCGGGTCTGTCATGTGTCAGCTGCATGCTGCATTCAAGCTAACTTAAGGAGCCTGCCTGCATCATTTTATTTCCTTTTTTGGCTAAGAAGCTTGGAATCTATACTAGTTACACTAACACGTGCTACGAGAGTACCATTACCGCTACATGCAAGGCTTTGAACTGACATGCTGCATGTATCTATGGGACTTTGGTGACAACCCTATCAATTTATCGATGAAAAGTGATACATGACATTTTTTCAACAATGATTTAACGACTTCTACTCCTCAATGTGCATGCCTTTACAGCTCAATTCTACAGAGTTTTATCGGTGCCACACATCGCAAGATGTCGGGAATTGTACTATCTATCCAAAGCAAAGGACAGATGCTCCATGCCATATTGTATTATTCACCGGCGAAACCACCGAGATTATACTTCGAAAATCATCCAAGTACCACAACGCGCCGCCAGATGGTGCAATGAGTACAGTTGGCAAGCCATGTTCCTAGATCCAGCACCGGCCTATGACACCACAAGTTAAGAGGATCAATGCCATGCTTACGCCCTCCACAACTCCAGCCAGAGTATAAATAGTAGACCGTTACTCTTGTAAAGCCACCCCCTTCCTCTTTCTAAATACTCCTATTTTTTATGCTTGGAAACCAACTTTTTTTCCTGCTTCCAGAGAGATGACTTGCATCTGCGGGCAGGTTGCACAGTTCTGCCCTCCATCACCAGGGCCGTGCCACTGCGGTACAACTCTGGATACTTTCCAGCAGCGGCTCGACACATTTCATATCACAGCGCATTAACCTCACAAATATGTTCACGAACTAACAAACACCCTACTTTCTCCAGTCCTAATCCAATAAAAGGAATTACATTTATCGTCCGCGACAGTGGCATTGATTTTTCCCAGGCCTTCCGTTTTAAAGGAATTTATCCGTTTTTACAGATTTTTAAAACAATATTGAAACTGCAGGAAGAGTCCAAGTGTAAGTGCGAATTGCTGCCGCCAACACTGCAACTCACTCTTGACTTTCCCACTGGAGGTGAGGACGATGCGAGCAGCAAAGTGATGGTTGCAGGAACCGCACGGTGTTGTCCCAATGGGGTTTGTCTCCCCTGTACCTGAGTGTACCCTCTCGACCCCATAAAGTCAGCTGTGAGAGTTGTCCACTCCAGCCAGCAGCCGATCCCACCAGGAGCGTACCTATTGCCGTGGCTCACCGTTCTCTGCACAGGGCAGAGAATGGGTGGCCTTCCAAAGATGTTCTGGTGTGTTGTGAGTGTACGTTCGGAATAAGCAAACCTGATCTGCTGGCTCCATCAGCTCTGCTGATGAGGGAAATGTGGTCGGATTGATACTCGAGAGATCAGGTGAGATCAGTGTTTATTTACCACAACAGAAATAAACACAGTTGGTGGAAGTACTACTTCCTAATCCACAAGGGCTTGGTAGAAGTTAAACACCCTAGCGTTAACAGGGGAAGGTACCCTGTGCAAAGCTACTGGAAAAGGCAGAAGCTGTTGCGGGTAGCTTAATAAAACCTCTGAGCGAGCGCTACTCTTTTGAGTGTCCGTAAGCGACCGAATGTGTGTGTGTATTTCTGGCATGTCTGCTGGTTCTTCCTTCGCCGTAGGTTGGAGAGAATCTTCGACTCCACGAGGAAGCTGTGAAATACCTAACTGGAGAGGTGTAAGCCTCAGCACCAATAGCTGGAGCGGTGAAAGCTCAGAGAAGTCGGAAGACTCGATCAAGAACTGATCCGAAGGACAGGACACATCTCCTTTTATACTCCTCTGCCATACCTTCCTTCACTGCCATAGGGCAGCTGGAGAGGGGGTTAGCAAGTGCAAGCCCAGTGCCTAGCTCTTTCATGCGAGCGGTATAGTGGAGTGCAGTGGGATCTAGGCATCTTACTTGTGGCGGCATCCCATAGTACACTGCTGTACTCGCCACGGGCCTCTTGCATGGTCCCGGGGGGCTCATCTGACAATAATAATTAATATTATTGGGACGTCAATCCAGGCCCTGTAGATACAATAATCTTTTAGGCAGCTGCGGTAAGTCAACTCTGTATAAAACTGCCAGGGATGTAGTTGCACTGATGAGTAGCAGTCGTTTATTAATATTGTGAAAGGTGTCGTGCGTCACAGCAAACTGTTCAAACCTGGGGGACAATTAAATATAACACCCTGACATTTGCATCGATGCAGTACAAAGCAATGAAAACAGCTGTGCATGTGCACCAGTATACAGCTGGCATTACATATACGTGAACAGGTTGCAAGTCTTCCCTGCCTAGCAACTCTGTTTCTGTATTCGCCAGGGTACACTGGTCAGAGTATAAATAGTGGGCCTCATCCCCTGTAATGCCAGTTTATGTTCCTTCACCACACACTTGTGCCAGAGTAACCATCGACTCCGTGGTCTTAGCTGCTCTCTGTGCCAAAGATAGTCTCCAACCGTCTTGTCTTCACTGCATTCTTTGCCAAAGACTCCTACCTGCACTTTGCCCATCTCTGCGTAATCCACTTTAAGTTTGTATCGTAACGCTCATCTACCCTACCCATTGTTAGCCTAGCAACAGGTCGTCTTCACCTGTCTCGCATAGTATAAGCGTCCATAAGCTGCTGACATTAGGAGATAGTGCAACACCACCCCTTTTATTTCCTTCGCCGGAATAGAGTTTTATTCACTCAAGGGAATCTTTCCCGTAGTATAGTACCTCACCCTATAGACACCAGGCCCATCAGAGGGACAGCGAGTGAGCAGGAGATTTGCTCATACCGCCACACCGTAACACGCATTCTAGACGACCACCCTTTCTGTTCACCACTCTGTACGGAACAGTAGAGTCCACGCTAGGTACTCTGTCCCTTGGGGTCAGCATGTTGGTTTGATGCTTACTCTCTTCACCATGCTCTTGCACTGGAATGAGTTGAAGTTTGACAGGCGGAAAGGGAGGTGGGAACGTCCAACACTAGTATGGATGCTAGAATGAATACAACCCAGAAGAGAATCTAAATTATTGTCACATGTTAACTTTACTTTATACATTAAATAAATCTCAAAGGTAAACAAGATATACGTTCCTGTGAAAATGTTTTAATCAGTCAATCATACTGCAATGTTTATGCTAATAAGTGACAGAATGGTAAAAATGGGCTGAAAGAAAAAATTTTAGGACGACAAAAAAAAATGCAAATTTTTCCATGAAGAGTCTATGCCAGGCAGCAACGCTAGTGCGTGTTTCTCGTAACACGAGTTTAAAATACCCACAACATAAAAGATGTACAATATGAGACTATCAAATTAATTTTTTATTAAAATGATCCTTTTATTGGTGACAAAGGTACAACAAATCGTAACCTTACCATTTAATTTTCTTAATTTTATTATTTTATACAAATTAACCAGTTACGAACAGCACATTTTCATTGACCATGTATACTACAATTCAATTAACTTTACAGTATGTAAAGCTGTAAATAATATAATAAAACAACTTGCATAATAATTTCTTAAAAAAGAAAGTCTGAAATAACATGTTATGTACATACAATATTTAATCATATAAATATTTAAAATTGAAATTACATTTTGGGTTATCTGCATTGTGATAAGTTTATGCAAACCAATTCAACTCATTTGTTTCTTAAGAATTACTGACACTTCTGTGGGTAATGTAACCCTTTATCCAGAAGTTACAGATCTGGCCACTCGCTCAGCCTCCGTTACCACCGAGATACAATCACAGTGTGCGAGTGTGGTGGTCCATGTAATACGAGGTGCCGTCAGGGAAAACAGAAAAATTTATCAGGAAGCAGTTAATTCCATGTATAATTTAGATGTATTTGCTGTGATTAACAATTGAGGTAAACTGATATTTGTTATTGTAACTTTATGATTCGTTGCAGACCAGTGGCCTTTGTTCATAAAGTACCCCCAGTGACGTTTTCTATATGTAAATGAATGAAACTAACTCACAAACAACATTGTCATCGCAGCGAAGAATATTTACAATCACATTTAAATACTTTTTTAAAGAATGGTTCTTTTTTTTTTTTTTTTTTTCTTGTAAAAGAAACGGCTTAAAAAAAATTTTCTTGAATTAAAATTAATTTAGTTTCAGCTGGTTTCTGATGGCTTACATAATTTTCCTATCCTGTTTTACCTGCTTTACTGCATGTTGTGTGATTTGAACTGCTCCATACTTCATAATTATATTTTGTTTTTGCCATGCTGAAGTCCATGAACCCATGCAAATTAAGAGAAATGCAGGTGACGGCATTTATTTTATAGGGCCTGCAAGTTTCCGCCCAGATTTGTACCATACGGTAACATTAAAATTTTTTACACATTCTTTACAAGAAGTAATTTGTTTTGAGGTTATGCAAAAAAAGATTCTTAAAAATTGACATTAATATGTTTTAATGCAATAAACAAGTATCTTAAACACAAGGGGGTGGGGGGCTGGTGTGTCCCTTACTTCACAATTAACTATGAAAAATTATGCTTCAGATGGATAACAATGTTAAGAAACATGACCTAATGTGACCGAAAATCTGCTTACATCTGCATCTTAAATTGCAATGTAAAACAAGAGTAGTTAAGTTTATATACACACTACGCCAAAATGGCTTAAGTTTATGTAAACTTGCATAGCCGAAAAATATTTTTCAAGTTTGAAAGGTTAATACAATGGGGCGAAAAGGGGGCAGTTAAGCTTGATTTTAGTACTTCAGATGAAAGCAATCAGAAATATGTGCCCAATATTTGAGAGAATTGCAGACATTTTATGCTAAGTAACATATTGTGTATGGAAAATGTTATGTCTTGAAAGACCATAAAACATATTGAACGAAAGTATACAAAGTAGTGAAAAAAAATAGTAAAACTCAACAGTAACATAAATAAAATTTACATATGTTATAATAAGTATATACGTATCTACTAGCAAAATCTACAAAATTCTATATTAGTTTAAATACATGGAAATTCTCTCTATGCACCATTGCAATAGTACAGTTTATGTGCTGAGACAGATGAAACTCTTAAACATATAAAATATATTTTTGTGGCAAAGTCAAGGGTTATATATATATATATATATATATATATATATATATATATATATATATATATATATATATATATATATATATATCATCTCGGGTTGTTTAGGTTTGTTCACTTACAGTTGTCTGGATCTCGTATTTCCATGTTCCTATCTTTCCGTAATAGGTCATCTCTTTCTATCCTTACAATTTTTAATGGATGTTCAACAGATGTCAATATTGTTAAAAGACATAATTTCCTATTTTTTATGTGTAATTGACCTTGAATCTGGAAAAAATATTCACAATTCATAATTTAACACCGCTTCAGCAGAGTTCATGCGTGCTGCAGAAGGGGGACATTTTATTTATACTAAACAGTCTTCTTCAATCAAGCCATCTGGTGTAGCTACGAGGAAAGGCAGATCTAATTTATGAAGAGGCCACAAGGTTGAACGGAAATGTTTTCTTGTTTTACTAGCGGCTTGATGGCTGTGGACTCATACTTTCTTCCACATGACAGTGATAGGACGTCAATGATGCATGGAGAATAAACTATACTTTTACCGAACTTTGGCAACTAGTAATCGGATATCTGCGACATAATCTTCCAATGTTTGATGCTGTTAGCATTCTGCCTCTTTGTTCTCGGCGTTCGTCTGTTGTTTTTGCGCCTGATACATGTCAGGGTTAATGTAAGGTTTGTCAGAATGTGGACCATAGTCGCTATCTCCATAAATCAGACTTTTAGGTTGTGTTAGTTTCCTAGCAATGAGTCCGGCCGTAACTCTTCTTTTTTGCATTAGCGCCCATTCTACTTTCCAATCTTGAAGTTTCTAGTTTCTTCACTAACTTGTTTGGACTTACACCGTCACAGAGTGTTTGTGAAGGATTTATTTTCGCGTGTTGTGCGGAACAACTGCAGCATAGCATCTAGCTTGATACGAGCGCCTCTCAGAGAAATTTATTATTTTCCCCCCAACAAATTTGGCAATGATTGTATTTAGTTGTTTAACTGCATTACAATTTTTAACTGGGGGGGGGGGGGCAAGATTTTTCTCTCCTCCTATAGGACCACAACAAAAGTACTAAAGATTTGAGCACTTCTCGTACTCACCAAAAACATGGCTAGGACTATTCAAAAAATGTCTTCGAAGACCAAGGAATTTTTTTTTTTTTTTTTTTTTTTTTTTTCCTTGTCAGCTTTAGTGATGGCTCTCTATAGCTTCAAAACGTTTTGACCAACGATTTTTTCTCAGAGGTGGAATTGCCGATCTTTGTCTGCTTCGATAATGTTCTTAGCTTGTTGCAATAGTTTGCACAAAAGGTGATTACGGCACTATCTTTTCGACTGTCGTATTTTTGTATAGCAGCTGTTGTGACCATCTGCTATCATTTTACTGTATTTAATATTATAAACCGGTTAACTAAGCTGAAATCCTTATACAATGATGTTAGACTCCATGCTGCTTGATCTGGCTGTCCAATTTTTATATCACGTATGAACAGGTATGTCTTCCGGATTTTCAGCTCGTGCCACACAAAACAAAATTTATTTCGCACTGTCATGAAGAGGATCTTTTTGTGAAGAATGCAACAGTTGCTGCTACACTAGGTAAAGCATTGTACTGTGTTATTTATGACCTTTTCCACCAACCGCCATCTGTGACCACAGTTAGAAGGGGATTACCATCCTCATCAATATCTCCTCTTTGGATTGCCAGGTCTGCTTCTTCCTTCACTGCATTTCTCATTTCCTCTATGGCAGTTTTTTCCCATCCGCTGGATACAACTCTGGAGTAAGTTTACGAAGACATACACGGAATGCCTATTGTAGAAACCATATTTATTCCAAATGATAAAACCAACCACCAGTAATCATAATTCAAGCAACCACTTTTGAATTGACGTCCATCTGAGTTGAGGAAGTGACTGCAAACAAGGACTCCCGGCAACCAACCCAGGACTGGAACGCTGGACAGCGATGATGTAGCCGGATGCTCCCCCGACCTCTGGACGGCGCACTATTCCGTTGATTTGGATGGGGACGTCAGCTGGTCCTGGAACTGATGCCTCTGGAAGCCGTTGCTCAACTTACATCGTACTATCGTCAATCTCAGTCAGATTCTTCTGATGAAATTATATTCTTCGGGCTTTTTGTTTTCCTGTTACAGTTGCCATCTTTTAAACGTAGTCATTTCAGGTTATTTCTATTTGACAAGTTTGCAGACATAAATCTTGAATAATCCCAGAGTCCTTAATGTTTCAAATTATTCCGTCAAGGTCGCTTTTAGAATAGATTTGTAAGGATCTATTTTACTGATTGTTACTAATAAAACAAGATTTAGTTGGTGTAGCGGAATTTAACGAGAACATTATAAAAACTATTCAATAAACAAAATACTTTTCCCTAGCATAGACAAAACTCGTGAATAAATGTAACGATATTGGACACTAAAACAGTAGAACTGTCAAAATAAATCCTCTTACATGCTAAATCTATGGAAATCAGTTCACACATCAAACGTTTAAGAAATTTACATTAAATCAAAGGCATTCATAGTACTATCATAACATTTGTGAAATTGAAGTGCTACACAGACTTTCATATTATTTAGTGAATAACCAAAGGTAGTATTATGATTCACGAGCCGTGTTAGCTTTATTATGCTGGCTTTACATTGGCGCAATGTGACAGATGTGACGCGACAGGTGTGACGTCACTGAATTTTGTGGTTGTGACGAAAACACTGTGACGCGACACGACACGACACCAAAATCACTATTTTGCTACGCATGGCTGTAAATACAAAAATTTGCAGAAGGCCATCTGTGTATTATTTACGAGAAAAAATGAAGAAGAATAACTTTACTAGAAAGTAGAAGCAAAAACAACCACATGAATGTTTTATAGTTTTACAGTTGGAAAAAATAGTATGGGTACCATATCAATGTAGGATATTATAGATAGGTTGGCATATTCCAACCTGTTTTACTTTGGACAAGTTATGTTTGCATGGGTTCTGGTTATTTTATTTCGATGGAAAAAAGGAAACTATGAGGGGACGGGGGCTTTAGATTTACATCTTTCGTGAGACGACAATGGCATTTTGAGTAGCAGTGGAAATTTTTGTTCGCATGGAAATAAAATTTAAATTATTGCCACTTTGAAAATGTCAACTTCGATATAAAAAAAAAACGCGATACATACGCTGCTGTTCGAATTCATACGGATGCAGCAATACAAACACACATGCGCACGTACACATCCCCCCCCCCCCCCAAATGAAGTAAACCTTACACTCGTTAAATTCACGATACAGGTAAACAAAAAAATATTTACACACTACAAGTGTTGAAAGTGCAGCTTTTTTCTGCCTCTGTTTGTAACGATCGTAATCCTTTGAACATGTGTTTTACTATGGAAATTCTTAAAAGTTAACTTCACTAAAATCACGTTTGTTCGTCACTAGCATTACATAATTTATTTACAGAATCGTTCAGTAAAATCAACACTGCGCACATTTCCTGAAACCACAGTCATAAAGCATTAAACGTGTACCAATTAATATTACTTAAGAAAACATACTATAGCGTACCTACAACCAACTATGCTCAAAGAAAGCAAATTCAAAATAATTAACTACAGGTAAAATATTCCGACACCACCAACAAAATATCGCATGTTATTACAAATGTGACCAACTTATCATTGCCATCACTCTTGCAACAATTACACTCGTTTATTGATGCTTGTCGCCTCCGCGACGCAACAAAATAAAAAATTATTTCTATTTCGCGTCGCGTCGAGCCAATGTAAATCCAGCATAAAGATTTAAGCTTGGTTCACAATACGATGTCCTTCCAGCACAAATTTAGCTTCATTTGTACTTCTTTCACTAGTTGCTACTGGTATGCTCTTCTCCAAAATTACAGCCTGATTCCCAGACCGCTCCGCTCGCCTCTATTAGTACCAGAGGCTTGAAAAAAAAAAAAGTTTAAATGCAAATATTTAAATGAAAAAACATAATTATGTTTTGCACGAGACTCGGTTTCTTACCATTCAAGATTGAGATTCGTGCCTGTGTTTTTTAATTAAATTTTTTTATATTTCGAAAATGGAAGGGGGAATTATTTTATTTCACAAATTTCAAGGAATCCGATTACTCAAAATGATGTCAATCCAGTGCTAATATTTTATTTCCGATTTTTTGTCATTACAAAATAATATTTCCAAAACTAATCTTCTGTGTCGTTATCGACATTCGCCGGGTTTACTTGCATTTTACAGAACTATTCCACATAACACTCAAAATAGCCAAAAACTTCTATTCATATTTTATATAACCTCCAAAACCAACATGCATATCAGCAAAACACTGCCATTTGATGTTTGAGACCACCAATTTGAAGCTTATCTAAAGGTATAAATGCTTGTCTAGCACTGGAAGTGATGGCTAGTTTATAGCCCCTTGATAACAGTTCTAGTGAGCAATAACTAGAGGTCGTAATACACTATTTAGGCCGAACTGGTAGTTAACTTTTAACCGGATGTGTAACTAGAGGTCGTAATACAGGCTCTAAGAGATATGTTATGTTATTCACCATTTTGAAATACTAAACTAATGAAAATTAAAGATTTTACAATGCGGTGTAAAATTCCTTGTGCTAAATCATGGAGGCCACACGTCCTTGAATTCTTGAAAAGCAGGAATTGCCCTTTAATTTGATCTGCTCTTGAAAATTGGGGGGAAATGCTTGAATTTTGTTTTACGATTCGTTTGAACGTTTGAAACACGTTGGAAGAAAGAACTACAATCGAGGAATAGATATCTATGTATCGATCTATGAAGAATAGGCTAGTTCCGGTCTCAAAATGACGTATTCCGAGATTGTAACGGTTTACTTCGTCTGTCTTCTATGCTGTCCAGTGATAGAGCAGTCAAAACATGCGCAGCAAATTCTTGACGTATAAAAACATTTTTATCGTTTAAATTAACTGAAAATTTGTTTTGTTTGTGCCGTAACGGTATTATCACATTTTAGTTGTACCTGAACACAAAACGGTTTATTTGTGGTATCACTTGTTACGTGCATTCGTGCAAACTACGTGATTGATGGTGCTTATTTATTGTTCAGTTTATTTGCTTTTCACTGAAGTACGGCGTTATTTCACTCTTCGTGTCACTTTTTGTGAATGTGGTGACATTTCGGGCTGTACTCTAGTTGTACTGAGCAGGAACTGTGATGTGTACAGATCAGCGAATCTTTGTAAGTATACTTATTTTATTTAAGTATTGTTTGACACTGTAGTGTAGAAATGTAGTTACGTGAAGCATTTTTACAATTATTTTCGGACTTTGTAAACCCTTAATGAAATAGATCATGTCGTTCGGATGTATGTCTTTTGTTTTCCCCAGTGGACATAACTTACTCTGTACTAACGATTCAATCTGTTTCGGAAACTTAATACCAATAAGCTTCTGTCGTTTTCGAATTGGTATTTAGCCTACAAGTATGATGGTGCATTATTTAATTGCTTATATTGTATTCTGTATTACAAATATTAATTACTTATGTGAAATATTTTGTTAACCTTTGTGTTTGATTACACAATTTGCATTCAGCATTGATTGCAGAACCGAAATATTTAATTTTCTGAATTTTTTTTTGGTGTGACTTTCGCCATAGATGCTAAGATTATTATAATTGCTTGTTATCCGAGACATCTAGAATGTAATGAACCAAGTAATTTAAGCTCGTGTATTTATAGATCTATGTCTTGGTTTCCAGGTACACCTCGGGTGACTTCGTTCCAGCAATCACGGCTGCACGACCCATTGTTTTCGCAATAGTTGATAAAAGTAGAAAATTATAGTTCAGTGGAAAAATGTAGGCTTGCAATAATTTTTTTCTGTTGCAAGCATGGGTAGATCAGCATTAAAGACTTGTATGGTGACCAAATCACATAAAACTGCACTGGATTGTAAACTTGCTTCTTGTAATATTAAGAATTTTGTGAAATGTCAGCAACCAGGAGGCGAGTTATCTTCAACATCAGAACCTAATTTTGAAGTATCATATGTTGAAAACAATATGCAGGACTGTTCATCAGTTGTGTTACCATCATCAAGCTCGAGTTGTGTTGCAAATTACAGCTCCCCTGCCCATCGTAAGATTATCACTTTTCTTGTAAATGAAAATGTGTCAAAAGCAGAAATAGTTTGGTATCTAAATACAGTGACTAAACATTTATCCATCCATGGAAGTGTAGAGTGTGCATCACTTTTTAAAATTATGTTTCCCGATTCTGACATTGCACAAAAAAATGACACTGGGCAGAACAAAACAAGGTTATACAATAGATCATGGAATTGCAAAGTATTTTGAGCATGAACTCTTTGCGATGTGTGGGAAACGAGAGTATTTAGTGCTTGGATTTGACGAGTCACTGAACAAGATCTCACAGAAGTGTCAATCGGATGTAAGTGTGAGGTTTTGGGATAGCTCTTTGAATGAGGTTAAGTCGGAATTTCTGGGTCATGTTAGTGCAGCAGATTTACTGAAAGCTTTCAGAAATGCTACCAAAGGTATTGACCTGCAAAAGTTATTACAAATTTCCATGGACGTTTCCAATGTAAATATTAAATTCCTAAAAGATTTACAGGAATATTTAAAAAACTGAGCCAGATTCTCTAACTTTGCTTAACATAGGTTCATCTGGCCTCCATGTCATTCATGATGCATTCAAAACTGGAATGAAAGCAGTTCAGTCGGACATAATGCAGTTCTTAAGAGCAGTCTATAATTTGTTTCATAATTTCCCTGCACGTAGAGCAGATTTCGCCCATTATTCTGGCTCCGAGAAGTTTCCACTCAAATTTGTGAGGTAAGGGGGTTGGGCTATCAAAATGTAGCTAATCATACCAAGGACATCCTTCCTCACATCACTGCATATGTGGAAGGAGTGAAGTGAGACAAAAATGTTTCAAACTGTAACAGTTTCAAAACTGTAGCCGGTAAAATGCAGGATGTTTTGTTGAGAGCAAAGTTAGCTTTTTTTTTTTTGTCTGTTTTGAGTGATCTTGAGGGGTTTTGAGAGAGTTTCAGTCTAATGTTTCTCTTGGAAAGGTTTGTAAAACCAGAGGTTATTGATTCTTCTCATAATTTGTGTTCTGTTGACCTTTCCAAAAAGATAACTTGCTGAACATTAAAAACATAAAATTTGTCTTTGCTACTAAAGATGCACTACCATCTTTCCAAAGACTTGAAACTTTGTGATGTTTTAAGCTTTAAAAAAGACTGTTGTACTATATTGGTGAAGCTTTGTACCAAATTCATTGTGTGCTCCCCACTCAAATACAAACTCACTAAAGGCATTTCTTTTCTTGATCCTGATGTTTTTAAAAAGCAAACTTTTAGAGAAGAGCGGCTGGTTTTCACTTTAGAAATTTTTGTACATAATAAGTGGTTAGCTGGAACAACTGCTCACAAAGTTCTCGGGCAGTTCCAGACTTTGATTGTAGATGATGAGGTCTCTTTGTTGCTGAATTCATATTCAAGGAATGAAGATAGACTTGGCCACCTGTGATTGCAGAAGGTATTGCCACTCTTCCCACACTATACTGAGCTGGGCAATTTTATAAAAATGATTCTTTCATTGTCACATGGTAATGCGACAACTTGAGAGAGGCTTCTCTGTCAACAAAGAAGTGTTGATTAAAAATATGAAAGACGAGTCTATTATTGCCCAGAGGCTGTGTATGATTCGGTTATGAATGTAGGAGGAATGGAAGAGCTGCAGATTTCTAGATCTTTAATCCAGTATGCAAAGAATGCACGAGAAAGATACAAGGAGGCTCAAAAAACTGTTCAGTGTGAGGAAGAATTATCTCAGAATGAAGCAAGGGAAAAGAAGAGGAAGAACAACAAATTGAAATAATTGATGAACAAAACAATTTATGGTTCCTGAAGATGCAAGGAAACATGCAGCTGTTTACAATGGTGAAATAAGTGCTTTGAAGTAACGATGTTCTAGTGTAACAAATTGCAGTAACACTATTTTATGTTGCTACAAAATATAAGTATTTTAATTTGAATGCTACATTAACATTTTTAAAAATGTTTTTTACATTATTTCATAAGTACAACTTACATATTTTGTTATTTAGTTTCTGTTTTTTTAGTTTAAATATCCAACTGGCACGTAAGTTACACCAAATTTTTAATATGTCATTGTTTGCAATAATAAATCTGTGTTATTTTAGAAGTGGCAGAACTGGCAGAAACCTCTAACAAACACAACATTACTTTTTTTTTTAATTTTAGTTATGCCCAATGACCATTATATGTAATAATCATTTACCATATGAGAGTTGCAGTTGTCCTTGAAATCCTAGAAATGTCTTTGAATTTGGAAATCAGATATGCGTGGCCACCATGTAAATTGGTTTTTATAAACATAAATGTCTGATGTTTCAGTTTTTGTGCACCTCATCAAATATTTGAATATGTATGTAGATGTAGGTAGGCTTGCTTATTAGGTACATAAATAATTTTTTTTGGACCAGGAAATATTGTGGTTCACAACCCAAAAAATGTGTTATTTGGCAAGTGTACTTATTTCTAGTAATTACATTACACAAGGCATTACTAAGCAGCACAATGCAGACACTTCAGAGTGCGAAATTTTCCAGTTTTTCTAATCAAATATGCACGAATTCAAATTGGCGACTATTCACTATTTTACTACCATTTTAACCACAGAAAAACAGGCTTTTTCCGCATAATTTTATATTTACAAACATTTTGATAAATGTGTTGGAAATCATGAGTGAAATACCTTGTTTTAGACATTTTTTTTAAACATATTTGTAATCACGAGATTAAAAATAACAATTTATCACTAAATTAAATGATGTTTTTCCTTGTCATTATAAAAATTTTGATACTGTAGTTAGTGCTGTTCAGAAGAAAAACGATAGTAAAACGTATACGTTTTCTAAATTTGAAGAGGAAGTACATACGACCCTTAAGCCAGACGACTATTCGGGAGAGCAGCCTTCATACACAATCGACACACGTTTCCGTGCTTCCTCGTCTCACCTTCTCATCTACATTTGCGTTCGTCTGCAAATATAACAGCGTAAATGTTCATATTTCAAAATTCCAATCGTGCGATTAGTGTTTAACATAGCATCTTTAACGTTTCTGGTTACAATAATTATCCGACTATAATCAATTCATGGTTACTTCACATGTTTCTGAATACCTGCTTCAGTTATACTTCTAGGATATTCCTCCACATCGTGCAAACTAAAGCTTTAAAAAAAGTGCTATATAGGGAATCCGTGAACATAATTTCTGTTCCAACAGCCCAGAACTAAGCTCCTTGGGGCGGGGTTTCTAGCCAGGGGCGTGATTGTTCCTAGGCACGTCACATGGTAGCCAGCGAAGTGAATGGGATGAATGCACACTACATCCCTTCCACACGACTAGTGAATTTTAGGAGCCGCAGAAAATGACCAGTTTTGACAATCATCCCTGTGTTTGTCCATCGCCCCGTCACTGCTGCATGGTGCTTCATACACTATAGACCAAAAAGTAATTGGGCACCTGTCCACAATGTTTGTTCGGTGGTTATCACCCCGGGTAGACGCCACACCCATACACGTCCATTGGACCGGAATAATGTAAACCTCGATTCATCACTCCACAGAACTGATTCCCACTGCTCCAGTGTCCAGTTGCGATGGTCCAAACACCACCCGAGTCGCTGAGCTTTATTGCTTGCCGTGATATGGGGCTTATGTGCGGCTCCTCTTCCAAAATATCCAAGTCGGTGGGCCTCTGTATACAATGTTCCAATGGAAACCGATACTCCTGTTGCTGCATGAAACTCCTGTCGGATGGTAGCCATGGGTTGTGCCCTATTGTTGGCAATTCCACATTTCAGGGTTCTGCGATTTCTGTCGGTGAAGATTCGAGGTCGCCCAGAACATGCAGCATTGGCACAATGCCAATCAATATTCCACTTGCGCAGGACGAATGCGACCGTTGATTTGGGCCTGTTTACCTACCATGCAATCGCCCGATTAGACAGCCCATTGAGATGGCAGCCCACAATCATGCCTTTATAGAAGTCCCATAGCTCTGTATCTCGTGCCATCTCCTAGTCAACTGGTTCTACACCAGCCTGCAGTGTTTGGTGGCTACTCAAGTCAACTGACGAACTGAATTACCTATCTTTACAGGTGCCCAATTCCTTTTGGTAGATAGTGTATTTACGTACAATCAACTAGTGTATATGCTATTCAAGGTAAAGTGATCACTTTTGAAAGCCCTCTCGTTTGGAATATTAGACGATAAATATATTACATTTTAGCCTTACGCATTAACTTCAGAGTGCCATGGACTATACACACTATGTTTAAATTCAATATTTACCAGCGAGTTAAGGCAAGTGATCCAAATCAGGGAGTTGCAACAGCCGGTGTGTTATGAGGAGCTACTGCTTGTCAATTCCAGTTTTACTGGCCAGTTAGAGCAAGATATCCAAATCAGGGAGTTGCAGCAGCCTGCTGGTTAAGGTGAGCTGCTACTTGTCAATTCTAATTTTACCAGCCAGCTAAGGCAAGCAAACCAAATCAGGGAGTTGCAGCAGCCGACCAGTTAAGGCAAGCTGCTGCTGGTCTGTTCCAGTTTTACCGGCCAGTTAAGGCAAGTGAACCAAATCCGGGAGTTGCAGCGGCAGGCCCATTATGGCAAGTTGCTGCTTGACAATTCTAGTTTTACCTTCCAGTTAAGGCGAACTGGTTCCTCTTCGACAGAGTGCTGCTGAAGGGATTGAACCGGTGCGTGCAACAAAGAGACAGAGAAAACTTGGATGAACGTGCAAATAACATGGTAAAGATTGTAATGGATGTTTGTGAGGAAGCAATTCCTCGCACTTCCAGACAAGTCCCTCATTTTCCCTGGTGGGATGATGAATTATACCACGCTAGGAAAACTAACAAATCCTCAAGAAAACAGTTCAAAAGGATGTACCAGCCCGAACAGTTAGCAAGGGCTGTTCAACAGTACAATGTCGCTAGAGGAGAATACAAGAGAATGCTCAGAGAGAAAAGGCAACAAACTTGGAGAGAGTTTGTATCGGATAGGGAAAATGAAGATCCCTGCAGCATGGTCTACCAGATGGTGACAGGTAATCATAAATGAGTGGAAGAAAGGCCTCCTTAACGTGTTGTACAAAGGAGGGGGTAAGAACCCGAGATTAGCCAAGTCGTATCGGCCTATAACACTTCTGTCACTAACGGGGAAGACGTTGGAGCATCTGTTGAACAGAAGATTGTTGGAATACCTGGATGGAATACGTGGCAAAAGTACGAAAAAGGCGGTCATTGACATGGTAAACCAAGTAAGGAGTTACTCCGAGATCTACGTATCGGCAGTATCCTTGTATATATCTGGAGCATTTGACAATATGTGGTGCCTGCAGATCCTGTGGCAACTTCGCTTATTGGAGTGCCCCAAGAACATCTACTGGACAATTAAGAACTTCCTGATTGATAGAGCCTGTCTGTTGGGATGGGGAGACCACAGGGAAGAGAAGGTGCTCAGCAGTGGATGCCTGATAGGGTCTGTTCTGGGGTCTTTACTATGGAATGTTATCTTTGAGGGATTGCTGCAGCTAAACCTTCTGCAGAGTTGCGTGATTTGCGGAGACGCTGATGACGGGCTGCTCTTGATACCAACATGGGGTAGATGGGAACTGGAGGGGAAAGCGGAGGAAGCCCTAGAGACTATTCAGAAGTGGGCTGAGAATTCCAAGTTGAATTTCTCTGTTGAGAAGATGAATAGTTTAATGGTGAAGGGCAACCTTCAAAGAGTACCCACAGTTCGCTTCAAGGGAAGAGTGGTTAAGCATGTGTTTACCATGAAGTACTTGGTAGTACTGTTAGAAGCCTGTCTCACATTCCATGGACACGTTGCCTATGCGGCGAATAAAGCTGTGGTGATTTTTTCAGAAGCTCAGAGCCATGGCTCCTTCAAACTGGGGACTCGCCTGCAGGACATTGAAACTCATGTACAGGAGTGTATTCATACTGATTGTTACTTATGTTTGTGGAGCATGGTACCCAAAGGTCGAAAGGGTCCATGGAAAACTAAATATCTTAAGTGCCCAAAGAGCAGCGCTACTCGGGGTCACCAAGTTGTATAGGAAAACTTCGAGTGAAGCCCTATAAGTTTTGGCAGGAGAAGTCCCTCTGGATCTGCTGATGATTGAAAAGCGCCAGATAGCAAGGTGGAAATGGGTGGGAATGTTTCCCCCAGAAAACGTTAACGAATTGGCTGACAACTCCGAGAAAGGACAAAGCATAATTCACAAAATCTTTCCTAATGTCCAGGAGAGGCTGCACATGAGGTGGCTTGACATATGTCACTACACTGCACAGTTCTTGACTGGACATGGAAACTTAAAGGTTAAGTTGTCAATTATGGGACTTGTGGACCATCCGGACTATGTGATGTGTGGGGTACCAGATACCTCCACCCACTCAGTAGTTTGTCCAAAGGTTGAGGACATAAGAATCGAATTTGAGGGTAAACATGAACCGCTGGACCTTCTAGTCATTTTAAGAGATAAGACAATAGATCCTGAAGTATTAAAATACCTAAAAGCAGTGGGAAAAGGAATGAGGAATTCGATGTCTAGTCACAGTCTGAGTGAAGGGTTTGGGGACGGTCTTGGAGATGAGTATAGTCAGGATGGCTGAACACATTTTCCCAATTGTGTTAGTATTGGACGAGTGTGGCAGAGGCCATCCCACACCTCACCTTACCAGAAGAGGAAACAGAGATAATATAGTTCCTGTACATGCAGGAGACAAGAGAACTGAAGTAAAAACTAGCATAGAGAAAGAGAAGGATTATGTAGTGGTTATACAACCCCTCCTCCGACTTTTACCTGGAAGCGAATGGACGAATAAGAACAGGGATAGGGAGTTGCCTAAATCCAGGTCGATAACAAGAGTTATCAACCTGGAGGGGAAAACACCCACGAATCAAACAGAGCAGTCCAGTGATGGATGACCATGCTCGTGGAATCCTGTAGTGTTCGTCAGAGAGAGTTTTACTCATATGAGAAATATGAGCAAAATGATAAGAGACAACAGAGAAAGAACAATTTGTGCCATATACTGAGCCATGGAGGCAAGGGAAACGGGAGAGCCGAATGTGGAGGCACAACCTAATAGGTCTAGGGAAACCGAAGTCTGCAGGGAATTGTTCCTCCACAAACAGCTGTCAAGAAGGAACGTGGCTGCCCCGGAGAAAATATTCGTAAATGCCTGGTCGGATGAAAAAAAAAAAACGTGGTGGATGCTTCTGTACTGGTGCGGCCTCTACAGTCGCACCCTGATGACCCTGAATGGATTTACGACGAGATAGTGCGAGGGGTACTGCTGTTGAAACTATAAGATCCTAGTGTTCTGACAGCAGCTCTGGCTCTGGTAATCAGGCAGATGGAAAAAAGGGGTAATAAGATCCTCTTCTCCAGGATGGAGGCTGTGGACAGACTTGTCGTCGCCCAGGTGGGTTTGCCCACAAAGAGAGTGGCACTCCTGAGCATGCTCAAGGAGTGCTATTGGCACCAAGGAGAGCACCTATCAGAACAGGAAATGTGTAAGGATGCCAGCCGTACATACAGGAGGCATACCTTCGATTTCAATAAGCCCTTCACGGGGTACACTGTGGTCAGGTATTAGTCCTTCAAGTCGGACGGCGCCCAAACTCACCGATTACGGCCATCTCTTCCCAATAGTGAGAACTGTACCGAACGAGACCAATGTGTGGGGGGGGGGAGGGGATCGAACAAGGAAGTACAGGCCTCCCCTCTTGGCTGCTACGTTTAAGGATAGATAATGGGAAAAGGGGAAATACCCCACCATAACGTCATTAACCTACCCCTCCCCCACCCATCACACCAATCAATATGCATACCGAAGATTACCACACTTGGGCGAAGGGAAATTCGGCCCAGGTACCCCGATGACGAAACAGACAATGGACCCAGAATGAGACAAGGAGTGTAGAAGCTAAGCTTCTAGAAGGAAGGATGACGAGATGTAATGTATTGCGTAAGTGAGTGTGTAAATGTGTACCGAAGCGATTATCTCCAGTGTGGTTCGTCTATGCCTTTTGAGCTCGGAGGCGATGTGGCGGGGGAATGTTTCAGGTAATCGGACATTCCCCAAAACAAAGCTCGTCTGTACCCGAATGCACTGGGCTGCGAAAGTAGATAATGGGGATACCTTCATGCTTATTTTTAAACGTGAATGAAGGCAATGCGCTGATGCAGAAGTTAGTGTATGTGTGGGACATTTATTGCAGTTTCGAACCCTTTCGGACAGCATGATGGTTTCAAAATTGCCAACTTCCCGGTGAACCCTGAAGATCAAAAAGAGACGATTTGGCAGTTAAATGTAAATGTTAGAAAGCAATGCTCTTGGTGTGACCTTTTAATAGGTATCGGCCACCTAGAGGGGAGGTTTTGGAGAGGCCAGTGCCAGTTCCACCGGGGACTTTGCCAGTTATGGAAAGTGATTGAAATCAGGGAGTTGCAGCAGCCGGCCAGTTAAGACAAGCTGGTTCTTGTCCATTCGAATTTTACCAGCCAGTTAAGGCAAGTGATCCAAATCAGGGAGTTGCAGCAGCCGGCCAGTTAAGGCAAACTGGTTCTTGTCCATTCGAATTTTACCAGCCAGTTAAGACAAGCAAACCAAATCAGGGAGTTACAGCAGTCGGCCTGTTAAGGCAAGCTGCTGTTAGTCAAATGTAGATTTACCTGCCAGTTAAGGCATGTGATCCAAATCAGGGATTTGCTGCAGCAGGCCAGTTAAATCAAGTTGCTGCTTGTTAATCTAGTTTTACCAGCCACTTAAGGAAAGTGATCCAAATCAGGGATTTACAGCAGCTTTCCAGTTAAGGCAAGCTAGTTCCTGCTAATTCGATTTTACTGGCCAGTTAAGGCAAATAATCCAAATCATGGGAGTTGCAGTAGTTGGCCAGTAGCTTGTCGATTCCTATTTTCCTGAACAGTTGAGACAAGTGATCAAAATCAGGGTTTTGCAGCAGTCAGCCAGTTAAGGCAAGCTGGTTCATGTCCATTCGAATTTTATCAGCCAGTTAAGGCAAGTGATCCAAATTAGGGAGTTTCAGCAGCCGGCCAGTTAAGGCAAGCTGCTGGTTGTCAATTCCAGTTATACCGGCCAGTTAAGCCAAGTGATCCAAATCAGGGAGTTGCAGTAGCCAGCCAGTAAAGGTGAGCTGATACTTGTCAATTCTAGTATTACCAGCCAGTTAAGGCAAGTGATCCCAATCAGGGAGTTGCAGCAGCCAGCCAGTTATGGCAACCTGCTGGTTGTCAATTCCAGTTATACCTGGCAGTTAAGGCAACTGATCCAAATCAAGGAGTTGCAGCAGCCGGCCAGTTAAGGCAAGCTAGTTCTTGTCAATTCGAATTTTACCAGCCAGTTAAAGCAAGTGATTCAGATCAGGGAGTTGCAGCAGCTGGCCAGTTAAGGCAAGCTGTTAGTAGTAAGGTCGACAGGGTTTCAGGCCACTTTTGATTAATTGGATTATCAATTTGATATCAAAGGGTTGATTAAATTGATTGAAAGTGTTAATCCTTAATCCGATCTTAATCCTATCAAAGATTGAGAGGGTTAATCCTCAATCCGATCTTAATCCGATCAAAAATTCAAAGGGGTGAATTTATTGAAAAGGTTACTTTTTTTTCTTGATTTTGTTGTTGTACTTCTTTCTTTCTTTTTGGGAGTGGGTAGTAGGATCTCTGTACGATGTTGACGCTGTGGTGCTCTGAGTGGGACTGATCAGAGTGTTGGGCTGCAATGTGTTATATAGGTGTTGAGTTGAGTGCAAAAGTGTGCTAAGGGACATTTTCTTATTATTTCTAATTTTGATGTGTTTGTAGGGACAATGGTGGTAGATATGCGATTTTTACGAATATATTTAACACACAAGAGAATTTCAGATTGTTTAAACGATTTCTAAGAGTGGCCTAGGTGTCGATTTTATGTTGTTTTGGGGGATATTGCTCGTAGACAGTGGTCGGAGATAGGTGACTTTGAAAGATGCGATTTATGTGTTAGTAATGACAAATGATTAAATGGACAACAACCATTTCCGAATACAATTAAACGATACACACAAGAGAAAAAATAATTTAAGAGTGTTCTATGTATGAATAAATTACATGCATCGAATCGCAAATTTCAAATGCTCACAACTATGTGAATAATAAGTGCAATTACGTGACTCTCCAAAAGGAATTAAATGTAACATGAATTTACTACCCCGAGCTGTATGTTAGCAATATAATTTACATGAGACAGAAGTATAACAAGAAAGATGTCCCTATAAATTAAACAAACACTATAACAAATATATATATGACGCCTCTTGCACTCTCCTTACACAGCCGTCTGCCTGTAAGACTGGCGAGGAGGAACTTTAGAAATGTAATCCACACATAAAAAGAAATTAATTAACATGCATAATAAAATTGCACCTCTCCCAAAACACGTCTGTCTGGCTGCGATGTTGCTGAAGGAATGACTTTAGTATATGATTTGCGGAGATGCGGAGATGTGCATGGCGTGGAGGGGAGCGGACTAGAGAATTGTACAGAAACGCACTGCTCTCCACACCACGTGCCACGTGCCACTATCGATACCCGCCTGCTTCCATCCGCCCGACAACCTTTCCTTCACGTGCAGAGCCTGGTGCTCGCTTCTGCACATGTGTGACAGCGGTAGAACTTCTCCCGTCGCACCCACAAACTTTACTCAATAATGCGCGTTTCCCTCTCTGTAGTTCGCATCCACTATACAATTGACCGCATTTAGCGTTCTGTCTAGCCTCGCCTGTCTTTCACTAGCTTTAGTTGCAAAAATTCCGCGAAAAAAAAAATTAAATTCCAGAAAATTACAATAACAAATTAAACAAATCATGTCCTAAATGTCTTTAAGCTATAAAACTCCACACAATTTTATCCCATTTCCAAGAAATGTAATTTTAAAAGCAATTAAAGACCACGAGATACAAATAGGAACTTGAATTACAAGTCAAACACAACTATTTAACATCTAAACATGATGAATTACAATATGTACCAAACACACCCAATTAACAGCTAATTGCGAATTTCCAATTAAATGATTATATCAGTGTCACCAATTGAATAACATAACAAATATAATGGATTATCACCTTAAATGTGAATGACATCACAATTTAAAGGATTTAATCACACTGGATTATCGTTCAAATGCTAATCCAGTGAAACAATAATCAAATCAACAAGAGGATTGATTACACAATAAATTGTACATCCAATCCCCATCCAGAAGTTTATTAAATAAAAACACATAAGATATTATTAAAAAGTCTTTTATTTAGTATCATAATTTTACAAATATTGTATTACAATCTTTTAAGATGTTGATTCTTAACCCATGAATCGTGTGCTTTTGAGAAACCCCTCCATCGAACCAAGGACAAATCTCTTTTCCTTTTAATGACTTTATCAACCTAATATTCATTTGGAGAACTAACTTTCTGCAATTCATGTTCGTAAAATCCTCCTTTTATTGGTTCTAATTTAAATAAATTTTAATGTTACAAAAAAACAATGCGATGTGATTTTTTTATCCATCTCGCCACAAGTTTTCAATCAATTACACTGCTGGCCATTAACATTTAGACATCAATAAGGAAGCACCTAAAGAGCCCCATGTTGTGAGAATGCATAGAGCAGGTTAGGACAATGACGTTATTAGCTGTTAAGACGAGTGGCGCAGCATGTACGCCAATGACGACGCCGATAAGCGGTAAACATAAAAGTTGAGGTCGGGGAAGTCGCTGTGAGGTAATGTTAGTAGGCATTTGTGTACACAGAGTATGAATGCCACATTGAAGAACATTACAACCATAGAGATTAAGGTAGGTCAGAATCTTGTAAATTTATGGGAAAATAAATTTATATTGTTACATATGTTGAGTTGAATTGTATTTAAAAACGATTTTAAATGTATTACCTTCTTCTTCTCCAGGCATCATCGTGTTGAATCTTGAACAGGATCTCATACAATTTCTGTGTTTTCAAAGTAAACATTTTGAAAAATGTTTGCTGGACTCATAGATTGAAGGCAAGGAGGGACAGAGGTTTTTGCTACCTACCTCTATGAAGGTATGTGGGGCTTCACTTTCAATAGGTTCCCCTGGGGTGTCACTAAAGTTGGTCAGCAGACCGCCGCGTCCTGCTACAACTTTCAAGTTGAATAGCCAGAGTGGCCCAAGGTCCTCTCAAAGTACTAACAGCCTTCCTCATTCCTTTTCAAAAAAAACCTCATTCATTCAACTATGTTTGATTTTCTCCATAATTTTTTTCTGTAATATCCCCTCAGCCCTTCAAAGTCTATGCAAGTAATGTAAGTTAAGATAAAGTATACATATTTTCTTCGTGAAAACAAGCAACATTTAATAAAATTTAAATACAACTCATCAGCTTACCAATACTGATAGACACGCACCCATAACTTTGTTTTCTCGTTTTACATACGATATTATTGAAAAAAGTTGGTCACATAAGGTATTTAAAAAAATAATAATAACTCACACTATTCATTTTTAACATTTTATTTTGAAAATGTCCTTCACAAAATGTTCCTTAAACCTACGTATTTACAATATCACACAAAAATATTGGATTTACAACAAAAAATTAATTATTCACAGTAAAAGTCATCAATCACTTTTTTTACAAGTACTAAAACACATTTTCTCATTTATATACAAAAAAGCTACAACAACAAGCATTGAGTTTAAACAATTTTCAAAAAAGACATTGTTTTCCAATAATCAAGTTTTTATTTACGCATACTGGAACACATTTTAAGAGAATTTATATACAACAAACAATATTCTAACTTATAAACCATTTTTAAGAAACAAGATATTTTTATCAACAGCATTTAAACAACAATCAACTTACAAACTAAAAGAGACTTCATAAATAACATTTCATCAACGACATTTTACAAACATTATATATGGAACTTAATGCTACAAATACTGTTATTAAAACTACTATTACTATTGCTACATTAATGTTACTATTACTACTGGTACAAAAGTGTTTGGCATATATTACAAAATAAAAATATATTTACACAAACTAAAATACACTATTGAAGAGATCTGTGTACAACGAACAATATTCTTTACATAATATATACAAGAGCAACTGTTGATTGTTTCCTTCCTAACTATGTACATTTGTTATGTACATTTAACGACACGTTGGTGAGGTGTTCATAAAGATGCACAGAGGGGCGTTCTTTTGTCACATCCGAGTATTGATTTTACAAAGCACACACGCCAAGTGGCTAAGGCAAAACACTCACACACACACACATACACAGTATCCACTTGGAATTTGATTTTCTTCTTTGACAAGAAAAATTGGATCGAAGACATTTGTATCAAGATAGTTGCTATGTAATGCCTTACAGGTAGGCAAACAGGGAGCAGCAGCATTGATGATGATTCAACATGTGAAAAGTAGTTGGTGTACTCAGCTGTAATGATGAGTATAGCTAGCTGCGATTATGATTATAGCCAGCTGCGATGACTGTAGAACGCGGGGTGCATGTGATGGCGGCAAGATGCTCGTCCTTAGCTATGTGTGGTGTTGGGAGGTATATAAATTTATTGTGGTGTTAAAACTGTTATATTGAGGAAAATAAAAAAAAGTTTATTCAGGTATTTGATAGTGCCCCCAAGGCAAGGTTGATCTGCCATCTGCTTCAATGTACCACTTATCATCCATACCTGACAACACTACATTTGTTACACGCTCGGTGTAGACTTGATGAGCACGCGAACAGAACTGATATTGGGTCCCCATTACCCTTGTGCAATTTTCGAGGCAATCTTGATCATCCTCGCACCTGAGTGATTGCAACACATTGGGTTTTAAACCGTTCGCCTTGCGAATACATAGCTCATTCACAACAACATATGCATAAAGCTTAGGACGTAAACCCACAAAGTGTGTGATTATGCCCCCAGCACATTCATCTTTTATCACCCCGGTACAGCCTTTGTTCCTCTGAGGGAATCCTTGCGAATTATCGAGCGCATAGTTCGGTGTATCAAACCGCGCCTTTAAATCTGGGGGAAATTACTTTATATACGTCATCACAAGCAATAGAGTATACTAAGAAATCCGTGTCACAATACAGGAGGTGCAAAGTGGGTGGACGAAAGTTAGTACACAAGTACTGATAGTGAAATTCATAGCGTTAATTTTGAAAGGTCAAGAATGGCAACACCAGTATAAAAAGGTTTGTTGAACGCAACAGAACTCTTTGACATTTCGATGAGGACTAAGTTTTCATGGATGATCTGCCGCGCCTGGTATGTTGGACATCGTATCAGCTCTGCAGCCCCATAGATCGTATCATACCTCGAAATGTCCCTTTCCCGGCGGACATTCTGTAATGTTTTTCATTAAACTGAATTATTCATCAATTTTAAAAACGATTTTTCGAATGCATTCGCAACCTGGGCACATTTTTCAATGTTAAAGTTGATGTACGAAGCCATTCATTCCTTCTGTTCAAAGCACAAAACGCGATGAAGAGAGTCAAGTTTGGCCCGTACATCAAGTACTGCCTCAGTGTATCCCCTTATATAACATATTTCTTGTGCGGCACGAGTGTTAAAAGAAATTTCTCATGCTAGCCATTCGGAGGGTATGCCATTTTCTTGGGCCATATGCAGATCAGGTAATTTATCATGACACTCCACTTCCGCAAAAAAACAAGCATCATCATCATTCGCCAAGTTTGCAAAATCCCATGAAGGGAACACCTGAGCCTCAACCCACTCGAAATTACCAATCAGATACTTGGACCGCATTGTATGACTGTACAGCCCGTTGACAGCAAACTAGTGTCCACACGTAAGTAATGAATGGTGTACTGCAGCAAGTTTATGCAGCTGAATGCATCCCATGCAGCTTGGGAATGAGCGTAATCCTTATCGCTAATGCCTTCGCCTCTCATCACATTATGAAATGCGTCCTCTGGTGGGAGTGACTTGCACATCAGACTGTCTGGCGACTTAACAAAGTCATAAGAAAAAACTCTCTTTCGTTTTGCCAATTCAAACTGGGTGTTGTCTGAAAACATCGAGCGAGTGATACTCAATTGCATAGGTAGCAAATTGCCTGCCAAAGTTTCCAGAGTGGCGCTAATGAATTGAAATGAATCAATAAATCTTAGCTTGAAATATTGCACCTTTCCATTGCAATCTGTCCCATTGAGAATCTGTTTTGTGATACATTTGAATTTTTCAAGGGTCATTCCAATCACTTAAATTTTTCCAGGATTTTCAATTACCATGGTTTCATCGTAAATCATTATTTGACGTTCACCCAAGGGCTTTATAAGAAAGTGAGCATCGTAATTTTGCAGATTATGGAAATCAGCAACAAGTTGTCTTTTGGGCAGTCTGAAATTCAAGTTGCACTTATTATGTGCGTAGCCTCTGGTTTCGCTCATCAGATGGTCACAATATCATCTGTACCGAGCAGTTCTTTACAAACGTGACAACTTTTCTGAGCCGCCAACCTAGCTTCATCAGCAGGGGTTTTTGACGTCATTGGAACAATGGCGCTTTAAATTCCTGCAACCCAATTTGTAAGTTCAACTAATTTATCAACTCATTTGTACATACAATCAGCACCCACAAACTGAAAATACTGAGACAAACTTGGATTGTATGAACAAACCAACAAAATGCGACAAGTATATTGAACATGTTGGTTGATGGTAGTTGTATTACTTGTTTCATCATTAGGCAAGCAAGTAGACATGGGTTTCAGGCAACTTTTAAAGTCGCAATAGGCGACGAAACCCAATCTCTACTTTTTGCTGTAATCTTTAAATTCCAAGTACTTGTTGTTCCCAGTGGGGAAAGTACTGTGAACAGTCTTTTGTTGCTGGCAAAGAATACTATGATTTGCGAGTTTCTCCTCACTAACAAAGTACTGGAGGCAACGATCGCAAACATGTCTTTTGTGTTGTTTCTTACTCAGCTGACTACCAACCAGCCAGTACAAATTTCTAATACAGACAAAATGCAAATGAGCGGCATTTCCACTCGGGCGAATCGCCAAAATATTTACGTGTTTGTCATGTCGTACAGGGAACATACACATGGGTACTACAACCCCACCCTTTTCGCAAATTTCGTCAATTATACCACACAGCAGACATTTATAGAAATAGAATTGTTCTCCTCAAACTGGTGAATATCCTGTATGACTACAGATGTGGACAGACCTTCGATATTCTAAACATGGTGAGGTTTTGGATATGGCGAGGACTGACTGACATTTTGTGTGACTGGAAACAAAGATGTTACGGCGGCATAGCGGAAACACAGTCCCTCCAGGCAGTCTACATCGACACAAGCTTTCCTGTTAACAATAAACTTGGGCAGTTTAGTGTGTGCAGCACTGATGGTGAATGTCCAATATTGACTCACATGGACGTCCATGTACGTCAAAATTTGGAGACTCCAGCCGGAACCACGCGCACTAAACTCCTCAAGTCTGTTTGTGAGATAAGGAGCAATATCTTCATCATATATTAAACTCGCATCGGATGAATGGAAGACAGGGAGTGCTTCGCTTTGTAAATAAAAAGTCTCTGTAGTGCCTTCTTCCGCCATGAGGGATTTCAAGTACTTACCTGCTACATAAATGGATAATCTAACTGGCCAGAGTGATGTCATTAATAAGCTTAATAAAGGGACTTTACACCTCTCAAAGAAATGAGAAAAATCTGCATGAGACTCTAATTGATTGTTATATATCCGCGTGCCATTTAGTCTTCCCGCGAACACTGTATTCAAAAGCTGTTACATCAGATCTGGGAAAGTTTCCACTGATGCTTGGGAAATGAGAAAGGAATTATTTTCCAGCTCCCTTGGCGAAATATCTCTAATCGACTCGAAAGTCGGTTGTGAAATAGCTGGAGCACTATCCGAATCACAAGAATCTTCCGAGTCTGATAGAAATAAGTCATCATTCAAAAGATCAACCTTTTTATGATTGGGGGAAGCGGACATGTTTTGACCTTCTGGTTTTGACAATCTCTCTGTAAGCAATTCCGTTCTCGAATCTCTTAAGTAGAGATCATCCTCCGAAAGATTCACTTGTGTCTGCTTAGGCGAAGGGACACTGTCTCGACAGCTTTCTTGTCTTTCCGTCTGTGATTCCGAATCGTAATTGCTTACGTAAAGCTCTTTATGCAAGATCAGGATCACTTACGCTCACCCATTTTGATTCCTAACTAAAAACTTTCTTTAGTTTCCCCATCATAACAGTTTAAAAACCACAATAAATACACTGAAGTGACCCCTCATTCTGAAAAACAAAGAAAACGATCTTAATAACTTACACACACATATATACACAATATATAAGTGAAAAAATAATTTTATTATTAAGATCCTAGACAAAAAATGTTATTTGTTTGTTGGGGAAAGATAGAAGCGAGAGCTGTGACTAAAAAGGCAGCAAAGCCCGAATACTTTTAAAAATGGTCGAGAGTCAGGTAGATAGCAAGCGAGGAGAAACCCAATAGATGGACCAAGACCTTGGTCGGCCGACGGGCCGCATGCTTGGTAAGGGGAGAAGCGAGGTGAGAAATGCCAGGCCGGGCTGGAGTTTTAGAGCACGCGGTTGGGAGATGTTCATAACATAAGGCTGGCGGAAGAATGGGGAACTCTAGTACACTAAGCTGCTGCTGGCATCAGCATGCGCCACCTTATGATCGCTCTACTCCTCCCACGCCCGAACGACAACCCCCGGCTGCTCCCTTTCCCCTCCAATGCCACATCACGTATACCCTGCATATGTCTCTGCATTGTGATGAGGGAGGGGAGATGGAGAAATTGGTTACTGCCCCCTTCTCCCCCACTTATGCACAAAGCCTGTGGGCACATATGTGTGCCAGCAAGAGGGATACTGGGCACTTCCCCTCTGTCAACTGCTATGCGGTGTGAATTTGTTGCCAAACAACCTGCCTCCAGTAATGAATGGACCGCGCTTTGCGACTTGTCTCGCCCTCATTTATTTTTCCCAGCTACACGCTTTGAGCACGTGCCTTTTGCATTTTGTAAAACACGAGAAGACTGTGTTTAGGATATAACAGTGAAATTCCAAAACTCACAATATTGCATTTATGTCTAAGCCTACTTTGAACATTATTTTTTGTGAGAGAAAAACCTTAACATTAAAAAAAAAATATTTTAATCTTACATCGTCCTAACATATTTAATCTTACCCATCAAAAACTTTTAAGTAGTTTTTACAGTCAAAATACTATTAAGTAGTTTTCTACAGTCAAAAAGTTTTAAGTTGTTTTACTCTATCAAAAACATTTATGAAATCATTTACACCATCAAAAAATTACATCCTAGGACACACCGTCAAAAATTTTTAAGTAGGTTTACACCATCAAAATCCTTTATGGATGTTATAAATGTTTCGAAAATAAGCTTAAAAACGAAAGTTTTGCCAAGGGGAATGACTCTGTTACACTCAAGACATAAAAAAAATACTTGAAATTCAAACATTTAATGGTATAAACTAAACATGCAATACTTAAAGCAAACCTACATACACATTTTATACTCTTACAATAATGTATTTTAGAAGTAAAATTGACTGAAACATAATATATTTATATGACTTAAAATTAATTTTACTACACGAAACCACCCTGTCACATCAAAACATTTCATTCGTTAGAAATACTCAAGGCTCATATGTTCGTCATCATATATCCTTCTCCAGTCAACTCATACTGAACACGCTTGGAAACTAAGGTAGGCATGAGCGGCGTATTTCTTCCCTTCTTTTAGCTGTTCCATCGTTCATACCTCATATACACTCACACACTCATACAACTACCTAACCAAAATTTTTCTCAGAGTACTTGGCCATGCATTCTAGATGTATTTTCACATAGTTTGCGAATATTTAAACAGTGGAGAGAGGTGGCAGGTGAGTTTTATTGGCACGTAACCCTATTCCAGATAGAGCAAGGATGTGTCTACTGGTCGTATACCTCTCCTCTCAGTACTTTTAAATAAACTAAACACTAAATGAAAAAATTACATCTGGAATTAAATTCACATGACTTTTACACCACACCCACACAATCACACTCAGTCATACCCATACATAAGAAAAACCCAACCTTAAACATCCACACTTAAACATCGTTAAACAATATTAGATTTTGCTAAACATCCTTAGAAATACCTAACTTAACAAATATTCTGAAGTGTGAAACTATTTATAAAGACATTCCATTCGGGTCTAATGATTTTAATGAAAAATCATTTGGGTGTAACAATTTTTAACGAAATTCATTAAAATGTTTCTCAATTTTAAATAAAAATCATTCAGTGCGATAAAGATTTCTTTCAAGCCTAAATGATTTTCTTAAAAGTTTAACGATTTAATAAAAAATTTAATGAAAATCGTTTATGTCCAGTGATATTTATAGAAAATTCATTCAGTTGTTAATGATTTTCAAAGACATTTCATTCTGGTGTAACGATTTATAAAGAAATTTCATTCAGGTCTAACAATTTTTGTTAAAAGTTTAACGATTTAATAAAAAGTTTAACGAAATTATTTAGAATGTTTCTCAATTTTAAAGAAAAATCATTCAGTTTGATAAAAATTTCTTTCAAATATTAATGATTTTGTTAAAAGTTAACACTTTAATAAAGTTTAATGAAATCATTCAAATGTTCAACGATTTATCACGTAACAATTTACTCGAAGTTTCTGAAAAACGCGAGAAATTTTAAACGAAAACCCTAAATTTATTTTATATTAACATACTTAAACTCTTGTAGTGAAGATGTTGGTTGATGAAAGAGACCTGAACCCAGGTCAAGCTGTATGGGCGCTGCCCACTCCATCGGGTAAGCACTGGGGTAGACGGCCGGGCGATTGTGCTCCCTGAGAGCTCCGTGGGACAGGCAGGCTAGCAGACGGTCGGACGAGGAGGGCTGGTTTTGCCATCGCGGCAGGACCACTGGCCGGGTGGATGATCGCAGTCCCTGGAGAATGCAGTGGGAGCCTTCTCCGGTAGGCTTTTACCGTCGCGGGAGGCTTTTACCGTCATTGTAACAACGATAGACGGCCGGGTCCCCTCGGTCGCAAAGCCCTGCAGAGTCAAGCAAGAGGCGAGAGGGCAGCCGATGCCCTTGACCTAGGCACTAATGAACCGGTTCACTGACTGCACACTGGAGGGGAGGTGTTGCCTCCATGGAGTCACAGGAGCAAATGAGCGGGGGTGGGAGGTGCTGTTTATACCCTCACCAGCTTCCCTTCTTGTATAAATTAAACTAAGTGCTATTTGCCTGAAATCGATATAAAATAGATAATTAATATGTTTTAAGACATTTTGTGTACTTCTAAAGCATTTAAAAGGATTTTACATGTTTTTTTTTTTAATTTAGTGTTAATATGCTGTGTTTTAGACTTTATATCTGAATTTAATGTGTATTTGTCCGTTTTTAAGCCATTAGATTTGAATTATGCTATTATTTAATGATTTCTTACACTAACTGTAATTCCAATACAAACTTTTCACAATATGAGGTGTTTACAAGCACAATGTTATACATTTCAACTAGCTTTCTCACACATTTAAACTATGTTTTCCCCATGTATGAACAAATTAGTTTTATTAGTTATGTGTTACATTCGTTATTCCATGAAAGAATGGTATAGTAATATGTATTGTAACATACCAACGTAACATATAGTTATGTATCGCAATGTACCAACGTAACATAACATGCCAATGTAATGTAACATAATGTACCAACATCACATCTATTATGTATCCTCTATTACGTCTGAACCCTTAGAAGGGACATTAGATTACATTCATACCTAACTCGAGACTCGAACCCATAATCTATGTATTACAAACATAGGTACCCAACACTGAAAATGAGAAACTAGATTACATTCATACATAATCTAAGTGGGACTCAAACCCAGAAAATATCAACCAAGCCAGGGATGGTATATTGTTAGTTATGGAATAAGCGGTTAGAGTGCTCGCTTCGACAACTTTTCGTCTGGCTTTTTTCAATATAACAGTATTTCGTGTTAGTAAGAACATAGTTTGTTTTTGATAGAACGCATAGACTTTTAACTTGTTACTACACACTTTTAATAGAAAATGAAAGAATCTCTCTCTGTTATGACATTTTAATTACTTTCCTCTCAAATGTATCTGGAGAGAAAATATATTTCTCACCAAAACAAGTTCACTTTAAATAATAAATAGGTTAAATAAATTTTAAGAAACATTTTTCATTTAGACATCATATTTATTTACAAAGTTAGGAAACTACTGGAAGTTACAAAACATAGAACAAATTAGTACAAATACACAGTGAACTAAAAATTTATATGCAACATTTTAACACATCCTAGTACAGGAGGTTACAAAAATCATAGTACTAGTAAGTATAGGACACTTCACAAACATAGATACCAACAATATTAATACTGGTTATATGTTATACAGTGTTTGTCAGTTTCTTATTCCTCAAATTCATTCCTCGAAACATACTTTATTCCTCAAATATGTTTGATTAGTACTCAAATAAGGCTTTTTTATTCCACAAACAATACTTTATTCCTCAAAAAAATGGTTTAGTACTCAAATATTGCTTTTTTATTCCTCAAACCATACTTTATTCCTCAAATATGACTGTTTATTCCACAAACATAATTAATACTCCAAGCAAATTCAAACGACTTAATTGGTTTGAGGAGGAAATAATATTTCAGATTGAAACATATCCCTAACACGGGGTGTTTAATTGAAATAATTACTTTTTTTGGTGAAGTAATAGGGTTAACTACAATGTATTATCATACTTCTCAGGTGTTTGCAGATATTACTTCATTCGATGTAACCTAATTCCATAAATGTTGTTATAATGAAAACCATATCTTTTATTCCGTAATATTCATAATCTTTTTTAAACTGCAATAAATATCTAAGTTTCTTAACAAGTTCATTCGGGTCTTCGGGAAATATGTAACGAGTGTTGTTGATGCCTTCTACCTTATTCACAGCAATTGTTGAATGAATGTCTTGAACAGTATCACTTACATCCTCACTACTATCTTCAACTGATGTTTCGTCACAAATATCGACTTTACTTTACTTAAAAAGACTAGGTGTATCGTCATCGACACTGGTCTTCGCAGCTGGTTGCGGTAGGTTTTGCGGAAAACCGCTATGTTCACGTGTTATTGTAGATTTCATACAATCCGATTCTATGTCATTTCTTGTAATTGCGTTATTTCCCTCTCCATCTGTGATACTATTTAGTATAAACTTTACATTTACTTTCTCATGAGGAAGACTATTTTTTTATAGATCTTGACATGGCGACTCAAGTTATCCATTCGTGCGAACTGGCGAAAACAGTATTCACAGTTAAGAATCGTACAAGATGAATTCTTCAAGCATTCGCTCCTCTCATGTCTGTGAACATTGTAGGCGAAAGTATAAATTTTCCCACAGTATTTGCAGTGTAGTTTATTCGGTGATGTCTCCATTCTCATCAATGTAAATTACATTAATTATCTTTTGTGTGAGGAGTAAATTTACTTCCGAATAGATGTTAACCTCACAATGTCAGAATGATAACTAATTAGTTTATGTATGAATGTGGTGTTATAAACAGTATCAGGTTTCATTAATGATGATAAAATGTCTTCCATGTATGTTAATTGCAGGGGTATACATACTAATTCACCATGTGATTAAATGTACACATGTTAGACAGAATATGTCTTTACTTGGTATTCGAGTAAAATAATAATTTACTTTCAGAAATGTAGAAGGGAGAGATGGGTTTATAAGTATTTTGTAAGGAATTTTTAAAGACTTTGTTTACTAAACGATAGTGTTAGTAGGAGGTTAGTCTGTTGAGTAAACCATTTTGAGCTGTGATTGTCTTAACGATCTTCTATTTTAAACGTGCGTATGCAATACAAATTTCATTTTTTCTCAATAACTTTTGTCTTATAATTCGTTATGTCGATTCCTAAGTTGTACGGAATAAAGTTATTTGTCTTGGATACCTCTTTACAATGTCAATAATTTATTGATAATTGGAATGTATTATCCTAAAAGATGGGTTATACAATTACAAAATGGCCACCATTTTCCTTTAAATTTTGCTTAAATGTATTGAAATATCATGGAAATTGATATATTCCTGCTCCGATAGAAATCATTTCAACCTTCATTAATGCTATTTCTTTAATATTATGTCCAAATTTATTTTCTGGGGAAATCAATTTGTAAATAAGTTCGAGTATATACAAATGTTACTGTAGATAGTGTATCTAAAAATATATATTGGGAAGCTTTTGAATTGAAACTCTTGTTATAAGTAAATTTTAGTGCAGTAGAGTCTATATGTCATTTACGTATTTTTCTTTGCTATACACGTATATTTAAAAACAGACTGAAAGTGATAATATGTATGTATGTATCATGTCTTCCATCATTATAGTTAAAACCTAGGTAAATTGAGTGATACATGTTTTAAAAATGGGGTTCGTTCAATGTTTAAAATTTTAGCAAGTGAAAATATCTCTTGTACGAAAAAATACTTAGTTTCCTGAAAATACTTTAATGTTTGCTGGAAATGGGATTAAGTTTATTGGATTAAAATTCATTTCTTGGATTAAGATATAAAATTTGTTGGAATTTTATCTGGGGATTAAGATTTCGGGTGATATTTAGCTTCAAGGATATAGATTTTAATTGGTGGGGACTTGTGAAATTTTTTTATTTCGCTGCAAATAAGAGAGAGTAATACATTTGGAAGAGTCCAAACTTTGCTGCAGGAGTGGAGGGAGTCAGGCAAGAAGACAGTCTTTGTTTTTGGAAAAGGTACATGCTCTGGTGATGATGGTAGTGGGGGGTGGGGTGGGTGTGCAGGGACCTCGGGAGCCATCTGCACTCCTGTATCCAGTCGCCGCCATCCTGAATCAGTTGCGAAAAATGAGAATCGCAGGCAGCTCAGGTAATGACCCCCAGTACCCTGCATTTTGGTGAGGGGAGGGGTGTTTGGACAGGGTCACATATCTCTGGGCTCAGGCCAGCTCTGAGGGGTAGGGTGGGATGGGGTAACAGGCAGGTCTCCTCCGATGTTAACAAAATTAATCAGCTGTCGCCATCTTGCTGGAAAACAATTGATGATCACGGACAGCCCAGGGCAGCATGCACAGGCATGGGGAGGGGGTGCAGAGACCCAAGTGACCTCAGCTATCCTACTCGGCGCCATCTTCAGTCGCTCATGTACGCTCGGAGTAGATGGACGTGCTACTTTTCAGCTCCATAAACACCGGACCTCTACACACTTGGCAGCCGACGAGGCTACCCTCGGGGGTTACCACAGTTACAGACCATATCTATTGATAGATGCGATTTACGTAGTATTTTATCGGGAAAATATAAATTTTTGTGTGTTAAGTCGATATACTGTGTTTGCGATAAGACATCAATTTCTGTGTTCGGTAGACGAAAATGCCTTTTGTGTTAACAACTTGCATTTTTTGTTACCAAGTGAAGTGAATTTCACAGATTTAACGAAAATTTATAGTACATCTCTATAAAGTGTTGCTGGCTTAAGTACTTCTTCACATCATCCGAGTGTCCCTACATTTCGATGGAAATAATTTGTGTTAAAAGTGAATTATTCTGAAAATAACGAAATTTAGTTTAAAAAATTACTGTTTCATTGTAGGACGAATGCAGAGTTTTTCTCGTAAATTTCAACTCATTTGTCTATCGGGTTCGCTACATGTATATAATCAGGCTCCCCACACACACACAGCTTATAAGGCGATGTAATTGCTATGCTGGACTCCACATCAAATGAACATGTTTTAAAAAAATACTCAAGGTATGTGCAAGAATCATTGATTAGTGTACGCATATTTCTATTATGCTATTGTGTATGGTTTAAATATGTAAAATTGTTATTTATTCATACTGGCTAGATGGATTTCATTTTCTGACTTTGCATGTCTATCATGTTATTCACATAGTTAAAACTCTCACTTGTCTAAATTATATTTCTAAGCTCGAAACCCACATTACATTTAAGACTCACGTAATTCCACTTATTATTATTCACATAGTCGTTTGAAAATTTTCCATTTGATGTGTGTAATTTATTTATACATACAACACTCTGAAATTCCCTACCGTTTAATTGCATTCCGAAAACAGATTGTTTAACGTGTAAATCACATCTTTCAAAGTCGCCTATCTATGAGCAATACTAAAAAACATCCTGCCCAAGTTTTAAATATATTCATAAAAATTGACTATCTACCACCAACATCCCTCCAAACACCTCTAAATTAGAAAAATTATAAAAAATTAGCCTAAGCCCACTCTTGCGCTCAACTCTACACCTATATAAGACATTGCAACCCACCACTCTGGTCAGTTGCCTCCAGAACACCACGCCGTAAACATCGGACAGTGCTCCTGCTACCCCCTCCCCCACCAAAAAAAGAAAGAAAGAGAAAATAATAAAAAATTGATCCAATTAAATATTAACACTTTCAATCCATTTAACCCTTTCAATCAATTTAACCCTTTCAATTTTTATCGGATTAAAATCGGATTAAGGTTTAACCCTTTCAATCAAATCGATAATCCGTCAATTAATCCCAATGAATCAAATATAGAACTGGCCCGCCCCTACTACTTGAGTGACAATCTGTGCAGACTTATGACTAATGTACTTGTTCGTGGTGTTCAGATGCGCAGGACGTGCTTTAATCGAGAAATCCGTGAGGCAGTGCCTTTCTGACTGTCTTCTGTGCTGAGTGTTTGTTTCCCGATTCTGAGTTTGGGGAGGAGGGTGGAGTCTTTGCAGTAGTAACGTGAAAACAACCTAATAAATCATCGCAGTAGTACATGCCTCCACGCTCTTCTACAAGATGTATCCGTGGTGATATTACAATCTTTCAGGGATGATGGAGGACACCAGCATCCATTTGAGGAAGGGAAACCCGATTCTGAAACGTCATCGAACGTTAAAACGAAAACAGTGTTGGGATGCCTATTACAGTGAAATACGGCAGCGGCCGGGGCGTTGCGGAAGAATGTACACTTCCCGTCAGAATAAATGAGCGACGGAAAAAGTTAAAAGTCCCCTTCGGCAATCTTCGGCTTTTGACAAGATGAATTTCCTTGGCTCTTAGGCAACCAACAATCCAGAACTATCCGGCCAATCGTTCAGCGTTTTAACTCCGCCAAGAATCTCTTTAGCTTCTATTGGAGCATCATCCTGAGATCGGTTTCTCCAAGCGAATATAACGCATTTAATTGGATGAAGCAACTCGTCCTGTGATTTATTAAGTTACTGCAAAGTCCCAAAATCTCACATTAACTCCTCACTAGAAGTCCGTGTCTCACGCGCAAACAGGCAACAATTGGTGGAATAAACAACCAACTATAAAATCGAACTGAGCGACAGAGTCGTGCAACATAGCTTGTTCTGAAAAATTTTAGCGGAATTTCCTCACATGAGCTCCACACTAAACGTTCACGAGTCATGCAAAGATGCCAGTGGAAAGAAAACCAGTCGTAAAGGCGTGTTAAGCGACAGTGTTGTGCAACGTAGCTTGTCCTGAAATATTATAGCGGAATGACCTCACATGAACTCCGCACTAAACGTTCACGAGCCGTGCACGCAGGTAACATGTAGCGGAAAGAAAACCAATAATAAAGGCGAGCTGAGATACAGTGTTGTGCAATATAGCGTGTCTCGAGGTATGTACGCGACATTCGATGCTTCAAACAAAGAAACAGTAAACGTATGTGGAATGTCTATAATTACAGATAGCTGTAAAAGAGAAATGCATAATTGCTCTGTTAGTAATTAAAATAAACCTTATTCTATGTGAGAAGTTAAGAAGTTATAATATATGTATTTTATTATCGATACGCAAAAATGAATTTCCTGCTGTCGTACGAATTTGCGAAAACCGAATATCACACTTAGTGAAATATATGGCTATATTCATCAGTAAATAAAGTCACTATACATTAACGAAACAATCGGCGCATGTTGCAGATGTAATTATTGAATGCGCACATCAAGAATGTTTCTCTTGCAACTAGCTGCTGTCTTCATGAAAAGCCACGTCCTATCTAACCAGTCCAGTTTCTATGCTGTCAAATCAAATCCTTACGTAGGTTTCTTATTATCTACTGTAGTCGGCAGACGTCTGTGCATGTCCGCCATTTTACATCACTGGGACGCTACTCCCTCAGCGCGGGGGTGGATCGATCCCTTGTGAGTGACCTTGGCCACCCAGTTAGTTCTCAGCGCACGCAGGTCTGGCCGTACTATCGGCTATTCCACAAACATCAGTTATGGTGGACTCAGGTATATGTAAGGCAATATAGGACGAAGGACGTTCGCAGAGGTACAGGAAATTTATCCTCAGTGTTAAAAATTGCACTTGACCATCTTATTTATATAACACCACATAATAAAAAATTATACAACTGGAATACTGCTTAGTTTTTAACACTCGGTGCAATTCCACGTGAATTAATGTATACGTACTGTTTACCAAAGTATAACAAAACAGTAATTTCAGGCCAGTGCTTTTCTTTTGAAACTGTAGAAAAGGTTTTATATCTTTATTTGCACAAAGTCGCGAAAATGAGTGTTTTTACTCACAGTAGGCTGACCTGCACTATAAATAATGCATAGCCTACACACAGTGTTTAAAAAACAAGAAAAAAATAATAAAATTACAATCTATAGCATAATGTTCATCTACTTCACAAATTCCACCCTATTAATCTGCGTGTAAGCATTCTTGCCGCGCTAAGCGCTAGTTTATGTGAAATTGTGGTCTACATATGCCTGGTTATTCAAATTAAAAAGCTCACGAAAATCACGGTAAACATTTAGAGTTTATATAAAAAGGCGTTAAGCATCTTGTCGGTTTATATATTTTTTCTAGAATTCCGATTCGCGTGCAAAATTAATGCCACCTGTAAAGATGTTTTTCCAAATAATGCTTCAGCAGACGGTGTAACCAATATAAAAATATTTCTGTAACATTTATGATACAGTTATTTGTACTAACTTAATAGACCGTAATAAACGTTTGTCTAAGATTTATGCCAATAAATGTTATTCCAAATGCAATGTTCATTAAGAGAAAATATTTTCTCGATTATGAAACAAAGATTGTGCACATGTGTATTCCTATTTGAAATTTATTAACAACTAAAACACTAACTGTTTATAATTATATGCCTGTCAAATTACTACACAAACAGATTCGAAACTAACGATATCGTTAGGTTATAGTAATAAGTAAATTAGTTTGTTGGTGCTGAAGTTAAGGCCACACGTATTTGCTCAAGAAGTTGTAGGTACGATTTCTAGTTGGAACGTATTTATTTTAATATAATATAAAAGATAATAATTTTTGTATTATATTTGTGGTATAAATAAATATATGTTTTAAAGTATGTTATATATTAATTTAGATTCTCTATTTACAAATGTGACTGAAATACAAGTTTGACTGTAATATTAAATATCTATACATTGCAAGTCCACTTAGTAGATTAATTTATTTACTACAAGAAAAGCCAAGTATTCTTTTGGTTACTAGTTTTCAAGGTTTTACTTGTAAAAGTAGCATAAAATGCACACACAATTCCAGATTTACAGCACTAATTTTTTTAATTCCATGACAACTTTTTTCTCGTATTTTTCCTATTGGAAGTGACATTTCCCATGAAAGGTTGACTCCTACGGAGAAGCATAAGTCACACCCTTGCTCTATCCGGGATTCAAAACCGGAACTACTCACGCTCAACACTCAACCTACTGCGCCACAGGGGGCAGTAATAGGTCAACCAGAACACTGTCAGTGGTTAGAAGAACTTATTTTAAGTGAACAAGAAACAGTTTATTTCATTGGAGATAATTTCTAAGTTACAATTGAAGTAATATATTAATTACTTGTTCCACATTGTACCTATAATTCACTGCCACGTCGGTTGGTATTCGCTTGCATACATTTGCGCTAAATTAAATACAGGCAAAGTGTCGAACATTGTTTTAAAACATTTATAGCTTAGCATAACCTTCATCCATCACTCTTTTCTTTGGAATAAAAAATTGAAAATAAAAATATATCTTGATCATTTTCTCAGTTCTATTTTGTGTTATTGTCTAGCAGTGATTGTACTAAATATTCCTTAATTATTTAATATAACATTATTAAAATTTCAGAAAGTTTTAAATTTATTATTAATTATTAGAATAAATTTATTCGCTGCTCCGTATTGTGATTGATGATTTCGACAAGAGACCCAATTCAAGAATTCTATGTAATCAAAAATATTGTGCCAACAACTATGGATATGTTACGAAATTACATTCGGCACTCACTAGATAGATGACAGCTATGTACGACTTTGTGTATTATTATTTGCATGTTTTAGATGTTTTTAAGAAGTAAAACTGCTATGCTGTAAAATGTGTTCAAGTTGGCTTAGTATTATGTTGTCTGAAGACTCTCAATGTTTGCAAATTTTGTAAACAAATGTTGTCTTGAGTAATGCATTCCCATTGAGATGTTTCGAACGCCGCGCCGTAAACCTTCAGATCAAATATTTATATCCTCCACTCACCCCTATTTTAATGGTGAAAGATATTATGAAAATGTGGAAAAGGAACAAGTAATCTGTTGATGCATCAAACCACAGAAAGTATTCCACCTCCATCGTTGTTACTTTTATATAACGTGATTTTAATTGGATTCTGTTTAATATTTGAACAGAAAAATCGAACTCAATAATAGAAAAGCAATTGCATTATATCGAACAATACACACAGAAGGTAAAGAAATCCTCCAGCACACACTGTCATGAGCACTGCAACCTGTTGTTGCCAGCAAAACGTCTCCGTGTCCAGTTTTGCATTTGCTGTTACTCAAGACAAAATACCGAATGTTTTTATGTCCACGTGAATACTGCCGGGACGCAATCTTGCAGCTCAGTTAGAGACAGGACCATGCCGAGCCGCAGTCTAGGGAATAAGATTGGACTCGCATGCACAGATGTTTGGTGGCACCAGTAGATAAGTCTATAATGGTAGCCATTTTGGAAGACAGCGCCACTTCAAATATAATGCTTATATAGCATTTCTCAGAAATTGTTAAACCGATTTGGAGTCAGTGAAAGTGATGAGAACGTTAAAAAACTGTATATAATTATATTTCTAATGTATTAACCACTAAGTACAGCATATTGATGCATATCTTCAAGTAAAGCTTCGCATGTAGTAGTATACAAACGGGCATACTAAGAGGGGCTTAGAGCTGTGGACAAGGGAACTAGGCGACCACCATCTTACATGATGCCATGCGGGAAAAATTTCCCGTTTTCCCCAAAAAAATTTCCTATTTTCCTTCACGCCCGCGGTGGCCATCTTAGATCCCAACCTCCAGCTCTGTCAATCCGATGCCGGGGTGTTGGGACCCTTACACCTAGTGTCCTGATGGGTGCCGAGTCTCATGCTCTGTCATTCCTTTCGGGATCTGTCCACCTAGCACTATAATATGGTACCGAATACCCGCATCGGCTTACACGCTCACCAGACCTATCATATAAGCATAGTTGACTGTAATTTTCGAACCCGATAAGATATAATTGTCAAATTCATAACACAGGCTGCACGCCCGATGGTGAGAATGGTCGCAGGGCCAAGTATACACCATGTCTACTTATAAGCATAGTTGACTGTAATTTCTGAACCATGCAAGATATTATTGCCAAATTCCTAACATAGGCATTATCCACGATGGTGGGAAGGGTCGCAGGGCCAAGTACATCCTATGTATACTTATAAGTATAAGATTTTGTTGCTAAATTCATAACATAGACATCACCCATGACTACAAGGAGGTTCGCAGGGTCAAGTATACCTTATGTCTACTTATAATCATAGGTGGATGTAATATCCGAATCACATAAGATATAGTTGCCAAATCCATAACATAGGCATCAAACTTCAACAGAACTGTTCAGTGTTAATATTCACAACCCAAATCATGCATTTTACAGTATCTATGACCAATAAGCATGCTAAGGGAATATCACACCATGCCTATCCTACTTCAGCAGCACAGTTTTGCATTCCTTAATACGCCAATAAGATTGAAAAAGATTTGGTTTCTCTATCCATCAAATGTACTTTAGCATCACGAGTCATTGCCAGATACATCATTATTAGCAAGGAAAAAAGTCGTAAGTATTAAATTCGAAGAATGTGAGGAAAACTATGTTTTGCCAGCTCATTAACTCATTGTCATCACCATATTGCCAGCGACGTTTAACATACAGCTCGTTGTCAAAAATAAGCCTTGAAGCAATGCCAGCAGAAATCATCAGCCTTATGAAAACTCCTTAAGAGAAATATCTGTTTAAAAAAACATCAAAGTGGGCGAATGCTTTTCCACGTAGTCCATAGTGAAGGAATTGGTGCAGCTAGCTAAAAGGTCAGGTTTTTTCAAGTTAACAGCATTCTTAATCTGTTATTGGTTTCTGTGAAAGACGGCACATATATCAGACCCGCAATGGCTTACCAACTGCTAGCTCTATTTGCACACTTGAGGAATGTTTGATAATGTTGAGCAGTTCATGTCGAATTTTTCCGTTTACATGCTTAGGTATCCAATGTCTCAGTAGCAGAATTCCATGGTAGTGAGACCAGAAATGACATCCACATAAATGTCTGCAAGGCGCAATGCATACATATGTATTTATGACCCAGTATCGGGGGGGGGGTGACATTCTTGCTTCTATGAAACATAATGAGACGCTGCCGTGATAAAACACCGTATGCGCATTTGGGAGGACCCAGGTTCAGTTCTCAGTCCATACATCCTGATTTGAGTTTTTTCCATTGTTTCTTGAAATCACTCTAAGATTAGACTTAGATGGTTCCTTAACATATGTTATGTTCGATTCCTTCCTCCGATAACGATTGTGTGTGCTGCCTGGTTGAAAACAATGTGCAAAATATTTTCTCAACAAATGGCGAAGCATGTTGGATACCCACCATGGTTCTAGGCAATTTTAATGCAAAGTGCAAAAAAAATTTACTTATTAAGCTATTAACAATACCGAGGGATATATATATCACATGACGGCTAGAGTATTATGGATATTATTTCATTTCTTTAAATTATAAAAATATATATATACTAAATATATAAAATATATGCTTTTCCTTTACCAAGAGCATTTTGTAAACTTTCGTGAGCAGGACATAACTCGAAATGCAAAACATTTAGTTTTAAAAGATACTCATTTATTTATGCATACATCACACAATATTTTTCTTATGCATAGTAAATACAATACAAGGCATTGCTATTTTTGAACGAATTTTATTTCTGAGTCAAGGATGGCATTAAACACATAATATTTGTTAAATGTACCATGAATTATAATAACTCCATAGTCGTGGGGCTTCTGAGTTGCATGGAGCACAGAAATGATTTTGATTTTTGCACGCATGACGTCTTGTGGCATACATCTCGACGAGCTGTCGAACCGGCGCTCAGCAGCGCTGCTTGTTAAGGTCAAGGACGTTCGTTCCGATGGGGCACCGATTGTGAATCGCCGGCTCTTGGTATCTTCCAATCACATACACAGAATACCGCCTGATTATGGACACCTTTAATATGTTGGGGATGTTGTTATATGGAATAAGAGTTGTTTTTTTAAGGGGAAAACAATAGTCCGTGCTGAATGACCGCTGATGGATCGGAACGAAGGTTTCCGAAAACACACAATTAATTAGCCAATGAGAACCATAGGTGGTGGTGGCGGGGTTTGAATGAAAGTAAGTAATTAGCCAATGAAAAATGTGGGTGGGAATGGAGGGAACCTGTGCCATCAGCTCACTTGGCGGCATAACCGAGAACATAGCACTACTTAAACATTTAAAATAGAATCCAATACAGAGGGCGCAATCAGCACCACCTAAACTTTAAAACATAATTAATTATGGCTGCCACCTGCTGGCTAAATCGATCATCTATACACTAGCACTGCATAGGTGATGTAAATGTAAACATATTAAATCCAATATGGTGGCCTCCAGCAATGTATAAACAAAGACAAACGAAAAACCAAGATGACGGCATACGACAGAATGGGTATTGGTGAGGGGTGTGGGGCCAGTATGTGGGTAGGTAGTTGGCTTAACGTATCGTTAACAGCGAGGTCATTAGAGACAGAAGACAAGATGGATTGAGGATGGAATCGGCCATGGCCTTTGTTACCGAACCACCCCAGAATTCGCCTGGACTGATTTCGGGAAACCATTGAAAACCGAAATCAGGATGGCCAGACCGGGAATCTAAATCGGGAATCGAAGCCAGGTCCTCCCGAATGCGAGTCAAGTGAGTTACGACTGCGCCACCTCGCTCGATGTGTGGGGGAGAGGCGGTCAGTCGTCTGCTGAGCATGGGGCTTGTGGACCTCTGGAAATGTGTTTTAATAGTTTTGAAGTAATGTTTTTAATATTTTTTTAAATTAATAAAGGCAGAAGTAATATTTTACAAGTTTATAAATTTATTTTTTATTTTTTTTTGGAGTGTTTTATATTGTTTTAGATGTTTTTGAAATATTTTGTAATTTCTGGGATTTCAAGGTCAATGTTCACCGGGGTCGAGGTCAAAGGTCTTGGTCAAGGTTAATGGTCAAGTTCAAGGTCAGCTACATCTAAAATGGCTGCCAGGCGACCAGAATGGCAGAGCATGAACATCTCTGATGATTCGATCCCCTTACCCCTTGTGTAGGTTTCCCCAAATAATTCTACTTACTGGAATACTATAACGGTAATCAGTAAGTACAGATAATGCTTAGTACACGGCTGGCCTTTCGAAATTCATCACGAAGAACACAACAAATTGATCCAACATTGGGAGACTGCATAGCATGGGGTAGAACAATGGCGTAATTAGTTGTTCGCCGAGTGGCACCATGCTGTGAAGCAGTATATAAGTGGAGGTCGGAGAGCAACTGGGATGTAGGGGCTGTATGTTTCGCTGCTGTTTGTGTGCACAAACGAATTAGTATGTAGATTCGGAGAACACGACAACCTCACAAACATGTTTCCTCTTTTGACAGAATAAGAATCGTAGCCTGTCGAGATTGTGGATTATCCTAATGCGATATTGGTCCTCGGATTGGAAGAGGTGTAACTACAGCGAAGCAGCTATGAGATCAGTGGTCGAGGAGGGACGGGCTGAGCGATGTGCAGGAAGTCATAACGGCCCCGTCGCACCAACGAACGCCAGGGCAGACATTTGGAACGCATGACGATTGCAGGCCATACAGTCACATCAAACACTCCCGCTTGGGATGTCAGGTGTCTGGTACATCAATATGTGTTCTCACGCACAGTTGTCGCCGTCTAGAGCATCGACGCCTCATGTCCAGGCGCACATTACTGCGACCGCCACTGAATGCTCACATACTGTAGGTGCCTGCGGCTGCAATGGTGCGTGAAACGTCGGACGTTGACGGACGAATGGCTTGCCGTAGTCTTCACCAGCGAGTTCCGCTTCTACCTGTAGCATGACTATGGTCGTATTAACCTCTCGCAGCACAGTGGTGCTTGCCTGATCGAGTCCTACATAATGCATAGTCATACCGACCTGGCACCTGGAATAATGACATAGGGTGACATCGTATTCCAGTCCGGTTCGTGCCTAGTCGACATCGCTGGTACGTTGACCAGCAACCGTTACATCGCGGAGGTGTTGGAAGCTGTTGTCGTCCCCTTACCTCAGGGCCAACTTGGGGTGATGTGCGAATAGGACAATGCGCGATCTCGTGTGGCACACATCGTCCGACGGCTGTTGGATGACCACCATGTAACGCTGCTTTCCTGGCCTGTGTGTTCACCGGATCTCTCGTTAATCGAAAACGTGTGGTTCATGGTCAAACGATGACTGGGTTGTGACAGGATTCCCATCACTACATCGAATGAACTTTGGGCACACATCGAAGCCACGTGGGTGTAGCGGCGGTTAATTCCGTCTGGGGGGGGGGGGAGTGGGGCCCAAAGTACTGATTTCCTACAATCCATACATAATATCGGGCTGCAAGTATAAAGATGTCACCCGTGTATGATGGCTACTCTTGTCCAATATATCCAGTTGTGATGCCTCATGATCTTTATGGTATTGCAAGTTTAGCGGCAGCGGTGTATTAAAGCATCGAGCCCTTTAATGTTATAGCATGTTAGTAATATAGTCGCAGATATAGGATATAGAAAGTGGTATTCCATAGAAGAAAGCCAGTTTAGAGATGGTTTCGGAACCAACAAGGCATGTCATATTTGCGTTGACCTCCTTGGTCACCAGATCTGAATAATATGATAGAACATGTGTAGCCATAACTGAAACGCATTATGGAAAACAATCAACATGACTCCACAATAGACTCTACAATATATACACATGATGTACCATGGGAGGACATGTTTCATGAACAGAAGTAGTTTGAATGCAGTTTGAATTTCATGTTAAGAAACAGTAGTTAGAACGATATGTATGACCGAATATACTGCACAGGAAAGTATTGTATGAATATGGCTGTGTACTCCAATATTAATTTAAAGACCTGTTTTAAAATTGGATGCTAATAAATATTAACGACCTTTTATTACAACAGAGAAATTACTCATCAGAATAAAATACTATAAGAAGTAATTTTAAATGTATTACTTACTTTATCGAATTTATTTACTGGGTTTAGTCTTATAATACTTATGCATTGGGTTGATTTCACGAATATACCAAACTGCACATTTTTAACCGGTGCAACAGTGTAACATACTTAGGATATAAAACCACAACCAACGTAACGTCCTCCTACCAGTTCAGAACATAATTACAGCGATACTGTAAAAAGTTTTGAAATTTAGTTACGAACCTTTAAACGCATGAAGTGAAGTTATGGATCTTTGCTATGATTTTATTACTATTTACGTGATAAAATTATCAGTTGTCACGAAATAAATACCGTTTTAAGTAGTGGTCACTGAACGTATCTTCACAGAATTCATCGAATTCACTACGTAGTGACAAATTGTGAATTTCGTTGGCTACTGCCTCGACGTTTTGACTTTTTACTTTCGAGACAAATAACTTCACACAATGCTGCGACTATGGTCCAGGAAAACTATTCTTTAGCAGCTATAGTATCACCATTTATACACTGCCCACGATTATCGTAGTACAATGTTGAAATCCCTTCCCACTTTCTTGTGTCTTTCGCCTCATGCAACATTGGTGTTAGTATAGGTCAAGTGACTTGTATACATATGTATGTTTATCATGATACTGAGTAAGCATATTTATCAAGCAACATTGTTAAGTTATTTACAAAACTAACGTGTTTCTACGCTACCACTTCTTGTTCAGTGATAGGCCTGCACAAATTATAGGAATCGATTTTCAGTGGCCATTGGTTTGGAACATGACAATTATAATGCGATGGCGAAACAAAGAAACCGTTTACGTGAGTCGCGGCTAGCATTACAGCAGTACCTCAGGCGGTGCACATATTAAACTATATGCGGTTACGGGCACTGTCTATTTGCAAAAGCACGCAAGTTACAGCGAATAACCTGTAGACGTAAAACCCCACGAAACAGTAGAACGAGGAGGCAATTGTAATATTAACAACCTTCTGCTTGCCCATTTGGACTCTACATAGTCACTATATATCCGTATGGAGTGAAAACTACTTGAAGGTCACACACTTCCTAGCGATTGTGGTATAATTACACTAGAAAACCTTTAAAGTGTGATTTTTAATATGTTTCAAACTACATTCCCATAGTCATTACTTGAAAAATGGTAGTGTTGCCGTAATAGTTATTTAGGTCAGTAAAATTAAAACAGAAATAAAATTGTTGCGTGTGTGTTTAACGTGAAGGAATAGCTGAAAATGCCTTCATAGTAATCGCGGTGTAATACATTACTTTGCATATAACATATTGTACGAACTGTAGAAATAATGAACACAGTAACATAGTGTCTAATAAAATATTCAGTATAACAAACATTTTGCCTCTGAACAAAACGCGGATTCAAGACAAGTAAATAAGAAGAGTGATCATTACTCTCAGGTACTTTAAAATATCCAGTTAACGCTTGAATATTTCTGTTTTATATCGCAGATGAACAACTTTCAAGCCACTGCTAACCATCACTGTTGATCGTGAACTATTTATTTTAATGATGCCAAAATACTGCTCAAAAAGTCTATGTTGACAAGTCAGATGACTCACAGAGTGTGTGCGTTAGTCATTCACGCGATTAGATCGTTTTGGGGTGAGCTCTTTTCCGCTTATTAGTATATGGGTGTAGAACTAACTGCAGTGAATATACCCTCGACTGTGGTAAACATAGTATATGGAGATCAGCTGTTGTCCTTGTACGTAGTGTTTGTATTGGGATAAAGTGTTATCCAGAAGCTACAGCGCTCGATGATGTGAGAATGCCTATTGTGTCGAGAGCTGCATACTGATAATTGTCAAGAGCAGTTAAATCAGTACGGTAACTTGATCATACACACCACGATTTTTAAAAGGCTAGTGGAACAACTGTATGTCCGCTGCGAATGAGCATATGTTGTCTAAATTACCTCAAGATTAGACTATGCGTCTTTCTTCTGCCAGTTCATCACAAAAACAGAGTTGGTTGTAACAATACTAAAAACATTTTCATACTTATTCGACACAAAACCAACATACACTCTCATTGTAAAATATAGGAATTTAATGAATATAGAAAGTGAAAGACTCAAGTATAATATCCTATACAGAGTAATTATTGTCATAGGTCGACAGAACATATGTTATTATGTTATGTTTGGTACGTGTAGAGTAGCTATATAAGTGTTTGAATTGCATTATTTATTTTATTTCACATGCTATTTTAATTTGAATGTTAATTTTCACACATTTCTCATATGTAATGGAAACATTTTTAAATCACATAATTTATGATTTATGTAAACCACCAGTACACTTAATTTCTATATTCTGTGATAATTTTCATGCAGTATTCTTAGTTTTAAACAGATATCCTCTGACAACACACACATTTCGCACATCTTTGGTCCTCATTCGGGGCATGCATATCTTCTACGTCACAGGCGTATACAACCGTTTTAATACATGTTATCGTGTAGTGATGTCTCGCCAGAGCCAGGCGGTTCAAGGAAGTGAAACGTCATTCTGCAGCAATGTCTCACCACAGTCAGTCGGTTAGGAAGAGAGTCATAGGCCTTGTTGAGGCGGCAGGTTTTTCCGCCGCTGAAGCAAGCCAATGTTACAGGGTTCCAGAGAGCACTGCGAGTCGATGGGTACGACAGTTCCGGGACATGGGTGACGTGACGTGTCGCGGAGGAAAGGGTTCGTGGAGGGTGTCGACTGCAGCCGAGGACAATAGTATGATTACCCAAGCGCAGTCGACTCCTTTCAGGAGCACCATTCAGTTAAAAGGTGCCACGCACTTTCCTGGCAGCTTGAGTACTGTGCTTAGGTGCTTGACGGCGGCGGGACTGAAATCCCGGCTTACTTCAAGGAAGCAAAGGCTCACCGATAAGCACAGGATTTATCGTCTAGCGTTTGCCGAGGACAACATTGACCGTGACTGGTCAGATGTTGAATTCTCCGACGAGTGTGTGTTTTCCTCGGCTAATGATGGGCCGATACGTGTCTTCAGACCTCGTGGGACTCGGCACAATCCGGAATATGTGGCTGAGTGCTCTCGCTATGGTCATGCGTCCTTTGCGTGTTAGTGATAGATGAGTGCACGCGGGATAGGCGTGTTGCACAGAATCGAAGATCGAGGTCCAAATACACGTGGCCTTAATGCCGGGCAGTATTTACGTATTCTAGAGAACATTATGATTCCCTCGGTGCGACTTTTGTATCCCGATGGTGTGCTGCGCTTCCAGCAGGACCATTCTCTGATACACACTTTCAGAGGGTTCAAGAATGGTTCGCAAGGCAAGACCAACTAGAGCTCGTAGATTGGTCACCTTACAGTGCCTACTTGAATCCAATTGAGAATGTTTGGTCGGAGACGAAGCGCACGATGGCGGCAAACTGGCCTGATCCACAGCAGGCAAATAAAGATGCTCTCTGGGAGCTAGTAACGGATGCCTGGGATGAAGTAGCTAGTAGCGAACGCTATGCTACTTCTCTGGTCGCCTCTGTACAACGACGACTGCGGCAGGTGGTTGAGGTCCTCTTATTGAGGTTACACCATCGGCCCTTTTCAGGGCCAAATAAACACTCACGTAAAAACGTGACACAAAAAAACCAATGGCACACCACGTGGCTTAATGACCACATTGATAAACAAACTAAAGGTGCGAGGTGGTTTCGAACCCGAAACAGCGGGTGTCAGAAACACACACACGATACCACCTTTGTTTGTTTCATGTATTTTTGATATGAATGCAAACAAATGCTAACAAATAAAATGCATTCTATGATACTGTAACATTTTATTTTACAACAAAACAAAATAACATAACCAGTAGGAATGAAATTCAAGGTCGAACTCCAGAAACCTAATGGTATTCTATTTCTAACATGACAGTGACCGTGAGCACACTGCGAAATGGATCGTCTGCAACACACCCCATACGCCATACAATATCCAATCACTCTCACCTGACCTGAACCCCACTGAGAATCTTCTGGAGGAATTGGAGAGAAGACTGAGGGGGGAAAAAAACTTTTTTTCTGCAAAACACAAACGAGACGTTTCTACCAAATTGTAATAACATTGGGCCAGACATTACTAGAAAACTGGTTAATTCAGAGCTAAACAGACTAATGGACGTTGTTTGCAGAAACGGAAGTTAGCAAATAACTGTGGAGTGAACAATGATCAACACTTGCTGATGTATGTCCAACTTTTATAATAACTGGCGACAGATGATGTAGTCTTATGCAGTGATACCGTAGTTTATGTTGTTTGTTTTGTATGTCATTACTTACTTTCTTACTTACTTATTTTCTGCCTTTAGGCTAAGCTTATCGACGAATGTCACTAATTGCTATTTACCACTGTCCTTATACTTCTGCCCGTGACCGCATATACGCGACGTTTAAGTTGTTTTTGTTTTCAGACTGAAAACATTCTAGGTGCCAGTAATGGGCAGATCTGTGTCTATTAAGTCTGATGTCAGTAGTCTCTACTGGCTTAAAAAAGTTCAGATTGCGTAAGAATTAAAGTAAGGTCAAATTACGAATGAAACTAAATCATTCTTGTGTTTGAAGAATACCACGGAAAGCATTTTCAAATAGAACAGGCCCTAATATGGATGTACAGTGACGATCACAAATATTCATACATCCTATTACTTTCACGGCATATTCACAGTAAGCAATTATGTTGACACACACGTATGCATCCAGCTGTATTTTATATTCCATTTCATCAAATACAACAAATAAACAACTTTCCTTACAAAAGAAACACAGTAATATATTACACAAATGTAAATAAATGCACGTTTTCCGAATCAGAATGTTCATACACCTTCGTACGAAGAACAAATGTTTTCATACATCAACATAAAGAAAATTAATTCTCCATTTAATATTTAGCATGCCCTCCCTTTTGCTTCAGAACGCTTCTCAAACGCGCTGGCATTGACTTTACTACCGTTTGTATGACACTAGGAGGGATATTGTTCCACTCATGAAGGATTTTGTCCTTCAAGTTCCGCGTGTTTGAAATATGATGTTTTCGTAGCTTTATGTCTAAGTATGCCCAAATATGTAATAATTGAATTTAAGTGTAAGGATTGAGGTGCAGTTTCTATTACATGAGGACAATTATACAGCAGCCGTATTCGTGTTGCACAGGATTTACGCTTAGTACTATTATCCTGATAAAATGTACATTACTACATCAAGTTGAATGGCATTAGGTGGCAAATTATGTTTAATCAGGTCAAGATATTTTTATTGATCCAATAGTCAATATATAAACGCCAGTTCACCTACACCACATGCACTCATGCACCCTCACACCGTAACTGAACCAACACCATGCTTGACGGTAGGACGAGAATTTTGGGGATTTATCGTTTTATTCTATTTTCTCCACACTTTTAGCGGACTGCCATGATCGAAAACCTTGAATTTACTCTCATCTGGAAATATTACGTCTGTCCTGTAATCGTTCTGTAAATACGCATTTGTGAAGTTAAGTCTCTTCTTATAATTACATTTGCTTACGTACGATTACTTCTGTGGTGTTCTTGCATTATAGTCACTATTGCTGAACACTCTTCTCACTGTCATTGGCTACAGTGACTTTGAAAGTATTTCGTAGGTCCTTTCCTGCGAAATGTTTGGAGTAAGATACAGAACAGTGTTGTGTTTGTAAACCATTGATCGGCATTGTATGTCTTTTATACCTCCCACATCACACGCACAGGGATAGAATACATTCAGTTTAACTGCACAAACCTCCTTGCCAAGAGCCTTTCTCTTGTAAGTTGGCGTGTATCTGCCTATGCCGTGAATGCCCGCATTTTGCAGGCCACTCATGGTAAATTGAGCACTTTTGAAAGCCCTTTCATAGTCAACAAATATATATTACTTTAGCCTTAGGCATTAACTCCACAGTGCGGTATAATATTTACACTATGGTTATTACTTAGATGGCTATATTTAATTTAAAAGATGGTTAGAGAATAAAAAATGGCTGAAAGATAAAAGCATTTAGCAGATAATGTACGTATGCCAGCATGCTTGCAAGAAAAAAAAGATACTTGAACAGATTTCCCGATTTATTTCCGAAGTAAAACGAGCCACTTCACTTGTAAAGTATTTTTTCCGTGGTTATGACAGATATTAACTTGACCTCTTTTTCCGCATGATCAGGGGCAATTTAAATGCCTTGCCACGCGCCTCGCAACGTGAAGTAATGGGTTTGTCATAAGTTCCTGAACATTGACTCTCACTGATTTCTACACCTGGCAACCCTGCGAGGTTCTCGCTCACTGTACACTCTTCCCTTCTATAGTCGCGTACGCTAACCGCGTTTATGGCGTCAGTTCAGCTGCAGTAGCGCTTTGATCTGCGACGGACCCACGTAAACAGGCAGGCCGATTTAACAACCTGGCCAACTTAGCCTGCGCCATCTAACGGCTGTATATGCACTGGAACGTCGTTGCGTATACCGTTCGTAATCATGACAACACATGCCGTATGTTTCTTTATGTAGCATGTATAATTTACGTTAGGGAATCGCATTCCTGGCGTCGTACACTCCACATAAAACTAAACAGTCATAAAGTATGGCGTGTAAATTAATCGTGAATATAAGCAAAATACGATTGGAAAATTATTACACAATAAAGTATCACCACACCAGAGATCAGTAAATATTTGTTGTACTGGATGCGAAGCAAGAAGATGACTTACTACTGCATGTTTTAGAGAAGGCAACAAAACATTTTGCAGCGTGATTCCAGTAGAAGTTTTTATATGTGGCGTTACCTAAATTATATCTCAGGTGGAAGCAGACGTTCGTCTGCCAGACTTATTATTCTCATTGTTTTCTTCTGCGTTAGTGTATGTAGCATGGAGTCAAACTGAACGTTTTTGTTTAAACGGTAGCCTACCCCATTGCATCGCTGAACCAACATAATCTTAAGTACATATAATAAAGCTATATTATTGAAGGAAAAACGAAAATAATGACATCCACAAAGAATTCTGTGAAACCATGAAAAAAAAATGCAAGGAAACCTAACAGGGTACGCCACTAGTTGTACGAAACACTTTCTGAATCCATTTAAACATTAACAACAAAAAAAGGAAACTTTATACACAGCTTATAATATTTAAACCGTTCATTCATTTTTTCTTATGAGACATTTATTTGCGGTCGTAAACAGTTTATTTCGAAAATTAATGGTGCTACTAACAGTTGTTTAATAATTCGAAATAAAGGATAATCCCTTCATGATTTCTTGATTAACTTGAAACATTCAATTCACTTTCACTTCGATTCAATGTTAAGCTACTTTACTTGGAGAAATGAGCTTATATAATCATGCAAGTGTCTGTCTGTGATGTACTGTACGTTTCCTCATAATAATATTCGATCCTGTGAAACCAAATTCGGTGCACATATTGAACTTAGTAAGGACATCTGATTTTTACAATGTTCTGCCAAGCCGTTTGCTTAATTTCAGAAGGATTGTTATTTTAATACAGTAGGGCGCCATTTCATATCTGGGGAATTATTTTACTAGGTAAAACCAAATCGTGTATTTTCACAGTTAACCATGCACGTCTTTAAATATAGGAAGGTACGTTCTTATTGGTTCGCCATCGTAAAAACAATAAGCTTTTAACATCATATCTCGGAAATTACACAATAGATTCCTGCCACATTTTGCAGACAACTAGTACCTTTTAGTCCTATAGTGGGCCATGGTACCATACACAACTAAGATTAATGTGGCACTTACTGTATTTTCACAACAGTGCCATAAAAATATTTGTTTTTAAATTTGGTGCGTGTGTGTGTGTGTGTGTGTGTGTTATATATATATATTATATATATATATTATATATATATATATATATATAATTTATTTATTCAACCAAACTTGGTGTGTTGAACATATCACCTACAAGTATTAAACATGCTGGTACATTGTCTCTTTAGTCTGAAATATTGTAAGGTACCGCTACAAGAAGAAAATATATTGTGTCAAATGTCGGGAAATAATAAACTTGTTACTACCTAATTTGGCAAACAAGATTCACTACGCTGATCAAATAAACATATGGTTTACGTGGGTCGGTCACTTATTTTTAACATGGCAACGATATGAACGTTTTGATTACTATTCTATAACCCCAGAACCGTGTAACCAAGGAACGAAAAAAAAACAAAAAAAAAAGGGGGAGCATACACTTTTGGAATATTGCACATGTACTAGTGAATGCTATCGGAAATTTGGTAATTTGATACAAATAACACAGCATGTTGTATATAAACCATAGAATGAAATGAGACTTTATCAGTGCTTTAAACAAAACATGTTATATATTACAAAACATCTGGAAGAAATAGTTTCTGGGTCGATATTGGTACGTTAAATGGGGTTTAACATAAAATAATACAGGCATTATTAAAGCAATTCAGCTTAGGTTTCTTTTTATCATTGATAAATTGGATACTCATATGCTCAAATATACTGACTCTTAGGGTTTAATTGTGTGCATATTCTCAATCATTAAAATATCGACTCAATGAATCAAAACTTTTTTTGTAGAACGCTTTATTCTCTTCATTTATGGTCTATACAATTTCCCATGCAGAAAAATATATGATAGCTGTTTGTTAAAAACTAGATTAGATATTTTGATCGGCGGCCAGTTTGCAATTATATATATATTGTAAAACTAAGAGGCTTGAGGGCATTTCGCTTGTTTTTTGACAACGTTGACAAGTTCAAGTGCTTGATTTAAAACATTTATACGCTAATTCACTTACTCGTCCAAAATGTGCATATTTTCTTCGCTTTATACGATAGCTTTTACAAAGCACAACCCTCTAGGAAACTGGAGAGCGGGGGTTTAAGGAACTGTCTGTGGCCTTCTACGATACTGTAGCCCAAACATAATGATGTGAGCTGCAGGGTTTGTTTTGCTGCTGCATGCATCTCCGACCTGAAACGCCACCTCCTCGCTCTCTCAACACAGCAGTTATGCTCAGGAGAAATATGTATATTTGACTACAATTGCTATACTTGGCAATCCCATGGCCATTTTCACGCTTTCGTGCGCTGTAAGTGAACTCAAAACATTTTTAACATGCATATCAGCCCAAAATTATAACCAGGTCAGCTTGCACTATCTGCCTTCAAAATTTGAAATAAAATGGCATTACAACATTTGACATAGAGGTATTCAAGGAAGCAAGATTATTTGCCTTTCTTGCTGACTTAACGAAGCACTAAAATACAAGCTAAATAACTTTAATATGAAGCCTCACGTTTCTCTTGTCACTTTTACAATAGGATAGGAAAAGTTATTACTCTGGGAATAACAGCTCGCCAAAAAAAGGGATGTGTATTTTTTTAAGTTTTTAATCGCTTGTAGGTGCTGTGATGTTGTAACTGTCAGACTATTCTCCTCGCACCATGACAAACCGGGGTCACATCCGGATTTTCATGTGTAGGAAACGTGGCGGGCGTTGCTGTTGGCCAGTGGGTAGTGTCGGGGTACTCCCGATACTCAGTTTTCTGTCGCTGCTCCATCTGTATCTCTCTTCACCACCGTAGACCGTAGTTGTTAAGCGCCGCTTATATCTCTCTCATGTCACTGGTGTTGACTTACAGCTGTGTTTCACCTACATACAGTATTTCACGTCTACATTGATCGTTTAAAGAATTACATACATTTTCCATCTCTGTTCTCAGTTAATGTTAATTTTGTGGTCAACGAATATCATATATTACTTGCAGATGCCACATAGGTATGACGTGAAATACGTGTTCTGTAGGTGCTTTACAAATTTCCCTATCACGTTTCCACTTGCCGACTGAATTATGATTATGTTCAGAACCATGAGTCTTTGTGGGAAACTTTTTTCTTGTGAAACTCGCAAATACTCATTTCCAGTTAATCTTGTGGTCTGTAACACAGAGGCTCCAGTTCCCTTGTCAGTGTTAATACTTCTATCCCTACAATTAAATGTTTGGTGAGCAAATAAAAACAAATAACAAACATGCAAAAGAGAAAACATATGACATGAAAAATTATATAGGAAATAATAGCATGTATTTGCAGTGTAGTATTACATTTAGTCAATCTATGTTTTTGTTCATCTAATCGATAAGTATAGCTACGAATAATACATTATTAAAAACAATCTCAATATGATTGCACCCTAACCTTGCTTTCCAAAGGTATTTTTTCCCGAACAAAAAATGAAGTCAATTTTATTTAGTAAGCGGCCATTTGTTTGAATAAATAAGCTAAGTAGACTTTCTTTTAACAAGGCGTGTCTAGTGCCCAAACAAAACGTACAGGCAGTCAGGTGGTTTCCTCATTCATCCGCTTCATAGTCCGCCTGGCTGTGTGCGGTTGCCACTGCTTGCAGCTCTAACTACTGTTCCCGCCAGACATCGTGGCCCTGTTGAGCTCCCTCGTCCTTCAGTAATGCGATGGACACGGACGGGCGCTACAACGGGTAGAAAATATTAACTGCACGATCATCTATACTTGTTACTGAAAGCATTTTAAAAGTTTCCCTGCCTCCCACCAAGGTGAACCGGGTTCAATCCCCGGCCGGGTCACCGGATTTTCGCAAGTGGGAATCGTGCCGGACGATGTCGTTGGTCGGCGGGTTTTCTCGGGGATCTCCTGTTTCCCCCGCCCCTTCATTCCGGCGCCGCTCCATACTCACGTCAATCACCCTCATCTGCTCTCAAGACCTCGCTGTTAAGAGCCGCCCAAATCTCTTCACTCACTCCAAGGTTCCCATTGGGTGATTTCACACTAAAGCCTGGTTCAGTTCACATTCACACCGATCACGCCAAACGAAGCTGTCCTAATGTAAATAAACAGATATTCAGCATTACCGTTTTAGTGCATGGTAAAAGTTCAGTTTATGAATAGGATTACGATGTAAATGCACGACAAGAAACTAGAAGCTAAATATATTTTACTTTATTGCTTGGTAATAAGAAAATGTAGCAAATATTTTATGAAACAGGCCTAATTTTAAAGTTGTCTCAGAGGTACGTTTAAAGGAAATTTAAAGTTTTCAAACTCAATCAAGGTCATGGGATCAAGGATGAGGTACTACATCCAGTATGGGAAGTGGTAGTTTGTAATGAATTATGCTTGTTGACTTTTGTGTATTTTTTCTCGAGTTTTGGTTTCAAGGTCATTCGAGGTCATGGGTTTGAGGTCATGGTTACCTACATCCATATGGCGACAGGTGATATCTACCACGATGGTGGTCGCCTAACCTATATGGTGGTCGCCTACCAAGATGGCGACTGCCTACCAAGATGGCGGTCGCCTACCAACATGGTGGCCACCTACCAAGATGGTCGCCCCTTGCACCTACTAACATAGTGGATGTGTATGGGTGAGGGGTGACCTCTGGAAAGTTCATTTGTTAATACATTTTTTTAAACGATTTTTAATAATTATTTAATTAATTTTTAATAATAATAATTGATAGGTTTTTAAAATTATTTTTGAATATATTTTTAATAATACGTTTCTTAGTACATTTTTTATTAAAGTTTTATTAGTAACTTTGTAATAAATTGTTGATGATACATTTTCAACAATTTTTAGAATACGTTTTTAAATATTTTTGAAATAATTTTTTAGTACTTTAAATAATATACTTTTTGGGATTTTTTTTGGGGGGATTTTGCCAGATTTTTTTACTTTTTGGATTTGTTTGGTTAAATGTCAAAGGTCAAGGGCAAAGGTCCTGGTCCTGCTCTCCTGACCCTGGTGTCTCTGATCCCGGTCACCGGGGTCGTTGATCTTTGACCCTGGGTCGCTGATCCGTCTCACTGCTCTACCCAGGGTCACTGATCTGCCTGGGAAAATGGGAATTATTTAGGAGGAAAAGGGACATTTTTACTGAAAATCTAAATTTTTAGGGACATTTAGTCGATTTTGAGAAAAACATGGAAATTTTGAGGGGAAAAAAGGGAAATTCCAACATGACGGCGGGCGGTTCCTCCGCTCCTCCCTTTAAACCAAAGTAATTTTTATATACTACTAACAACATTACAAATTAAATTGTTATTGTGAATTTATTCATTTTCTGACTTGCTCTACCAAACCTAATAAACGGAGAAGAAAGGGTTAGAAAGTAGAAAAAAAAATGGTGATAAATAATTAAATATTGTTGAACAACCACTGCGAAATGGAACTTGAGTGGATCAGGATGGACCTTCCTGTACGACATTTTAGAACTCTGGCTCAGTAACTTTTCATTTGACTGCATGTCATATTACTAATATTCAAAAGGTAACTCCACTCTCCCAACCCTTTACGTCACTATAATCTCTACGATTTTGGTAAGTATGAGGTCAAAGTGCGGGGACTTCTAAGTCAGATGTTGGTAGATGTGTTATAAAGAAAATGCAATTCCCTATCTCTATGTCTATTTCTTACAGGCACAGAATACGGTCTTCCGACGGTTAAATTTTCGGTTTTTGGTCAACCAATCAGAACTTAAATTTAGAAATTACAATACAATATCCCGCAAGGACGGTGATTCTTAAAAGAAACATTTATTTAGTAAATGTTTATATGTGTGAATGTTTCACGTGTAAGACAGTCCAAGTTAAGGCAAGTTTCAAATTGGGATATATTTTGGTTATTTTGTAGTTGTGGGACAGACAACGATTTATATATATATATATTATATATATATATATATATATATATATATATATATATATATATATATATATATATATAAATGTTGCCAAATCATGTTTGTGATCACAATGTGACATATTATTAAGCGAATGGTAGTTGTGTACGCCACAGTGGGTAGCATTAGCATAACATAGCGTTAAACATTGACAGGCCAATTGCTAGAAAGCACACTTACACCAGTATCCACCAATCAGTTAGGTGACTGGTCGGTGTGGTGTCTGCCAGCCACCAAATATTTCAAATTGGGTTACTTACCATTACTAGCACGAATCGCCAATGGAGGCAGTTCGGTGAGAAACCACATCATGACAAAACACGTCGAGTTGAACTGCCCAGCTTAGATGTAACGGTACTATAGGCTGTTCACTCCAGAGTGAGCTCTTAACACAATGGTGCTATAACACACACATGAAACATGCAAGTAATTTTATTTATACTTCAGTTCGTGTATAAGTGAAGATAAAAACTAAGTTACGTCTTAATATGTAATCTTTATTGACATTTGGGTGCATACGTAACTCGCTGCATGTATTCTATATGTTATTATGTTTTAAAAGGTGAATATTTTGAGTATGTTAAAGTTTTCAATTGTGTAAGGGCCTTTATCCTGCTGGAATTTCGGCCATAAATGAGAGCTGACGGGGGTGTTAGATCTCAACCGTGTACCGCTGGGCGTCAACGTTCTACATAACACGAGAGTGGATTGGCTATCGTAGACTATGGCTCCCCAGACCATAATGCCTGCCGTGGGGGAAATGTGCCACTCGATAGCGAGACTAGAATTGTGGTGTTAACCAGGGGCCCGCCACACCCGGACACGATGATCATCAGTCAAACTTATCTATAAACACATGACGCAAAGAAGCTTGGTGAGTGATGTCGGGCCGAACAGCGAGTGAGTGAGTGAAGAGATTGGGGCGGCTCTTAACATCGAGGTCTTGAGAGCCAATGAGGATGAAGCGAGATGAGTATGAAGCAGCACCGCAATGAAGGGGTGGGGGAAACGGGAGATCCCCGAGAAAACCCGCCGACCAGCGGCATCGTCCGACATGATTCCCACTTCCGAAAATACGGGGGTGATCGCACCGGGAATCGAACCTCACATCGGCGACATTATGAATTGGACTGGCGGTTAGCAGCGCGATGACCTGGGCGTAAACAGTTCAAACACACGCCGCGGTGCTTAACAATATCAAAACACTCTCTAGATGATTTGCTGACAAGCAACGTGCACCCAAATAGAGCATGGTCATTCATGCACACGATACGTTTAGAAGCATCAGAGATGACTGTTTTCCAAGCAAATGCCGATGGTTGACAGGCAGCCTTCAACAGCAGTTCACCAGGACTACCCACTCACAGCACGGGCTGGCAGTTTAGACAAGGTACAGCACAGAAAACAACGAGAGAAGTCCCTGGCGTGTATGGAGGTATCATTCAACCGTTCAAACAACGGTCATTTCGGTTGCTCCCAGAAAATTACAACACGAAACATATTCGAAAACAATCAAAGGAATATATAGAAATTATGTTATTTACTCTAAAAAAATTAATAATCTTCACTTGAAGAACTGCTTTCTATCGGATAATGTATGGTTTCGTTCATCTCGGCAAAACTGGACGAATATTGCATAAACGTATTTTTATTAGATTCCGTTGGAACACTTACACCAACAAATAATTTCGTGTAAGCCTGTTGCTGCACATTACTGTACTGCATTGGACTGTGCTACAAACCAAGGTTGTAAAGGAATGAAGCTTATATTCCATAGTCTTGAAGTACTGCTGCATGTCAGTAGCATCAGCAGAGGTAAAACAGCCGCTTATTATGCGAACTCCAGCCGCACATGCCAACAATATGACATCACTGGCCAGCAACATGTCAGCGCCGTTCGCCAATCAGCGCCTGGTAATTTATGCTCCAGCGGGCAGCCCAGCCAATAGAAAATCTTTTGCATCACGCACTGGCCAAACAGACTCAAGGCCCTCTTCCAGACCCTCTCGCAGCCAGGGGCTCGCCCACATCTAACGGACCGTCACGCCATTCCGCTTCTATGTACGTACCTACTCTGCGTCAAATGTCGTGTTACGCCACAACTGTCACGTCGGTGATATGCCAGGCAGAGGGATAGTGTCGTCACTGCCCAGGCTTCCTCGCATCTTGGCTAGCACGGCCACATACAACCCAGCTGTGCGGCCGCGGTGGATGAGCGGTGAGACTTATCGCCTCTCACCAAGGCGAACCGGGTTCAATCTTCCGGGCCACTCCCGGATTTTCGCAAGTGAGAATCATGCCTGTTGATGCCGCTGGTCGGCGGGTTTTTTTTGGGGATCTCCCGTTTCCTTGCATTCCGGCGGTGCTCCATTCTCACATCATTTCACTCCCATTGGCTCTCAAGACCTCGTTGTTAAGGGTCCTGCTTACCTGGAGCATTTTTCCGTGTTTGAGGCCGACAAACGCAGGAGCGATAAGGCGAAACTGCCACGCGCATCATGTGCCCTATCGCCACTAAATGCAAGTCTATGAACTGGCGTGCAGTGTTCTCGTCGCACTGCGTGTACCAATGGGACTTTCAGCGGTAACACTTTTACACTATCTACCAAAAAGTAATTGGGCATCCGTGAAGATAGGTAATTCAGTACGTCAGTTGACTTGTGTTTCACGGCCTTCGGCGTAGGACCGCTGGTGTTTGTCCGTGGTAGCATGGACACAGAAGCCTGTTGTAACATTCTGGATAATGAAATGCTCCCAACATTGCGGCGTTTTTAAGGAATGGACCAGTATTACTTCCAGGATGACAATGCCAGGTGCCATGTTTCAAGGGCTACTATGCAGTGGTACACCGACAACAATGTCCGCCGATTGGACTGGCCCGCCCAGAGCCCCGACCTCGACTCTATAGAACTCATGGAATGGTTGCAATAGGAATGGCGACGAATCCCCGTGGATGTCCTGCACACACTCGTAGAGAGCATGCCAGACAGAGTGGCCGTTGTTATAGCTGCAAGAGGTGGCCCTACGAGATTCTAACGGGGTGACAACCACCGAGCAAACATTGTGGACAAGTGCCCAATTACTTTTTGGTAGATAGTGTATTTTCTTGGTGGAAAGTCTGTAGGAACGTTGAGTACAGGCACTTGAGTAGTTCTGCATGTATCTGACACGCATATATTGAGATAAAGCGTTTCGAAAAAGCCGTTTTTAACCATTTTGGAGTATTCTGAAATGGCATTTCTAATATGCGTGACGTCTTGAAAGCACTCAACGGCCCTCTTCTTAGGTGTGTGTTCTTTTCGTCGATCAGCACATTGGGCGCGGGTTTAATAGTTTAGTGGAAAAACGATTTCCTCAAACACGCTACAGCGCAGTACGAATGTGCCAGGCAGACAGGCGAGAGAGCCGCCCAAATCTCTCAACTCAACAACCCAACTGCGACTGAACGAATGTATCGTTACCGCCGGCTGATGAGCCACTCAGCTTGTATTTGTTCTCTATTGGAAATACAGTAGAGGATGGAAGGATGGATAATGCCTCCTCGGCCGAACAGCGGTGGCCTGTTGGAGGGGAGCGGGCGGTAGGGATGGGCATAATCGAATGACGAAATTCGAAATATTCGATTATCAAAGATCATTCGAGTGATAGATTATTCGTAATCGTCATTCAAATGTTTTAAACTGAGCGAATCGCTCGGACTCTCCACTACTCGTCGTTCATCACTCGTCACTCGTCTCTCGAGCAGCTAGTGGCGAGTGCCGAGTGATCATTCAATCGCCTTCAACACTGCCGTACCTGCGGCGCGCTGTTGCCAGTTCTCCACACCATTGAAACTACTGGGGTACAAACAGTCGTTCTGAACATTTCAAACACGGGAGTATAGTCTGTCCACTGTAATATGCTATTTTTCCGCCAACATTGTTGCACTAAAATATTATTTGGTATAATATTAAATTATTTCAGGACAAGCAATTTATTTTATTTATTAGTAGTTTTTATTATCACGATAATTCTAATTTAAAAAATAAATGTAATACCTATAATAATAACAGTGGATGAACTATATTCAACATCATTGCAATTTATGGTGATATAATTTATTGTTAAATTATAGTATAAGTATCATGAAATAAAGAACAAAAAATTATACGAAATAATGTAACACTAGTTTCAATGACAATAATTCTTGAAATTACTGTTTACGAACAGAATGAAATTTTCATTTGAACTTGTCAATCTTTTTCTTCGAATTCCAGTGTTGCCAAAAATATTATGTTTGCATGTATGTTCCTTTTAAAATTAACTTATATAAATTATAAAAGGCTATTGACAACTTCTGCTTACTTTTAAGGCGGATTCATGTAATGAATGAGCAACTGCCAAAAATAGAACAGAAATGTTACCTAATTTGGTTAAATTGGTACAGAGTGATCATTCGATTATTCGGATCACTCGATTACTGATAATTCGATTAATTTGATAATCCGATTATGCCCATCATTTGCGGGCGGCGTGTCGCAGAACCAGGTAGGGACTCGGGAACTGCTGGCCAGCTGCGGTATTAGCTGAATGCTCTTTCGCACCAAGTGTATCTCAGTCGTTGTTTACAATTGCCCACTGGCGCAATGTTGATGTATTCTTCACAGAGGTCGGTCGCGGCTATCCGGTGGCTCACCTGATGGGCTGCCTGGGAAACAGCTTTGTCGCAGTGCCGATAAACGTGTAGCAGGTGACTGCCATGTGTCTGGTTATAGCTTCTCTGTAATTATTTTGACTTTATCAAGGAAAAACGGGAAGGGAGAGGTTGTTTATACGCAGGGAGAAGAAGTCAGTTTTAGTTATGTTTTTTTTTTTGGATATGTAATAATGATTAAAACAATGCAGTGTTTAGTCACAAAAACTTGTACTGTGAGTCTATGACTAAATAAAGTGTATGCGAATAACTAACGAACGAGAAAGTGGTAAGTTTTGTTAAGGTGGGGAAACCCCATCCATTTGGTTTTTTTTTTCTCAGAAATATTCTTAATCAAACGTAATGATCGGACATTAAAAATCGAAGTTTAACATGGCAAAGCGGACTACTTATGTAATTATTGAAATTTGTAGCTTTTCAGTTGTTTTCATATTTTACCAGTGAGGCAAAATGGTTATGGTTATAGATGTGAAATGAAAACTGTATGAAAAGACGTTGAATTTCGAAGTAATTGCTAAAATGTTCCCTGTGTCTGACAAGGTTGGTTTTTCAATATTTAATCTGGAAATTAAATTATGGAAGAATGCACGTAAATACAAGAGATTGATATGTCTCCACTTTAAAGGCCAGGTAGAATAGGCTACAAACATAAGTTTCTTGATTGAACAACGATGCCCCAGCAGCTGAAATTCGTTCAATCATAGTATCTTATATGTGTCGCTAACTGATTTCCTTGGAGAAATGACTGCCTAGTTCACAGATTTATATTTTAAAAAATTCGTGCTTTAACATAGGCATATACCTGACAAGTCACATTCAGGCATACAGTGAAATATTACACACACACACACAAACACACACATACATACATACATACATACATATACTTTTGTACCTCATACATTTATAAGAATGTTATTATTTACGCATGCTCACATTTATTGCCTGAAAGTGTGAGATGTTAACGATAAGCTCATTCTCTAAAATGAAGATATTAACTCCCTGAAGCGGGTAACGAAACCTGTCAAGTGTAACTGTCAAAGTATGGCTGTCATTTACGGATGAAGCGAAAAAGCGATATTGAACACAGTCAACACTTGACACGGACAGAAACACGGCGAGAAACCGGTACCTACAGATTTGCCTTCTCTACCACACGTTCCTCAAACGAAGAATTGTAAAGTAGATGTAAATTTGTATTTCGCAGCCAAGAAACCATCACGGCGTAAGGTTCTTGGAACAACAGCAAGGATACTGAACTCCCATTGAAATTAAAACAATATGAAATTTTTTATCACGAGTTCAGTAACCGGCAGATAGTTTTTTTTTTCTGGCCGGTCCCCAAATCTCTTTACACCAGCGTGAGCCCCATCACAGTTCTCTGGCCCTCCGGCATGTGTATTATTAGCAAGTTCGGTAGCAGCGTGGGATGTGTCTCAGAGCAAGCCAAACATCACAGTTGAGCAGGGTTGTCTGGTGCCATGGCCGCAATTGGAAACATGGAGTGGATTGTAATGGAGAAATGAGGGTGAAACCAAGTGAGTATGGAGCAGCGCCGGGATGCAAGGGCGGGGGGAAAAGGGAGATCCTCGAGAAAACCCGCTGACCAGCGACATCGTCCGGTACGATTCTCACGTGCAAACGTCAGAGAGCAACCCCGCCGGGAATCGAACTCGGTTCGCCCGTGTGTGTGGGAATGTGGAAATTCAGGGACCATAATAATTATTGTTCCTGTAGTAATGTGTATAGTCGACTCACTAACCAACCAGGGGCGTACAGACCAGCGTTGGGAGTTTAGAAACCCCATCGAAACCCTCACGGCTACAGGCCCCTTTAAACCTGTACGAAGAAAAGAAAATATATAATAAACAAGGGCATTTAAGAGTCCGCAAAGGTTAATTTAGGAGACATGGGATAATGGAGATGCAAAGAAGGATGAAAGAGGACGAGCAATAAATTTTAAATATGGCAAAATTTTACACTCCATCTTAATATCTTATTTCCAAAAGCCATGGGTAAAAAAAAATACTATTGAGAATGTTTAAATATCAGCATTTTCTCAGGAGTATTTCATATCCTCTATCCTTCTAGAATCTCCCTCTTCCCCATTCACATTTTCCATTTTAAAAACCCAATTCTGGATCCACCACTCTTTTCACAGGAGGCCCTTGGAAATAACCTTCCCCCACCATTTTAAATACTTAGTTTCTTAGCTAGTTTACATGTTCAATATTTAAAATTCCGAAAGTATCGCTGTACCCAACTTAGCTATAGACCTTACATTGCACTACGAACAAGACAGGGGACTACGAACTTATAAAAAATTTACAACTTTAATTCTACCAAAATTTGGCAAAATCAATATTGTGAAATAAATACGAGTTCGTAAACTGAGCACTGCTGTAAGCCCTGAGTAAGATCTACTTGTATGCACGTTGTGTATTATTTCCCCATACTCACACTTAATATTGCCATGAACCTGATTATTTTAGTCCTGTGTCAGTCAAGTTAAATCGTAAAATTGTAAATTGTAACAGTAAATATTTTACAAATTTATTAATTCTTACACTTAACGAGCATTAAAAAAAACGGAAATCAAAAGAAATAATTTCAGTATTCACAAATGTTTAGCTAGTATTATTCATTGAAGAAAAAGTTCTTATGAAAAATATTATTACACCGAGTGTGCACGAATGTGGTGCGTTGTCCTTTTCGTGCAATTTTCTAGATTCGGTTAAGCTTTATTTGCATGTGGCGGAGAAATATCTTGGAAGCATAACTTCAGCAGGGCTTCAGAAAATTTGGAAGTGACCGTGAATGGACTGTATACACTGTAGTCAAACTGTCAACTCTTGGTGAAGGAGGTGCAGTCTGCAGGACGCGCGCGCCGGTGTAACCGGCGAATGTTACTCCCAGACGGATTTTACCCCCAGGTAGGAAAGGACGGACACCCTCGCGATCGAGACAAGGAAATAACGTACTGAGTACATCATTATACCGTTGGTGAGATGTCGGCACAGTGGGGTGCCGTACGGAAAGAAAAGGAGGTGTTCAGAATAGGGGCTTTTCTGAAAAATTAATTTTTTTTTCTTGGAAAGTGGCACAATTCCACTGTACTAATTACACAGAACACGAAATTACTTCGCTTGAAAATCATTTCTGGGGAAACTCCAAGCTTCACTGATGCGTGACCGCTTCGTGGTCACCACCTACAAAACACAGTCGGCGTGCCTTGAATCACTGTTTTGAGGATTAACTCCTCTGCTGGCGCTGGGACTCTGGCTCGATGCGTAATTTTTTGCTACGCTTGAACAGTAATTTTATTTGCGAGGGGGCAATGCTTGTTCCTTAAATTGTTATTCTACCAATGGGCACTGTCTAGCGAGAAAGTGACGAGGGTAATGGTCTCGGCAATTAGTGTCAACCTAATTTATTGTGTTCAGCCGAGGGTTGTAAACAGTGTTAAACTGTTGTCGTGGTTATCAGCGGACAGCCAAGCTGCTTTGACAGGCATTCAGGGGGTAAAATTCGCCTTCTACACCGGCATAACAACGGACTTGGCTCCGCCTTCACAAGTGGAAGAGAGAGACAGGACGACTTGCAAAGCAGCAACCACAGGTAGCTGGCAGGTGGGCAGACGAATCTGCAGGCACTCCCTCCCAATTACCGTAGCCTACCACACTTCGTCCAATTGTTTCCTTTCCCGGAGAGAAGAGGCCCAACATCGCCCTAAGTTACAGCGAGCGGCGCTACTATAGCAGGTCCGGTGCGGAAGCACAGCCCCGTGATGCAACTCGGGGAGACCACGTGACCGCTACCCGAGGGGAAAGTACTCGGTTGAGAAGGACGCGGCGCGTGGCAGTCGTCGGGCAGCGCTGCTACGTCGAGGGTCGTGGTATCGACGAAGGAAGTAAGAATCCCGTCTCACTCGCTGCTCGTTTCAACACTCCCGGCCGCTGTCGCTTTCGTTCGACAGCTTTTACTTTCGTTGCCAGCAGTCGCGTCGCTGCTCTCGCGGGGCACTCGCTCACCTTCCCCGTGCTTCTGCGCAGTTTCCGCGCGCATCTCCGTCGTCCTTGGGTCCAGGTGAGTGCGTAGGCTAGGGTGAATGTGGAGCAGAGCGATCTCATAGGAGTAAACAGAACGCTTAATTTATTTCCGATTCGATTTTGTTCAATTACCTAGTGCAATATCGGCAACGTAAAAACGTAAAATTATTCGAATTTATTGATGTAATGTAAATAAATTGCTTATCATTTTATGAATATTTTCCAATGGAATTGAAAACAGAAATATGGTTATAGTGATTCTATTGTAGAGACTGAAGTACAGTGATAAATATAAATCCACATTTCTTTTTACGAGGTTGGTGGTGAGAGCATTGTCTTATGGCCGTTCATTGTCGATGGTGAACTAGTTAAGTGTTTTAGCAACGATTTGGCGTTGTGTACCGACACTTGACAGTTCACAGTAGCCGTTTATTTTTTTTATGTATTTCTACATATTGTAAATGTGAATATTGAACACATTTTTATTAAAATCGATGGAATTAAGACGACTGAAATGTTGTAAGAAAACTGTTCACATGTAGTAGTACCAACCCGTGAACATAATTTTTTTTTGTTTTGACATTGGCACATTTGCACTGGGCAAACAAATAAGCGTTCTACTGATTTGCCTTGAGTGACGTCTCTGGTACTTATATGCTTGTTGGCTGGCTGCGCACAACTAGTCTCCGCGTTCCAACATTGAAATGTCAGCCATTACGGCAAAAGCCTGTTCACGATAAACGGAGCACTTTTAAAATCAACCTTAGAAAAAGTCACTGCCTCTGCTTGTCTATATTTTAACGGCCGCGCTGAGTGAGATGCGTCCAGTAAAGTTGGTAACGATGGAGGGAAAGTAGTTCCGTATCTTAACAAAGACTGAAAAATGTTAAGTAAAGATTTGTTATACGTTAAATTATTTATTTCGCTTTCTGTTTTTTTTTTTTTTTTTTTTTTTTTTTAATCAAGTGTAAAATTGAACAGATTTTAAAATATTTGGTTTTTAATAATTTCTCAGTTTCACTTGACTGACGCATGAATAAAGTGATGAGGTCCACTGCAATGTTAATTTTCATAAGGCGGAGCAATACACAACGTGCATACAAGTATATCTTAAGCAGGGTTTTCAGAAGTTCTAATTTTTACCGTGAACAGCCTGTATCACAAAAGTATTGGATAGTATTTGAGGTTAGAACTCTGGTTATGTAAACAAGTACTTTGAGATGTGTTTGTACTTCCTCTGTCCAATTTTTACTGTAGTTATATTAAATTCAAATTGGTAAAAGCATTTTTATTAATATAAAAATACGTGTTTTTTTAAATTAATATGTGTTGACCATGTGACTTGACAATTGCATAGGTGTGAGGTAGGTCAAGGTCAATGCTGGCTACATGCGTAAAAAAAATCTGTCTACTTCGTCGTTAGCTTATGGTGCGTTTGCGCCGGGACGTGCAGGGCGTCCTGACCTCTGGGCTATGTGTTCTTTGCGGTCTGGAGAGGGAAACTTCCTCAGCCCGCAGAGAGATACAACTGCTGCAACCGAATGGGTGGTATAAGGGCCCTCACAAGGGCCCGAGCACACCCCCCGCTCTGAGCTTCGGCAATGATGAGAGAGCTTATGGTGCGTCTCCGAGCACCGTGCAGTGCAGCCAACTGTGTGGGTTTTCCACCTGATGATGTGGTGGAATTTGATTCCTAGCTACTGGTAAATAGATATAGGCCGTTCACGATAAATTGATCACTTTTTGAAGCTGTTTTATCAGACATAATAACCAATAAATACATTTCATTGTGGCCTCAGACTTTTGGTTTTGGATATGGTGAATGTATACACTGTGTTTATTACTCACATGGTAGGGTTTTCATTAACAAGTGGTGGAAGTATATAAATTGGTTGAAAGAAAGATGTAACTAGGGCCTCAAAAGTGCTCACTTTGGCGTGCACGGCCTATAATCTAGTGGATTTTTAACTGGGGGGAAAATACATTACAATCTGTAGTGAATATATATTATATTAAAACGTATACCTATGTGATTAAGTGGTTTTTAGCAAACTTGTGCAATTGCTGTACGTAAAATGGTGGCACATTTTTTTAAATTTTCGTCGTTGTTCTATTTTTGTTAGGTTTTTCACACCAACAATTACGTAACATGCACATTTATGCCAATTTAAGTGGGATAAAAAACTTTTCAGTTAAACGTGTGGGTAGGTCTGTTCTTATTATTGGAGATACGATTGTGAAGATTTTCATAATCTAATCATAATGGAATACAGTCGAGTTTCAATTTCTACTTACTGGAATTCTCTAAGTGTTGGCAATACTGCCCGTCATGCTATCTACTAGAAACGCCTTCTTGATTCTTCTTTATGTTTGCGGTTTTAACCCGCTTGTGAATAACACACGTTGAACAATTTACTCGTATGTGTGGCACTAACGGGTGTATTTTTAATGCATAATTAAGATCAGTACAAAACCCAACAACGCGCTTTTCTACGAGGCGTAAATATTCTTAATCTGTCGTTCTTGCATCTTTCCGATTAATACTATGGACTTATTTACACATCATGTGTTATACCCGAAGACTACATACGAAGACCCCTAAATAAATATGTCTATAACTATCCTTTCAGGAACCTACATAACACGATGCAGGTCAAGGATGCTAATCGTCCTGTACAAGGAAAGGTTGCTTATTGCTTCGTTTGTCAGTTCAGGTTCTACGGAACTGTCAACTTTAGAATACAGTGAACTGCAAAATATCACTTTGTTACGTTGGCGAACATTGGACGTGACATCAAAAGCTTATTACTTCTATTTTTATTTTATCACTGGCTTACGTTTTCTGGCCAGTTTTATTGTCAGTGAATAGATTTGGACGGTTCTTAAGGGGACTATGTAGCTGCGCGTCCAAGGTCAAGAAGTGAAGGAGCGATACGGTCGACTGTTATACGCACGTCTAGCACCTCATCGCTCCTAAGCGCCAGGCGTGCAGTGTTTCCGTCGTAACGCTGTACTGTGCAAATTAGATATGTAACATGGGGGTTTTATTACACGCGATGGAAGCCCACAGATTAAACTACGTCTGTATTTTTGTACTTTCCTCTTGCCTCCTAAGGAAACTGCACAGGTAAGCTTTAGAAATGCGATATTTGACCATTTTCACGATTTTTTTTTTTTCGAGAATACACCTAATATGACAAAAGTAAAAAAATAGGGCTATAGATTATTGTTTTTTATCTTTTCTGACAAAAAGTGATATTTCCAGAAGTTTTATTTGCAGAAATACGCGTTTAAGCGCAATCAACGATTTCACAGAAATCGTTTCAGTACACAGGACACTTAAGCTCGATGTCTTGAGAGCCGATGAGGGTGAAGCGAGGTGAGTATGGGACAGCACCAGAATGAGGAAGGCGGGGGAAACGGGAGATCTCCGAGAAAACCTACCGACCAACGTCATCGTCCGGCACGATTTCCACGTGCGAAAATCCGGAGTGACCCGGCCGGTGATTTTTCAAAGATTCTTTTCAAAAACTGTGAAGAAACGGCGAATGGGGTATAGCAAGTGGACCGCCTTGAGCGACGGGCCTCGGTCAGCTACAAGTACGTGCTGTATGTGTGCCAAGGCCCGCCAAGCCTGCTGCTGTTGCGACACTACGTGCAAGTGGAAGAAAGCCTCCCCTTGCCCCGCGTGATTCTCTTACTCCCTTTCACTCATGCTGTTCCAAACAGGCCGATTCTTCGTCTTCTGCGCATGTACCCAACACTGGCCTATCCTTAAACAACGCAACTGTCAAATTCATAAGTTCAATAATGATGAACGTGTTTGTTTATATTTTAGCAATATATATTATATTATGTATTCTATTTTAATTTTCAAAATACAAACACTTTTATATGAATAAAATACTTTTATAGGCTGTTCACGGTAAAATGGGCACTTCTGAAAGCCCCTCTTAAGATCTGCTTGTATGTACTTCGTGGATTCTTTCGCCTTATGTAAGATTAACTGTAAATTAATCAGGAAAATAAATATTTTAAAAATCTGCTCATTTTTTACATTTATGTGCATCAAAAAAGCAGAAAGGGAATGAAATATTTTCAGTTATCACAAATGGTTACTTAGAACTTTTTATTCGACTTTAATATATGGAACTACTTTCCACCCTTCGTTACCAACTTTACTGGGCGCATGTCACTGGGTGCGCCCGTTAAAATGTATGCAGGCAGAGCCAGTGACTTTTTTCTAAGGTTGGTTTCAAAAGTGCTCACTTTATCGTGAACAGCCTGTACCAGTTTGAATTTATCCAACTGCGTTACAAATTGGTGTGAGGAAGTGTAGAAACATCTCGAAGCACTAGTTTACATCGGCAGTCAGTGTACGAACCTCTGTCCTCATCGTTTATGAGACGTGTTGACAGTGCAATGTTGCGACATAGAAACTGGCTTCTGCGCAGCAAGCGAGATCACTCTACCTTATATTAAGGTCATATTTCTCTTTTTTTTTTTTAATTTTGTTACCCGCAAGAGGTTTCGAAAAGTGCTCCCGTAATGCAGTTGTTACTTGTCAAGTCATTATACTTTACAAAATATTGTTACCATTTCTCTCTCTAGAATTTAAGTGGTCTATACCAAGTTCGTTAAGGGATGGAGGTCTTAATCAACTAAAGGAATTAATTATAATTTCCTTATTTTATTTACAATAACCAAAGCAAAATTCTCTGAACTCAAACTCTCACAATAAATTGAAATCACTTACTGTTCACAATTGATACAAATTAATAAAAGTTATAATTACGAAAAATAAATCAATGAAATGAAATCCTTAAATATCAGTCCCAATAGACAGTGTATCAACATATTCGATTATTTTATAATTTATACGGCCATATTTGACAGTTCGAATATTTATAATAAAATCAGTATTACACTTCCATTCAGTCCCACCTCAGTTCAGTCCATCTACCACCAGTCGCAATGTTTTAGAGTCCTCCAAGCGCCCTCACGCGCAGTAGACATCACTCGTCGGTTTCACGCCATCTCGTCCATTCAAGCCACGAACACCTCACTTGCCGTCGTCCCGCAATCATCTCCAGTCGTCGTCCACACTTATCTTTTCTCGCGCACACTCGGCTAGACAGCCTCCATCAAAGACTGCCGGCCGCTGAGTTGCGGCAGTATATATAGTGTCTTAGGCCTCCACCTAGAAACTTCCCCAACTCGCGTGATGCGTCGCGGAGGGCTGAGGCGCCAGCCAGTCTCGCCAGAATGCGTCGTCGCTAAACATATCGGAAACTCTAGCAGGCGAGAGGAGGTCTGTGACGCCAGCAAGTCTCGCTGCTGTCGGCATTCACGAGATTCCCAGAAGGGGGGATCAGGAGGCCCCGAGCGCATCGTTCCAGGAAGACGGGAGGGCGAAGTGGATCTCCGATTACGGCGCGGGGCATTTGAGTCGGCGCCTGCTGCAGCACGTAACAGTACACTCAGGGAGGTAGTCATGGCCTAAATACTGGCCATGGCTGCCCAATCCCGCTTTGCCGCGACACTTTGCATGATTTCCTTTCCTTGTTGGCGTAAGGGGTTAACCCTGAGACGCAAGATCCCGCCCTATCTACCGGTCTTTCACGCAAGACTTAGTAATAGGGTAGTTAGAATTTAAAAAATCCACTCGTTTCCTGGCACGGCCTGCCGGGCTGTGAATCTGCAATTTACGCGTAGAAAGAGAAAGAGAGAGAGAGAGAGAGAGAGAGAGAGAGAGAGAGAGAGAGGAGTGAGTGTGTGTGTGTGAATGACGTACAAGCCAGCACACAGACTATAGTGCACATCACGAAGGCGCCAGCCAGTGAGCCAATGACAGCACCTGGGGAGGTAGAGCGACCTCGCTGGCTGCGAACAACCCATCTCCGTGTCCCAACATTGAAATGCTTTTCTGCCAACAGGTTTAGTGAAAACGGCGTGGTTTAGATTTTAGGTTAGAAACTGATTTGCAAACAAGTGCTTAGAGATGTTTTTATACTTCCTCTAACCAGTTTGTAATGCTTTTTGATTAAATTCAAAATGGCAAAAGTATTTTATTAATATAATAGTGCTTGTCATTTAAAAATTAACATGTAAACAAACACGTTCATCACTGTTGATCATGTTTCTTTGACAGTTGTTTCTTTGGGGTATGTCAATGTTGGGTACATGCGCAAAAGACGAATAAACGGCCTTCTGCACGAACTGTCCAGTTTAGCCTTACTGTAAAATTAACTAATTTGTATGGAATGTAGTGGTTTAGGCGACTCTTAACATCGGGGTCTTGGGAGACGATGAGGGTGAAGCAAGATGAGTATGAGTAGCGCCGGAACGCAAGGGCGGGATAAATCGGAAATCCCCGACAAAATCAGCCGACCAGCAGCATAGACCTTCACGATCCCCACGTACGAAAACGTGGGAGCGACCCCGCCGGGAATCGAACCCTGTTCGCCTTGGTGGGAGGCGAACGACTCGATGTTCGGGACGCTGTCCTGACACACACTTAGTTCGCAGCTTCACGGTTGAAACAAAAGTGTTTTCAATTCACTCGTCTAAAAGTTGTATTCAAAAAATGGGGTGGGCTGTGTCGTCTACACGCCGTAGGTATTTTTACATGACAACGTCTATGGGTAGTGAGAGGAAAATAAATGATAGACTGTGTTGTTTTGTTTACAGTTTGAATAGTAATGGCGCAGGTAGCGGAAACTGTTTGCCGTGTCCGTATGAGATGTGTCTGGCTTAAATGTCATTGGTGGCTCGTATCGCTGAGTCGTGACTGGCTGAAACGTCATTAATGTATTTGCTGGAGACGAGTCTATTGAATTCTTCCTTCGTTTTGCTTTTAATTCTCTGAGCTGGTGCAATCTATCTTAGTACTTTTTGCGTTTGCGCTGATTGTGTCGTCGTTGTTTAGTCGCCAGTGGCGATGCGTGCTTTAATTCCATGGGCAAGCTGCTGTGTGCAGGGGGCAGTGGTGACGTTGATCTCCCCAATAAAGGGGGAGGGTGGTCCGGGGGCCCTCCCCTGGGAAAATTTGGATTTCAAGGTGCAAAACGGTGCCAGTTAAACATTTTTTCGTACCTAAATATAAAATACACAGCTTGTAATAATATGAATATTTTGTAACATTAAATTTGCCCGAGTGAAAAGTATTACAAAGATACCTTCATCAAACCCGGAACCTTGTCCACTCAAAATCAATAATATCTCAATACCCGTCGACAGTGAGGTATTTACATACGGAGAAATTTTGTTTGTACAGAAGTGTAGACCCAAAAAAATGATTATTCGTTTGTGTGAAGATGGAAAGCAGTCAACTCTATTTTTACCAAATTCTTTAAGAGACAAAAACAAATTTATGTGAACTTCAGAACGCTCGTGTTTTTGAACAGCATTGCACAGATTGTTAAGGTCACAATACCCAGTTGCAATCCATGTGTTAACATCCTTTGAAAACAATAAATATGGCCAGCAAAACAATTTTGTTTAGGCTGTTACATCCAGCTAACCACGAGTGTTTCTGACATTTTTTTTTGTTTTGGAAATCACATACAAAATTACCTTTCTTGCGTGTTGTGATCGTAAGGTCAGGTGTCGGCCTACCCTCTTTTATGATGTCACATCTTTCCTGAAAAGTGAAAGCACTGCTGGAAAAATGCTTTACTCATAATCCACACACACCACACTTAAATCCACATGTTTCTGTTGCACTCATTCTATCTACACAGTTCTCAATCTCACGCAGTAATTTCATAATTATTATGTATGGTATACATCGCACACGAATATGTATAACATTCTCAGCACCAAAACTAAATTAAATAAAAACAATGTGATTCGTGTTGTACGCGCGAACTTGCCCACGCATCGATCTAGTTCATCTGAACTACACCACGCCAACTGCCTGCGGCTAGGCCAGCTTCGGCTATGTCCGCTTCAGAGTTCGGTGAAGAAAGCACTACCATCGTAGCTTCTAACACAGGTTAACGCAGCCATAAGCCCCCGCCCCTCTCCGGGTGGTCTTCTTACCCCCCCCCCCCCTCCCCCACAAGCCGATACACCGTTGGCCAGGAAGCCATTGCGACCGCCTACCTGCTGAAAGCGTTACTTACAGTGCTTCCAAACATCTTGGTTTTGCTAGCCAACAAACGAGTTGTTTTCTGATAATGTACAGTATTGTTTCCCGAGAAGTATGTGTACCGCATGAGTGAAAAGTTACCTTAAAATAATTATAAGTTAGAATTTAATATTTATTTTAAATATAACATTGTCAGGAAACTGTCTGGGCAAGCAGTGCTTACCTTGCTTGCTCTAACGAGACGCCACTGCTCGTCACATGATGTGGCATGTGATAATGAGCAATCGCCACGTCCGCATGTAGAATTGTCAACTTATCTTCATATAACTTCGAAATAAATTAAGGTAACTGAGTCATCCTTTCAGTATTATATTTGTCTTGTCGAGCACTATTCATGTCGTTGATATTATTATTCTTCTTTTCGCCTAACTCGAAATTTTTAACTATTCTAGTTTGTAATCTACAAAGAAAATTATTATTGGTTAGAAAGTTACAATGTGTGTTTATTATTTATGATTCATGGTTATACTTTTAGTTACTATTTTTTTTACGCACAAACTGACACCAGAATTTCCCCAATCGGATGAGCCGTTCGGTCGCTACAGCAGTCTTAAACATAAAATACCGCTCGAAATCAGAGGTTCGCAGCGCGGCTCCCACCGCGGCCTGATGACGTCAGAACGATACGTTTGTGTGTGAATCATGAGGCCAAAGAACCGACCTATACTATCGTACATTTACATTTAACGTACTGCTCATTCTCAACGAGTAGGGACCACGGTGGCTGAGCGATAAGCACGCTCGCCTCCCACCAAGGCGAACCGGGCTCAATCCCCGGCCGGGTCATCGGATTTTCGCAAGTGGGAATCGTGTCGGACGATGCCGTTGGTCGGTGGGTTTCCTGTGGGATCTCCCACCCCCCCCCCCCCCCAAATTCCGGCGCTGCTCCATATTCACTTCAATCACCCTCATCGGCTCTCAAGACCCCGCTGTTAAAAGCCGCCCAGTTCTCTTCACTCACTTCACTCACTCAACGAGTAATTGCCACAGATCCGAGAGCAATATTTCGTGACGCTCACTTTCTCAACACAAGGGGCTGAGTTGTAAGCAGCCACGTCAAAAAGTTGCGGGTAGGTAACTCTTTTTCGCTCGTGCGTATAAAATTCACTCCCCGCAAAGAACGCGCCGATATGAAAGTGTGTGTGTAACTCTACAGCTATTTATTTTAAAATAAGAAATGTGTCGACTTTTACCTCATACTTACCAGAACATCTGGGATTAGGAATGAAGGGAGTCTTCATCACAAGAACTTCATATGTGTAGTCCGTGAAATTCTGGCTTTCAACAAGTGAAATAATTTAAATAAAACAAAACATACTTTGAACAAAATTTTTGCTGTTAGTGACTTCTCCCAGAAGGTAGCGTGTATCCGCGCCCATCGCACAGTAGTAGTTACGGAAACGCGCAACTCTGTCACTGCTCAGATTCGAGGTAGTACGTCGGTTATTTTCAAACGCACGCCTGAGCTTGAGTTCAGGCATGTTCCACAAAGACAACATATGAGAATGTGGGAGTTGGTGCCGTGAGGGGGGGGGGGGGAGGAGTGGAGGGTTTTGGCCGTTGTCCGAATGAGAGCCCTGTCCTTGGATAACGTTCCCGTGGCAGTATCATATACGTAGTAAGGTAGCGGTTTCTAACTAGTGGCCAGAAATATGTTATCTAATGATAAATGGATAATCTAGTGGATTTTTAACAATAATCTTTGGGATGTGGTGAGCAGTTTTCTGAAAGGATATATATATATATATATATATATATATATATATATATAACGGAAATGGTAAATAAAAATCTTATATATATATATATAAAACGGAAATGGTAAATAAAAATCTTATATATATATAACGGAAATGGTAAATAAAAATCTATAGCCACCACTTTTTACTTATATCGTATTAGATATATTAAAAAAAAAAGTTAAAATGATTTTTAAAAGGAAAGTATTTTTAGGGTTTTCGTCCTCAGTTTTTTTTAAGGGAGGATATAAAAGTATGAGGTAAGTGAAGTCCGTAGTTCAATCATTTGGCTTACATCGTGTGTGATAGCATCAGTCTGCTCTTACAGATCTGATTTACGAGTAATTCAGCTTCCTGGAAATGCAATTTGTTAGCCTTGGGACGCGATGCTTCCTTATGACCATACGTGACTTTGATAATTATTTACTAGGGATTCTCTTTGTGTACATAATTTATACAAGTTAGACAGTTTCATAACCACAGAATGTTTAGAGTTCGGACTCTGATGTTTGTTTTTGAACAAATGACATACATGTTTTCTTTACGGTAGCAGAAATAGTTTTGTTCAGCATGCATCTCAGTATAACGTGCGACGTGAATGCGTAGTACACGTCCGACGTTAAACAGAAAAGATTAAAAATTGTGTCTCGTCGGTCATCGACCTCTGGACCGCTAGTTGTCGACGTCGCTTATGTAGTAACTGCTCTGCGTTATTTGTGAAATGGAGAGTGGAGATATGGGCGGTTTTTAACATCGAGGTCTTGAGAGCCGATGTGGGTGAAGCAAGGTGAGTATGGAGCAGCGTCGGAGTGCGAGGCCGGGGAAACGGGAGACACCCGAGAAAACCCGCCGACCAGCGGCATTGTCCAGTAAGATTCCCACATGCTTGAATCCTATAGCGACCCCGCCGGGATTAGAAGCGGTTCTCCTGGTTGGGAGTAGAGTAGTCTGACTACCACACCATCGCAGCCATATTTCTACTCAACCTTAAACGTTTCGTACTACTTGTTCAAGTTATGTGTGCATCTGGAAAATGTTTGAATTACACAAGGTCATGCCGTTCTCTCTCTTCCCTATTCTCTTAAATCACGTCCCTCCTCCAGGATGTAGGCTGTTTACAGTAAAGTGAGCACTTCTAAGGCCCTGGTTACTTTTTTCCTATCAGCCATTTCTTATCCTTCCATCAATTTCTTAAATAAATATTGCCATGTAAGTAATAAACATAGTGTGTATATCCACCACACTCCGAAGTTAACGTCTAAGGCTACAATAAAATATATTTATTAACTGTTATTACAAATTAGAGGACTTCAAAAAGCCTATAAGATAAAGCACTTAGCTGCGGGTGTCAGGTGTAGTGACCAAAGTTGTGGCACAACAAAAATAATCCGCGTCGCCGTGTTGATGCTTCCATGTACACGTACTCGCTTGTCTTCCCCTCTCAACAGCTACATTAACGCTCGAGTCTTACCCCTCCCCGGCTACAAACTTGCCTTGGTCGGGTAGTAATATATTTCACACGCGCCGCCGGCTGTTTGTTTCTATAAAGGGGTTGAACATACCCACATTCATTTTAATACACACACACACACACTCTCTCTCTCTCTCTCTCTCTCTCTCTCTCTCTCTCTCTCTCTCTCTGTGCTTGTGTGTGTGTACTACCAAATTTAGCAAAGTGTGTATTTGTTTTCGGATGTACAGCCGGAAGAAGGCTTTGCATAATAACTTGTAAACACCTCGAAATGCATCAGCCCTGTTTTAGCTGCAAACAGAAATACATAAAATAATTTTAAAAAATAATAACCTAAAATGTTTACAGGGAGAAAACCTCGGTCGCTATTTATAAAGGCTGTTCACCGCAAAGGAAGCACTTTTGAACTCAACATTTGAAAAAAATAAATCGCTGCCCACGGCCTCGCAGCACACACTGGCTTGCGCCCAGCTAAGTTGGTAGCGAATTAACAAAAATAGTTCTAAGAATTGACGTTGTACTTAGAGTGTAATATAGTAATCTACGGCTACTATAAACTATTCACGGTAAAATTAGCACTTTTGAAAGTCCTGCTTAAGATCTACTTGTGTACATGTTGTGTATTCCTCCGCCTAATGTAAAATTAACATTGCCGTGGGCCTCATTACTTTATTCATGCGTAGGTCATATGAAACTGTGAGATTATCAAGAAAGTAAATATTTTACAAATGTGCTCATTTTTACACTTGATGCATTTAATAAAAAAACCATAAAGCCAAAGAAATAATTTAAGTTATCACAAATGGTTTCCTAATATTTTTTATTCGACGCTAAGCTATGGAACTACTTTCCATCCATAGTTACCAACTTTACTGGGCCCATGTCACTCAGCGCGCCTGTTAAAATATATGCAGATAGGAACGGTGACTTTTTTCTAATGTTGAGTTCAAAAGTGCTCACTTTATCGTGAACATCCTATAACGTAGCTGATTCTAGTTTTATGAACCTAAAGCTGGGTTTACAATAAAAATATATGCGTTAGTAATTATGCATTAAATGCTGATATGGCATACGGAACCACGTCTTCTGTATTTGCAGTTACCAAACAATGTTTTAGTTCTTAATTTCAGCCAATGGAAACAGGTGACAAGCTTCTCATGTTTGCTTTTATTCCTAACCTAACCTCGTATATCACAACCATATTTAAGCAGATCATACTTCAAAGCCGACATTTTCTATCACAGTAGCTTAATTTTGTGAACAAATGATGCAATCGTAAATACGTGCACACACACACACACACACATATGCCTTTTTTATATGTTTTATTCTTACGTTGCTGTAAATAACAGTTTCCCGCCAACAACACCGACTGCTCTGTTCTGATTGGTCGTCGCCTTATAAGTTTCACTAAAATAAAACTATTTCTTTTGACGCTTAAGGAAATCCCAACAACGCACACGATCTGTGTTAAGTTCCATTGGAAACCAATACATATGATAACACACTTTCATTTCTTCAGTACACGTAATAATGCATAAATATAACGCTTAATTTTTCTATTGTAAACCCAGCCTAAGAGCATGAATTTTCATATTACCAACAAAATTTACTTTCCTGAAAATTCGACAGCTTCCAGTAGGATGGCACATGAATAAAGTGGGATGGTCTATGACAATGTTAATATTACGTAACGGAAGGATACAAAATGGAAGAAAAGTATATCCTGAGCAGAGCTTTTAAAAGCGCTCAGTCAACCGTGGACAGCCTGTAGTAATTTAGGCGCGGAAGTTTGACATTAGGCGTCCCACTTTCAAAATATGGTTCAACGCCACTATAAAACTGCTTTCATAATTAATGTAATTGCTTCCTCTTGTCGCAACGTGTTAGATAGCGGAATGACGGCTACAAAGACCGGTATGTACTATCGTGAAATTCTTAACACAGTTCCGGTCACGTACTTGCGCCAATAGCATCGCGACCGCCTGAACGAGATCTGTCATAGCTGCGCCGGTTCACTTATTCAGTTCCCGCAGATAGAGCATGATCTGTGTATCGCCGCCGATTACGGACTAGCATGTACGACTGCCGCATTCTTTTTTATTTGTTTGATTCTTTCTTGTTTTGTCTCAGTGCATGGCCGGTGGCTGCAGTGCTCAATAACGTCGAGCAACACGAGTTCCCACTTCTGGTAACTGTGGAGAAAGCTGTAAGCAGGATACGGCTCGGTGTGGTGTGGCTGAAGCTAATTAATCTGACCGCCGTCGTGTCACAGAGTAGATAAGTATACACAGGCGGAATGGGGTGACGGTTCCTTTGATGTACCCGCACGCATTCTCTGAATGCCGACTGCGGGCCATTTCTGTGCGTCATACTTTCTTGTCTTTCCCGAACTCCTTCGTTTTATATATTTTTTATTTTTTACTAATTTATCTCCAAAGTAAAATTTTAAGTGAGAGAGGCTCCCTTGAAATCCTGCATTCCAAACACGCTCTAGAGTGGTTCAATAGTCAGTTAGGTGGATCTATTAATCTTATACCATCAATACCCACTATATGAGATCATTAAACGGAAAACTTGAAGAGTAGGTAGGTATAGGCTGTTCACGGTAAAGTGAACACTTTTGAGGCTCTAGTTACTTTTTACTTTCAACCATTTTTTTAATCCTTTATCCACATGTTTAAAATAAATATTACCATGTAAGTAATAAACACAGTGTGTATAATCCACCACAACCACACTCGGAAGTTAACGTATAAATCTAAATTAAATATATTTATTGATTATCATTCAAAATGAGAGGGCTTTCAAAGGTGCTCATTTTATCGTGAACAGCCTTTATCTGTTTGTCTGGAAGCGGAGGGCAGAGTCTGGATGCGCGCGACCTTGACAAGGGTCTGGAGGAGTGTGACCAGTTTCGGTAGAATGGTTTATCCAGTGAAGGGGAGGGGAACTCTGCAACTGACACCTCCCAGTCTCGCTTTCATCTTATCTATCTCCGTAGTTTTCGAGCTCCCGCAGGTGCCATTTCCCGTTAGCTAGCCACTAAACTTGCACTGGTGAAGGCAAAATAACTGGCCGATCCAACAGCTATACTGCAGCTATGTTGCCGAATTGTTGATAAATACATTCAAATGTAAAAAAGAAAAAAAACTGTAAGCAGGAATTAAAATAAATAAGCACAATATCTGATCGTTCATGAAATCTTTTAGAAAGAAATGATAATGTGAACATAGTAAAACAAGAAGTCTCGTTGAAGACAAACAGTTTTAACAAAATGGATTCTTAATTTTCTAGTTTTCCAATATGCAATACACAAAGGCATGCAAATTTCACGTTATAAACATGCGACAGTCTGGACTCCACAATCGTGTATACAGAATGAGTCAGTATGCAGGCAATTAATTCTTAATAGAGAAGTAAATAGAATATGTATACGATCTATGCCCAGAAACATATCCTAATGCAAAAAAAAATCTCGATGCAAAATTTTAGTGCAATGGTTTGCGAGAATGAAACATTTAATGTTTTGAGATGCATTCATTTAGTGTCAGCGAGGTTGGAAAATGGGTTTAGTTAATATTTTCGTCCGTCAGTGACAGAAATTTCACCTTAGTATTTTCCAGCCTGAAAGGTTTCCTTCTTTCTTCTTGAGAGAGAAAGTTGTTAACATTTGGTTATTTATATGCAAATATTTTATGTCATATCTGTGTGAGGCGATACTAGCTAGCCTATAGGAGAAGTCATTTATTTTAAAATAACATCGTTGAGAATTTTTACTTTCTCTGCAAACGTTTTAGATTGTTTAAAGGAAGTTTTAAACCATGTTGGATTTTTTCGCTAGGGCTGTTGTGGTCTGAAATGATCACACAGCTAGGAATTTCCATTAATTTACTGATACACGAGTCCGAATGATTATACAATCAGGCAACTAAGATGGTACGAAGACGTGATGAAGATTACAAGCAAAGAAGAGGTCGAGTTCGGACTACAGCCGTGATTAAATAATAGATGTTTCGCTTTCCGCGTACTTATAAAGTGAATATTCAAGGACTGTATTGCGTATATGTAAGCCCGTGTGCTTAATATTTAGGGAAGAGCTTGACGTAGGAGAGGATACTACAGCTGCGGAGCCGTCTACAGTTTGATGTTACAGGGATGCTTCGGCTGGCTGTTGCCTACGACAAACAGCATATTTAAATTCTCAGATAAATCTGGACTAGCTTAAACAGCGTGCAACTCTCGTAAATTAACATTTTATTCTGCAACACGATTAAATTAATGTTTCATTTGGATTCAGTTTGCATAAAGTGTTACCCACGAAGACCCGTTAAGAAAGAGACATGCTCTATAATATATTTTCCAAGCTCAAACATAAATGTTCGCTAGCTAGTATCGGCCTCAATATCTATAATTTGAGAGTTATGAAATATTAATTTTAATTGTATTCAAGTACTTTGGTAATTGAAAGTAGAGTTGTTTTATGCACAGTTCTATTTTAATTTCTAATCTGCCAGTTCATCATAATATGTTAGAGCTTTGCTTATTACATCCTATTTAAATTTTGAAAGAATCAAAGCTGCCACTCTCATTTACCGTAGTTCGTCTGTAGTTAGTTGTATTGTTCTGTTTATTCTGTTGTTCTGCAGATGGGGACACGTTTGAGTAAGTATCTGCCTGGTGATATTATTTAAATCGTGTTTGGTAAGTTTTATTGGTGTTGACATATCTGTTGTGTTGTATGGTGTGCTAAATCTCCTGAATTATCAGACCTAGTTCAAGAAACCTTAGTGTGTTCCCACTACATAATGCAAGCAATAAATTTGCTGATAAACTGTCTCATTTTCTTCCCTTTTGGAAGATAAAATTACTCTGAAATAACACAGCTTATCCATTATAAATCGCGAACTACTCAAACTGTTCTCATTAAATTTGGCATAAAAGTAATTATATCGTTTGCCACCTAAGTTTATATTATTTTAGTAGATCAGTCACTTATTCTCAAATTGGCGGCTGTTTGAATATTATAATGTACACATTAGACCTATTTCAACAAAGGTGGCTGAGCTGGTAGTACATTCACAAGGCAGAAATTATTGTAAGCCATTCAAAATCACTTTATTTTATTATATCTGACTTAGTCTCATAATGGCAACTGTACAAGTATTTTGATACTAGTATGCAACATCTGCTGAACCTTTAATGCTACTTCAACCAACATGATGAGTTGATAGTACATAAAGCAAACATTTTTTTTTTCCCCGTTTGGAAGATAACTTACCTGAAAAAAAATTAAACTTTTGTATAATATCTCGCGAACTATTTGCCTATTCTCATCCTATTTGGTACACACACAGTGCTTTCGTAGGCCATATAAAATTATTTGATTTTAGTAGAAACGATATTAAATTTTTTAATTCCAGCATTACAAATATTTGACAGTTATCTCATAGATATCAAACCATATAAATTTTTCAACCAAACTTGGTATTCTGGCAGTATATTTTGCAAAAATTAAATATGCTAATTCACAGACACCCTGGTAGGCAAGTTTGAAAGAAAATTGAATACCAATCTCGGAATCTATCAAACATGTTTCCTATCAAATGTCAAATACAAATATTACTGTAAGCCTGAAATATTTTTACTATAGGCTGAAGCGTTAAGTAACCATATGTGATAATTTTAATTGTTTCCTATGCTTTCTATTTTTTTTAACGCCTCAGTGTGTGTAAAACTGCAGATTTATAAAACATTTAATTTTCTAATAATTTCACAGTTTCACTTTATCGACGCATGAATAAAGTAATGAGGCCCATGGAAATGATAATTTTATATGAGGTGGAATAATACACAACGTTCGTACAAGTAGATCTTAAGCATGGCTTTCAAAAAGTGCTCATTTTACCGTGAACAGCCTTTAGAATAATTGATTTTATAAATAGGGGGCCCCGTACTGTGTTACATACGCAATCTATTACACCATTGAAACGATTTAATTAGCTATTACTTTGAATACCAACACTATTAACCAGCTGAAGCCATGTTGGAAAATAACTTGAATGAAAAATAAAGCTTAATTATCACATCTCAGTAACTTCTCAGTCAAGTTCTAACGTTTTCGTCATGCAATTTACATGTCCATCTAAAATTTTACAGATCAGTCACTTATTTTCAAAATAGGGTTCTTTCTGTTTTAGTATAATATACCGTTTCTTTGGTATATTTTAATCGTTTAAAACCAATCTTGTGCTGAAGTAGGCCTATCTACTTCGTGCAATATACTCTTTAAGAAATATCTTCAATAGTCTGGCATTATGGAAGATAGCATCAACAATTTTTTTGAATATATCACATATCAGTAACAACTACCGATCACAACCAAATATAGCGGAAAAGTACTATCGAATTCATACAAATTTTGAGAAGCTTATTACAATTACTTGCATAGATACGTAAATGAGAGTAGACTTATTAGTAATAATGAACTTCTTGTTCGTGTTGGTGTGGTGCTTCAAAAGCATTGACGACATGATTGCTACATTCACAGTCATCAAGCTAAATTTACATACAATGATTAAACACTGGTATTCAGTTGTGAATAAATTACATGTTTAAAGTCTAGGTCTTGGGAACCGACGAGGATGAATCGAGGTGAGTACGGAGTAGCGCCGGTATGCAATGGTAGGGGAAACTGGAATCCCCGAGAAAACCCGCCGACCAGCGGCAGGATTCCCGCTTGCGGAAATCCGGGAGTGACCCCACCGGGGATCGAACCCGGTTCGCCTTGGTGGGAGGGGGAGCGGGAGGGACGAACGCTCTAGCCACTGCACCACCGCGGCCCCACGACACAGAGGGCCCGCTGCCAGCGCACAGTCGGAGATGCTCAGGAATCCTGCAGTCTTGTTTGGCAGCGCACTCGCAGCTGTTACGGCAGCTGTTACGGTGCGGTGAAAGTGGCGTGGTGATGCAAGCGAAAGCATAACGTAGCTCGGCCCTTCCCCTCCTCTCCCTCTTCCAATGATTCCAACTCCAGTGTCCTTTGGAACACTGTCGCCCCTCCGCGCGGCTGCGAGCCGGCTGACTGGAGCTAGACAACTTCCTGTCCGCGCTCGTGGCCCGGCCTGTTTCCTGGTCCCTGGACGCCGCCGCTAATTGCTGCTTCCTTCCACTTCCGCCTTCCTCCCAACACCACTAGACACAAGAGTATGTAAACAGTCGAGGCCGGGGCTTACTGCACATGCGCGTGTGAAAACAAGCCACTTATTTACAAACTAGGTTACTTTGAATTGCAGAAAAGACTACACATCTAAAGGCTGTTCACGATAAAGTGAGCACTTTTGAAATCAACGTTAGAAAAATGTCACTGCCCCTGCCTGCGTATATTTCAACGGGCTCCACTGGGTGGCATGCGCCCTATAAGTTAGTAACGTTGCATGGAAAGCAGTTCCATATTTAACGTCGAATAAAAAGTGTTAGAAAAAACCATTTGTGATAACTTAAATTATTTATTTCGCTTTCTGTTTTTTTAATGCATCGTAAGTGTAAAAATAACTAGATTTGTAAAATTTTACTTTTCTAATGATTTCACAGTATCACTTGACCGACGCATGAATAAAGTGATGGGGTCCACGGCAATGATAATTCTACATAAGGCGGCAGAATACACTATGTTCATACAAGTAGATCTCAAGCAGGGCTTTCAAAAGTGCTCATTTTACCGTGAACAGCCTTTAACTAGTAGGTATTATAGGCTAAATTAAATTATAAAACACACATTCTCCCTTTATCCTAGGTAAAATTTTGTATCCTCTTTGGTAAGGATACTACGTTACAAAATTATTAATGAAAAACAAGTACGTTCAAATGATGGCCGCGTGAAAATGAGGTAGAGTGCGCGTCCGAGGTGCGATGTAGTAACTTTGTGTTTCAACATCCAACTGCTCACCTGCCAACACGGCGATCATAAACTATGTGCATAGGGTTTGCGGTTAGAACACTGTCTATGTATACATGTGGTTTGAGATATTTGTATACTTTCTCTAACCAATTATTAATGCAATCATATAAAACTTAAACTGGTAAAAGTATTTTATTTAAATAAAACTGATTGTCTTTTGAAAGTTAAGATATAAACAATCACGTTTATCACTGTTGACCATGTGACTTGGGCAGTTGCGTTGGTGCGGGGGAATGGTCAGTTCATGTGCAGAAGACGAAAATCCGCCCATAGTATATATTCGCGATTTCGTCACATATTTTAAATCAAGCCTTTGAAAAATCACCTTATGCCTAACGCGTTCGGCTGTAATACCTAATTATTTTATTTATCACATGCGTTTTATAACTTGTGTTAACATAAAATAACACAAACGTTCCTTATTTATTGTCAAATTGAAATTTTATTTAATTAACATCATAATATTAATTCACTTATACTAATATGAGTTTTAAAAATCCGCGACAGGAGGTGTGTCGGCAATGCCTAGAAAGAAATAGTTCTTGCAAAATATTACTTCACTAAGTGCGACGCGTTGCCCCTTTGGTGTAATTTTCTGGACTCGGTGAAACATTGTTTGCATGAGGCGGAGGCATATCCTGGAAGTAGAAATCTGCAAGGGCTTCAGAAAGTTGGAAGTATGTAACTATGAATGGACTGTACGTCATCTCTAGTCTTGTATTTGAAACCATAGCGTTTGGGGGGGGGGGGGGAAGGGCAGAGGAAGCGACGTGGTTGGGCGCGCGCCTCCTTGATCGACAGGTTGCAGCAGGTTGTAACGCTTGCGAGAAAGCCGGGGAGCTGCTCCACCTTTGAGAAATGTCTCGACTCTGGACGCCGAAATGTGTTATCTCCGGTCGTGCGGCAGGTGTGGTGGAATAATCAATCTGGGAAAGTTACGCAGCGGGTAGAAAATATGTCATTTTACGTTACCAGAGAATATCTAGACACTTGTGGAACAAGGTAAAAGTTCAGCGAGTGTAGTATGTGACGGCAGCTTTGATACAATTGATCTTCATAAGTCGATGTTTTTAATTATGTGTTTCTGCTGCATGAGTGTTTGCTCTATAGTTTATGTTTGTGGTTTTATTGGTTTCATTGTGTATTATTTCTTAGGTAATGTATAAACAATTTTAGCGTGGTACCCGTCACGGTGACCATAATACTGGAATTTGTAAGGGTTAACAGACGATAGTCGCAGTATATTTGGAGTTTACACCAGATTCATAAACTTTTTTCTTATTATGTTATTTGTATATTAATAATATTGAAATATTTTATATGTAGGCTATATACAACTATTTGTTAGTTGTTAAAACATAACAGATGAAGAATAATCGTTATGAATAATTAGGAATGGCAGGATTAGAGAGCAAGTCCCTGGGGCGGATAGAATGACAAGATGAGAGAGCAAGTCCCTAAGGTGGATAGAATGTCAGGACGAGAGAGCGAGCACATAAGGTGGATATAATCACAGGGCGAGTGAGCAAGTCTCAGGCAGATAGGCTAAGGGTTTTGCTTACCAAATTTGCAACCACAGAGTTTAAATGGGAAATCAATGCTAAATAAATTTTTTCTCAATTTATCAGTTTTAAAGATAACCAACCGTCTTAAACAAAAAATATTCTAGGTAACACTTTTTAAAAGAAATCTTACCTATTTTTATGTTTAACGCATTTTTCTAAAATTCAGCAATAAAATTGAAAATTTCTTAGCGTGGTAGTATTCTCTCTGAGAAAGTAGCCTTATATACATAGCGCTTTGAAGACAAGAACCATACTACAAGAAAGAAAGTATGAGTCAATTAGTAAGACTTTATGTTTTTGTATTTTTCTTGATTATATAAATCTGAATTCACCCGATATTTTCAGGCTATAAAAATGTTATACAAACGTTTCTGCAGAAATGTGGCTCAGGCAAAGTGTTTTTTTTTTTTGCTTGAAAGCGGTTTTGTGCAAGGTGGCTGAGGGCCGGTTGCACCATAGTGGTTCGAAACTCGATCTGAGTTCGTATCTAAGATCGACACTGAAAACTGTTGCACTATTCGAGTTCAGAGCTGGGCTGGAGATCGAGATTAAGTTCATTTCGAACCGCCGAAATTGGTAGTTCCAAATCTTGATCCGATATCAGCAGCCATCGTCGACAAATGTAGTTTGAAAATACGCCAATAGGTAGAACTGCGTTCGATTGTTTTCTTGGGAAATTAAAACAACATTATACGTACTTGAATATTATTCAGTAAAATTCATGCAACAATAATTCACTTAGAGCAGATAAAAGATCGCACATCTAGTTCTATCTATTATGAAAAATACGCCTACTTCCATGACGTCATATATTACGAATCAATAGCAAGATTTGCCTCATACTTATCGATCTCTCCAAGATCGACGAATGAGAGATCCAAGACCATGAGATTTCGTTGGTGCAACGTTTTTACATTGGAACAAAGATCAAACTAGATTCTGGTTCGGAACTAGGATCATTCGATCTCGGATCGGGGGCGATGTTGGTGCAACCGGCCCTGATATACCTGCGTAAACCCTTTCGCTCGGCCGGTCGGTCCCTCTCTAAGCAGCCGCGTTAAGGCTGTTGCCTGGTTTGAATTCAGTCAAAATTTGGGTTTAGGTAGGACCACCCTTTTTTCCGCAAAGAGGGGGCCGCGGTGGCTGAGCGGTTAGACTGCTCGCCTCCCACCAAGGCGAACCGGGCTCAATCCCCGGCCGGGTCACTCCCGGATTTTCGCAAGTGGGAATCGTGCTGGGCGATGCCCCTAGTCGGGGGCATCGCCCCTCGGCTCTCAAGACCTTGCTGTTAAGAGTCACCCAAATCTCTTCACTCTCTCACTTTTCCGCGAAAAGATTCTGCACGACTAGTTGTAATCCAAAGCACGTTAGTTCAGAACCAATATCGCAGTTGGATGGTTTTACCACGCACGCGTCTTAAGTATATGCCAGCCAATCATGGACGTTCAATGTCAGGGCAACTTTATTCTGATTGGCCTAGTCGAGTAGAAAATGTCTTCTCATCATGGAGGTAGGAATAACAGGATATATCATGCTACGACGTCATTGAAGTTGAATTTTCGTCCATCGCCATAGTGTGACACCCAAAACATTGGAATTGTTTAGGCAGGTTTTTTATTTTATTGCCTGTAAAATGTGGAAGTTTTTAAAACAAGTAACAACTAATGAAGCTAAACGTTCAGGCTAAATATAAACATGCTCTGATACAATAGAATCAAACTAATTGTGACAGGTTAGATTTCCAATGTTATGGATGTCACAACTTGGCGCACAGGCTTCATCATTTTATCCTTCAGACAAGGCCAGCCCTTGCTTCTCACGCAGACATGCAGCCAATAGCTAAAGGAAATTTTCGAGCTTGGATTAAGAAGTCGAAGTCTAGCATGAGCATAAATTTTTTCGGGAAAGCCAGGTGGCACTAGGTATAAGGCAATACATGATAATGAAATTCTTCTTTAAAGCTAATTTTGAAGATATAAACTTGAAACAAAAACCTATGTCTGAGAAACAATACCCTCAATCTCTGTACCGAGGCAAATATAACAATTTGTTTTTCAATAACTTTTTTATTTAATAACTAAATGTTATTATATTTCCTGGAAACAGGCTTTATATTATTGTTACAAAAGGCTCGGTTTAGGATTTTTAGATAAGTGACGCAGGGATTTGCTTATTACAACTGCTAACTATATCCAACTTCCATGACGTAGTTTGCTGGGGCGCTACCATCTGGTGTGAGGGCCGCTGTGTTCGAGTCCTGCCGTGCTAGTCGAAATAACAATTAACATAAACATATCCATACCCATAAGAATCCTCATAATAATGTGCTACAATTGACATAATGTAACCGGATGTTTTCGTTTGTCGTCCAATATAATTTCACTTCCATATGGGCACTTAATAAGAAAAGTTAATTGCATTTTTTCTCACGTAACTTGGTCAACTTGTTACTTATGTGATTTCCCCCTCATCTTTTTATACACACCTATCCTTAGGAAACAATACGTATAGAAGATGTTGAGGTTCACTCACTTTTACAAGTCCGTCTCTGTTAACCTCGTGTTTATAAAAAAAATCAGGGTATAATTTATGTACATTTTCATGACTGAAAATGTACTCACTAAAGTAGATTTGACGTTATTTGCTACGCATAGTGTCTTGCACTAGAAAACTAAAAGTTCGCCAACTATTGAGGGGGCAACGGTTATTGGTAGGCCTACTGTAAATGCATGGCTGTATTGAATATTTCTGAAAGCTTGCTTAGATTGTTCTCCCTTGCTATTGTGTATCTTTCTGCCAGATGCTAATGTAAACAATGCCACGTGACTTTCACCTGCCATACCTTGTGTTTAATTCCACTGTCGAGGAAATTACTGTGTACTTGCTTCGCCACGCTGCGATGCTCTGCCTAGGTAGTCTAAAGATGAGGAAGAAAGTTTTAGACTACTGTACATGTCCTCATTACCCCGTGAAATACCAATATGGCTTCCAACCGTCACGTGGTTTAAATAATGACGTGTGCGCCTGTCTTCTACGTTACAGTTTTAACGACTTAATGTACACATTAATTTTTCTATTCGAGGTGTTCTAAAATAATAATTTTTTGGTGTGAGATGTGATTACAAATTCCTTACTATACCTGCATTTTTTAACCTATGGATAAAGTTTCAGTAGATCTATCACACAAGAAACAACCAATAATAAAATAATTGACGTGTCAGTAATAACCAATATCGTTGTCCAGGAAGTGGTAATGAACGTATTGGTGCTACATTCTGGAACTGTACAGCACCGACCATGATTTCACTTATTTGCAACATGTCAGATGTGAACGACTGTACTCGGGATAGTATGTTAAGGAGTTAATATAGTTTACTCGCGGTATCTTCACAATTTTTTAAATCAAACCTTTGAAAAATCCCCTTATGTATGTTGTGTGTGGTTGTTTTCTGAATATGTCCTGTATCACAACCGTTTCATACCTCTGTTAACATAAAAGTGTTTCAGGTTTGGTTAAATTGAAATGTACTAATTCTGTTTCTAAATTATAATATTACACGCACAGTTAATATGACTATAACCTGAGAGAAAATAGGTTGGTTGCTAATGCCTAGTAAGAAATAGTTCTCACGCAAAATATTATTAAAATGAGTGCGCACGAATGCGGTGCGTCGTCCATTTGGTGTACTTATAGTTAGGATTTGCCAGTCGGCGTCACGTGGGCAGGTGAGATAAGAGGGAGGCGACCGAGCGGTGGCAAAGGCATATCAGTTACCTCAAAGCATGCCACATTTCAAATCTCTTTTTCATGTACACCCTGGCAGTATTGTTTTTCGGCAGATATCCGAACAATGCTCTGGATTACTGACCTAGTCTCTCAGCGCAACTCGGGGTGTGCTGAACCTTCGAGATGGTCAGGGTCAAACTATACAAATTGCATCAGACCGCCGAGCCGGCAGTTTTTGAGTTTGAGTGGCTGAATGGACGACTGGCGGTATTCCGAGCGAGCTGCGTGGTCAGCTGTGGGAAAAGGAAGGCGGCGACTGCGAGTGTCAACGTTTTGAAGGTTGTGGCTGGAACCTGGACTATTGTATCAAGTGCGTGAGTGAGAGACATTATAACTGATGGAAACAGATAGACTGTACACATGATAATAACGGGCATGAGTTGATTGACTGTAATCAAGAAAGGCATTAAGGAGGACATTAAGTAAAGTTGAAATAAACACTAAATAGTACGCCCACTGTTAAATAGGAAGAGTGAAAGTGGAGATAGCTAATTGATGTACATATTAGATTGAATAAATTAGAACTGAGATTTAGTTCCTTTTATTTATTTTTTATTATTAAGACCTCCATCCCTTACGAACTCAGATACGCCCGCGGGCGTATTCGCTCTTATGTAGGGCTAACATTATAATATAGACCTTGTTAAGCTTTGTTTGCATGAGGCGGAGGAATAGACTAAAAGTAGATCGTAGTCTGATGTTCTACCGGTTACACATTACTAACCTTAAGGTGCCTCCATAGTGGAAAAAAAAAAACGTGCCAAGGTTGCATCCGTCCGTAAGGAAGCAGCATTGTGATGGCAATGGAAAGTAACTTAAATAAGCTTTGCGTGTGTTTTAAGCGGCGACTATGAGGTTTAAATACAGCAATCTGTTAAGAGAATAATCAATATTGTCGCTAAGATTTAAAACACGTAAATAGAGGAAGAGCTAGCGGCTTTTACTGACTTTGGCAATTTACAACGACCGCATTAATTTCAGTATCCAAATTTATAAATTATCAACTATATATCGACTTTCTTTCTGTCCTGGAAAAATATTTACATTGTAATATTCAATTTTCTTATTGGAATAATTACAACTGACTACAATGAAACACACAGGGCGCCTAGTTAGGCCCCTGTAGTTCTCTAGTAGAGACGATGGTTTATCGTGGGAAAAGTTGTCTGTTTTCTAGGATTCAACGTACTGCACACATGCCCAACAAATTTCTTTCCTTATTGGCTGACATGCATGTATGAACCTACTACCCTATTTCAATGGGCCAATAAGGATCCTGATACTACAAGGCAGAAGGTTCCTGATTGGTCTGCAAACAACTTAACCGAGTTAAAAACTTGTTCATCCAATCATGAAAGACTAAACTAGTTAGAGTGTTATACATAAAAGATGCTGGCTCAAGAAATTTTCGCGATTTTCCATCATCTCTAGTCATTAGATTAAAAATAATATTATGGATAGCGACGTTAGGACTACTAATGTACGTTCGCTGTGTCCAAACTTCTGGAAATATACGTACACCAGTCGATTTTTGTCTCCATGCAACAGCTCTGAATAAATAAAACATTACACACGCTCTACCAGCAAACAATTTTGCGAAACTGCGTAGTTTGATTTCAGTGCTGCTAATGCCAACTAAGATTCCTGTAAAAAAATTTCAACCTCTAGTGTTCCAAGTAACCCCAGTTTACGGTATTCCTTATAATAAGCTTATTTGCTTAATGTAATTAATCCACGTTGAGACTGACAAAAAGTTATTCAATAATTTTAACGACGTAAGATATTTTAGTTTAGTTCGTAAATATGTTCAGCAACTTTTAACAGACGTAGCTAGATTTTTTTTTTTAATTTTCGGTGTTGATTTGTGAAGTGCAAGGAGAGCCGCGAATTCCCTGCCTACCAAGCCAGCTGCTGCGAATTTCAAATGGGGAATCAATGTTAAACGAAATTCCGTCTCTTTGTGTCAATTGTAAAGATAACAATTATAAACAAAAAGTAGTCTACGTGAAATTTCTTAAGGAATATTACTATGTTGAAACGTCTTGCGTTTTTTAAAATTTTTTTTTCTAAAATTTAATATTGAAATTTACATTTAAAAAAGATGACTATTTTTTTTTATATAAATAGTTTTACATAGCAATATTTTCTGCGAACGTCACGCCAAAATGTTTTTGTTGGAAATAGTTATCTTCGAAATTCACACAAAGAAAAGGAATTTCGTTTAACATTGATTCCTCTTTTGAAGTTCGTGGCTGCCGGCTTCCTGTAGTCACAGTTAAATATCGCGAGTTAGTGCTGCAAATGTGCTCGACTTCCAACAATGTAGACGTCAGTGATGACATAGGCTGCTCACGGCTAATTAACCTTTTTTGAAATAACCTTTGAAAAATGTCACTGCCTCTGAATACATTAATTTTAACAGGCACAGTGAGTGGCATGCGCGCGGTAAAGTTGGTAGGTAACGACCAAGGAAAAGTAGTTCCATTTCTTAACGTTGAATTAAAAACATTCGGTAAACATTTTCGAACGCTGAAGTGGGATTTTTCGCTTTCTTCTTTTTTTTTTTTTTTTTTTTATGCACGTGTCAGGAATACCAAATTTGTAAAATATTTATTTCTCTAATAATTTCACAGTTTCGCTTGACCGACGCATGAACAAAGTCATCAGGCTCGTGGTAATGTTATATTTCACACGGTGGAAGAATGCTTAATGTTCATACAAGTCGCTGAACAGTGTGCGGAGCTGCAGCAGAAAAACGCTTTATTAAAAAAACCGTCCAACGTGTCTAAGTGAGGTCTGCTTAAGAATAGCATTTAAGAAACGTTTCGGGACTGTATGCGTTTTACAGTTTCTCCGTTTCTCTCTAAAGCATGTTTTTGTGATAGTGAAAACTGCTCAAACGGGGTTTGTTCATGGTATAAACATTCCGGTACGAAACATATATAAAAATAATAATAATAGGGACTTGCTCAAACCTTTATTTTTATTATTACGTCATAAACTGGTAGGGTCTCCGCTAAACGTTTAATAGAGGCGCGTTATCGACGGCAAGACTGCACGCCAGTTCAGTGCTTTGCACGTAGAGGCGATGAGAGAGTTGATGTACATATCGCGGCCGCCCCTAGCGTTCCCACGCTTTTAGGCCTCAGACGTGCAACATTCCATCATCCAGGCGGCCACCTTAAGCAGGGTTTCAAAAGTGCTCAGATTATAGGTTGTTCACGGTAAAGTGAGCACTTTTGAGGCCCTAGTCACTTTTTTCTTTCAGCTATCTCTTAACCTTTAACCACCTTTCTAAATAAATATTGCCATGTAAGTAATAAACAGTGTGTGTATATTCCATCGCACTCAGAAGTTAACGTTTACTGCTAAATTAAAACATATTTATTGACTATTATTCCCAATAAGAGGGCTTTCAAAAGTGCTCACTTTACCGTGGATAGCCTATACCGTGAACAACTTATACTATGTGGAGCTGCAACAAAAATGAACGGTGATGGAAACTAGTTTCCGTGTAGTTAAGAGGCGGCCACGAGAGCAGTTGTACAAGGCGGTGCCAGTCGCACCCACAATAGCGTCCCCAGAGAACGTTAATTACGGGACGACCGTCGTGGACGGGAAAGTGGCCTGTGTTCCGCCCAGCTGGTCTGCACAGCAGCCGTTACACAACCTGCTGGCGGAACCGGACAGACGCGAATTCCGGAAATGGAGCAAGCGCACTGCTTTGAGGGGCCCGCCCGCCTACCTGCCTGCGTCGATTTTCTCGTCTTTTGGCCGAGAAGCGCTGGAGCTAAGGGCTATGCTGACACGCGCTACAAGTGCGCCATCGCCGCTACGCGCAGGAGCTCTGAACTGGCGTGCAGTGTTCACGTAGTGCTGCGTGTACCTGTGGCTCTTTCAGCGGTGACGATATCATTTCATTGGTGGAAACTCTGTTGGAAGGTTTAATGCAGGGCTCTTGAGTAGTTTTGTATGCATCTGACGCATATATTTTGGATACAGCGCTTCGAAAAGACCGTTTTTAGCCTTTTTGGAGTATGTTTAATAGATTCGTCGAAGAACATGTTTTTCAAACACAGCGTGCAGCACGCAGTTCCAGCGTGAGGCAGGCGGGCGGGCGGGAGATGTGTTCTTTACTTTGTTACGTTTCAAAATTTCTACGGGAAAAAAATATGAATTTAAAATTCCTATAACTTGTTTTGCTATTTTATGAGAAGTTATTTTCTTCCACTGCCATACTTACTCCACGGAATTTTTTTTTCATATAACAGTAAAAAAGGATGTAATTTGCCAAGCACCTACAAAATAATTTTTAACTCGCGAACGCTCGTAATGAAGAAGACATTCCTCACCAGTGGGTTATGTGCATTAGATATCTATCGTTGTTTGTGCTATCTCTACCAGCAATAGACCTGATTTCGTAAATTACTATTACTATAGTCTGTATTTGAATTAATTTTAACAATCATTTGATCATTGAGATCGGGCAGTTGTTTGGTACTGGTTTATTTAAATTTCCATTTTCGGTTTTCTCACTGCTTTGGATTTTTGATGCTTGCGAACAAAAAATTACTCGCAATCTTTTTCCTCGTAGTAGTATGTTCATAGGTACATTGACATCGCTGAACTACAGTACTGAGACTGCGCTAAGCTCCATACTCATCGAGTGAGTGAAGAGATCTGGGCATCTCTTAACGTCAATATCTTGAGAGCCGATGAGGGTGAAGCTAGGTGAGTATGGGGCAGCGTCGGAATGCAAGGGCGGGGGAAACGGGAAGACTTCGAGAAAACCCGCCGACTAGCGGCATCGTCAGGTACGATTCCCACATGCGAAAATCCGGGAGCGACCCCGCTGGGAAACGAGCTCGGTTAACCATGGTGGAGGTGAATAGTCTAAACACTACACTGCCGTGGCCCCTCTATATTAAATAATTTATAATAAATATTAATAAAAATAGAGAGGATATAGGCGTGTTGGTAATACCTAGTAATAAATACATCTAATTCAAAATATGTATTATTAACTGAATGTGCACAAATGCGGTGCGTTGTCCCTTTGGTGTAGGTATTTTGTAAGCTTAGTTCAGCATTGTTTGAATGTGGCGCAGAACTAGCCTGAAAGAAGAACTTCAGCAGGGCCCGACCATCTGACGTGCGGAAGGCTCTGGGTTTGAATCCCGGGTAAGGCATGGGTGTTAAGTTAGGTTATAAGTTAGTCTGTAAGCCGTCGGTTGCTAAGCTTTCCAGCATAAAACCGGGGGACGTTAAAAAGCCCTTTACAATTATAATTCAGCAGGGCTTCAGAAAAGTTGGAAGTAACCATGAAGTAATCATGAATGGACTTCTGGGGCGAACGAGTATTTGGGTATTTTCAGAGTGCTCCCGTGCCGCGAAGATGAATTGTGAATACGTGCGCAGGGCTGCCTTAGACCTCGACGAGCATGGTGCCGTGATCTGCATCATCGCTAACTGGTTGTCACCAGTGTCGATTCTGCGATCGAATTTTCACCTATGTTCAAAAATATTGTCGTCATGAGACAGCGGTCTATACGAAGAATCCTTTTCGCGCGACGAAGCATTACGACATTGGCCCCATGCAGTTTGTACAAGGCAATACATTGAAAGAACAGAACAAGATCGGCATTGGGAAGCATGGTTGGGGCCTGTCGTAGTGCTGCATTGTTCAGTACAAAGTTCAAGTTGTGTTGTGGGTAAATGGGTCAATAGGCTAATGGGTCATGGGTCAATTGGTCAGTTAGGGGTCAAGAAAGAGTAGAGGTCTTTTTAGAGGTAATTTTATGGGTCAATCGTGTGAGGGGTCGGTCTGACAGGAGTCAGTTGTCTGCTTTAAGGGTGTCCATGAGTTCAAGCTGAGCGAAGAAATTGTCTGGAAGAAACTGTGGAAGATATAACTGCATGGTAATGTGATCAAGGAACTGGCATCTAAAGCCTGTCTAGCTGTCTGTGTATGACGTCTCACTGCCTTCATGCGATTGGCCAGCTATAATCATTTGGTAACTCGGTGATTGACTGGTCGGTGTCCAAACAATGTATTGAAGGTGTAATACAATTGGTTCAAAGTCAACATGACATCATAGGGCTTGCATACGCATGTATTATAAGCAGTGGAGGTCAGCTGAGAGGCTTAGTTTGACAACGGCTGCCGTAAGTGATACATCGTCTCGGTTAGCTTATGCAGCTTCGCATGTAAGTCTTATTCTGCATCTGCGATGTCTTCGGAGACTCCAGAGCTAATGAGATCTACGGTAGTGCCATCACCTTCTCCCGGAGTGGTACCAGCAGTGCCATCGAACTCTTCAGCCGTATGCCTACGAGATCTTCAGCGGAGCTATCGAACTTTTCGGCTGCGGTACCTAGAACACCATCGCCGACGTTACCTGCTTCTTTAGTTCCAGCACCTACATCTCCAACAGGCCCGTCCGCGTCTTTGCCTGAACCACTACATCGTCATCAGTGTCGCTTCTGTGAAAAGATCTTCAGCAAAAGCTGCCATGCTCGTCGGCATGAGAGAACGGCCTCTACGAAGAGCCCTTTTCACGCGATGAAGTATTACGACAATGACCATATGCAATTTATGCAAAGTTATACAATGAAGGAAAAGATCGATATCTGCAAAGGTTCGTCTACTGGGGGCTAGCAAGTGATGTCACCAATACCTCCTGCTACATACGTAGACGATTATGATGAGACAGTTAATGCTAATGATGTAATGAGTGAGTCGGTATGTATGGAATGTACACTGCAAGGTGTGCGCGCGAAGTCAACGAACTTCAAAATAAACGGTCGTCGGCTCTAAATACTGATGATGAACATAAATCTCCAAAAGAGAGAGGTAAACTTGATATTGATGATGAAACAAGAAGTGAAGACGATCATGAAGACAGCGTAGATGAAAATGACTATGGTAACAGTGATAATGTTGAAGACGATGATGATAATTTTCTCTATGCACTGACACCCCTCCAACACATTTTCTGCAATGAGCGACACGAAGAAGGCAGAACACTTTGAGAATACTACCTACCTATTTCCCGATGTCCCGAATGAACTTGTTGATAGACTCAAGATGACAGTAGAGGAGAAGTACTCACAATCATACACACCAAACTCGCAAGGCAGAATGGAATTATTCCGGTGCGTTTATAGCTTATATAAGATGTTTGGAACTATTTTCCTCGTATCCCCCCCGCAGACAATTTGTACAGACTGACTCCTCCTCCACCTCCTGTCACTGGGTCGTATGTACATATGTATCCATTTCGTCTCGGAAACATTTACATAAACATTGTTCCTGGTCACACTACCAGTCTCGCCTGCAATTTGTAATATTTCGGCTGTGTGTGTGTAGGTGTGTTGGTGTGTGTATGTTTGGCGTATGAGCAAGTAAAGTGTACAATTTTTTTCTTCAGGTTTTAGTTTCACATTACAAAGTATTTTTGTTTTCACCGGAATTAATAAAAAAAAGTTCACATTTGATTTGTTATATGAAAGTAGAGGAGAAGACTGACTGCCGCATGTGATGTCTCGATGTCTTCATACGATTGGCCAGCTGCAATCACTTGGCAACTCGGCAATTGGCTGGACGGTGTCCGCACAATGTGTTATTGGTGTAATATGATTGGTTCAAAGTCTGACGGACGAAAAATCCACGATAGCAACCCCCAGCAATGTATAAAAAAAATAACAGACGAAAACTAAGATGGCGGAATTAGTATAGGTGAGTTGGGGCCCCTGGAAATGCAAGTTTCTGTAAAAAAAAATTTTTTGAATAATTTATAATAATTTTTTTTTATAAATTTGTTATACATTTTTGAGAGTTTTTGGAATTTTTTGGGTTCAGTGTCATTCAAGGTCACGGAGTCAAGGTCGTCACCTGCATCCAATATGGCGGTAGCAGTCAGTAACATAATATGCTTGCTGACTTTTAAGATTTTTCCCTCAAGTATTAGTTTTCAAGGTCATTCTAGGTCATGGGGTCAAAGTTAAGGTCACCTGTATCCAATATTGTGGTAGTAGTCAGTAACATAATATACCCGTTGACTTTTATGAATTTTTTGCGATAATTTGGAATTTTTTAAGGAAAAGGGAAATTTTAAGGGAAAAAAGAGATATTGTTAAGGAAAAAAGGAAAATTGTTAGGGAAAATGGTCATCGAGAGATTGTAATTTTTTAATGATTTTTTAAATAGTTTTAAATAATTTTTAGTAATAAATTTTTTATACTTTTTCAAGAAATTTTTATAATTTTTTGGGATTTTTTGAATTTTTGGTATTTCTTAGTATTTTTTATTTTTGGAGTCAATGGTCAAAGGTCATGGGTCAAGGGTCAAATATAAAAGGTCACTGGTTTCCAATATGACCGCCGGGTGACGTCACAACATGGCGGCCGGCCGGCTTCTAGCTCATATCCCAGATCCAGTTACCTCAGAATTCCCCTTTTCCTTCTAATAACGCCTCAAGGTCACCTAAGGTAGCATTGCAACGGCGATGAAAAATGCATGGACAATCTTCGCGCGTATTCTGCTTCCTCAGTAATTTAAGCTACGATTGTAGTGTTGTAATACAGTAATTTGCTCCGAAAATACACAGCATTGTCGCTACAGCTTAAAATACTATTTGACAGATGAGTTTTGCTGATTTTCACACTTTTCATCGGCCACATTTATATTTCAATAACCAATTTCATGACTTGGCAACAAAGTATCAACTTTCATTTCTGTCCAGAAAAAAAGATTTAAATTGAAATATATCATAGTTTTTTTAAATTATAATAAGTACAAAGGACATACTGTGAGATTCATTATGACAACCGGAGAGACGTTTTAAGTGCTTGATAGTTTCTGTGTGTTTCTTTGTGTGCACCAGGTGTAGCTTACAGATGCTGCCAAACTTCTGACAAACATTCTTTACAGTCGTAAATGCCCCATAAGCGTAAGTTCGAAAGTACTTCTGCTTATTTCAGTTTAATTCTTTATACATTTTCCAAACTAACTTTCGATGACACTGCCTCCAGAAACCCAGGACAGTTTTATTTGTGAGAGCATTTTAAGTCTTTTAAATACGTATTACAATGCCAGCATAAGGTTTTAATAACAAGGGCCATCATGAAGTATTGAAGATCAATAAAAGTGACTGGTAATTAATGACCTGGTGTACTGTTTGCGTTAGCTGATGATGATGTGTGTTATAACAGTTTAATTCAGAAAGGAAGAGTTTCCGAACGTGTGTTCATTTTCAGGTACTCACATTTTATTCTCTACGTGTGAGGAATATTTTCCCACAAAGTCTGTGTATGTGTGTGTACATACACACTGAAACATAAATATGCGTAGATATGTAGGTAAAGCTTGTGAGTGTGACGTGATAATAATTTGCATATATTTGCAATTCACTTAAGTAACAATAGGACGTATGTAAGCGTATGTGCATGTATCGGGTTCCCTTGGTATCAATAAGCATGTACGTGTACACCTTAAACACACTCGTGCAAATGATGGGATTTTCGTGTCTATATTAACACCAGCAAAGAAATAATAAATTTGCATACGTCTCAGTATTATGCCTAAGAACCAACACTATTGTCACCTTTATCCATATTATGTTTCATTTAATAGTTTGAGAAATGACTGAAAAGTGTAAATATTTTTTGGAACAAATGAACACACAACAACGATCTAATACTAAACCTGTGTGGTAACTTTAGCCCGGTCTTCCACAGGTTAGAAACAGCTGACACTCGATGAATTACCAACCTAATGACTTCTCTGCTGGTGCACATATAATTTGTATGTGTGCTGAAATGACAATTTAACACTAGTCAATTTGTGAAAAATATCTCGTTGCCTTTAAATTGTGAGGAAGAGGGTGAAACGTCTATACGTATACAAAAACGTAACGCACAACAGTTGATTTCAGCATGAGAGGTTCTATTGTGATTTCTTTTCTCAGAATTCAATTTAATAATGCTGAAGTAAGTTTAATGTTTCTTGCCATAAATGTCCCGTGAACTGAAATACTTTGTCAGATAAAACACACACAGGTTTTCCGATCTCCTTAACGAACAGTTCTAATTTGCTTAATACAGTTTTGCATTAGCCTGGACGATTGCATACAATTTGTTATGCTTAGAGAATACGTCCATTAAGACAAAAACTTTGGTCACTCCGGTCTTAGATCGTGTAACGGCCCAAACAAATCCACAGAGACAAAATATAGTGGATTCTCTGGAATTATTGGCCTCATTTCACCTACCAAATTTACTTGAGGGTTTTTGTTTCGACTTGAAACTTACACATTTAAGATTTGATGAACAGTAATGACCGCCACGCATCCGGCCACACCGGCCGCCATATTCTACTACCTCGCCGCTCCTGGCGACCACCAGGAGAACTGAAGTCGTGACGCTCTGTAGCAGTGCCAAGTTTAAACACACGTGTTGAACGTCTCATTTAACACTATGCTCCTCATCACTATTGGGACTCAAGCCCCTACAACACTTTAAACATGCTATTTACAATCTCAACATCCCGTCCAGTAAAATTCATTTTTTATGGTTTATTGAGATGGTAGTGGGCACAGCTTAGCCACAGGGTGCTTGAGGACTCCCTGGCGAGTCTTTACCTCCGCCACTCTGACAACGGAGTCTGGGTCTGGAAAAGTCTTCAGTACCCTAGTTTCCAGCAAAGAGGGGATAAGTTGTCATCCTTGATTAGCACCAATGTACCAATAGTAAGGTTCTCTTAGACACCACAGCCCTTGGGTCGTTGCTGGAGATGATGGAGGTATTCTTTATGCCATCGCCTCTAAAAGGATTGGTGGATTACTGGATAAGTTGGAAACGTGAGAGTCTTTGAGTGAGATGTGGGATAAATCTGGTTCATGCAACAGACCTGGTGTCCCAACACCAGAAAGTGGCTTAGAGTCAATGCCATTAGGGAGTTAGGATTGGTGGAAAGAGCGCACAGGGGCTGAGAGTCGAGAGTTGCCTCCACCTGTGTCATAACAGTATATAGTTCTTCATATGTGTTTGCAAACCCACACACTTGATGGGCAAGGATTTGGCCGACTTGACCCCAGCCTCCCATAAGCCTCCAAAATGAGGGGCTGAAGGGGGCTTTAAATGCCATGTCACACATCCTGTGTGCTCTTATCAATCACGAACATCCTCAATTCTGCCAAGTATCAATTGGCCCCAACAAAGTTGGTATCACAGTCGCTATAGATGTCGGAACATCGACCACGATGAGAGAGAAAATGACGAGAGAGAAAATAACGGAATGCTACCAGAAAGGCCTCAATGGTGAGATCAGATGCAAGTTCAAGATGAATTGCCTTGGTGGCAAAAAAAAAAAAAAAAAAAAAAAAGCACATATATACATCAACGACTCGTGCCTTCCTCAACCGTGATAATGTAATCTTGAAGGGTCATACATAATCAACACCATCCTTGAGAAATGGTTTTGACTACCGAACATGGTCAGCTGGGAGATAGCCCATGGGTGGCTCCAGTGTTGTAGGGCGTACCTTGAAGCAAGGCGCACATGGCTTAGGTCTATGTCGAATGAGGTTGCGAGCACCCATGATCCAAAATTATTGTTGCAGGACTGACTGCAGGATCATTGGCCCACAGTGCAAAAGGTGTTCATGAAGGTGGTCAATCAAGAGCTCTGTGAGACGATGTTTTGGTAGTAGTATTGGATGCCTCTGGTCATCTGTCAAATCAGTCAAATGCAAGCATCTGCCCACCCTAAAAATTCCAGAAGGATCCACAAGGGGAGACAACTTGGATAGTGGGCCCCTGTATGGCTGCCTTGCCTTCAGTGCCCTTATATCTGTGGCAAAGGCTTCGGATTGTGCAATCTTAATCCATACAATCAAGGCAGCATTGAGTTCCTCAGGGCAGGGAGGACCAGCAGTAGGTTTCTTTGCACACAGACGTCCCACAAATCGCAGACAGTAGGCAGTGATATGTTTTATCTTACTCAGAGATGAGAATCAGTGCAACAGGGAAGCGCCAGCAGGAATTCCAATAGCATGAAGTGTGACAACCCATTGTTCTACAAGCACTTCGTTAGCATGACTCCTTGTCACGTAAGGCTGAGGCCAGTGTTCTGGCGACTCACACAGCCATGGCGGGCCTGTCCACCACAATTGATGTGCAGTCAGCTCACTGGGAAAGATACCTCGAAAAGTGCAGTCAGCCAGGTTGTTTTATGATGGTACATGATTCCAGTTTTTTTATGAAATAAGAGCCGGAATTTGGCTGACCCGATTAGCGGCAAATGTTTTCCAGCCATGTGGTGAGTCATTGATCCAGTGAAGAACAGTCACCGAATCTGTCGAGGCACAGGTTCGAGAGATATGATCACGGGGACTAAGGTTATCTTGATTTTGCACATGGTATGGGCGAGCAGTAGAGCCCCACATAGCTCTAGTTTACTTGTTTGGTGGGATCAAGTAAACTAGAGCTACGTTCGACTTGCCAATAATTAAATGAACCGTTTGGACCATCCAGTAAGGTGATTCGCAGGTAGACAACAGCTGCGTATCTACGTTCCGAACTGTCGGAAAACTTTCTGAGTGCGTCACAGCATCGAAGTCCATCTTGTCCTCACTTGTTAGTATGTAGACCAGATGATGGTCTTCAAATCCTGTGTATCTGGGCTCAATCGCGGTAGATAGCAGAAAATAGCTGCCTTTCGGTCATATCTGGGGAAACCTTTTTGGCGAGTTCGGCGGCCCGCTATAACCTATTTTCCGTGCATTCCAAGCATCGCTCTAATGCTGCGGCCTTGTCAGTCATGGTGACACAAAATTCTTTAATTCCAAAACGTCTTCAGTCCACAGCTAAAACCAACAGTATAGTGTATAGAATGCGCCCTTAGACCCCATCACCAAGCACTCGGTCACTATTAATATTATCGGCCGCAATAATTCGAAACAACAGAAACCACCAACTCCCACTACTTGAACATAAAGTTTATGACAAATGTGTATCGTGCAGCAGAATTTAGATAACACACGTTCGTAACACGGCACGAAATTTGCTCCTTGCTGTGTGTCGGTGAACAAAGCCAGTGCCCGCAAGACAAAGAGGTTAGAGCAGCACAGTGATAATAACACGAATAAGCCACACCAAATCAAGATACTCGCGTAAACACAGCAAAAGACGACGGAAATTACGCGGATCTTAATCCGATCCCGGAGGACCAAATGTTACGACTTGAAACTTACACATTTAAGATTTGTTGAACAGCAACAACCGCCATGTGACCGGCACATACGCCACCATCTTCTACTACATCGCCGTTCCTAGCGACCACCAGGGGAACTGAAGTCGTGGCGCCAAGTTCAAACACATATGTTGAACGTCTCATATTAACATTATGCTCCTCATCATTATTCGGACTCAAGCCCCCACAACACTTTAAACACGCTATTACAGTAATTTACAATCTCAACAATTCTTACACTTCTGGCACAAGCCACATGGCCCTACAGTACTCGTTACCATCTTGAACACTTTCGTCCAGAAAAATCGTCTCAGTGCCTCGTACGTTTTGCGAATGTCAACATGGCTAATCAACTTATGCATATCAGTAATTAATTTAAGCTGTAATTTAGCGGGGACGACGACCTTTCACTCGTCCTCAAAATCAGTTCTGTGTATGCTATGTTGAAACAAAGTTCCGTTGAAACTGACGCTTAAAGAATTTTTCAACGGGTGTTCGTTTGGCACATCTTGTAGCTTCTTCACCACCATGCTACAGAACTTATTACATCGTTGCTCTTCTTATATATTTGCAAAAAATCTTGCGTACTCCGTGACGTGTCTAGTTGCTTTCCAACTGGTGCTACCAAAAATTCATATAGTTTCCTATTAACACACTCCGGTGTTCCATCTGTAATACGGCTAATATAATCAGTTGTGACGTTATCAGTCCCTTTAATATGCTGGAAACGGGTCAAACTCTTGATCTTATAATGACCATCGGGTTAGTGCTGAAAATCTTTCCGGTTTTTAGGCTTAACAAGGCCTGATGGTAGGTTTGTAAAACTATTCGTTCACCTAGCAGTAAATTTTAGAAATGCTGTAGCACTACACTCAACATTTTTTTTTTTCCGTCACCATATAGTATTTTTCCGCCTTGACGCCATTGTCACGGTCTTCTCTACAACTTCTCGACTTAACTGAGCAAGTTTAGTGCCTAATGCGTAACTTGAGGTATCTGTGTATAATCTGTGTATAAATATACGTTGCGCCCTGGACAGGATGGTTTATTACATGCTCGGACAAAAATAATTCTTTCACTGCCTCAAAATCTCTTTGTCTCTCTGCAGTCCAGTTCCATGTCACATCTTTTCTTAGCAGCTCAAAAAGAGGTAAACAGACTTCAGCGACTTTGTCTGAATAATTCCGGTAGAATCCTATAACTCCAAGAAATGTTTTCAATTACCACACATTCTCCGGTATAAGGAAATTGGTCATAGCCGCTAGCTTGTCTAGCGCAGTGCGTATTCCCTCTGGCGTGAGTATGACTTAAGAAAGGCAATTCTTCGCGGCAAAAGAGAGACTTCTTTAGCTTGACAGTCAAACTAGCCTCGGCCAGCTTACTTAGCAACTGCAGTGTGCTTTAAATGCTCTTCAAAAGTAGCTGATGCTATTAGAATGTCATCCACATAGCAGCATGGAAGTTGGCACATTCCTCGCCTAGTGTCATGCTCATGCAACGAGTAAACTGAGACACTGTGTTGCACAAACCAAACGGTAAAACTTCAAAGCAATATTGCTGGTTGCAGAATAAGAATGCAGTAAACTGTTGCGATTTGTCCGTGAGCGGCACTTGCCAGTATCCATGCATCAAGTCAATAGTGGACATAAATTTGGTACAATCTCAACAATTCTTCCGTCGATCTTGGACTTTCTCGTGATTTGATTGTGATGTTGTTTAACTTGCTTGCATCTAAACACAGTCTGACTGAGCCGTCGTTTTTCTTTCCGTTTACATTTGGATTACAGTATGGACTTGCAGCGTGTTTGTTAATCTTCCAGGATAACATTATGCCAAAATATTCTTCTGCTTTTATAACACATTTAGCCGGTAGTGGGTAGGACTTACAATCTAACGGCTCTCCAAGCTCAACTTTAATGTCGGTTTTAAATAGCTTATTTCTCCCGGGCTGCTCGGAGAAAATATGTTGGTTCGCGAACAACAGGTATTCAAGTATACATCTCTGCTTGCAGTCAATCGCCTTAATATTACCCACAGCTTGAAAAATGTCTTCTCGCGTACTCAACACGTTTATTTGCGTATACTTAATCAGCTAACAATTAATCATCTGCAGTTGGCAGACAAACTTGTCTGAACACTTCAAACCGTCAGGTGTGGTTAATGCGCTTGCTGTATTGTCGGTGGTTCGAACTAGCTATCCGACAAAATCTAGGCTGATTTTATAACATGATAGAAATTCAGCTCCCTAAATAACCTGTTTGGCTAGGCCTTTGATTACCAACGCAGAAACTTCTTTAGCACTTCACAGATTTTCAACTGTCAATAACACTTGTGTACTGACAACTTGTCTTGATTTCGCAATGGCTCCTATTATTTTCAATCTAGATACAGGCACGACAGGTAGCCTGTATCCGGTGGCGAAAATAGCATCCACAAAAGTTTCTGCCAAGCAGCTCACCTCAGCTCCACTATCTAGTAAACAGGGCACTTTTATTCCAAATACAGTCAGTGTTATTTCCGGGCATAGCGTTTCCTGTAGGTTGACAATGTTGTCTGCTGGGTCTTCCAAAATTAATTATCTATCTGTCTCTCCTAGTAGAATAGTGTCGATAACAACTTCGTCTAAATCTGTCGGCTCAATTTTGCTTCTCTCTGGGATGTCAATCACACTGTAGGACCTCTGGTCATCATTAAGACGATATTACACGATACCAGATTCCGTAAAAGCTTGTGCAAGGTCCGCAATAGCGGCAAGTATACACGCTAGTGTGGCACCCCTCATGGCATTTACTGCCTAGTAGGGACAGATTTCGTACCAGGTTTGGTAATTGGAAATGTCCTATTTTTCGTGCCAGGTTTCACACCGGCTTTCGTACCTGGCCAATCACGTCGCAGTTTCAGAGCGCAGGGAGCTCCCCGTGGCTACTACTTGAAACGAGTTGATGAAGAAAGCGAAAAGGACGCTTCCATATTCATTGTACACCCGTGAGGTTGAAACTCTTTCAAATAGATTACGACAACGACGAATAATATTGGCTATGAGAACTTTTAATTACTGTTTAAAACCGTTATAAATACTTAAAACATTACCTACTCTATAAAAATATTAATTCGAAATATGTTATATGCATACTAAATATAAACCAAAAACCAGTGTGTTAATTGGTAGTACAATGGTGAAGTTGCAGCATCTGCTACGTGGGTGTACTTTTTAGGCTTGAGTTCAAAACTCTGTCGGACCCATATTTTTTTATCATTAAATTTTACATGCGGATAATATCCCGGTTGGTAAAGAAATAACTATATTTTGCAACTGGTCAGTAATTTTAGTCAGAATTAAAAATAACACACTCGTATACTAGTGACTTCAAGTAATTTTCAAGAAAATGATTGAAACTATACCAGTAAACAATCAATTTATGTAAAAGGCGAACAGTAATAGAGCAATATTTAGATGTGCTAGCTAGTTTTTCCATAGGCCTACACAAGTTACTAACTGGTGGCAGTTCTACGGATGGGGTTCATATTTACTACAAACCACTCACTGCGCACTCGCTGAGGGAGCCAAATGCTAGTACGCGAACTGCTGTCGTGTAATATGAATCTTCCAATGTGGTTCATATAGAGGCTGGTATACCGGCTCAAGCACCAGGCCTTGTAGAAGCTTGTAGAAGATCCAAGTACGGCAGCAGGTATCGTGTAATGTCGGCTTTAACGGTGAACGGAGTCAGCGAACAGGACCCTATTTCCCTGAGACTGTCTATAGTCGGTTCACGACTGGAGCAGACTTTTGAACACCACCTTAGTCGTCAGCTGCATACATCGTTACTACAAACAGTGACTGGCGCGGGTACAGTTAGTTTTGCAGCACGGGGAGAGAATATAGTTTGAGTGTTTTAGTGTATTTTTTATCTATTGCTTAAAAATGGGAGTAGGAAATATTCCGAGAAAGTCTGTTCCAGTCGTGAACGGACTAATTTACAGCAATCAGGTGGATTGGAAGCTGCCGTGTTTCGTTCTCTCCAGCTGATCGTTGGTGGTGTAGGCATAAATGGTGGGGTGCGAGGATCTAGTCGAGCTTGATTATCAAAGTAGCCACCTTGTGGCTGAACTACATAGCCTGAGTTTCCTGGCATATATGCAGCTCCTGCGGTTTGTTGTGAATAATCTAGATGCATCGCGTATACTCGCATATTTCGACTTAAACTTTGTTGCACTAACTTGTGTGGGCTGGACGTTCCTGGTTGTACACTTCGGCTAGGCGGTGGCTGTTCCTTTTGCTAGGTGGGAACATATCCGGTGGCTTAGGTGATCCAGGGTTTCAGCCGTCTTTAAGTCTTTCTCCCTCTTGATCACTCTTGTCCTCTCAGCTGCCACGTTGCCTGTGGTTTCTTCTTCCCCTGCTGCCTGAATTGTACTTTCGTTCTCGGTACGATTGTTGACCGTTAATTTTGTCAGACTGGTGAATTAACTGGTAGTGCTCAAAATAGTCGACCTGATAAGTATGCACGTGTGGGTTTTGGTCTGGTTGATACCCTCCACTGTAGTGATGCGCTGGGTTGCCTGGATACAGAGGAGGCGGACGCTCGGCGGACGCTCGGCTGGGACAGGTTTCTCTCTGTCGCGACTAGCCTGCTGTCACTGTAACCAGTCAATGTGGTCAAAGGCAGGAAGTCATTCGTGAAATGTGACCAGAAAGCTATCTAGCCTTCCGATCCGGTGTGTCTGGTACCTGTAGGGAAGCTGATGTAAAACCATTGCCACGAACTCATCGTCGCTAATAGGTTGATTTAAGTGGCAGGACCTCTCGTACACTTCCGAGATATGAGATTCCAAGCTTTTCCCTTTCCCTGGAATAAATCTCTCCGCGTGGAGTTGCGCCTTTAAGTTTCCTTGTACTTCAGTACTTCAGAAATGGTCTACAAATTTCTGGCTAAATTCGGAGTATGATGCGACATTGTTCGGTACCACTTTCCGCCAGTAGTACGCTGTCGAGGTTAGGATAGCTGTTCGGCCCAAAGTTTTGAAGGGTGATGTAAAAGTGTGCTGATAGGGGCATTAGCTGAGGGAACAGCTGATACAGGCATTGTGTTTTGCTAATACTGTATTGCACGACTCCTTGTTTATACTGACAGTGTGGTGGCACTAGTAGGCTGCACCTCCTCTCTGGGAGTTTCGTTTGCATTCAAGTGTAGGTCTCTTACGCCCTTAACTACTTGAGCAATGTGATATATCCTGTCAGAGACCTTAGCCAATCTCTCCGCTTAGGCTTTTTCGTCTTGACTCAGTCGGTTTTCGACTTGACTCAGTCGGTGTTCGACGTGTTGATTTAGTGAGTCAAACTTCTCGGCCACTGCGTCATCTATGGTAGTTAAATCAGTTGTAGTGGCTGGTTGGGCATTGGTCGATATGGACTATTGCGGAAGTATGGAGGGAGAGTAGATGGCAGGGATAGTAAAAGTGGAATTACGGTGAACGGTCTCTGAGCGGCAACAGGCTTCTTCGTGCCGTGACGAGACACGCCCCGCAGGTTTGGCCGACCGCTAATCGCTCACGCCTCCACGAGATGGAAAGTGGACAAGGAAGGAAGGCCGCGCCACAGTTGTTATTGAAGGTTGACGGCACTCCTTTTGCCTGGCAACACGGCCACCATCTAACTACAACGTAGCCGCCTGGTTGAAGGCATTTTGCAAGTCTGAGGTCTAAAAGCGTGGGAGCTCTAGGGGCGACCGAGACATGCGCATCAACTCTCTTATCGCCTCTACGTGCAAAGCACTGAACTAGCGTGCAGTCTTGCCGTCGAAAACGCGCCTCTATGTTACTTTCAGCGGAGACTCTGCAATTTTATGACGTAATAATAAAAATAAAATTTTGATGCACGCACCTATTCCTTTTTAAAATGTTCTGTATTGGAATGTACAAACCTAAACATGCCCGTGAAAACACCCGTTTGAACAATTTCCATTATCACAAAAACATGCTTTAGAGAGAAATGCAGGAACTGATAATCCTTTACAGACGCGCAACGATTTAGTTAGACGCATTTCAATATCTGTAAATCCGTCGTGTCCGTACATTTACTTGCAACTTAAATTCAAGGTTCCTTTTCTTCATGCGGTGCAAAACACATTCCTGTCCCAATCCACGGAGAACGGTACTCTCACCTATAGGATATTCGCGATAAAATGAACACTTTTAAAAGCCCTGCTTAAGATCTACTTGTACGCACGTCGTGTATTCTTCCACCTTATGTAAAATTAACTTTGCCATGGGACTCATCACTTTATCCATGCGTCGGTCAAGAGAGACTGTAAAATTATTAGAAAAGTAAATTTGCACAAATCTGCACTGTTTTACACTTCAGCGCATTAGAAACAAAACAGAAAGCGAAAGAAATAATTTATGTAATTATAAATGGTTACCTAAAACTTTTTATTTGACTTTAAGATTTGGAACTACTTTCCCTCCATCACTACCAACTTACTGGGCACATGTTACTCAGTGCGCCCGTTAAAATATATACAGGTAGGGGCAGTGACTTTTTCTAAGGTTGATTTCAAAAGTACTCATTTTATCATGAACAGCCTTTACTCATTAAACATTCGCGTCGTCTTCACTCCTGCTGATACCTTATAGTGTATTAGCGGTTTCTTCGCACATTTCAAATCAAACTTTTCAAAAATCACCCCGTGAATGACATGCTTGGTTGTTTTTTAATATGTCACATGTATCACAACTGTTTTATACTTCTGTTGACACAAAAATATCAAAATTTTTATAAAATTGAACTTTAACTTATATTCTATTTATAAATTATAAAATTTTATTTATTATTCATATTAATAACAAGAAGTTATTGATATTGTGACGAATCACAAATAATTACAAACACTCAAGTAGTTTTAAACATTATTTATTATTGATTTATTCAATATTTCTGAATAGTTGGAAGGCATAGAATTTCACAGCCGTAAAAAGGTTTCAGCCACAATAAAAAGCAAATTATTGAGCAATGATACATTTCATTTATAAGACACATCTAACTTCGGATCACCAACAAACCTTAAATCATCTAAAAAAAATTAATTGGATCCTCTACAGACAACATTAAAGTTAATTACAATTATCAGAAAACTTTAATTACCAAACAATATTTTTTGAAAAGGTACATTCTTTTTTAACTCTCAAATATTTCTTAGCACACAATTTAATTACAATTCACAGAAAACGAGGGCAGCAACCATTAGCCTATCAAAGCCTCCCTTTCCATAAAACCTATTTAAAAATTGACAATAAAAACAATTACGGTGGGAGGCAGTCGCATTTGACCCATCACAGCTCCGACAGATAAAATAACCACAACTGAATGACACAGCAAACAATTGAAAAATTTACGCCCTGAACAATAAAGTCGTGGAAACCATTGAAACAACAAACATTAAATTAAACTTGGGTGGCTCACGAGACGATCACATGTTAAAACATGAGACACAGCAGACGCGACTCCATAGTTAAAACAGGAGACACAGCAGACGCAACTCCATAGTTAAAACAGGAGACACAGCAGACGCGACACCATAGTTAAAATAGGATACACAACAGACGTGACTCTATAGTTAAACCGAAACAAATTTTAGAAGGGATGCCAAAACCAAATTAAGAAGTGGAATACCATCTCAATATGACTAATTAGCCTACTTTCTTCAACGTGGCTGCAATTAATTTTTAAATAAAATTTTAAAAGCTGAGTTGGTAGGTAGGCCATGACTGCTCTTTGAAAACAGTAACATTAGAAATTAAACCAGAAACTAATGTAACAGTAGTGTGACAATTACAAATACACATGTGCCTTACCCGGGACTTGAACCCAGAAAACCTCGTGCATTATGCTAGCGTGCAATCCACTCCATAACGGATATCGTATTTAATCAGTCAAATCTTTCGAATGAAAAGATTTTCTAACCTAAAATATTTACAGGGCCGTCATTTTGAAAATAAGTGACTGAGCCATTTAAAACATGCAAGTTTACATGGCCTACCGCAGCGCTACTTGGTTGAAGTATTTGGTGGAAATCGGTTGTTTGGTCCCTGAGATATGGTATAAAAAATCTTTATTTTCTTACCAGCTGTTACCCGCGGCTCCACTCGCGTGTAAAATATAAAAAATAGACCACCGACCAGCGCCTACTGAAATGGTTGGTGGCATATTTTATATAGTCCGTAAGAAACTGTTCCGTTTTTCCGGAATGAAAAGTACCCTATGTGCTAATACAGAATATAATCTATCCCTGTACAAAATTCCATCCAAATTCGACGAGCCATTGTGACGTGATTGAGTAACAAACACACATACAAAATTTCGCATTTATAATATTATTAAGATTAGAATTTGATAGTATCATACAAAATTGCCAAAAAAGAGGCTCTTTATGCGATGCTTTGTATACTGTCCATATACAAACTTTGGTTGAATTTGGATAAAATAATTTAATGTATGTGGCAAACTTACATAAATTATTAATGAAGCCGCCATTTCAAACATCGCTGTCTAACCCATTTAAATCAGGAAAAATTAAATGGCCTTCTGTAGCATTTATGGTGTCAACAATTCGGTAAAAATTAGTTGGAATGTTCCAATGTAACATTTGGTGGGAATCGGTTGATTGGTCCTCGATTATTGTATACTGCCAATATACACAGTTAAGTTAAAATAGATTACGTAGTTTCGTAGGCATAGCACACAAAACTAAAGTGATTTTATAGCCGCCATTCTGAAAATAACTGTATCATACTTTAAAAATACATATATTAATATGCCCTAACGCAGTACATCTTCGCCAAATTTTGTAAAACTGGGTTGATTGTTTCCTGAGACATGAGAAAAAACTTTATATGTTAGCTCACAAAATGGCAGCGAAATGAGACTGTACATAGACAAATTTTATGGTTGTAATAGGTATTGCCAGTATGCAAAATTAAGTTGGAATTTGTTTCGTTAAAAAAAATATACCGAGCTAAAATATTTTTAGCCACCATATTAAAAATTAGTGCCTGACCTACTTAAAACATACCAGTAGGACACGATAATTCTAATATCTACTGCCAGCATATAAAGTTATGTTGTAATTGATTACGTGGTTTTGACGAAAATGCGTTCTAAGCTAAAAGTGACTATACGGCCAACATTTTGAAAACAAGTTTCTGACATGCTTAAAACATACTACTTAATATGTTCTGCCTCAGTACTACTTGTTTGCCAAATCTGATAGGAATTGGTCAACTGTTTCCTGAGATATGACATAAAAATGTATTTATTTGCATAGCGCTATCTTACAAAATAGCGGACAAAAGATGCTCCGTGTAGATACAATTGATAGTAGTTATATCAGTATACAAATTTATGTTGGAATTGATTACATAGTTTAGACGATATAGCTTTCCAAGTTAAAATGGCTATATGACAACCATTTTAAAAATAAGTGTCTGACGTTCTTAAAACATGTTAATTAACATAATTTGCATCCGTACTACTTGTTTGCCAAATTTGGTATGAATCGGTTAATTTGTTTACATAGATATGACATAATAACTTTACTTATTCGTATGGCGCTATCTTCCAAAATGGCTGACAAAAGTGGTTATGTGTTCGTATATATTATTACTGTAATATATACTTTCAGTGTACAAAATTTGGTCGCAACTGATTAAATGGTATGGTAGATATACCAAACAAACCTAAAATATTTATATGGTCGCCATTAAAAAATTAGTACCTAACAAAGTTTAATTATTTACGTTTAATTGGCCTATAATAGTGTTACTCACCTGCCAAATTGAGTGAGAATTTGTTTAATAGTTTTCGAGATATAATGTAAAACTTTGTTTCTTCATTTGGTGCTATTTTACAAAAAGGTGTAGGGCCTATAAACAACAATATCTATATCAAAATTTAATGCTTACTTTATGTTCTGCCAGCATACAAAATTTGGTTTAAATCAGTTGAATTGTTCCACAGATAAGACATATCCTAAGTATTAGAGTGGCCACCATTTTGAAAGAAAGTGCCCGACATGGTCGAAGACAATACAAGTCAGGTGTCCTTACTAATAATTATATGTGTACCAAGTTTGATGAAATTCAGTTGACGCGTTCAAAAATTGAAAGGGGGTACACTTAACATACACAGCCACACACACCTAGGTACACAGACAGGAAAGTGATCTCATAAGCCTTTCTTTCTTTCTTTCTTTCGGAAAGTAGGCTAAAAACCGGGATAAAATATGTGTGTGTTGGCAGTACCTAGTAAGAAATAGTTCTTATACAAAATATTATTACCTGAGTGGGCACGAATGCGGTGTGCTGTCCCTCTGGCGTAATTTTCTAGTTAAGCTTTGATTGCATGAGGCGGAGGAATATCCTGGAAGTAGAACTTAAGCAGGGCTTCAGCAAAGTTGGAAGTAACAGTGAATGGGCTATAGTTGTTGCTGTTTCTGACTTACCTTAGACTATCAACTTTAAATTTGAGACTTTTGGCTAGTAAACAAGTTTAAGCCATTATTTACTCTACATTTATAGGTTATGTTATATATAATTGTTAATATCTCAGTCAGATCGAGGTACCTTTCTAGTACTCTCTATACAGAAAAAAATAATTATCTGGGTTGTTAGGTCGTGTATAAAATAAATGATGTGTAGTTGAAGCTACTCCGATATAACATTGCCCGCCCCTCCATCCCCTCTACAACTGCATGGTTTGCTAGTTGCCTCAGAGCGACGCGTCATGTTGTCTGCGGAGTCACGTCTGGCCCACTTCGCACACGAAGATGTGGCAACACTGGCAGCGGCGCTCGACGACGCGATCACAGCCGGACCTTGGCAGGCGTCCCCGCCCGTACGTCCACTCGACCAATTAGCAGCTGCCATCTTGGCACGGCTTTGTTCCGCTCACGGTTATAAAGATAGGTCTGGACACTTGCCGTCGTTTTGCGTACGCTTAGTGAAGCTCGATGTAGAAATAGTAATAGTTAGAGCCACGAGTGTATCGCGAATTCACTCGGGCGCGTGGTAGACTCCAAACACTTGTTCTTTTCTCCTACTGTTGTGATTGGACGACACTTATTTAGACACGCCCCGTTTAACTGCAAGTCAATCGTAAGCAGGAAGGAGTAGTGCGAGTGAGTGTTTTAGTGTGACCCAAAACAATCAGGTTTCTCCCATATATATACACAGCAAGTGTCATGCGTGTTAAAATTAACGCAATTTCGTGTTTTATACTTCTTAAATTGTAATAATTTTTGCGTGACAAATAAAAGAAGATTAAATTTGTGTAATACAATGATTTTTGTGTTATAGTATTCCGATTTAACGTAAGCAATCGTGTTTATCCCGAATGAAAATATACATAGGCTAGCAAGTGTCAAATGGGTTGTAATTAGCGGAATTTCGTGTTTTTTGTTTTTAAAACTGTAATATGTTCTTTTCGTGTGACAGTGGAACAAGAATAAATTTCCATAATGCAAAGAGTTGTGTTGTAATATTCCGATACAACGTATATAAGAGCTACCGTTTAGAGATCATCTATAGCCATTTAATTACCTAGTGCCTTCCTTTCCATATGACAAGTTTTCATAGCAACTATAGTTAACATTTGATTTGTGTCCAAATAACGTACTTGGAATCCGACTTAAAATTTATTACCCATTAGTATAACTAAATTAAAATAAAATATTGAAAATGGCATATCTGAGAATACATATATTGCTCAGTCATGCCCCAAAATTCCATTTTAGAATTAAGCTTTACTTATAACCAAAATTTCTACACAGTGAGGATAGTCGTAGAGATAAGGGAAATTAGACAGTAAAACTTTTAAAAATATAATGGAATCCTTTATAAAAAAATGTGTACAAAACTACAATTTATTACCATCCACACTAAACCGTCCCCTTTGTGAAAAAGTATGTTTACACTGGAGTAAATATATTCTTTTTTCCAAATACTCCTACCTACAGAGCTGTATGTCACAAAAAAGTATGAGAAATACGCCAAATAAAAACTGATCTTAAGTAAAATTTCTGTGGCATGGCATTTACATAACTGGTAAACATGAAATAAACTTTTAAAATGTAAATATAATACGATGCTAGCACTGTGCCTAACACAAAAAAACCAGATGATACAATATAATTAAGCAGTAAAAACTATTATGCATTTAACTAAGAAAATGGAACAGTAACACAGGATATTGCAATTTGAATTACAACAAAAATTTGAAAACAATGGCAGATTTTACTGAATTAATGTTTTTTTTTCCTGTAAATACAACCATCCAAAACAGACAAGAAAAAAACCTACGCTAAAGTGCCATAATGACTCCTTGTTTGTGGGAAAATAATTACTTTACATTGACAAGCAGTTAAGCTGACATCTTCAATTTGAATTTTTTTTTAAATATAAAGCAGGTAAGTATGTCACATAACAATAGTACAATGTCTTTACAAAGACAAAAAAAAATTTATATTTCTCTTTAAATAACACCATTCTTACCACAAATAATATTGGGATGAAATTACAATGTGCTGACTCCAAGTAAAATTAATAAAAATTTCTTGGGGTATGTATTACTGATCACAGCTATGTGCATCACATATTAGTGTTGAACTATACAGAATGTAAAAAAAATTATTTTGGTTTTTAACATGTTATATGTCACAAAAGTGTTTTCAGTTTTTAACAATTACAGTGGTCTACATTTTGATAGCAATGCTGCTACACTAAAACTTTTTTTTATTTACGTGGCTGGTTGTAGAAATTGTAAATATTTGACCCCATGTTTAGTTATGCAGTGTGTGATGTATGGTGACCTACTTACACACACCTCCGAGGAAATTCTGTACGCCATAGGATGCAAGCTGATTGTTACGCAAGTCAAATACATGCATTGTTAATGCGAATGGCTCTCCTGCATGTCCTCACTTGGCAGTCGACGTCCTGCTACATGTCAGTATTTCATGAGTCACAATTGACTGTTGTACCAACAGTACCTGGGGCAATTCAGATGGTCAGTAGGTTTCCAACCGCCTAATGAAAGTCTAGGATCTCACACTTGCCAACGGTGAGATGCATCCGCCACAGTTGCTGACACAGCTTTTCAACATGTGGTGCGTTGCTGTTTACAGTAATGCCTCGAGGCACTGGATTCTCTCAGCACTGACCTTGAGTTACGATGATTCACACTACAACTGGCAAGTTTTTCATTGTAACAAAATGGTTTTCAGAAATGAAAATACTCAAAATAACACATGAAATTTAGGGCAAAAAGAAATTAATTTTTTTTTTCTGTTTTTATTTGACAACCTTTAATAATAAGGGAAATTCTGAAATTTTCAGAAACTCATACAAAAAATTACTGATGTTACACAAAAAGAATATATATATATATATATATATATATATATATATATATATATATATATATATCGTCTTCGTCAGACAAGAGTTCATGCACTGACGTAGAGAAATTTAGGCAGCTCCTAACATTGTGGTCTTGAGAGCCGATGAGAATGGATCAGTGCCAGAATGCAAGAGCAAAGGAAATGGGAAATCCCAGAGAAAACCCGCCAGCCAGCACAATTCCCACGTTGAAAAATTTAAGTGATCCCTCCGGGAATCGAGCCCGGTTCACCTTAGGGGGAGACAAGTAGTCTGACCACTACACCGCCGTGGCCCCAGTTCATGCACTGATCCACCATCGCTGTCACTTTCCAATTTTTATTTCTCTTTATGCCCTAGGCCTTGAGGCCTTGTAGCCTGCTAGTGATGTTAGTCAGGGTGTTTTTTTTATATACATTTAAGTAAATATCTGCATGTTCTGTACAAGTACATTATACCTTTACAGGTATTTTTGCATAACCGTTAAAACTATTTTTGTGTAAAAGTTTCATTTTTATTTGAGAAAGTAATACGAAGCCTTAGGAACTGCATATATTTATTTATGGCAAAATCCACCACAATTTGACACTTATATAATGCAAATCGTGAGATGTATAAACATACCCGCATATAAGACAACATTCAACTTTCGCATGCCGTGATTGGCCAGGCAAATATGTGTTCCGTAGTGAAAATAATTTTGGTTATGTACACATGGACAAAATTATATTACAATAAAATATTGCTACGTTTGAAAGTTCTATGTTATACTATTACTCAATCCAAATCAGGTAAGAAGTTATCTATTTTTGTACTGATTGCATGGCAGCGTTCAGTGAGTATGCTTTGTGCCCCACACATCGCAGTCACGTGACACTGACGTCAGGAAGTGGGGACGTCTAGTCAGCCATCCACAAAGTCCAAAATACCATGTTTAATTTTGCAACCTTAGATCTAATGGTTAAAACTTGAAATGTGGATTTTCACCTAAATATTTTCTTTAGTCCCCGTGATGGGGAAAAAGAAAATAAAACAAGCAAATACTATGTAAACATTGCACCAACAGTTTTCTTATCTGATGCATAATTTGCATGTTATTTTTCATTAATGCTTCGAAAGTGCTAGCGAGACTTGCTAACCATGACCATAATCACTAGTAAAACATAACAAAATAGTATTATAAAAGCAAATGTCAAATTTGGATCACCACTTAAGTTCAAAATTTTAGGGAGTGCATGGCTAGTGGTAGACCTGCGATGGTTACGGAAAATGGTTTCAAGTAGGCATTGTCGAATGCAAATTATGTCTACCACTTTCGATGGAAATTCAATTTTATCTACCAAACACAGCAAAAAAAGACCAAATTTGAGCAATTGTGCTGATGAGGAAGGATTTTTCCCAACAGTTTATAAAAGTTTCATCTACATCATCGAAGTAGCTTCCAAAAATAATATATATATATAAAAAAAAAAAAAAAAAAAAGGAAGAACGTGTGATATTGGCCTGCAAATTTTGAATTAAAAGCTGATATACCACTATCATTGAGATCATACAGAGAAGTGCTGGTCTCACACCAACAATTTTAAACAAAATCCAGGTTCTGAGCTAACTATTCAGTTCATAAAATTATATTCACAACATACAAAAATGGAGATTTCATAAGCTATAACTTTTCAAAGTTAAATAGGCTAAGAATTTTGAAGGTTCCGGTAGTCAACACTGTTGTAGTTTTAAGATAACCAAAACTCATCATCATTAGGACCTGAACCATGTTAATACAAGTACACTAAAAGTAGTCTTCCTTACACACCAAACCTGTTTTTTAATTAGTAAATACTGTAATAAAGTATACCACCTCAGTGAGCATCAGCTTTACTGATGCTGTTTGTACCAAAAAATGAAATTACTTCACAGTGTAAAAGTTTTGTGAAACAGTACGATTGTAGACCTATAAAAATTAAATTTAACGGTATGTTTGTAGAACTGTCCAGGAAAACTAGAGATTTTATTGTGTAATAATACTTTCAGCACAGAAAAAAAAAACACACTATGGTCAGTACGTTGTTACATTTTTGACATAAATGTTTGTTTCGTCAAATTGATAATGACTTAACAGTATATTCTGAAAGTTTGAGCTGTATGGAATAGAACTTACAGTTTGATAACAGTCTGAAATCAGTATGCGATACTATTCAGACAGACACAAACTTACACTCAACAGTGTGAGCAACCATACAGTGTGAACATTATTCTGTCAGTATGAATAGTTACGAAACAATTAAAAACCGAACACAAAACTGTTTTTACACTATTTTAATAATGCTATTTTTCAGTAGGGGTGGCAAGGGCTACTAGATCCTTTCACGGGCGACACAGTATTCACCAGCCAGACACCATTCTCGTACTTTGGTATTTGTTGTTGGAGTCAGAGGATCTCTCTCACAGTTCTGTAACTGTTTACAGTAAACTGAATGTGAGAGAGTAGTGTATTTTGATACTGTGTCGTTCAACTTGTGTAGACTCATATCGCAGTAATCTTATATCTAGTGCTAGTATTCCCGTGCCATATATTCATGCATACTTGACAGAAATGTCCATGCATGAACAGGTCTTGTGGCCCTTTCGCTAACGGAATGTGCTAGTCAGTGCAATGTCTCTTTGTCACGTAGAGAAAACTCAGTAATTACTTCAGAAAATGTGTTTCATTAAATCATACGTAGTTTAAAGCTTATGGGCAAATGTTAGAATGAGCACATAAGGCACCACGTATTTGAGCAGACTGCCTATTGTACAATGTGTAATAGCCTATTAATTAACAAATGTTAACGAATGTAGCACGTCAGTGCATTATGTGGGATTATTTCCAGTGTTTGTCTTAACTGGATTGTTCCTGTCAAAGTGTGGCCCTGTTGGTCGGATGCAGCTGGCCGTATGTGTTACACACGAATCGCGTCACGGAGGATGATCTACTTTAGTTCTGATAATTTTTGTGTGCCATTGTCGTTTAATGTTAGTAACCTAAACTTTGTCTTTGTGTCACTCTCCGTGTTCACAGCATCTCTCCGTCGACTCACAAGCTTTTTATTTTTTATTTTGTGTCATGTGATCTTGTTTGTGCCATTTCGGCTTTCTTTCGCAGCTACGGCCACTTGCAGGTCCTGTGAGCCAGATCTGTTTTCGTTCACCTCTACATGTGTGTTATGTACAGTATACGCATTTACTCAATAAAACTATTTATTGTACTTCAAACATGTTATACTCAAACAATACCGAACCATGTCAAATGCAATATCACAATTGATGCATATAAGAAGCCAATTATAACACTATATTTATGGTCCCCACCACAGATCAAGATATTATCCACATTGACGGTATGTCGTGGTCTCAGGATGGGGAGGAGAGATGTTTGACTTACGATACCAGGTTTTAGAATACAGTAGAAAGTCGATTATCCGAACGTCGGTTATACGGATGACCAGTTATCCGGACTCGTTTTAAAAATAAAGATAATTGTAAAAACACTAAATTCTCTTTCGTCATAGTGTTTCCCTTACCCGCGGAGGACAGACAAGCACTTGTGTGTGCTCTTGTGATGTGTCATTTCACGTGTTGTTCACAGTAAACACGTCTAGGAGGAGGGTGGTTACTTGTTAACTGATTTTATTTATTTTATTTTATGTAGTTTCTGTTTTGGATAAGTTAGTGTTCTATGCATGTGTAATAAATTTTATGTTGTGTGAAAATGATTTTTTTTTTTTAAACATATTTCCGTTATCCCAATTTTCGATTATCCGAATTACTTTTGGTCCCTATTGTTTCGGATAATCAACTTTCTACTGTACTTGTAGAGTTGCGAAGGGCGCCAGAGCACGATAGACTCATTTAGGGTGTGGGCCGTTCACACACGTGGCTCTCCTCAGTTCACCCAGCGATGAGGTGACGTCGTCGTAATGATGTAATAAACCTGTTATGCCTATCTAACAAGAGTGTTGGCCCTCTTGTATATCACTAAATGTTGAGTGAGACTATTGAATGGCCATCTCACATGCCAAATACACAATAAGTTAAGACGCTGTCAGGAAGTTGCAGTGAAGCAGTGGGTAGAAGACCCAAAACAGTTGTACGGCTGTGAAGCGGCCGGCAGTGAAATAAAAACAACCACCTTCCACTGAATTGATTCTTACTCACTGAATTTCCTCCGAGGAGGTACGTACTTTATCATGGTCTATTTCTTACTTGTCTCATAGATATCAGCAGGTTCCAATAAATTCAGATGGTATAAATACACGACTATAAAAAAGGGTTAATCAAATATTGTTTCCCAAGTTCCATCCTTGGGCCTCTATTATATTTATTTAATTTTAATATACTATAAGTATATAAATTATCTGCATTCCAGCATTTTACTCATTGTGGATGATCGCTACCAGATTTGTATGTAAAAATGAGAATCCGACAGGACTTATGGTGACATTAAATGAGACTATTCATAACTAGGTAAATGGTTTACAGCAAATAATTTTTCTTTAAACTGGGATCAAATAGATTTAATCAAATTCCTCACATACAAGCAACAGGACTATGGCCTTTTAGTAAAATATAGAAACTATGATTTGAAAGAAAGCCAGCCTACAAAATTCTAGGCTTACATATTGACAGTCATCTTTATGAGAATACTCACATTGATAACATAGTCCCGAAACTAAGTGCAGCATGTTACACTTTACATAATTTATCATATCTTCTGAAGACATTTTCCCTTAAACAAATTTATTTTTCATATTTTCATGTTGTTGTGTCATATTGTATTATTCAGTGGGCACCTTCTCAAACTATCAAAGTTTTCAGACTCAAAAAAGGAGACAGGAAATATTTATAAATATTTTGTGTAGGTATATGTTGGTTTTGTAACATTTTTGACTAATGTTGTATCCCAGAGCTCTTGCTTATCATAGGATCTCTGGAGAGATTAAAGTTTAAATAAATTAATAAACTAATTTACTTTAGCAACACATAAATTCTGTGTATGCAGTATCAAAATTTCCTAGGTTTACACAGTTGCCTGCTGTGAAAGCTGCTAGTTTTTTGGACTGCAAGAAATTACCATACATACTGTTACATATTTGTTTGTGTTGAGAATGTTTGTGTATTTCCCTGTGTTGGTTTGCTTTATCATTGCGCATTGGTAGGTTTTGTGAATTTCCAATTCTTTGCATATCTGTGGCAAGTAATGTTACATTCAGTACTACTGTATGTACAAACATTTACATATGTAGCTCCAGGAAACTGTTTACATACGAATCTACGCCACTCTGCTTCCCCAAGTTCAAATGAAGGGGACACACATACGAAGCGCATAATGGGCGCTCCCCCCCCCCCCCCCCGCACTTACTTTGCAGTACTTAGCAAGGTAATTGGTGCAGATTTGAATGTCATCAGTTTTCTGGAGCTTAAAGTTGACTTTGGTTTTCAGTTTTTTGTGATGTCACCTTTATATTTGTACCCCAAAATTTCCTTGATCTCCATTTATACATTAAAATTTCTACAAAAACGTTTTACAGGAATTAAACTAAGATGAATTTGTAATGTTATCAATTACAAACTTACTTTGGCCATAACTGCTCTGCTGCTATCTTTAAATACCTTTTTACATGTAGTATTTTGTGGTACAAAGTGTTTTTCATATACTGCTTGTCCCGATTTCAACTCGAAATTATTTCGCAGTATCGCAGATTGCCACTTCGCTCTTTTAAGTGAATCACGAAACAATGCAAAAACGAATAATCTGAAGGTTCAGTATAGCGGAAATACAAAAATACAGTTATCTTGAAACAATAAGATGACACCAGGACCATTAGATTTTGCTAATGAATTAAATAACTATTTTGTAAATATTGCTACTACCCCAAATATGGCAAATAAAAATAATACATCCAACTATACAAGTTTTTCAAGTCCTGATTCTTTACTTTTTAAGCCAGTCACATCTGAGGAAATAAACAAAGTGGTCAATGCATTAGCTAGTAGTTATTCACATGGATATGATTTATAACTATAGTTTTAACAAGAAAAATGTATTACAAGTTATTGTAAATGTTTTGTGTATATTTGTAATAAGTCACTATAAACAGGTGTTTTCCCAGAGATATTAAAAATTCCAAAAGTAATCCCTATTTGCAAGAGAGGTAATATGAACTTGACTAATAACTACAGACCTATATTTTTCCTTCCAGCGTTTTCAAAAATACTTGTAACAATTACGAAAAATAGATCGATAATTTTTGTGATAGATTATATTGTATACACAGTTCACAATTTAGGTTTAGAAAAAAACTATTCCACAATGAAAGTTATAGATAAATTGTTATATAATATTACAATATGTGTAGGAGAAGGTAATAAAGTGGCCGATGTATTTGGCGATTTAATCAAGGCTTTAGGTTGTGTTAGTCATACTATTTTTCTTGACAATTTGAGGAAATAGGGATTGGAAGAGTTGCGAACAAATGGTTTCAAACCCGCAATCACAAGCAGTATGTAGAGGTAACCGATAAAAATACAACACATGATACAATAACCCACTCACGCTTAAAAAATATTAAAGTAGGTGTGCCTCAAGGCTCTATTTTAAGAGCCATATTATTTCTTATTTACATAAACGATTTACCAGCTTTAACGTCCTTAAGTCATGAAAACCAACATAACTCGTCTGCAACATTATTTGGGAACAGTACTAATAGCTTAATTGTATCACAATATATCACAATTCTTTATACCGAACAGACATGTGAAAATAACACTACGTTATTTAATATTATTCAATAATCTCCGAAAATCCCATAAATCTAAATGCTAAAAGCGGGTCAGCCTGCACTAGCGCTGTTAGTTCGCAAGCCGCCGCGCGAACTTCACTAAGGCCGGGAACACACGGCAAGCTCCACGGGCCGGGCCCAGCCCGTCCACGTTTCATGATACATGGAGAGACATTGGGCAGCACACACGGGCACGGGCCGGACCCGGCACGGTGCAAGGCTGAAATGGACCCGGGAACGGACGCCTGGCGTTTTCCGGTGCCGTGTGTTCACGGCGTTACGTCAAGACAAAAGGATAGCAGTTGCCTGACCTAACTTTATGACAGAGGTTCCGCTCGTATCACACAGTACACCACAGAGTGAATACGGCGTAGAGTGAATACGGCATAGAGTGGCTGTGCAAAATCAGTCTGTGTGTCCCAACATTGAACTGCTTTTCTGCCAGCATGACTATCATAAACGACGTCAACAGCATTTAAGAGTAGACCACTGTTCATGTAAACAAGTGCTTTGGAATGTTCGTATACGTCCTCTGCCCTATTTTTAATTGAATTAGATTAAATTCAAATTAATAAAGGCATTTTCATTCGATAAGGCATTTGCATTCTTGTGAAATTGTTAACACGTTAATCACTGTTGACCACGTGAATTTGATAGTTGTATAGGTGCGGGGTAGGTCAATGTTGGGTACATGTGCAGAAGACTAGTCGGTCGAACTCATAGTTAGCCTGTGATACGCACCCGCCAGCTCGGGCAGCCGCGAACTTGACGCGGCTTGTTCCAGTCATATCACAGAGTAGATTAGTGCACACGCACAGACGAAATAGCTTGGCGAACTATGCAAGCATTTAGCTAGTCACTCGCCGACAACACTACAATATGTTCTACAGATATCTCGACACAACAACACGCCAGTCGCGAGACTCGTGTGAAGATTCACTCTCTCGCCGATTACAACTACACGTAAACTTCTAAGATGGCAACCGTGGTTGAAGGCCCTGCCTACCGGCTGGCAGATGCAGAATTTATAGGACATCCCATGTTAAGGAAATTTCTCCTCAGTGCGTTAATTTGAAGATAGGCGTTCCAAACAAAATTGAATTTTCAAGAATTCTTAGGAGAAGTTTTCTACAGCAGAGATGTTTCTATAACATTTATAGCCTGTTTGCAAAAAGTTTTCTAAATTTATGGTTTAAAAAAATTACATACCGCCTATGTATATTGAAAATATACGCTCATAAGGATCTTCTCCGGAAAAATTAATGAAACAAACATTTTGTTTGAAACGCCTAACTTTAACATTAACGCACTGAGGCAAAATTTTCTAACCGTGGGATTTCCTATTTAAACTTCGCAGCCACCAGCCGGTAGGCAGTGAGTGCCCTTAAGATAGGGATGGACCCCCGTGGGAACCTCACGTCCAAGGTCCAGAAGCGAAGAAGCGATACGGGCGACACTACACGCACTTCTAGCGCCTCATCGCTCCTACGCGCAAGGCGTGCTGTGTTTCCGCCGTAACGCTGAACTGTGCAAATGATATCTGTAACACTGGGTTTTTATTACACGCGATGAAAGACCACAGATTAAACTACGCCCGCATATTTGTACTTTTCTCTTGCCGTTTGAGGAAATTGCATAGACAAGCTTTTTTTTTTAAATCTTTTCTGACAAAAAGTCGTATTTGCAGAACATTTATCTACCGAAATACGTGCATTCGCGCAAATAACTATTTCACAAAAAATGCGGGGGTTCATCTCACTCTTAATATAGCTAATGGCTGTTCACTTTAAAGTCAGCAATTCTGAAATCAACTTAGAAAGAAATCACTGCCCCTTCCTGCATATATTTTAACGGGCGCCCTGAGTGACATACGCCCAGCAAAGTTGGTAACGGTGGATGGGAAGTACTTCCGTATCTTAACGACGAATAAAAAGTGTTAGGTAACCATTTCTGATAATTTGAGTTATTTGTTTCGCTTTTTGTTTTTTCTTATGCATCAAAGTGTAAAAATGAGCAGATTTGTACGATATTCCCTTTTCTAATAATTTCACAGTTCCACCTGACCGACGCATGAATAAAGTGATGAGCCCCATGGAAGTGTTAATTTTACACAAAGCGTAAGAATACACAACGTCCATACAAGTAGATCTTAAGCAGGACTTTCAAAAGTGTTAATTTTACCGTGAACAACCTATACAAATGCGGGCTGCCAGCTGGTTAGGCAGCGAGCTCGGAGACAGAACGCAGCGGGCAGCTTCCTCCCGGCTTAGAGATATGACCCAAGTATATTGGGCTGCAGAAGTTGTAAAAACCACTCAGACGAATCACGGAAACCTCGGTTCCCGGTCTCGTGACAGCACTGCCTGCGGCGGCGTATGAGAGATCGGCGGCGGCGCCTTTCATGTGGACATACCCACTATCTGATTGGCTGCGCGAAGCTCTGGGACAGAGTCTCGTGTCTGTTTGGCTACTGCACGCTACGAAAGTTTCCCTATTGGCTTGGCTGCCGGCGAACGACGTTCCGACAATAGACTTAAAGGTCAGGTAAACCTCTTATTCGTCTTCTGCGCATGTACCCAACATTGACCTACCCCAAAGGAACACAGCTGTCAAAGTCACATGGTCAACAGTGATTAACGTGTTTGTTAATATCTTAATTTTTAAATCACAAGCACTATTATATTAATAAAATACTTTTTCCAATTTGAATTTAGTGAAATTGTATTACAAATTAGTTGGAGGAAGTTTAAAAACATATTTAAGCACTTGTTTACAAAGTCAGTTTTCTAACCTAAAGTCCAAACCCTGCTGTTTTCGCTAGACGTGTTGGCAGAAATGCAGCTGGGACACGGAGATTGGTTGTGCACAACCAGCGAGGTCGATCGGTCTGCCTCGTCTTCAGTCTGTGTTTGCCAGCAAGTTTCGCCTCTGTATTCTGTCTGTAGCCTCTATGCCAAAGATAAAGTAGACTGCTTATTCGTCTTCTGCGCACATCCCCAACATTGACTCACCAGTGGCCAACAGAACTGTCAAAGTCACACGGACAGCCGTGACATTGAATAGGTGAACGCGTTATTTTACGTCAGCTGTTTCAACAGACCCATCCTTTCATGCGAATAAAATATTTTGACTGACTTGAGTATATTACAGTTTCATTCATAACGAAGCCTTGGGAAGCCTAACATATTTTCAAAGTACTTACTTAACCTTTTCAGTTAATAGTTTCAAATGTTGCAATGAAATAATATTTTGGTTTATGCTGTACTTATCCTGATTCAACTCTGACTTCGTTGACGCAACAAACGAAATATAATTATGCTTGGTGCTTTAGTCATTAGATAAACCACTCACAAACCAGAGCCGTATAAATGTTCCACAAATAAGTTTAACTACAGGGAACACCTGTGACGGTGTTTGCCAACACATACAGGTAGAGGTCCTTGTCTCAGCTGCTTCCTGAATGCAGGTGTTTTAAGTTGGAAAACAGCTGAGCCCCCCCCCCCCCCGAATGTCAAAAAAGGGATTTGAGTTGGTTCCAGTGAAAAGTTATCAAAATTATTCGTTGTCTTGGTTTTTGTATCAAAATACAACCATTTACATAGTTTTTCCCCAAAATTTTACAATCAATAAACGTTAAAAAAAAGTATAATTTTCCCACTGAGTACACTTAGTATAAAAGGGTATCAAAAATAATTTTGTTTAAAACTTCCCCCAAAATCTAGATTTTTACAAGATTACATCTCTTTCCAGCTATATGCAGGTTGCGTATAATTATTTTGCTTTAAACCATACTGAAATAAAATTGCAGCAAGCTCCCCCCCCCCCCCCCCAAATGTTTACGGAACAGCAGTTTCTGCCCAAGTGAAAACCCTCGTGATGTCTCCCCGAATCTGGGCGAGACACCTGTATGTATATTTTATTTTAAATCATCTAGAACATTACAAAATGATCTTCACTGCATCGATATCTGAAGTACTGGAAGGGCACCCTGGTGGTACGTGACTGGCTGGCAGGCGTCAAGTGGTCAAGGTGACGTACGAGGGAGGGGAAGGCTGTCATATTTCGTGGGCGGCAGCAGCCCCGCGGCGCCCATACATGCAGACCAGCAGGCCCGCCCAGCGAACGTGAGACGTGGAGTTCGTCAAACACACACCCGTCGCACCGAAGGTAAGCCGTCCCAAACGGCCAACATTTTCTCAACTTCATATGGCTCCGTCGGTTTGACTTTCGTTCGATGTGCAGGGATAGCCGTCACACGCCCTGTTTGCATTCGGCAATGATCTGTGTATAGGCCTTGTCATAGTTTTCATTCATCTTGAGTATAACCAGGGACTGAAAGAGTTAAATATAATCCATTCATGGTTACTTCAGACTTTCCTGAAGCCCTGCTAAAGTTCTACTTCCAGGATATTCCTCCGCCTCAGGCAAACTAAGCTTAACTAAGTCTGGAAAATTACACCTAAGGGACAACGCACCGCACTCGTCCACACTCAATGCAACTGTATTTTCTATAAGAACTATTTCTTACTAGGCGCTACCAACACACATGTTTTCTCACTGTTTTTAATTCAAAGTATTTTTTAATGAAGCAGTATAATTTATATATAAAATATGAATAACATTTCCATTTAACAGGAAAAAAGTAACTTTTATGAACACAAGTATAAAACGCTTGTGATGTATGGCATCTGCTGGAAATAACTAAACACGTCATACATAGGGAGATTTTTCAAAGGTTTGATTAAAATCGGGTGAAGAAACCGCGAATAGACTATATAAACAGTTTTTGTATTGCAATTGCTATCCGCGTTTGTTTTGGGAGAAAGTCAGTTAAGTGTTGGGACACGGAGAGTGAATAATGCGCAACTGGCTTGCGCAGTCTACCGCATATTCCGTTTACTGTTCCCGTGGCTCGAGCTCTGTTATTGTTTAGCCACGTAACGAAACGGCTAGTCCTGAAAATCTCGCGAATTATTTTGAGGGCAAGCTAGACTATAAACTCTCTCATGTGCGAGGTATGTCCGCATTTGGTCCACGATTTATTTAAAGTCCATTCCCAATTTCTTCCAACTTTCCTGAAGCCCTGCTAAAGTTCTACTGCCAGGATATTCCTCCGCCCCAGGCAAACAAAGCTTAACCGACTCTAGAAAATTACACCAACGGTACAAATACGGCATTCGTGCGCACTCAGTGTAAAAATATTTTGCCTAAGAAGTTTTCCTCTCTAGGAATTACCAACACACCCATTTTATTACCCTTTTATTAGTATTAATTATAAATGAAATATTACAATTCATGAGTATAATATTGTTACAATTTCTGTCTCGAAATTCAGTGGGCTGAACCAATCTCGTTAAGGGATGGAGGTCTTCATTAAATAAAAGAGATTATTATAATTTCCTACTTTTATTTACAATAACCACAAAAAAAATTCTCACAACTCAACATCCCACAGTAAATAGTTATCACTTACTTTTTACAATTAATGACTTCAATTATACAATTTATAATTGCCTAGAAGAAATCAATCAAATAAAATATTTAAAAATCAGCCCCAATAGACAGTATATCAACCTATTCAATTATTTTATAAATCATGCGTCCATATTTGACAGTTACAATATTTACATTAAAATCCGTATTACATGTTCATTCAGTCCCACCTCAGTTCAGTCCATGTCCTACCAGTCCGCAATGTTCTAGAGTCCTCCGAGCGCCCTCACACACAGTAGTCTTCACTCCTCGGGTTTCACGCCCTCTCGTACATTCACACCAAGAACACTCGTCGGCCGCCGTCGTCTCGCATTTAACTTGGCTCATGCACTGGCCAGATGGCCTCCGCCAAAGACAGTCCTCAGTCCCGCAATGGCTTGTATTTATAGGTCGTAGGCCATCATCCAGAAATTTAGCTAATTCCCGAGTTGCGCCAAGTGTCCTAATGCCCAGAATATTCCTGCGACTCCTGTCATCTTCTTCAGCGAGGCTGTGACGCAAGCAAGTCTCGCCTCTATCCGTTATTCACGGGAATCCCAGAAGCTTCCAGAACGAGAGGAGGGCGAGGTAGGTCACTCCCCATAGCGCCAGATAGCATTCCGGCACCAGCTGCAGTGCATAACAATATAAATAAAATGCATGTAAAATTAAAAATACTGTAGTTTTATGTCAACGCAAATATGTAACGCGAATGATATAGGACATATTTAGGAAACAACTAGACACGTCATATATGGGGTAATTTTACGGTGGTTTAATTCAACAAGAAATTACTGATATAACCTATGAGTCTACTTTCCTCAACATGGGCGAATTTTTATTTTTAAACAATTTCTTAAATCTGAGTTGGTAGGTAAGACGTAACGTCTCGTTGAAAGTAATATGTTTAGAGATGAAACCAGAAACATATGCAACAGCAGTGAGACAATTACATATATACAAGCTCCTTATCCGGGACTCGAACCTAGAAAACCAAGTACAAAAAACTAGTGTGCAATCAACTACAAAACGATGGTTGAATTGAGCATCAACTTCGAATTTAATCAGTATATATATTGTTTCGAATAATAGGTTTGGCTAACCTAGAATATTTTCGGAGCCATAATTTAGAAAATAAGTGAGTGGGACACTTAAAACACGTAAGTTTACATGGCCTACCATAGTGATACTCGTGGGAAGAATTGAGTGAAAATCGGAAGATTGATCCATGATATATGGCAGTAAACCTCCATATTTTTCATGTGATTATCTTCATAAATTAAGGACAAAAAAGTTGTATTAGCTCATTCGATGATTGTACACAGCCAGTATACAAAGTTTAAATACATTAAATCAATTACATAGTTTTTTGGATATAGTGCACTAAGCTAAAATAATTTTACTCCGCCATTCTGAAAATAAGTGTCTGTAAAACTTAAAAAATACATATACATAGTTATATGGCCTACCACAATGCAACTTGTGGCCACGGTAGCTAAGCGGTTAGCCTGCTCGCCTCCCACCAAGGCGAACCGGGTTCAATCCCCGGTAGTGCCACTCCCGAATTCTCGCATGTAGGAATCATGCTATGCGATACCGCTAGTCGGCGGGTTTTCTCGGGGATCTCCCGTTTTCTCACCATTTCATTACAGCGCCACTCCATACTCACCTAAACCACCCTCATCGGCTATCAAGACCTCGTTGTTAAGAGCTGCCCAAATATCTTCATTCATTCTTCACAATGCAACTCCTTCGCTAAAATTAGGTAAGAATGGGTTGATTTTTCCCGAGATATGATATAAGAACTAAATTTTTATTGTACGACTTACTTACAAAATGGCAGAGAAATGAGGCTGTGAATAGACAAATTTTATGGCTGTAATTGATACCGTCAGCCTACAAAGTTAAGTTGGAATTTTTTTCGTTAGTAAAAGATACTGAGCTAAAATCTTTATGTAGCCACCATTTTGAAAATAAGTGCCTGGCATACTTAGAACATAGCAGTTTACATCACCTGCTGCATTGCAGATTGTTTGCCAAATTTCGTAGGATTATGTCAATTGTTTCTCGAGACATTACATAAAAATTTAATTTCTTTATGTGGCATGGACAAAAGATTCTCCGTCGAGACACATTTTATAGTTGTAATGTCCACTGCCAGTAAACAATGTTAAGTTGGAATTGATTGCATGGTTTCGACGATAAATCATGCTAAGCTAATATGACTTACAATCGCCATTTTGAAAATATGTGTTTCTTACACCTGAAACATAACATTTGAGATCATCTGCCACATTATTGTACTACCAAATTTGGTAGGGATCGGTTCATTGTTAACCGAAATATGACATAAAAACTTTATTTATTCACGTAGCGCTATCTTACAAAGTGGCTGACAAAAGTGGCTGTGTGTTGGCATGTATGATGCTTGTAAAAGATACTTTCAATATACAATATTTGGTCGAAATTGGTTGAATATTATAGTATATATATCGAACAAACTTAAAATATTTGGGTGGCTGCCATTTTGAAAATAAGCACCTAATCAAGTTGAAACACTTACGTTTACCTGACCTGTCATGGTGTTACTTACATGCCAAATTGGGTGAGAATTGCTTTGATAGTTTTAGAGATATAATGTAAAATCCTAATTTTTTCATTTAATGCTATCCTCCAAAATGGCCTACTAAAGAATATATCGTTTTCAAAATTTAATGCTTATGTGCTACACGATGCTCTGCCAGCATACAAAATTTGATTTAAATTAGGTTGAATTTTTCTCGAGATATTACATCAATTAAATATTAAAATATCCGCAATTTTGAAAGTAAGTGCCCAGCGTAATCAAGTACTATAAATGTCAGGTGTCCTTAGTAAGTACTATATATGTACCGATTTTGGTGAAATTCGGTGGACGCGTTGAAAAATTTAAAATGGGGGACATACACATGTACAGTCATGCACACCTACACACACACCTACACAAGCAGACACACATACATGGAAGTGATCTCAATAACATTTCTTTATTTTGGAAAGTGGGCAAAAAAAGTGTGAAGAAACCGGAAATTGAATATATATAACACGTTCTGAAAGATTCTGAGCCAATAAGTAACAAGCAACAAAATGCAGGTTCAACCAAGACAAAGAATACTTAAAAATACAGACGTGAAAATTCCATTAATACGGCGAACACCTGCCGCAAACATCATCAAAATGGCGTCACTGAGCAGGAGCATGCCGGAAAGACTTTCGCATCTCAGTATCTGGTAACTTACATGGCCAACCGACAGTCCAACCATTCGGCAAACTTTCGCAGTATGCGGTAGCCAATCAGACACAAGGCACGATCCAGAGCTGCGTGCGGCCAATCAGCTAACGGGTTCGTCCGCATCAAAGGAACCGCAACATCATTTCACCTCTATGTATTTGTCTATTCCGTGGTTAAGGGACCCGCTCGTCTGCCTGGAGATTTTCTCCACGTTAATGTCCGAGAAACTTTGGAGCAATAAGGGCGACACTGCCACGCGCTACAAGTGCGCCATCACCGCTACGCGCAGTGCTCTGAATTGGCGTGCAGTGTTCCAGTCGTGCTGCGTGTACCTATGGGACTTTCAGTGGTGACCCTATAATTTTATTGGTGTAGAGTCTATAGCAACGTTCAATGCTTGCCCCTCGATTACTTCTGTGTGCATATAATGTGTATATTTTGAGATACAGTGCTTTGAAAAAAAAAACTATTTTAGCTATGCCGGAGTGCTCTGAAATGGTGTTTCTAGTGTGCTGACGTCTTGGAAGTAACGACAGGCATAGTCTGAATTGTGCGTTCTTTTGGATTTCGATCACACTGCGACGCAGTTGGAGCGCCGGGCAGGCGGGCGGCCCCCTTAAGGACTCCCATTTGGTATAATATAGTTACAGTTATTTAAGCACTTTGAAAATAAACGTTTAAAAAATTTGACTGTTTAAACCTGCGCATAATTTAACGGGCGCACGCAAGACGCCAGCGTAACTAGGGTTAATTCACAATCAAAATACCTAGGCACAGAGCACAGGTCATAACAGTAAAACTTTCATACGACCAAAATTCTTGTGTGGAATTGATTCACAATTAAATACTTATGTATTATTTTTAGCCAATGGAATTTGGCGACGGGTCTGACGTCAGTTGACAATGTTGGTAAATAAAGGATTTTCGTAACAGATTGTGATATTTTGTTGAAAAATGGCAGTAATTTAAAATGTTCAGCATTTTTTACTTTTCTTTAAACTCTTTGCTTTATGTAGTATTAAATTTGTGAAAAACCCTTAAAAATTCATGCTTGTAAACTGTCAACTGTTCTTTCTCTAAATTTATATCTTGCAACATTTCATTGTTTCTGCAGCATAACTGTACCTCCATTTAAAATAAATAACATCGTTGGAAAATTTTTGCTCTGACGTGGTTGGCTGTTGCTCCACTCTCCGACACAAGAAATTAAATATAACCATTTCCTTTGCCCACAATAACTACTCGCATGCACACTACGGCCGGGTGTACAAGTGCGGACAATGTTCGCGCGGCGCCGCTGCGACGCAGCAAAAGCGTTCCACGAGGGTTTGACTTATATGTACCAATGCGCACGTCGCTGCGGCGCCATCGCGGTGCCGCAGCGACGCCGCCGCGGTCTATCTCCGCACGTATGCACACGGCCTATTTGTTATGCGCAGTTGTGAATAAAAAAACGTTGGAAAACATTGCGATCAATTCTTTGTGCACTAGACCTATGTTCTCTGGTTACTGTAACGATGAAGGTATCGCCTTACTACAGAGTATAAACGTACTCAAGAGACGAAGTGAAGTTGCTGCCTGAGTCTCTGGGAATTGGGGGCCGCGGTTGTGTAGTGGTTAGAGCACTCACCTCCCACCAAGGCGAACCGGGCTCGATTACCGGCGGGGTCGCTCCCGGATTTCCGCATGTGGGAGTCGTGCTGGACGATGCCACTGGTCGGCGGGTTTTCTCGGGGATTTCTCTCCACCAGGAGTTTGGTACTTCCCATACACCTTGATACAAAAAACAATGCCAGCGCGACTATCGAAAATAACTAAATCAACCCCCCCCCCCCTCCTCTTTCTCAAACATTCTCTTCTAGTGGTTCAAACACCCTTTTAATAAATGTTATCCGTTCCCATCCTCTGATCTAGTAGATCTATATAACAATTCACTGAAAACATTTTTTGTTTAGGTTTTTCCCGTTCCCTTTTTCTTCTGTTTGAGTAGAACGATGACGCCCTACAGCATGTTGGAAGAATATTAGTTACATTAAGAAGAAAATATATGATGTGTGTACGTGCAATATATATAGCACAAGAAATATTTTCAGTTAATTATTATACAGTAATTTATTAATTTTTCTAGTGTAGAAATTCATCTACGCTATAAAATGCACATTCAATAAAAATTTCTTTCAATTTCTTTTTAAAGAGTTTCGATTAGATAGAGCAGCAAATTTGTTGAAGGTGTTGTGATAATTTATTGAAAAATTGGCTACCAAGGTAGAACGTTCCTTTCTGGACAAGTTTTAAGTTAACTGAAGCCATGTGTGTTTTTTTATTCAAGTGTCATGCTTATGAAAGAGCTAATTTTTCTGAAATAAATTACTCTTTTTGGACACGAATATGAGTGGTGAAAACATGTACTCACATGCGAATGTCAAAATCTCTGAGCTCTTGAAAAGAGGTCTACGTGAGTGACTTTCTGTTGCTATTGATTATTCTTATAGCTCTCTTTTGCATGTAAAACACATTTTTGCTGTCAGTGGAATTCCCCCAAAAATTACACCGTAACACATGATGGAATGAAAATATGCAAAATATACAATTTTTGTTGTATCTTTGTTCAAGACCTCTGCAACAATTCGTAGAGCGAAACAGACTGAACTTAGTATAGGTAAAATATACGCAATGTGAAATTTCCAGTTCAGAAATTGTCTGCTTTTAAGCCAAGAAACTTAGTCACCGCTGATTCATTAATTTTGTCTGTGTTACTGCTAACATATGAATTAGTGTTTTTTCTGTTCTCTGTGAGAAAATTCGTAAGATATGTTTTATCTAGATCGAGATTAAATTTGTTTGCTGTATTTTTTTTGGCATAAGATAATTTACTGAGTCTCCAGATACTAAGATGCTAGTACAATCTGCAAATAAAATCGGAGTAGTGCCTGTTGTTAAGGCGCGTGGGATGTCATTTATACAAACTAGGAAGAATCGAGGGCCTAATATTGAGCCTTGTGGGACCCCATGCTTGATTTTTCTGATTCAGAGTAAAATGAAGTAGTTTTTCCTTTGATCCGCACTTGTTGTTGTCTGTTTGAAAGGTATGAGCATATTAGTTTATTGGGTGTACCTGAGACTCCATAATACTTTAATTTTTCTATAAGCGTGTTGTGATTTACAGTCGAAAGCATTAGTGAGGTCGCAAAATATTCCAGTAGCTGACATATTTTTATCAAGTGCTTTAAGAACGCAATTTGTTAGTTTGAAAATTGCATAATTTGTTGAGGTGATTTTCCTAAAGCCAAACTGAAAATTTGTTAAAATTACACGATAAAATATTTATTGACATCAATGTATTGAACTAAAAAATCACTTCATTTGCCTCTCGGTGAAATTCATTCAATAAGCTTTAAAGTCTCCACATGAAAATTTATCACAAAAAAAAAAAAAAAAACCAAAAGTAAACTTTTAGAAGTACCTGGTACTCATGCACTACACAAAAATGAGTGTTTGAACCACAACAAATTTCCTACATATTATTGTACATTTTCTGTTTAAAAAATATTTGTCCTTATCTTGTAAAAAATTTTCATGTGTGCACACAACTCTGACATTATGAGATTACTTCCCTTTATATTGTCGAAATAGCTGTGATCGGCGACTGAAAATTTTGTATTCAAGAAAATATATGACATGGTCAAAATGAAAATTATGAAGGAAAACGAAACATGACCGAAAAATGGCCGTGATTATGACGTTCGTATGACGTCATGTAGTATTAAATAATTTGAATTAAATAAAATTGAAGGAAATTTGAAAGAAAGAAAATTGATTGTGTGAAAGAGCCTTCAAGTGGCGGCCCTATAATTTTATAGCATGCCGATAAAGATAAAAGTATGACGCGTGTCTAAAGACAACTCTAAAGTTTCTGTAAAGAGAATTTACCACATAAAACTTATTCCGAAAAACACCCGTTTTAGCCATTTTCACGCCCAAAATAATTGCTGCAGTTGAAATGAGAACGTTTCTTAAATATTTTTCTTGTTTAGACTACAAAAATATACAATCGTGAGTCACGCATTTTCTACCAAACCTCTGCAACGAATTTCATGAGCAGTCAGGCGGAGCACTTCAGCATGCACGAGTGAAACAGTCGCTATAGTAGGGTGAGTCGCCCAGCCTATTTATCGGTATCCATGCAACCCACACACAATATTACCCATCTAACATAACATCGATCGTTGCAGAACACCGCGTGCGCGTTGATTCGTTGTCATCAGTACAGGAAGCTGTGAACGGATGGTGTTATGTCAGCAATACGTTGAGAAGCAGTCATGTTTCAAAGAATACACATCCGTTTATTGTGTTGAAACAAGATTATGGCGATGTTTACCAAATACGTTAGTACGTGACGTTTGTGGCCTTGGTAACACACATCTGCCTCGCTTTGAGCCATTGTGTTTCTACGTGTTACATAAGATTACATTCGCCGATTACTGTTTTAACGAAAAGAAATCAACGCGCACGTGCTGTTTTGTAGCGATTCTCTATAGTCGCGCCACTGATTGGTGCAGGCTGACAACAGCGTCGAATATTCAGCTAAAGGTTGTTCACGATAAAGTGAGCACTTTTGAAATCAACCTTAGAAAAAAGTCGCCCCTCCTACTTGCATATATTTGAACAGGTGCACTGAGTGAAATGCGCACAGTAAAGTTGGTAACGATGAATAGGAAGTAGTTCCATACTTTAACGTCGAATAAAACGTGTTAGGTAAACATTTGTGATAACTGAAAATTATTTCATTAGATTTCTGGTTTTTTTTTTTTTTTTTTTTTTTTTTCATTGAAGTTTTAAAATGAGCAGCTCATTAAAATATTTACTTTTATGATAATTTCTAAGTTTCACTTGACCTACGCACGAATAAAGTGACGAGGCCTATGGCAATGTTAATTTTACATAAGGCGGAATAATACAGAAATTGCATACAAGTAGATCTTCAGTAGGGCTTTCAAAAGTGCTCATTTTACCGTGAAAAGCCTATAACAGACGAGGCGCCGACGTAACGAGTACGTACACAGCACGGGACTCCTACACAAGAGAGAATTATTTTACAGCGGAGGAAATGTTTTGTAGATGGGTAGTAGAGTGTGCAGGTTGCACAGATACGGAGAAATAGGCGCGGATGACTCACCCGGTATACTCTATTCGCGACTACTTCCAATTTTTCTGAAGCCCTTCTGAAGTTCTACTTCCAGCATTTTCCTCCGCCTAATACAAACAAAGCTTAACCGCGGTACGGTTAATCCTACCTAGGTTATGTACATATCGTACTTCCTCATGGGAGAGTTTAGCTGAGGGAAAATTTCTGCGGCTAGATGCGCAGTGTTCCAAAAGATAACATTTAATTCAAATTTTAAGCTACGTGAATAATAAAAGAGAAAATATCTTACTACAAAGGCTATTCGCGATAAAGTGAGCACTTTTTTTTTATCAACCTTAGAATAATATCACTGCTCATACCTGCATATATTTTAACGGTCTCACCGGGTGACATGCGCCCAGTAAAGTTGGTAACAATAAATGGAAAGGAGTTCCGTATATTAAAGTTGAATAAACAGTGTTGGGTAACCTTCTGTGAGAACTAGAAATTATTCATTTCGTTATTATTTTTTTTAATGCATCGAATTGAAAAAATGAGCAGATATGTCAACTATTTACTCTTCTAATAATTTCAAAAGTTCATTTGAGCAACGCATGAATAAAGGGATGAGGCCCATGACAGTGTTAATTCTACACAAGGCGGAAGAATACACAAGAAGTAAAATACAACAATTTCCTTTGCGCACAATGTCAGGAAGTCTCACTGCACACGACCTGTTATGCGCAGTTGTAAATCAACAGGTTTCGAAAACATGGTGGTCAATTTTTGTAAACACGACCCCGTCTTCTGTGGTTACAGTTATTTGTTTTCAGATGTGAACCGAGCCTGAGCTGGGCGGGGGGAGAGTCAGTCGCTGTAGTCGGCGTGAGAAAGTGCGCGGAAGAAAGCCGAGTTACGCCACTGGACGCTGCAGAGAACAATAACACGGGTTTGGGAGGGGATGAAGCCAGTGACCTCCTCGGCGTGGACTGGCTGCTGTGTTCCCATCCAGCAGAGGCGACCGACCGCGACGTGTGTCAAGTTGGCCACCGCATTTTGGAATTTCAGATTCAAAATAATGTTATATTTTGTGCTCAATTATTGCTAATTTGTGCCCAAACTTCAGAATTTGTGGTGGTCAAATATGCCAAATATTCCACTTTTTATTTCGGTGGCCAACTTGACGTCAAGTTAGCCACCGCTCACTGAAATAATTGTTTCTCGCGAATCACTCATATACCAATCCTCAACCTGTGGTGCATATAGTATAACTAACCTAACCTAGCCTAAGCTAACCTAACCTAACAAATTGAGCACTAAGTTTTGGCATATGAGTGATTCGCCAGAAACAATTCCCGTGAGCGGTGGCTAACTTGAAGTCAAGTTGGCCACCGAAATGAAAAGTGGAATATTTTGCATATTTGGCCAGCACAAATTCTGAAACTTGGGCACAAATTAGCACAAGTTGAGCGCAAAATGTACCACTATTTGGAATTCGAAATTCCAGATTGCGGTGGGTAACTTGACACTCGTCCGGCCGCTGTGACATCCCTCCTCAGAGGAAACACGTCACGTCACGCTCTAAGCGAATCCCTAGTATAGACGCCTCAAGGCCACGTCTGGCCTCCGAAGGCCGCGTTATGCATTGTGTGGTACACTCCATTCACACGGTTACTTCAAACTGTTCTGAAGCCCTGATGAAGTTCTACTTCCTGGATATTCCTCCGCCTCATGCAAACAAAGCTTAACCAGGTCTAGAAAATTACACCAAACGGACAACGCATCATATTTGTCCGCACTCACTTAAATGATATTCTGCGTAAGGACTATTTATTACTAGGCATTACCAACACACCTATTTTCTCACTGTTTTAATTCATATGCATTGTAAATGAAATATTATAATTTATAATTAAAACATAATTAGAAGTTCACTTTAATAAAAAAATAAGAAACTCGTGTGATATAACATATAAATATAGGAAAGAGGAAACACGTCATACATGGTGTGATTTATCAAAGGTTTGATTCGAAAAGTGTGAGGAAACTACGTATAGACTGTAGCTGATATTTTCGCGAATTATAGCTGTAACAGTTGGATATTATTACGTGATGCAAACCAATGGATTTATGTACAAATGCCACTTTATACCATTTTTTTTCTGTCGCATGTGGTAACTGCGCAGGAAAGCGCTTAAAAATTCTGTTTTTAGCTGTTTTCACTATTTTTTTAATTCTTTATATTTTTAACTGGATAAAAGTAAAGATTTTTTTCTAACTAGCGTATTACTAACTATTTAGTGGTAGCGCGGTGGGTAGGGTGGGATCTTATTGCGTCTCAGGGCTAACTCCTTACGCCTACAAGGAAAGGAAATCATGCAAGGAGACATGCATCGCGGCAAAGAGGGATTGGGCAGCCATAGCCAGCGATTGGGACCATGACTACCTCCATGAGTGTACTTATAGTTAAGACTATAACTAAGAAGAGACTAGGAAAAACCGTCAGAGACAACGTAAAAACCCAGTCGACAGGAAGGCATTCAAAATTATTCATGCATTAAACATAAATACTACATGAGACAGGGGTTGGAACTCGTGCTTTATTAGTAGAGATGAAAGACTAGTAGAGAGAGGGTGCCGTTATTAGAATTCTTCAAGTGGTGCTTGCTTCAGCCAGGGTGATGCAAACATCACCTAAAAGTAAAGAGTGCTGGCTGTAGACTATACATAGTGTTAGGCGCGGTGCCCCTCGCATCAGGCCCGTGCGGTCCAGCGCTGCGGAAGGGAGTGGGTTTTTTTCCCTAACATACATATTGCTAAGTATTAAGCGTACGTCGGAGGTAGGGACAGGAGCTAATTGCGTCACAGGGTTGAGCCCCTTACGCCTAAAAGGAAGAGAATTCATGCAATGGAGGTGTGCATCGCGGCAAAGAGTGATTGATTGGGCAGCCATGGCCATCGTTTAGGGCCATGACTGCCTTCCTGAGTGTACCAATAGCTGCGGCTATAGCTGAGAAGGGGGAGGGGAGAAAACTGCATAGGCACCGTAAAAACCCCTCCCGACAGGAAAGAAGTTCAAAACTTGTTTGTGCATTACTGAAATGCTACAGGAAGTAGAGACTGTGAATAACCATGCTCTTTAATGTGATTTAGGAAGTGCTAGAAGAGAGGAGGCGGAAATTGTGGGCGCAGGCGCTCTTGAGACCGTACTAGTACAATAATATTGATAGCAGCAAACTGAATGCAGTGTCCCTCTGCTTCTCGTCGAGTGCGTCGGAAAACTGGGCGGCTCAATCGTGGCACCTACTCCGTATTCGCTCTTCCGCGCTGACAGCTGGATCTTCATGCCGTGGGTGAAGGCGGGGAGCAGTTGCCAGGGAGCCACCCCCTCCCCTTCCACCAAAATAGTCCGTCGGTCGTGGGCTTAACTACCTCGAACCTCCTTTCCCCAGGCGATCTGCTCCTGCGGTTCGCAAAAAGGGGGGGGGGGTGAATGATTGACAGCTGACCTGGCTGGCGTCACAGCCTGCTCTCCTCCTCCCTGCTGGAGAAGCCGACGACTTGGGAGGATGCGCAAGAATATTTTGGGAACTAGGACCCTCGACGAAACGTGGCATTTAGACAAGTTTATGGGCGATGGTCTACGACACTATAAATGCAGCCGTAACTGGAGGGTCGGCAGTCTTTTGGTAGAAGCCAGTTGGGTGAGTGCGGTTATCAAGTAAAGTATGGTGAAGAGAGAGACATCGGCGAAGGGGACTGACGACGACGGGAGATTGCGAGACGATAGCGGACGAGGTGTGGACGGACGAGAGGGCGTGAAATCCGACGGGTGAAGGCTTCTGTGCACGAGGGCGCTCAGAGAACTCGAGAACATTGCGGACTGGTGGGGCCTGGACAATACTGAGGTGGGACTGTATGAGCATGTGATATGGACTTTATTATAAATATTGGAACTTTCAAATATGTACATATAATTTATAAAGCAGTCCTAATTAAATACGTTTGATACACTGTTTGTTGGGAATGATTTCGGTTATGTAATTACATTAATATCTTTGAGTCGATTGTAAATTGTAATTATTGAATTGATTAATTGTAAACAGCAAGATATATCAATTTATTTGTGAGATGTTGAAACGAGAATATTTTCTTTGTACTAAATGTAATCATTGTAAATAAATTGGGAAATTATAATTAATTCTTTCATTTAATTAGGACCTCCATCCGTTAAGGAACCTGGCTTAGCCCACTTACTTTGAGAGATGGTCGCTACTGTAGATAATAAATAGTTTGGTTTTATCTTTCCTAGGAAAAAATCGAATTCCCAGACCATTTATGTATTGAGACGCGCGTATACTTGCAAACACTGATATTACAAACAATATTATAGTAGGGAGTGCCCTTAAGAGTATATGGAGCCGGTATGGTTTTGTTCGTGTTGTAAGCAGAGCTATACGGGCGACAATAACACGCGCGCCCAGCACTCTATCGCTCATACGAGTAAGGCGCTGAACCGGCGCGGCGTGCAGTGATTCCGTCGTCACGCTTTCCTGTGCAAACTAGATCTGTTACAGTACGATTTCAATGTAAAAACGTTACGAATTTAAGTGGAAAATAATTATTGCTACTTTTCTATTTTCTCTTTGGGAAACTGACCAGGAAAGCCCAAAAACAATATTTCTTAACCATTTAGCAATTTTTTTTCTATTCAGTGCCATATTTAAATAAATTATTGAATAAGCACATTTTTCCCTGGATCTAGTTTAAGACATGAAATTAAACATCGTGCGAATATATTTCGGTGTATTTTCACTCTATTGCTAAAAACTAACTTTATTATTTACGTAGATTCTAACACAATACAAATCAGATGATTTTACACAATTATAGTTATTTCACAAAAATTGCAATTATTCAATTTACTTACATTACAAAACGGAAAACCCGGTATACATGAGACACCAGTTCACCCTACCAAGAAATATTTTAGTTGACGAACTAAAACCATTGAGCTTCCCAACCTGAGTAGAACAAATATTAGCATTCATAACATACATTTGGGAGGTCGCGAGTGCTGGGCGTTACAAGTGCTGGGCGTTACAATTGTGGGGCGTCACAAGTGCTGGGCATTACAAGTGCTGGGCGTTACAAAGGCTGATCATTACGAGTGCGGGGCGTTACAAGGACTGGGCGTTACAAGTGCGGGCAGTTCGTAGACTAAAGATATGTAGAGCGACTTGCGTTTTCATGCGTATGTCCTCAGCATTGCCTCACAAATAATTACTATCAATGACTGCGTTAAATTCACGTGTTTGTACAGGGGCGTGCCGTTTGTTAATCTTTTTCTTTCCACAACAAAACCTCGCTTTTTCTAGTGATTCTGGTGGACTTCCACTTGTGACGTAGTGAAAATTTGTCTTTAATGCAGCAATGAAGTCTAGGAATTGATTCCATATGATCCAGGATCGGTTACCAGAACTTTTTGCAAACCTCGATCAAGAGATGCGAGATAATTTTGAACTGTCGATTGTCCGTGTTTCATCATGATCTCCATTATCTCGATATCTTTTGTTCGAATTTGATTTTTGATTTGAAATAAGTGTTTTCGTTGAAAAGAATTTAACACGAAACGAATATATGCAGTTGATTTTAGAAATATTTATTACTGAAAACATTTTTTGTGTGTGCAGGTAATTTTTTTTGCATTTAAATTCAGAAGGAAAAAAAAACGCATTTGTACATTTACAAATTGTGGATGTTCTTAAATATACATGTTTAATTAAATTTATTCCATTTAACATTTGATGACAGAAGAATTTTACTCAGACTTCACTTGTAAGTCAGTGAATATAATAAATATCGTGAGAAATTGTAAATCAGTTTAACAACAGTCAGATATAAATTAACCCACATATACTTTATATATCATATAGTTAAAGAAATTAAATTTTCCTGTGACTCCAGCTTCTTTTTTATTATTTGTAGCTGTAAGATAACTATAGCCTATTTGAAATAAAGTATTTTTTTAAATTCTATTTATTCTTGTGTCAGATCATCTCCAAAGAAAAGCAAGTTTTACCACACACGAAATATTGAAATCATTGAAAAACTTCCCTCTTTACAGCTCGAAAATTGTGTGCCTTTAAATGATACTCTTGGAGGAACTCCGACGTTACAATATTGTGGCCAATAGGAACTGAACAGCATTGCCGTACTCAGTGTTGTCAGCTTTTACTCAATATCGGTTCATACGATTCGAGATCACAGATCCTTAAGTTTTGTTTGTGCAGTACCTGCGAATCTGATTCAATGATAATATTTGAACTAAGATCCATGGATCTCGGTTCGAAGGGAATGCAACTGACCTTCAGCGTTGGCAACACACTGGTCTCCCCTGAGCAGGGGCACCCGCGCAGCCCGAACAGCGATTCAAACAGTGACGTGTGGTGAAGTGTTGCAATGTAAGCTGGTGCTTGCTCAATGTTGTATACACGCAGCAGGAACCAGTAACCAGAGTGGGGCCGGAAATATACTGCGGCCATTCACGAGAGAGCGGCAAGATACCCATTACACGCGTACTGTGACGTCACGTGCACTACTCCGTTTAAGTGATCGATGTGTAAACTAGCAAACGATTAGGTACAGCACAGAGCAAAACACAGCTTACCTTGTAGCAGTTCACAACACACCACTGGATTCAAAAGAAATAACATCATACCTAGACCCTCGATACACACCTAGAGGTGCTGTACCTCTACCTATACTCGTCGTAGAATGTTTATGGGGAGAGCGATTTCGCAGAATCAGTCTCCATGTCTCAACACTGAACCCCCTCCCTTTCCCCCCTCTTTTTGCCAACGACTGAACTGTGCTTTATTGCCAACACGACTATCACGTGGATAGGATTTGAGGTTAGAACTTTGCTGACGTAAACGAAAAGTGCTTTCAGATGTTTGTATACTTCCTTTAACCACTTTTTGATGCAATTAGATTAAAATAAAATAGGCAAAAGTATTTTATTTATATAAAAGTGCCTGTTTTTGGAAAATTAAGATGTAAACAAACCCGTTCATCACTGTTGACCGTGTGACTTTGACAGTTGTGTGGTTTGGGGTAGGCCAGTGTTGGGTACATGCGCAGAAGACGAAGATGTAGAATCGGTCTATACTCATCTTTAGTCTAGGTTTCTCGTAGACCAGGCAGGAAACTGGCGATGTCACCTCCTGCGATCTTAGAGGACAGATATGTTGTTGCAGTAAGTCATACCGCGGCGGGTCAGGAAATGTCAACTTCTTACGGTGAATACTTCCACACATTAGCTTGGCGATTGTGGCCAGCGAGCGCTCGTGGGAATATCGTGACAAATTTTCTTGTGCCTGCGTACTTCTCAAAACACTGTAGCATCTCGCTCCCTCTATAAGTGCCTGATATATTTTTGGACGCACAAACGTGTCACACGATAGCAAACTTACCACTGGCTCAATCACATACGGCAACCAATACTGTGACTGAAGGCGGCCTCAGCGCCCGCCTACCACCTAGGCTCACCGAGTTTGATTCCCGGCACGTTGGAATCGTGTCAGACGATGCTGCTGGTCGGTGAGTTATCTCGAGATCTCCTTTTTACCCCGAATTCCGACGCCCGCTCCATGCCTCGTCTAACGCCGGATCTCAAGACGCCAATGTTCAGAGCTGCCCAACCCTCTACACAGAAACATGTTAGAATTATATCGTATACTTCATAACTTGCCTGCAGTTTAGCAATTCTTCTCTGCCGAGAGTTTTTTACGGCGTCTATGCCGGTTTCCCCCCTCCCTTCTTAGCATAGGTTACCCAGTAAGCGAGATAGGTAGGGATAGGAACATTTCACGAGTTCATTTCAGGACAAAATAGACGTCAAACATGTGAACACTAAAGTTGACTTTACAATTCGATCGCAGTTTATTAGACGCCCTGGACGACTCTAAGCCAATTGCAGACTTGCAAGGAAACAAGTAGCGAGTGTCACACTGCCAGGTGTGAAGCAACACTGGCTGCTCTACGGGGAAGCATCCAATGAACAAACATCTGAGGCTCGAGTGTACACATGACTGTGGCGTCTAGCCTACAGGTCATTGAACTCGCGAATTTTCCCTATCCCTAAAGATAGGTAACCATGGCTCCTAATCGTGGCAATGTTCGTCTAATCCCAGTAAAGCCAGCACGATGCACGTGTCTGTAGTCAGTATTCCCTGCATGCTTATGGGTATGGGGCTCTATGCCCTAAGATGCAGTTATATCCCACCCCTACCTTTGATCTCCAAGTCCCCACTTAGCTTCGGGGTAAGTTAGGAAGCAAAATGCATTGGAAATTATAAAACAAGCAATAAATATTTCACGCTATAAATCACTATATTTACCTATCGTTCATGTTTTGTCCCCTTCTTAAAGGATCACAAGTGGAACAAATTGCCAATAATAACTTACGTTATTATGACTACCCGCTTCTTGCACCCTACAGTACACCTCACTGACTCTATGTCATAATTCTTACCAACAGACAAAAAAAATCAAATTCTGAAAACAACTTAGTGTTTAAGTGACCACGCTTATGTTGTTACCTCAGACTTTTTAAAGACTTTATTGGCAGTGCTACTAGGTGGTTTTGCGAAATTTCTCTAAATACGATACAAAATTCCTCCTAAAATAGTTTTTTTGAAAGAAATCCCCAAGCCTTTTTGCGAATGCTATAATATTTTCAAACTCATGAAAATTACACGTACACTCTGGCTGAATCCTTGAGCATGAATTATGTAGTTTTTAATAAGCTTGTTATTTTTAATAATACTAACGTTAACATTTATGACAAACGTTTGTAAAAAAAAAAAAAGAAAACTAATGTGAATGTGTATTGTGTACCGGTATAATCCTGCATTTAAGATGAAAAAAGTATTTAATATTTTTCAGCTGCCACAGTTACGAAATTTATCTTTATTTAAAACTAAACGTTGGCGTTTGACAGGTAGTGTAAAATAATTGCTACATATAAAGTTTAATATATTCACACTATTAGTTGTGCCTACACTGTAAAAATCAATTACCAACATCCTAGTACCTCCAAAGAATTTTTCCCCTCAAAACTTTCCCATATAAATCAACCCCCCCCCCCCCCAAATTTTGGTAAACACCCCCCCCCCCTTTCCGCTATTATGGCAACACTGCTTTTTAGTGAAGAGGACACTTTTAACTATCTCGCGTAGATATTTGCAACGATTTTTGTTTCCTTCGTTAGTTTTATTTAATTAGTGGCGGTCGGGGTAAAATTAACAAACATATTAGAATATAGGTATCTGAAAATTTTACTACCCGAGTACTCTTCTTGAAAATTGTGTTTCCATACACAGTATATACATGTGTATGTGCGTATGGATGTCGGTTTATGCGCACTCGTGTGTGCGCGGTTTACCCACTTCTGAGCTGTTTGTACAAGAAAACGTTAAACAAACGTGGAGTTTCCTTTATTTCCCCCCATTGCACTAGAGTGATTAGTATATCTGTGAGACTGCTCCTTGTCCATCCATTGTTTGTGAAAGGGCAACAGGCGAGGAAAGAAAGTAGGAAGAGTGTGTGTGTGTGGTCTACACTCGCCTGTTGCACGGCTTTTGAAGAGAAAGTGAGGAAAGTCCCAGGCCCAGCCCATGTGTTGTATGCAGAGTAGTTGCAGCGTGGGCCGAGTGCAGCTACAGAGCACACACATGAGGCGACTCCTTTCATGTGGGCACACCCGCGTTCTCTGATTGGTCCCGCAAGGCTCTGGGACCGGGCTTCGTGTCTGATTGGCTGCTGCGTACTGCGAGTAGCTCCCTATTGGCTGCTGCGTACTGCGAGTAGCTCCCTATTGGCTGGGCTGCTGGGAGGCGAGTAGGTTGCCATGCGCTGGTTGGCGAACGGCGTTCCGCCATCTTGTTACGTGTCGCTGGTCCGCGCCGCTGAAGTTGGTTCGCTGGCCGTACGCGAGCGAGGGAAGATGACAGAGAGTCGTTATATGATAGCGACGGCGGTGGCAAGATAACGACGTGTCTCGAATTACAGACGCGTTTCCACTGATGCTGGTTGTATTGATTTCTGCGTTTGTCTGAAGAACGCTCTGGATTACTGACGTTCTCTCAGCGTGACTCGGTGTGCGTTGAACGTTCCAGATGGTCCGGCGAACACTATAAATATTGCGACAGGCCTATATGCCGCGAGTTGAGTTAGAGTTGATAAGTGAATGAGTGGCTGAGTTCCGAGCGATAGAAGAACGAGCGGCGAGAGACGTGACCAGCGGAAGGAAAGTCTGCGACTGCGAGTATCAAACAGTGAAGGATGCGGCTGGCACGCTGAACTATTGGACTAGATACGTGAGTGAAAGACATCACAAATGATGGCAACAAATAGACTGAACACACGATAATAATGAGTATGAGTTAATTGACTGTAAGCAACAGAGATGATTAAGAAGGAAGTTAACTAGTGTTGAAATAGACATTAAATATTGCGCTCACTGCTAAATAAACAGAGTAAAAGTGGAGACATAATTTAAGGCTGTAAATAATGCTGGAGTGAATACATTATAACTCAAATATAGTTTCTTTAATTTTTTTATGAAGACCGCCCTCCCTCACCAACTCAGATACGCCCTCCAGATGTCCCCATGTAACAGTATGGAACTTGTCTACATTGTTTTGTTGTGGCAACCCCTCGTGAAGTTTTGGTGCCCCCTAGAGTAATTTGGGGGGGGGGGGGTTTATGCCCCTTTGGCCCAATAACTTGCAATATCGGGTAAACCCGGCACTTCTACTTCTACTCCTACTTCTACTTCTACTCCGCACAACAGCACTCAAGCCTCTCTTTCACATCCCTTGTGTAGGAATTCTTCGTTTTCGCGTCATAATTTCAGGTTCATAGTAACTTAATAACATTTTACGAGTTGTTAAATATCTTTGTGCGTAATTTTAATTGTGTGTTGTATGCTAGCTGTAAAATATCAAGAACATATTTATATTTGATATATAAGTTCCTGTATTTTGCAAGCAGAAAATAACACACAGTGAAAATTAGATACACAAGTATTAAACAACTAGCAAATTAAAAATTTTATATAGTCAAACATTTCCAATAAGACCTCCGAAACAGAAATTTCGATACGAAAACGAAGAATCTGTATTATAGACGAATCATAGCTGTAATTACAAACGCCGCAATTGAATACTAATGACTTAAATTACCTGCAAAACCTCTATAAATTCAGTGAAATGCCGATCTTCCAAAATTTTTCTTGGTTATTTCATCAGCCATACTCAAGACAATCTCGTGCACGGACTTCTAAATTAAAAATACACGAGCAGCTAACAAAGAAGACGAAAATCAACCAGATGGACTAGTGTTGCCAGCAAAACCATTGTTTGGTGCAAATAAATTCTTTGTTCAAAATATATCACACGTAACTAAACATCTTATTTTATTGACAAATTGTAATGATATGTTTACTTACACTAAATATTTATTTAACATACTGAAACAATGAAATATTTGTTTTGCACAAACAATTCTGTTTTAAATAAATTATTTGGTTTTGCGAACATTTTGTTTATTTGGAGGAACCTAGGCTTGGCTGTACCAACAAAATATCGTTAAGCTGAAACAAACGCCACACAAAGAAATATATTTGGTATACTGAAACAACTATATTTATCAGTGTACACTGTAAATTTCTGTGTGGTTGTACAAAGCGTTCTTTGGATTATAGTTGCCAAAGCTATTTGTGTAATACTGCAAATAAATTGGAGGAATTTCCACAAAACCTTAGTGTGGAATGTGTGAAACTAATGTATAATTTTAACAAGAAAGTGTTGCATTCTTTAATCATCGAGCTATATATAAACAACGTTGGGCATCTTCTAAAATTATGTGTTGTAAATATGTAATGTTTCAGTTGTACAGCTACATGAAAATCTCTGGAAGCAGCTAGTTGTTACCAAAATTATTGTTTATAACAAGCAGAGGAATTCTTTTCTGCTGTGTCTAGTCTCCGCTTATATAACACACATCCTTCTTCGATATATAACAACTTCCGATTAAACGAAACGGAGACCACACAATCTGTATAATTATTTGCGATTTTTGATTTATAGAAGTAGGGACGTGGGCGCTCTTGACCAATCCGATGCATTGAAAGAACAGCACAGAACTGGAACGTGTGCTGTACCCATCCTATTCCGACAAAATCCGGATCGGATCGAGGTTTGCTAATTACCGCTGCTGGTGTACGACGGATCTAACGCGCGTCGCACTCAAGCCGGTAATTGACGGAATATGATCCGACCCCGATTTCGTCGGAACAGGATAGGTACAGCACAAGCCCCGGTTCTGTTTCGCATTTTTAAGGTGGCCGCTTGGTAGAAGGAGTTTTGCACATCTGAAGCCTAACGATACGTAACAATAAAATGTATTTATTGGATAATATGCCAAATGAGAAGGCTTTCAAAAGTGCTCACTTTACCATAAATGGCATATACACACAACTTTTTGCTACCCAATACATCAGTTTGGCCTCCGTTCCGATTGTTTTATCGGGCTGCACAGACCAATAATTTTATCGGAAACCGAGCCTACCGTCGTTTTTATTGGATTGGATTACGTGTGCGGCTTTACATGTTTACAGATTACCTCCGACAACGGGGTTGGAAACAGATCCGATTTTGTCGTCTCGTGTGCGACAGTTAGCGCCATCTACTGAGTGCACGGGGCCACGATGGCTGAGCGGTTAGCCTGCTCGCCTCCTACCAAGGCGAACCTGGTTAAATCCCCGGCCGGGTCACTCGCGGATTTTCGCGTGTGGGGAACGTGCCGCACGATGCTGCTAGTCGGCGGGATTTCTCAGGGATCTCCCATTTCTCCCGCATTCTCGTTCCGGGGCTGCTCCATACTCACCTCAATTACCCTCATCGGCTCTCAATACCCCGCTGTTAAGAGCCGCCCAAATCTCAAATCTCTTCACACACTCACTGAAGTGCACATCAAAGTTTCACCGCCCGTCCCAACGAACAAGACGCTGAAGTGGCATGTAGTCTTCTTCGGTCGGCGACACACTTCTGCAAGACTTCCAGCGTTGACATGTCGTTTTGAATGCCGGTTTCTACATAGGACACTGTGCTCCTACGGTGTCCGGGTCATAGACTAAAGATGAGGTAGACCGATCTCGCTGGTAACGCACAACCAATCTCCATGTCTCAACATTGAACTGCTTTTCTGCCTACACGTCCAGCAAAAATGGCGTGGATTGCGTTTGAGGTTAGAACACTGTTTAGTAAACAAGCGCTTTTGAGATGTTTTTATACTTCCTCTAATACATTTTAATGCTTTTTGATTACAATCAAACTGGTAAAAATACTTTATTAATGTAACAGTGCTTGTCATTTAAAAATTAAGATATAAACAAACACGTTCATCACTGTTGACCGTGTGACTTTGACAGCTGTGTTCCTTTGGGGTAGGTAAATTTTGGGTACATGCGCAGAAGACGAATAAGCGGTCTACCTCATCTTTAGTCTATGGTCCGGGTCGCCGACCGTAAATCGCCCTCATGACATCGCCGCGCCGAGCCGGCAGCACGACCATATACTGAAGACGAGGTGAACTACTTATTCATCTTCTGCGCATGTACTCAACACTGACTTACACCAAACCAACACAACTGTCAAAGTCACATGGTCAACAGTGATGGAAGTGTTTGTTTACAGCTTAACATTAAAAATACTAGCACTTTTATAAAAAAAACTTTTACCAATCTGAATTTAATCAAACTGCATTATAAATTGGTTAGAGGTTGTACAAAACCATCTCAAAGCACTTGTTTACTAATCAGGGTCCTAATCACCTCACAGCCAACCCGCGCCGTTATTGCTAATGGCAATGGCAGAAAAGCAGTTCAATGTTGGGACATGGAGATAGGTTGTGGCACAGTCAGCTGAGTCGATCTACCTCATCCTTAGGCCCCGTCCACAATTGACTTGGCTTAAATAACATTGCTTACAAAGCGTAACAAGCAAAACCGTTTGTATACAATCGGCGTTAACATGAAAGAAAAACATCCCTTATCTAACCAATCAGAGAGAGCAAACGAATAGGAAATAATTCTTACAGCGCAAGAATTTTTGTATGCAAAAGTTGGCTACAGTAGTTCTATGACGTTTCACATTCTCATTGGGCGGTGTTAAAATCATTGCGTAAGATACTCGGAGATAGCCATCTTAACGCCAAGTCACATCAAATATTAGTTGTGGACGTTGCAATCTGAAGTACAGGGTTTTACTTCTTTATGCTATGTATGTTATGTGCTCCATGTCGATTGTAGACGGGGCCTTAGGCTGTGAGCACGACAGGCACACAGTCAGGTTCCAGTCGGCGCTCAGTATTTCCTGTGTTGGGAATGGAAAGCAGATACTCTTGGTCAATCAAGTGGCACGTGTTCAGTGACGAATCCATTCCTCGCAACATGGACGAGCACGGCAGGAGCGCCTACTTTTATGGTGGTGCAATAAAGGTGAAGGTTACTTGGCAAGCTCCTGTATAACTTTAAACATCCTGCACTAGAGTTCTCATGCCTATCACATCCACTTACTGTGAAAAGTCCGTTTTCTACTTCCATTTTAAAACACTATTCCTTACAGAGGGAACTAGAAAACGGAAACGGTTATTCAGACGTATAAGATTTCTTGTGTATTGTTTATTAGCATAAATCACTAAAATTTTCGATTGTTTTTCTTTTGAAACCCTGCCGAAAGTTTGTCAGCCTATATAGGTGGTCCAAGGAAGTAGTGGCCCTCAGTGCAAGTAAACGTAAGAGAGCATACATCGCGACCGTAGAGAATTGTTGCCATGGTTGGCTCCCACAGTATAGCTACAGCTGTACTAAGACGAGAGTGGAAACACGCTAAATATTCCCTTGCTTTAAGTACTTGCAGTGCATTTAGAGAAAAATCGACTCAAACCGAGACATTAAAAAAAGAGATGAAATCTTTGCAGATGTGTTAGTTCACAATTCCTGAACATCTCCAAAAATAGTTCCAGAAAAAATTTCTCAACTTTGTCAGTCTGAAAGTATTGTAGTCCATTCATGGCTACTTCCAGCTTTTCTGAAGCTGCTCAAGTCCTACTTCCAGGATATTCCACCGCCTCATGCAAACAAAGGCTTAAAAAATTATAGAAAATTACAGTCGCTTTCGTGCGCACTCATTTTAACAGTATTTTGCATGATAACAATTTCTTACTAGGCATAAACAACACACTTATTTTCTCTCTGTGTTTATTCATATTAATTATACATGAAATATCATAGTTTATAGATAAAATATGTGTAAAAGTTCAATTTAATAAAAAATAATGTACTTTTATGTTAAAACAAGTGTCAAAATATTGTGATATATGCCATTTAGAAAACAACCAGTCATACATGGGGTGTCTTTTTTAAGATTTTATTCGAAAAGTGCGAAGAAAGTGCGATTTGACTATAACTGAATTTTTTAATGTAAATATCGAAATTCAACTGTTGTCTCGTATACTTTACATACTGCCACTTCCAACCGAATGCATGCAAACAAGTTGCACTGTGAACCCATTACGTTGTACATTGCTAATTTGTTATTAGATACCGATAGATTAATTTAAGTGCTACATATATTGAATTTCCAAATGTATGCGAAATTTCAATATGGTAACTTTATTTTTCAAATAGCAGAAAACCCGTCGCATTTCTGGGACTTTTTTTGCGTAACGTTAAGGATATATATAACTTACACATATGGGAAGGTTTCGTTTTTGTTTTTATTTGCACTGTATTATTTATCTACGGAATAAATGGCTTGATGTGGCTTGCAGTAACTAGAGGATGTTCCTTATACAAGGATGTTTAAGGAAAACCCAGCTTTTGTAAAAGCCCTGCTTAAGATCTTGTATTCACTTTATTTTCTTCCATCGTACAGAGTTTATGTAAAATGAACTTTGCCATGTGCTTGATCACTTAATTCGTGCGTCCATCAAGTGTAACTACGAAAATATTAGAAAAGTAACTGTTTTCGAAATTTGTATATATGCATTAGAAAGACAAAAAAAAAAAAAAAATCAAGAGAACTAAACAGACTGCTGGTCTGAGCGCTTCAGAGCTGTTGTCCATTAGCGGGGCCAATAGTACTGCCATGTTTGCGCGCGTTCCAGCTCGACCCCTGGCACGACTCCAAACACGTTCTCACATACGTGGAGTGTTCTAAAATAAGGAGAAAAAATCAAGAGAACTAAACAGACTGCTGGTCTGAGCGCTTCAGCGCTGTTGTCCATTAGCGGGGCCAATAGTACTGCTATGTAGTACTGCGCGCGTTCCAGCTCGACCCCTGGCACGACTCCAAACACGTTCTCACATACGTGGAGTGTTCTAAAATAAGGAGAAAAAATTAATTTACCTTTTCGGTTTGGTCGAAAAATTGAATTTTTCTTCCTAAATTGCCAGGATTGCATACTGTGCGCCGTTACCAACTTTAATGGGCGCAGGCCAGTCGGCGTGTCCCTTTAAAATATATGCTAGTAGGATCAGTGATATTTTTCAAAGGTTGATTACAAAAGTTCTTAATTAGAGATGCATGAACGCTATGAAGTGTGTCAGTGAGATAAATGCCTTCTCTTCGTTCAACACGCACTAATGTCAGCAGAAGGACTGCGAGCACGTTCCTGATAAGGTCGCACTCGCCAGTCCCACTTCCATATCAGTAGCAAGTCTTGCTCGGCGACCACCGCACTGCGTATTATTTGCCAGAAACAGCTGTACGAGATGTTACCAAACAATTTCGAGATTAACTCTGTTTACAAGAAAGTACTTTATTTACCTGCGTTTACATACAGTTACCTTCAAAACAGTTTCCTTGCACAACAATACAGCGATCCCAGCGTTCCTGACACGCACTTCTGGAACGTGTCCTGGAAGTCATCTTCTCGAAACGTGTCAAGCACCTTCTGCGATTCGCGCTCAATCTCCGCAGTGTTGCCAAAACGGCGAATTTTGAGTTGGATCTTCATCGCTGGGAAGCAATACCTTCTTTATAGAGCAACCATTTTCTTTGCGCGCCACAAACCCGGTTGCTTTCGCCGAACGTCGACTCCGTAAATGAACTGTAAAGGTCTTAGTAACGTTCCCCGGCGTAACGCCTGAAGGCTTATCAAGAGACATCTTACAAACTAACTTATGACCCAACTTAAACTAATGCCCATGCCTAACCTGGGATTCGAACCCAGAGCCTCCCGCACCGCATACCAGCGGCGCACCAACCAACTGCGCAACGGGAGGTCAGCCCAGATCACAGAGCAAGTAAGGAGACAAGAGCGGACACTTCCATATTGTAACGATCTTCTTATTTTGAAATCCTTTTCAGGGGTGTGGGTGGGTGGTAGGTGCCTGGATTAATATCAACAGCAGACACGCATTACGAAAAATAATCACCAAGTTTAATAAAACAAAAATAATAGTTTTAAATTATTATTATGTGATAAACACGCTTCATTGAAGTAGTTAATAATCACGTTGTGTTCAATGTTTAATAAAATAGCTTATTTACAAAGAAGAAAATTTTATTTATTTATTTTATTTTTTTATATTTTTTTTTTAGGCTTGTTGGGTAGCATTTACAGTATGTAAAGCTTGCATTATTCTTGAGAGGTTCTAAAACGACGTTTTAAAATTTCTTAATTAGAACCTTCTTGACTAACACCATTTATTTGCCGAATGCTGTTTTCGGCAATAATTAAATATATACATCTGCTGTTTGTGTTAGCTCTGTCTTTGACATATTTACGTTATCTCCAATTGTGACCAACAGAATAGAATAAATCTTGCATAAGAAGTGCAAAAAAACGGATTAAATATTTCTAATCGTTTTAGTAACTAAATCAGCACCTGAAATATATGTAGGTTAAATCAGTATGCTTGAGAAACAAAACACTCATAGTTTTGACTCAAAACCGATCTGTTCCATAAAATCATTAATTATAGTGTTAAAATGTCTATGTTGGTGTTTCCACAGGCACTTACTTCAAATAACGCGATTGTAAGCCCTATCTAGTGTCTCCCCTCTGGTCCAGACGCCGTAAAGCCTAGCAGTAGAACCCAGACCTGGCCCAGTTCTCGATGCTGCACATTGTACCCTGTCGCAGATCTGCTCTCCCCCTCACACACGAATGGTAGTTTCTCGCCGGAAACAACATGGCCTGTTCTTCGATTATGTAACTCAACAACTTCTCGTAAAGATTTCGATCGAGTTCCATTTCGATCGGTTTGTGAGATAGCGATTCTGATGACTATGTGGAAACATTGGATAGCCATTTGAGAAAATGAAAGTCCATTATTTTGGCAACCAGTAGCCTATCAGAATTTAGATTATTCACCACTTATTTGTAGGTACACTGCTATTTATTTATATTTTAAGCGTTGAGATTAGTAGTACCTATTTAGAACAAAGAGTAAACAAGTATCTTGTGCTTAACATTTAATAAATATATTTATTAGCAAAGAACATTGCTTACAATGGGCGTGTTTATTTTGATTCGTAATCTGTAACTACCCCTTTATTTAAATATTAATCTGACAGCCCAGTCGCTATATAAATTATTAGCACTACACCTCCAGCATCTAGCAAAGTAGTTAATTTAGTGCTATTTGAACTAATCGACAAAATATGAAGATGCATATGAATTACAGGTTATCTTCTGAAATGAATCTGTATGCAAAATTAAAATATAATCGTGTGTGTGTGTGTGTGTGTATATATATATATATATTTCAGATCCATAAATACATTCTCTTAACAGAGATGTGCGAATATGCAGCCCCATACAAATTTAAATCTTTAAATCTTAATCAAATACGGGTCTTATAACCCTCCGCCATGTTGAAAACGACTAACATTTTCGATCGAAATACCAGAAATCGATCGAAATGAAACGAAAACAAGTTACAGAATTGCATTTCTTATTTCGATTGAAATTAAAGACAATCTTGATCGAAACGAGGTGAAATATAGTTACAGAATCCCAGTGCAGGTGTCAGCGCCCATCCTGCTGGCCAGCCTGCCTCGTGCTTGAACCACGTCGCACAGTGTTTGTAATATACTAGTTATTCTACGAAACTATCAAGCGTGCGTCCAATGTTCCGATCTACGGAAATAACACACACTTCAGACGACGGCTGTTGAGTACTTGCAAGACGCCACGTATATTAGAAACACCATTTCAGAGTACTCTAATACAGCTAAAAACGGCATTTTCAAAATATTGTATAGGCTGTTCACGATAAAATGAGCACTTTTGAAATCAACATTAGAAAAAGTCACTATCCCTACCTGCATATATTTTAACTGGCGAACTGAGTGACATGGTAACGATGGATAGGAAGTAGATCCATATCATAACATCGAATAAAAGGTGTCAGTTAGCCATTTGTGATAACTTATATTATTTATTTCACTTTCTGTTTGTTTTAATGCATCGAAGTGTAAAAACTAGCAGATTTGCAAAACATTTTATTTTGTAATAATTTCACAGTTGCACTTGAACCGACGTATAAATAAAGTGATGAGGCCCATGGCAATGTCAATTTTGCATAAGACGGAAGAATACACTACGCATCTACAAATAGATCTTAGCAGGGCTTTCAAAAGTGCTCATTTTACCGTGAACAGCCTATATCTCAAAATATACTCGTCAGATACTTACAAAACTACTCAAGGTCTCTGTATTAAACCTCCCTACGGACTTTTCACCAATGAAATGACAGGGTCACCGCTGAAAGTAAACGCAGAGCGAGGAGAACACTGCACGCCAGTTGAGAAAAGAAGCTCTTGATTACCGGTAATGGCGCACGTGGGGCAGCGCCTACAGTAAAACCCGCCCGTCATCTGCAACGTCTGCACGTTGGCGTGCGCTGCTTACGGATGTCCCCATGAGACTCGCATCATACGGATAATTCCTTGGGTTTGTGGAATGTCCTTCCCAGGAAAAATAAGCGCCTATTAACTGAAACTCCTGTAGTCCATTCATGGTTACTTCCAACTTTTCTGAAACCCTGCTGAAGTTCTGCTTCCAGGATATTCCTCCGCCTCATGCAAACAAAGTTGAACTAAATTTAGGAAATTACACCAAAGGGACAACTCACCGGATTCGTGCGCACTCAATATAATATTATCCTGTATGAGAACTATTTCTTACTAGGCATTACAAACACACACCCATTTCTCTCTGTTTTATTCATATTAATTATAAATGCAATATTATAATTGATATATATGATATAAGTAAAAGTTCAATTTAACTAAAATAAGGTAACTTAATTTTTAGGAGACAACCAAACACGTCATACATCGGATGATTTTTCAATGGTTTGATTCAAAAAGTGTGAAGAAACCGTAGTAAATATACGAGTTGTATTCGTAATTTCACGTGCGGCTACCTCCAAGGGACCGCCAAGCAGTAGCGTCTCCGACTCGAGCCAAGTTTCGGCTCAAGGTCAAGCTATCGCCTCCCTGGGGCCTACGTTAGGACTTCACATTCAGTCTGCGGCATCCCTGTCAATGCAGGCTGGTTGCAGATTAATCTATTTTTCCTTTTAAGTTTTCAGGAATCCACTGGGAATTTGGAGAAGGGGGGAGGGGGTGGGAGGCAGGCCCCATTGCTAGAGACATGCATAATTCGCGCTATTTTTCGGCAGCACGCTAGATTTCACCGCCCTATATACACTAGAGTCGGTATCTTTTGTTTATTGGCTTCTGCAAAAGCGAGCAACCACGGTCCCTTTAGACCAGGCGGGACCTGATTGGGCTGTCTGGTCGTTACTCGTTTCCGTTTAGTTCAAGGTCGCCTAGGACGCGTTTAACTTGCCGTAGTGCGATGACAAGAGCAGTACAAACGCACATGTGTTTGAAATCTATTATGTCTTCAAATGATAACGCGAATTTTGCATGTCTCTGCCCATTGCACCTTTCCCTCCGCCAGAGTGGGGCTCTTCCCTCTACTCTTGTTAAGCCAGCGCCAACCATCACTAAGTAAATAAGATCCCACATCCCTCCCCCCTTCATAATTGGTATTTCTCTACCCAATAATAATGCAATGCACCCGCACACACAGAGTCGAGTCGCGTCGTTATCCAGGTATTAAGACAGGTTTTTCGCATTTTGCATAGATGTTATAGTGCGTTGGCGAACATTTACGAGGAACTTCGATGCCATAGAAATGCTAATTTAAATTAATTTCTCTGCTCACATAGAAATAAAATGATACCATAAAAATTGAATTTGTTAACTGTTAATAGTTACAGGTACTATAATTTGTTTACACTGGAAACATAATGTAGTTTACCAATCAATATATTGTACTGTTTATGGAAAATTTATTATTGAACTGAAAAAAAGTGGCAAATACAATTTATTAAAAATACTAGAAAAATACAGCAATAAGTATTTTGCTTATAACAAAAAACACAATCACAACGAAGGTGCGTTACTACGTGAAATAACCTCGTTGTACAATGTTTAAAGTCAAGTTTTATGTATGTATGGACACAAACCTATTTTAAACGAAATACTTACATTTCTATATTTGAAAGTCTGATTATAATTTATTCGCAGTTTCTTCACGCTTTATGAATCAAACCGTTAAAAAATCACCCTATGTATGACGTGCTCGGTTTGTTACCTAAATATATTTATCACAAGCGGTTTATACTCGCAGTAACATAAAATACATTTTTTATTCAAATTTAATTTATAATTACATTTCATCAATAAATTATGATATTTAATTTATAAGCAATAGGAATAAACAGGGAGAAAGTAGGTGTGTTGGCATTGCTAAGTAAATAATAGTTCTTATACAAAGCATTATTACACTGAATGCACACGAATATTTTGCTTCCTTTCGGTGTAATTTTCTAGATCCGATTAAGCTTTATTTGCATGAAGCGCAGTGAATTGGTTATAGTAAGGAATAATAATCTGGTGACGGAACAAACTGAAAAATATGTTTCATTATCTTTAATTTGTGGCTTAACGGTGGTAACTTCACATATAATAGATAATTCCGAGCATGAGGCTCGCTTCTACACGCCGCTGTATGGTAGGGTAGACTACAATGCGCGAGGCACCCTGTGCGAGGCTATATCCTGCGCGAGGCTACATTCACCACTACTGAAGACACTGATTTTACTGGAGCTGTAGCGGTCGTACATCACAGCGAAACGAGATATCGAAGGCGATTCAAGATGTAGATTCTCCTAGTTGTTTATGTAAGTGTATACGGCAGTATAATTTGAATACAAAACAATCCAGATTGAAATTCTACTCAAAAATAACACACAGTGAAATTCAAAGCAAAATTTATATTATTAGAAATTTATTTTCTTCAGACAAACAAGTATAATTATGTTTATTATACGTAAGCACTATCTTAAATTAAGAGAGAAACAAGATTAGGTAGTTACATCGACAATTTAACCCTTTATCTCTCATTTTATTGAGTACCATTGTCGAGCATATCGAAACTGTGAACTTACTGACATGCAAAATATTTACCGTTTACTGCAGGCTGCTCTCTTGTTAGTGACAAACACTGATAAACCATCAGTGATCTTAGTGCTCGCCATCAGTAACGGATTGCGGCCACAACATCCGCAAAGGAAGGAGGCATTTGACAACATAAATTTCGTGACAAAGTTTAACTTTGGACTGACAAGTTTTGATACACATTAAATCATGTCTAATAAAATTAATTTACTTCAGAGGTAGTATCAAGTACTGCCATGCTTTTGTAAAGCTTCGCGCGGAAACAAGCCTATGCTATGCTGCGAAACATTTATCTTAAAACAGGGCTCTACAGTGCATAAAGCTTTCTTTTTAGAGAATTTACACAGTTCCATATTAGCACACACAAATACATTGTGTGTAAGAATTTTTCGGTTATCTATAGCTACTAATAAAATCAGATAGACAACAATAATTATTCACCAAAGACATATTTCATCCCAAATACAGTGAAACGATACTCAAATTTTTACCATCGTCAACAAGTTACTTCACTATGTTTTATGCAAGCTATTTCTATATATCAAAAGTTTAATTTTCGTGACGTATTATCTGGTAAAAACTGAGAAAATGAAATCTTCAAAACACTTCCTAAAGTTAAATGAATTCTGAATAAAAATACAAATATACGCTACAACAAATACGTAAGTATATGGTGTGTTTGTATGTATGTGTATCTGCAATATATATATATATATATATATATATATATATATATATATATATATATATATATATAACACACACACACACACACACACACACACACACACACACACACACACACACACACAGCATGATTCACGAGGAGTTGCCGCCACTCACAAATCCTAGTTCCTTACGTCATTTAGAACGATATATTCCATATAAACGTGGGTATTATTCCCAGTATTTATAGAGTAATTCTAAAAACGTGAAAGGTGAAGAAATAACGAATAACCTTTTCAGGAGTTAAAAATAAAATACTATTAACATCATACTTTGTTGTTTACAGTTGAGCATCAAACGCCATATGGATGTATTCTGTGAAAAATGTACTTGGCGTTGTAACATAATGACTATATCTCACAACCAAAGGCTACAGACACAATAAACGTGCAGAAACGTGTCGTGTTCACGCAGTACACAGTCAAACAGATAGTTACACTTTACGATGGTCAAAGACGCGCTGTCAATAGTCAAACAGGCAGCAAATTATCACGAGCTGTTCGCTGTCATGCGTTTCCAATTTCTCGAATTACCCTGTAAATCATTCGGATTGACTGTTGTTTACATGCTCATTTGAAGGCGACTTGAGTTATCAGAGTTCGAACGGGGCATGATTGTGGGTGCCAGAAGGAGGGGACATTCAGTTGTAGACGTTGTGGAGACTTTCAATATTTCTTGATCCACGGTGTCACGTGTGTACAGGGAATATCAAAATCAAGGAATTACGATCCACTGCGGACAACGCAGTGGCCGTCCAAAGTTACTTGATGATTGTGACCCACGGAGGTTGGGTAGAATTGTCCGTGCTAACCGAGCAGGAACACTTGCTCAAATCACAGCCACATTCAATGCAGGAGGTGTCAGGCGTGTATCTAGCAGATCTGTGCAACGTGCATTAGCTTCCATGGGATATTGAAGCAGACGACCCACCAGAGTGCCCCTGTTAACAGCACGACACCGGGCACAATGCCTCACTTGCGCTCGTGAGGTTGCTAATTGGACCCTGGAGGACTTGAAACACTTGGCCTGGTCCGATGAGTCACGATGCAGGTTATTTCGGACTGATGGCAGGCAGGGTTCGTCTATGGCGAAATCCAATGAGTCCATGGATCCCTGTTGTCAACAAGGCACCGTGCAGGCTTGTGGTGGTTCCGTAATGGTGTGGGGTGTGTTCGCGTAGCATGGGTTGGGTCCACGTGACCATGTACCAGCAAAACTCAATGGTAACCGATACAAAACTCTCCTTGGGGACCATTTGCAGCCGTTCATGGACTTCAGTTTCCCTGGCAACGATGGGATGATCCAACATGATAATGCGCCGTCTCATTGGGCTGCGGATGTCCAGAACTAGTTCGAAGAGCATTGTGGAGAGTTCTAGTGAATGGAGTGGCCAGCACGTTCCCCCGGCATGAACCCAATAGAGCATTTATGGGACGTGGTGAAGAGAGCAATTTGCACCCAAGATCCTGCACCTAGAAATAACAGGGAACTTTGGGCAGCTATTCAGACAACATGGCTTAACATCTCTCCAGAGGTCTTCCGTCCACTTGTGGAGTCCTTGCCACTACGAGTTACGGCACTTCTTCGGGCTAGAGGGGACCCTACACATTCTTAGATGGGTATCTCATTACTTTTGTTATATTAGTGTATTAACCAATGCATCTAACAAATTATTGAAATTTGTGTATTATATCTTAAAAATTGAGTATTTTGTAAACTAGTTTAAAAAAATACTTTATACATGAAAAATTAATTTAAATATAGTTCCTTCAATGACAGCATGACTTTCAGCACATAATAGGAAAGAATATTCATCAAGTATTCCTATAATACAGAAATGCTTACGTCCACATGTTAATAGGAACAAATTGTATTCACAGATCTTGTTTAGTGTCGTATATAAATATTTTAAAAAATAGTTTCATACTGCGTTTTCTTGTGAAAGTGAAAAAACAAAGTAAAAGCCCTATAATTTGTGTAGCAATAGATCAAATTCCGCCAACTTAATTAAAGAGGTGCGTTATCGCCACTAAAATAAACTAACACTTTACTGCCACCTTAATGCATGCAATAATTTTGAATTCTTTCCTGTCAGAAGGGTTTTTATGGTGTCTGTGCCGGTGTTTCCCTTCATCTTCTTAGTCATAGGTTATAGGCTGTTCACGGTAAAATGAGCACTTTTGAAAGCCCTGCTTAAGATCCACTTGTATGCAAGTTGTGTATTCTTCGGCCTTATGAAAAATTAACATTGCCATGGGCCACATCACTTTATTCATGCGTCGGTGAAGTGAAACTGTGAAATTATTTGACAAGTAAATATTTTACAAATCTGCCCATTTTTACACTTCGATGCACTAAATAAAAAAAACCAAGAAGAGGAAGAAATAATTTAAGTGATCACAAATGGGTACCTAACATTTTTTATTCGACGTTAAGATATGGAACTACTTTCCATCCATCGTTACCAACTTTACTGGGCGCATGTCACCCAGTGCGCCCGTTAAAATATATGCAGGCAGGGACAGTGACTTTCCTGTAAGGTTAATTTCAAAAGTGCTCACTTTATCGTGAACAGCCTTTAACTGTAGGTACACCTAGGGAGGTAGTTTTGGTCATAAACGCTGCCATGACTACCCAATCCCTCTGACGCGATGCACGTCTACTTGCATGTATTCCCTCCCTTGTAGGCGTATGATGGGGCTCAGCCCTTAGACGCACTTAGCTCCCGTCCCTACCTCGGACGTAAGTACATTATCTAACACAATGTAAGTTAGGGAAAAAAACGGAACCGTCAAACCATTTCGTGCCTCTATAATTATTTACTCTGTGCCTGCAACGAGACCCCTGTCTGTGGTTGGTGTTGTCGACCGCGCCTAGTTCCATCCACTCGAACCTGACTGCCAGACGCGGTTATTTTTGACTCAGTCCCCGTGAAGAGAAAGAAACACAGGCGCCCGTATCTAAAAATACGCTAGCCAGAAATGTTAAAGCAGGGGGTGTTCGTTCCATTCTGTCAAACCTTCGCTATAAAGCCGGAGTGTATTCACTGTTACTTCAAACTTTTCTGAAGCCCTGCTAAAGTTCTACTTCCAAGATATTCCTCCGCCTCGTACAAACAAAGCTTAACCGAGTCTATTGTCCATTCGTGGTTTATTCACATTTTTTGAATTAAACCTTTGGAAAATCACCCCATGTACGACGTGTTTCGTTGTTTCCTAAATAAGTAAAGTATAACAAGCGTTTTATACTTCCGTTAACATAAAAATGCCTTATTTTTGGTGGAATTTAATTTTTCTTTAATTCTATCTGTAAATTATACTACTTTAAATATATAACTAATATGAATAAATACAGTGTAAAATAGGTGTGTTGGTAATGATCAGCTAGAAATAGTTTTAATGAAAAAATAATATTACACTGAATGCGCACGAATGCGGCGCGTTGGCCCTCTGGTGTACTTTCCTTCTAAGCTTTGTTTATATGAGACGGAGGAATATCCTGGAAGTAGAACCTCAGCAGGGCTTAAAAAAAGTTGGAATTAGTCGTGCAGTTGTTTGTCAATAATATTTTTTTTCCTAGCGTAACGCATGCAAGCAACTGGGATGATATTCGCATGCTGTTCTATTATACTTTCACTTGAACGGCTGACACCCTAACTTCGTATCACATGGCTTCTTGAGAATCTTCTATGATCTATGAACTATAGAATAAGATAATAGTTTGATCAATTTTCGCGCAACCGTATTCAATTAAATGTTGTTCCGTCAGAAACAGAACCAAAAAAGGTTAAGAATGTCGGTAGCGATGAGTTGGCGTACAAAGTTGAAATGATTTGGTCTAGAGAGCCGGTGAGGGTGAAATGAAGTGAGGATGGAGCTGCGGCGGAATGTGGCGGCAAGGTGAAACGGGAGTGTCCCGAGAAAAACTACTCACTAGTTCACTAGTAACAAGCTCCGTTCGTTATGTTTCCCACATGCGAAAATCCGAGGAAACCCCCCCCCCCCCCCGGCCCGAAAATCGAGCACAGTTCACCACCGTGACAGGAGCGCACTCGGGCGGCGGCCCCCGTGGCGGACGGTCGTGTGTATCGGGAACCTGGATGGCTCAGTTGAAGATGGTTTCGGGCATCTGCTGGAGGCAGCCCAACGATCAAGGCGGAGGATGTAAGGGGTATCGCGAGGTTCTGAAGCATGCGAAGTGTGGCGAACCACCTCACTGCTGGATTCTGCGGGCTGTTGACTGTAGATGCGTGTGGAATGGAATGGAATAGCATCGGAACTTGGAAGCAATGGCGTCAGCCTTCACTCGTGGGCTAACAGATTCGCCTCCACAACAGGTAGTTCCTGGATGTCCCGCCGAGCGCTGCTCACTTACGACCGAGGGAGATTTTGGTGGAGGGGGAAGGAGTGGCTACCCGGTCCGTTACTCCCCGTCTTCACCCACGATATGGAGATCTTGATGTCGGCGCAGAAGAGCAAAGATGGAGTAGGTGCCATAACTGAGCTACCCGGATTTCTTGCGCCCTCGGCTGGAAGCTTAAGGACCCTGCCTGAAGTCACTGCTGTCGATATTGCTGTGCGGGCAGTCAGGCTGCCCGCGCAGGAATATGGAGGGCAGTCCCACCTCAATGGCGCATGTGCCTTTAACACGCTAGCCCACAAGCCCCGTCACCTCTCTACTGATTCTTCGTCACCTATTAAATCAGCATGGATTCCATACCTGCAATCTCATGTAGCATTTCTTAATGCTTCCACTAGTTTTGAACTCTTTCCTTCTTAAGTATAGTGCAGCTCTAAGTTCACTTAGGGAGGTAGTCATGGCCTCAAATGCTGGCCATGGCTACCCAATCCCTTACTACCGCGGGGATGCCCGCCTCCTTAGCATGCTATTCCCTCTCCTTTAGGCGTAAGGGGTTCGCCCCGAGACGCAATTAGAACCCGATCCTACCTTCGGTTGTACATTTAATACTTAGCAATAGGGTATATTAGAAAAAAAAATGATGTTCCCATTGTCTAAGCACGGGTCTGGATATTTGATTCACGGCATGGTAGGGGGGACAGGGGCTTAGAAGCAAAGTTTTTTTTTGGTTGCGTGAAAAAAAAGGAGGGGGGGGGGGGTTTGGGTTCAAACCTCTTCCGATATATGGACAAAAAAACAAAGAAATACAGTCTGTTTTATCAGAAAAAAAAAGATAAATTAGGCGTACCCTAAACCGGGGCTACTTTGCATCTGCTGGGGTAACATTGCATCACTCAAAATATTGGTTTAGGTGCAATTAGTTGAAAGTCTGTGTATAAAATATTTACGGTAAAGTGAGCACTTTTGAAAGCCCTCTCATTTGGAATAATAGTCAATAAATATATTTTATTGTAGTCATAAACTCAACTTCCGAGTGAGGTGGAATTTACACACTGTGCACATTACTTACATGACCATATTTATTTTAAAAGGTGGTCAATGAATGGAAAGTGGCTGAAAGGGAGAAGTAACTTGGGCCTCAAAAGTGCTCACTGTATCTTGAACAGCCTATAGCAAACATTACCGGGGTAGTTAACATTCAAAATTTAAAATATCTTGCTATAGTCCTCTGTTTCTTTGTCAAATTGCACCAACATGAAAATTTTGAGCGGTGCAAAATTACCCCTGCGCAGATGCAAAGTACCGGGGCGGTTTACGGTACACCACTGAAAAGGGGCGCTGTCTCATCATAATTTTAGGAAACAATATATAATTAATCAATTAAAATCAGTATTCTAAACAATCACGATATAATTTAATGTAATTTTTAAAACATCCACATGACAGTTTTTTTATTTATGTAAGTTAGGAGGGGGGTTACCCTCTCCTCCGCCCTTCCACCTGGATCCGCCTTTGCACCGTGACACCTAAGAACGCGAATAATCAATATTATGCCTTTTAAAATTACAATTTAACACTTGATTTCCAGCACAGGCGGCAAGGAGCATTTTCATTTTGGGTTATTAATAGAATTTAAAATTCACATTATATTTCTGACAGTGGCAAATCGGTGAGCCTTGTGACAAGTTAAAAATAGTTTACAAAGCAACTTTGATCAATTATGTTTTAATTTTCTGTGCGAATAACATAAAATGGAATGTATTAGAAATAACCTTGTATTATTCAAGGATAATTTAAACACACTATGTGTGTACGCGTGAGTTGGTATTTTGCTAGTTCAGTGTTGCTTCTGCTTGTTGCCGTTCGTGTTACCGGAAGCACTTTTTTTTGTACGTTTTTCGGATGGCGGTAGCAGTTGCTATCTGTGCTATGAAAAGCAGCTATTTCTGCTCTTGCTCGCCGAGCTACAGAAGAAATATCAAAACGAGCAAGGTGCAAAAAATAAATAAATAAATAACCCCCCAAAATAAAATTACAAACGTTGAAAAGTCTTGAGAGGGCGTATTCGAAAATTCACCGGTACATCCACCGATGTACACCATACGTTCGAAAAATAATCGTTTGTTTGAGTCCGATTGAACCAGTGTACCTATCGGTTCCACCGGCCTGAAAATCTGGTGAATCTGGTGGATATGCACCAAACATCAACTGATAAATTTTCGAATACTTTCTCTGAAAAATAAAAGTTAACACATCCGCAACTCGTAATTTTCAATCTTTCCAAAATATATAAAAATTATTCGGACGCAGAGTTCTACAAATGGGCGATGAAAACTTTAAAATTTCAGTGAAATGGTACTATTATCTGAATGAAAGTAGACGAAAAAACAGCTTAAAATTAACCTGCCATTCGAAAAATGCCTCAACCGGTGTATGAACCACTTGTGAATTAATCGATTAATTTTCGAAAACGCGGAAGACGTTTGGGTATCCTGTAAGAAGTACACAACGATATGCACATAGTAATAAAAATAATTAAGACATTTGACTTCAAAGTACGTTATCTTGAGTAGCCAAAATTTTTAACTCTCATAATTATACCTGGGGCAATAATGATTATCGAAATTTTTTTAAAAATAAAATTTCATTTGTATATTTTGGACGTACTAATGTTTAACTGTTCGTTGTGTCCTGCCCGAGGAAAACTCTTGCATTTGTTACTTTGCGACACGTGAAAAATATCACTTGCTCTCAAATAGTAGAAAAGGCATACCACACGAACAAACCTAAAAAAGGACCAATCATTCTAGGTAACGTTACAGCTACCGCTAGATGGCAGGCAGATAATAAATAATAAAATAAAATAATTTACATTGTACTAAACGTTTAATCAACTATTTAATTCAATAAAATTTATACCATTATATAAAAATTATTAGCAAAAATATATTTTTCTATCAGATTGTACTTCAACGTAGTAAAGAAAAAAAAAAGTGTTTTCTTCCTTACCGAATTAAATTACTAATAATATATATAATGTGACTTTCATAACTTAATTGGTTTTCTCAGGGTACTACCCGTTTTCTTTACCCTATTTTGGCAGTGAGGGATAGGGTGTATTGTACACTGAAAATCCTTCGCTCATATGTTCTATTCTCGTATTTGTAGGGGATATAGACGTGTGCAAGGCTAGACCGTATAAGTACGCTGGAAGTCGCCGTGTTTTACGATAGTCATATACTACCATACGTCGCGCCTCACAAGTATCATAATAAAGGAACGCATAGTATGTATATTTCCATGTAGAGAAAATGAGTGGTCGGCTTTACGCCGCCGACTATTTGCGGTTTTTGAACGCCTGCTTGTTTCTGTTTCGACTTCAATCTATTTTCGAGCTATCAGAGAAAGGTAATTTTTTTTGTCAGAGGGATTGGGTTACAGATACTATTTATTCATGTATTTATTTATTTCATTTACTCTGTCGACCCTTTACATGTCACTATATAACCTGGGTATAAAACAGATCCTGTCAGTAAAACAAACAATTTTTCTTACTGATTTTTTTTTAGTTAGCGCAGTGTGTTGTTTTAGTTGGTGTTGTAACGCAACCTTTAAGGAGAAAACAGTTTACGGAACGGTAATTAATTTTTATTTTAACATTACGGTTGCGCAGACCACGGGCCACTTCCTTTTCATGTCGAAAATGATGCATATGTATCAAATAAAATTTATTTGTTGTTCATATTATTTTGCAAGCTGGAGTTCAGTAATACCGTTGCCATTAGCTTGTGGTGTACGCGCGCTTATAAACAACGAGGAAATGATATTCCAGTAAAAGTAGGCCATTAAAAGCGAGAGCTTCGTCCCGGGCAGAGGCTGAGCTCAGTCGCCGCTCGAACGTTCACCGCTTCGGCAGCGGCAGCGTTCCGTAACAGAAGAAGAAAGTGAAGTGCATATTTTGAATTTTCATCTTCCTAGTGCGTGCGTGGTGTGGTAGTTCTGCGTGCAGGTGTAGGCTTGCCATCCCAGTAGCGATAACCAACAATAACTAGGGTTCATACCAACTGTTGTTACGCCACTGATTAAACAAAAACATGGCCTTGTGAGTTTCGGTACGGTTCAGTGGCGTTGTGCAAAAATAATCGCACGAGGAGACTTGTTTTTTCTTTTCAAGCTGGATAACGTTATAGTAGGCAGATATTTAAGCATTCAGGATAATGAGTTTGTGGATATTGTCGTTTCGGACATTCACCACTTTGTAAACAATAACCACAACAGTAAAAGGTAAGACAACACAACTAGTATCACCATCAAACACGTAATTTGTTTATTGAAATAGCCAAACAGTTTATGGTATTATTTCTTTTAGTGTGAATTGCGTTCTCAGCAAAGAATTTCGAACCAGGAAGTGGTGAGGTTATGTGTGGTGGAAGTGAAAGTGGCTGCGGGCGAGTCTGGCCTGACTTTTACTGTCGGTTTGTGTTGCAGCGTGTTGGTGTTCCCGCCCGTGAACAACTACCGCCGGTTCCTCATACACAAAGTTTGCGAGGAGTCTGTGAAACAGTTGCAGACGTTTTCTATTGGACAAGGTCATGGCAGGAGAACTGTTGTGTGTTTCAAGGAACTTTTTATAAGGTAATGATTGCAGCAAATATCATTGTTTACAATCAGGCAATTTGCAGCGGTACTAGGTTTTAAGCGGCTCATATATACAAAGTTAAATATTGCATAAGAGCGGGCATTGGTGCAACAAGGACATTTTGGGAAGGTCACACATTTTTCACATATTGCCATAAGTTTGTTTATGCCTAATATCATATTAGGAATTAAATTTTAATATTATTTGTCATAATACATCATGGTCTGTTTAGGCCTTTACAAACAGAATAAATATTGCAACCATTTACATCTTTTATCCAACTTGTTAGAATTCCTTTTTATTGTTAATGCGAAGTTATGTAAGAACTTTTTCACAATTACTTTTAACTGCACAGTGTCATGCGTGACTGCTGACTTTCAGTAATTCTGTGACGCGCATGAACAGTAAGCCTAGATAAGTTAATGTTTTCAGATAAAATTAATTGAATGAGAAAGTTGTTTGTAGCTAATATTGGTTTTAGTACTTATGTTGGTGCCTAGACATCAGTGTGGGTTTGTGGAGGGTGGGGCATGGTCCCCAAGTGCCCTTCCCGTAATTGTGCTTATGACTATAGGCATACTCAAAGAATAGTATGCATTGCTTTAAAATTTATAAAATGGACTTGTAAGTTTAGCCATTTAAACTGTCATGTAGGCCTAGTTATTTTCTGTTTGTCAAATATCAGCAAGTTTGAATAGTAATAACTAAGACATTCAAATTTTTGCAATTAAATTTTCATGATGTAGCTAGTTTTATGAACATAAACAGGATGTAACATATCTGAGTAATTCAGATAACTTACGTAAACTGTAATTGATTCCAAATTGTGTTTGGGAGAAGCTGATATACTAGTTTCTTTCAAATATTGCAGAAAGTTTTATAAAACCCGGCATGTCTAGCTAATTTAACTGTACAAAGATATGCAACCCTTGCAAAACCTCTTGTCACCCTTTTGCAGTATTAAATTCCTTGATGCAGAAGAATCATAATTGGTTTTAAGTGACTGATTTCTGTCAGCATGCCAGAACTAAGAAAAAAAGTAAGTTACACTCTTATTGAGTTACAGTACTTTTTCAAAGAATCTACACACAAAGTTTGTACACTAATGTAATTGTGGAATGTCTGGTTGATAATACTCACTAGGCTACACCCAAGTTGTAAATAAAACACAGTATGCAACTAAAAGGAACGTAAAGTGTAATAAGAGTTTTTGAAAATTAGGAATTACACTTCAATTTATACATGTGAATATTTCTAATGTGATGAAGTTTATAGCAGTACTTACTTCATTTTCACATGATAATATGTTGTTGAAAAACAGTTTTTTGTGTGTGTGTTATTAGCTTAAATTTTGCTAAAAAAAAAAAGCTCTGAAACTTGACTATTTAGATGTGAACTAATTTGGTGACAGTGACAGGTAGAGGTGTGCAAAACTGTGTAACATCCAGAAACTCTTGAGATTTTTTTCAAAATACTTTACTTAGGGCAGTATTCATAAACATATCTTGAGCTCTAGTTTTGTCAAGATGATCTTATTTGGTGTCTCAAGTGCACATGCACATTTCATGAACATCACTTAAGCTTGTCTCAAGCACAGGCAAACAAGGCGGTCTTTATGAAGACTGTCTTATTTTTGTGTGCCTTAAGACTGAATATTTCTGTTCCATAGTCACTGCTTAAGATGGCACAAAAGCTTCTCTTCGCCAAGTCCACTGTAGAGGTGACTTAAGACTGTGCTTTTTTAAATGGTGGATGCTGATTGGATAACTTTAACGCAAATTGCTGCAAAATAGCAATAACGAAACATGAGTTATGTTGACATTAATGATTTAATTTCACATTTGGACTAAAATCTAAATTGTTCTGCTCTGAGACAGAATTTAGTTGTATAGATACCATTAATTTTTGAATGTAATTCACCTAGTAGAACTTTAAGTACAAAGTTGAAACTTGATAGTGCTAAATGCAATATAAGTTATTTAAAAGAACACTGGTTTTTCTTTTCAAATATAACATTAATTTACAATAAATGTTCATGTGTGTAACAGGAAACAAAATATAATCTTTTGTTGTGTGTTGAATTGAAAATAAAAATTGAAGTTTTGTAAATATAAATATATTATACACTGCAGTTTTTGAATAGAAAAGCTATATAAACTGCCTTGGCCCTATATCGGGTTTTGATTATTTCTGTTCAAAAGTGATGCTCTCGATAGCTGCTGAGTTATTTTCTGCCTGCTCGTGTAAACTATCCATACAGTTTCATTTTCACTCTCTCTTTACACTTGTCTGCAACATTTTGCTAAGCAAGAAAAGCAATTTCATAATTTTTCACTACATTAACTTCACTTTATACATTTTAATCTTGTTTTTATGGATTTGCAATAGTTATGTATAATTTGAAATACTTTATGAATTAGCGGTTAATATACGGTGCATATAATATCACGCATACATTACGTTGTGGTTTAAAAAAAAAAGTGTATTTATTTATATTTTGCGTCTAGCCGCCATGTTTCATTTTATTTCAAGCCTTTTTAGCAGACCTTAAGCTCGTACTTGACCAAGTCGGAAGTGACGATTGTCCAGCTATCTGAGCGTAGTCATACTATTCCAAGATTCAGCAGGGTTGACCGAGTGATCATCACTTACCTTCGAACCAAAGGTGTAACAACTTGATTGGGGGGGGGGGGGGGGGGGGGGGAGTCCAAAATTCAGTGAAGGAAGCCAGAAGGAGATTAAGTGGTCACCCAAACTGTTTTTGTTCACCAAGATGCATCAATATATTGTACACAACTTCTAGTTAATTGTTATAATGTACAGTATTCCTGACACTTGCATTCATCTTCATAGCTGAGTTATTGACTTTTCTCTATATCTTATGCAGCACATGATTAGGTTTTGATTACATAAAATGAAATTTGTAAGAGAAGCAGTATGTTTTGGGAAGTCTGCCTAGAGGTTTGCGCCGCCCCAAAGGCGGTGTTTAAAGCCATGGCTCCCACTTCAAACACTGAGCTTCTGGCTCAGTCCCAGGCCATGGTGTGAAGAAATATTACATACGGTGAATCTCACATGGGCAGTATGTAGGTTTGAAAAGTTTGCAAATCCTTCTCTTAGTTGGGAGGCTGTCACAAAATTATCAAGTAACATTCCAGTTTAAAACAGACGAAAGAGTGATAAAAACATAATGCAGATTGAGGCATTGGTGACTACAGTAACTGGCCCATTTAATTTCTTAGTACATATTACAATTATAGTTGGTGAAGCTTCACATGGTTGGCATGTGATGGAATTTCAACCAACAGGTTGACAACATACTGAGTAAGGTAAGGGTAAGCAGGTGGTTGAAAGAGCCACAAAGCAGGGACAGGTTGTAGGAAGGGAGCCAGAGGTAGTTTTTCTAGGCAGCTTTATTGTAAAGGGGGTGGAGCTGAGGAATTCAGGAAGGAAATCACATATAAAGCAGCATTTTGGAGGGCAAATACCAGGGATTTGGAGGAAAGGGTTATTGGTATGAAAGGTAGCAGGGTGGCAAAGTTTGTTCTCATTCATATAGGGGGAAATTACCTGGCTCATAGAGAGGTGGGGCAGGAGGTAGAGCGGGACCTCAGGGGATTGCTGAGGAAAGTGCGGGAGAAGTTCCCTGGAGCTAGGGCAGTAGTCAAGAGACGTGTTGGTAAGGAAAGGAGTATCCTATAGGAAGGCAGTGGCTGCGAGTGAGGTATATAAGAGGGTGTGTAGGGATTTGGGGGCTACATTTATAGAGAGTAGGAAATGGGTAGGCTGGGAAAGTGTAGGGAGGAACCAGGTTCACTTTACAGAACAGGGAAAGAGGATTCTAGGAGATCTGCTAGGTAGAGAAGTAGCTGGCTGCATGGAGAGGGTCAGGGCAGAGCAGCAGTTGTTGAAATAGCAATCAGTTAGAAGCAAGGAAACGGAAGGGGAGAGAAATGGAGAGGATAGCATTGATGAGGCCGCAGGGTGTGGAGATAGGAGGTAAGCAATGTAGGATGGTAAAACAGAGTCCTAGTATAAAGATAATGGTGGTGAACTGTAGGAGTGTGTACAACAAGCTGGAGGGCTTCTGGGGAAAGGTTGAAGGATTTGGGGCAGATATAGTGGTAGCTGTGGAGACTTGGTTGACTGAGGAAGTACTGGACATTGAGTGTAAGCAGGATAAGTTCACCATCTTCAGAAGAGACAGGGATGGGAGAGGAGGAGGAGGAATAATGGTGTGTGTAAGGAAAGGGCTAAAAGGGGCTGTAGAATGGGTTAGTGAGGATGTCGAGGTAATGGAAATAAAAAAGTGGTAGTAGTAATAGAAGTATTACTTTGCTGGCAGCGTATAGACCACCAGGACAGGGATGGCAGGCAATTGAGATGGTCAAGGAGAGGGTCGATAGACTAAAGGACAGGCAGTGTGTTGTAGCAGGGAATTTGAATATGCCAGGGGTGAAATGGGTATAGGTGCAGAAGGAATGGGTAGCATGATGCAGAGAATGGCAGCACAGTCAGTCAACAGAGGATTAGTCCAGGTAGTAGAAACACCTGCGAGATGGAATGAGGAGAGTGTTGTGTCAGTGCTGGATGTGGTGTTGGTCAGACCTAGGAATGCTGTAGTTGGTGCAATAGTATTGGATGGTATAAGCAACCATCATATTCCGGTTGTGGAAATTGGGATTGGCAGGAAGAGGGATGTGCAAATGGCAGAAAGGTTGGTGTGGCAGTATGGGAGCGGAGACAAGAAGGGGGTAGAAATATTCCTGAGAGACAGGTTTAAAAAATGGTTTATGGAGGATGGTTTAAAGGGGTTGTGGAGGGAGTTTAGAGGATTAATGGAATTTATGTTGGAGAAATTTGTGCCAATGAATAGGTTACGGATTGGGGGAGATCCGTCAAATTATGGACAGGAGATTTTGAAATGAAGAAGATGTGCAAAAAATTACATGCCAAGTGGAGAAATGAAGGGATGATAAGATCTAAAGAAATGATGAAACAAATTGGTAGGGAGCTTGAAAGGAAGATTAAACAGGCAAATAATGTATTTCTGGGGAACATGGTGGAAGAAGGAAAAGGCAAGGAATGGTGGAAATTGTTTAGGTATGTTAGGAGGTTAAGGGGAGGAGAGGAAGGGCTCTCTCTGCTAACAGGAAGGGATGGTAAGCATGCAACAAATGACCAAGAAAATCGGAGATGCTGCAAGCGTAGTACTTGTCAGTGTTTGAGGCAAAGGAGGGTTGAAGTAGGGGGCAAATAAGGTTCAGGGGGTGTTTAGTGAGTTTAAGATGAGGGAGTGGGAGATATAAAAAGTAATTAGGGGTTTGGAGAGCAGTAAGGCAGAGGGACCAGATGGGATAGGAAACGCAGCACTAAAGTTTGGTGGCAAGGAGTTGGCTAAATATTTAGAAGTGCTGTTTAAAAAGTCCTTAGGAGAGGGTAGGTTACCACAAGATTGAAAGGATGCTATGGTGGTACCTATACACAAGCAGGGAGAAGATAGGGGGAGGCCTGGCAGCTACAGACCGGTGAGTCTCACATCAAGTACAGGAAAAGTAATGGAGAGGCTGGTGGTGCAGTATGTGGTGAGGGTTATGAACAATAGGAATTGGTTGGAGGAGTCCCAGCATGGTTTCAGGAGGGGTTACTCATGTGAGACTCAACTTGCTGGGTTATTAGAGGATCTGGTGCAGGTAGTTGATGAGGGGAAGCAGGTGGATGCCTGATTCATAGATTTTGAGAGGGCATTTGATAAGGTGCCCCATGGTACATTGATGAGGAAAGTGGAGGCGCTGATACCAGACAGGAGTGTAGTGGAATGGATAGGGGACTTTCTCAGGGGGCGAAGGCAGAGGGTGAAAGTGGGGGAGGCAATATCGGAGGAAGAGGAGGTTACGTCAGGGGTACCACAGGGAAGCGTGCTGGGTCCTTTGTTATTTACCATAGTGGTAAATGACATGGGTTTGGGGATTAGGGGAAAAATCAGATTGTTTGCAGATGATTGTGTTGTATATGCTGAGGTGGGAGAGGGGGGCAGAAATTTGCAGACGGACATTGATAAGATATGGTTGTGGACCAGGAAAAATAAAATGAAGATAAATGTAAGAAAAACTAACGTGGTGAGGTTCACAAGGAAGAAGATGATAAGCAGGAACATGTACAGATGGGAGGGACAAGAGATAGAAGAAGCAGCAGAATATAAGTATCTAGGGATTGTACTGCAGGGAGACCTCAGGTGGAAAAAACAGGTTGAGAGGGTGGTTGCAAAGGGAAGAAGGGCTCTGGGTATGCTGGGAAGGTTGTTGAATGGAGTCAGCTGTGAGATGAAGGAGAAGGCGTATGGCACAATGGTACGGCCAATGTTAGAATATGCTGCTGCAGTATGGGACCCGGAGGTGGAGGTGCGAGAACTGGAAAAGGTGCGGAGAAAGGCAGCAAGATGGGTGAATGGTAGGTGGAGAACGCAGCGGCAAGATTTGAGGAAGAAGGGAACTATAGGCCATTAGTGATGATGAGAGAAATGGGGTGGAGCTCATTGAAGGACAGGAGGAAAGTTGAACGGTTAGTCAGGATGTACAGGGTGGTGAATGAAGAGGGAGGATGGGGAGGGCTACACTGCAAGCTAAGTAAGGGGGTGTTTAGAGGAAGAGGAAACAACAGTGAGAAGCTTCATAGGGTGTGGAGGAGAAAGGAGCGGGGTTGGCAGTCCATGCTTGTGAGGTCTGTGAGGGAGGAATTGGTGTGGAATGTGTTGAGGGAGGAATTGGTATCTGTGAGAGGGGTTGGTAAATTCAGGAAGGGATTGGAAAAGGAGTTGGTTGGGTGAAGGAGAGTTTAGAGAGCTCGCCACCGGGCGGTAGCCGAATTGCGAGTGTATGTATATGTATGTATGTATGTATATTTATTACTTTACAGTTTTAGCATGTTTGACAAACTTTTCTTGTTCTGTGAGAGTAAAACCCATTTCACACAATTGTTTATTGAATTCAGTTACTTGAGTTCAATTCATCACAAACTTTTTAATGTAACCAATTAATAAAATACAAACATTTTTAGCAGTATCTTGACTTGTGCATGAGACAAAAATAATTGGTTAACCACACAAATTTTCATCATATTATTGTGTATTTTCTATTAAAAAATAATGCATCCTTATTTTGTAAAACTTTAAATTTATGCACATGATTCTGTTATTATGAGATTACTTCCATAAAAAAAAAAAAAACCTGTTGTTTAAAATTTTGGATGTAAAATGTTATAAACAATAATCTTGCAGGAAAAGACACATTCAAGAAATTGAAAGAGAAAATGGCCACGGTTGTGACAGTTGTATGATGTAATATAGTTTTCAGTGAATTGAATTAAATAAAAATTAAGAAAAATATGATCATGTGAAAGGGCCTTAATAGATCACTATTACCTAAACTTCAGTTTTGTTTGTATCTGTCTACAGCTATGATGTTTTTGTCTTATTTGTTTCATAAGCATACCATAAACCCTTAAGCAGGCAATTGGATAGGGATGTAATGTTTGTTAGATACATAATGAAAGTGCGTACATAATACAATGTGTAAGACATTAAGGGTTCTGCCTGCTTCCAACTATTTTGTGTGTTCAAGTACTCAGAATGTGTGAGCGCTAAGCGAGACATGCTCACTTTACTTGCAGGGTGCTCCACAGGTGTGCAGTCTTTCTGTCGGCAACTCACCTGAACTTAAAAGCGGCAATCCCGTATTTTTATTGCACCCAAATATAGAAATAACTATAATGTATGTCTAAATACAACTCTGAAAATTCTGCATAGAAAATCTGGCAGCTCAAACAGATTCTGAAAACAAGTGTTTTAGCCATGTTCACATCCAAAAAAATAATACTTTGAGATAAAATGAGAATTTAAGTGAAGTGAAGAGATGTGAGCAGTTCTTCAGGCTCCTATCTGCCTGCCTGGGGCAGGAAGTGCGTTTGTTTGAAATACTTATTGTTCTAAGAAACTACTAAATTGTATCCAATTTGCTGATGTATGAGAAAAATTCATCAGATAGCTGTTGAGTGCGTTCAAGACCTCGCACACATTAAAAACACAATTTCAGAGCACTGTTACAAACTGCTTTTTGAAAGTGCTGTATCTCAAAATATATGCATCAGATACACACAAAATTATTTAAGGACCATGCAGTCAACCTTCCTACAGACTTTCGATCAATAAAATAACAGAGTCGCTGCTGGAACTCCCATACATACACGCAGTGCGGCGATAACTGTGCATGCCAGTTGAGAGCCTTGCACTTTGCGGCGATGGGGCATTTGATATGCGTGGCAGTGTTACCCTTATAGCTTCCGTACTTCTTGGCTTCAAACGTGGGAAAAAGGGCTAAGTAAGCTGAAGTCTGAACATCAAGGTCTTGAGAGCCAATGAGGGCAAAGCAAGGTGAGTATGGAGTAATGCCAGAATGCAAGGAGGGGCGAAACGGGAGATCTCCAAAAACACACCGTTGACCAGCAGCATTGTCCAGCACGATTCCCACATGAGAAAATCCGGGAGCGACCCATGTTGAAATATCTCTTTGGCATGAAATGTTTCTTAAATGTTTTTCATATATGGACCACTACAAAATATCGAACTGTTTTTTAATCATGTGATTTCTACGAAACCACTGCAATGTAGGCCTACTTCATGTGCCAGTCAGAGCCTTAAAGTAAGTTACATAAATGAACAATAAAAAGAAGATCGCAAGAACTTGTTGAGAGCTGTCCAAATCTCTCAACTCAACTTGAATGTGAATTTTCTCTTAATTAATTGATGTCAAAATCAGTTCATGCAGGAAACACAAAACTTTACAATTTTTAAGTTGTGTACTGTCATCCAAAGACTTTCAAAATTCCGAAATACACCATTTCCACCTTACAAGTAATCAGTTATGTATTTATGTGTATATTCAACAAATTATATTATAAAGATTTACTCTGTAATAATGGATTTTATGAACATTATTTTGGTAATAGGATAAATTCTAGACTATAGAATGTGTTACTGGATAGTTTTCTTGAATAGGTAATTTTAGAAATTCCTTTAGTAGTCTAAGGATTTTGGTTGTTTATATATTTTGTCTTCTGAAGACAAAAATGACTCTTTTTTTTTTTTTTTCATAGAGAGGGAAGTTGCTCTGTAACAAGTCGTAGGTAAATGTATGAATCATGGAAGGCATAAATACATTTGTGCAGTCTTTGAGGGCAAAATTATGTATTTTATCTTAGGCGGGTGTTTGTGTTGGGCTACATAATTTTAAATTATGGTTTCTTTCCAATGTTGAAGTTTTCCAGTGGCATAGTTTTTTAAAATGGTTATTGGAAACAGTTTTGGTCTGAATGACAGATAAATGAACATAGTAAATGCTTTGGTTATGAATGGCCGCACAGGTTTTTGTGGATTGATTCATCTCAACATTTGGAATAAGCTTGTACATTATAACGGTTATTTGTATAGGTACTTACTACAACTACCAGTTTTGTAATTTTCAAAAGAAAAGAAAATGTATCCAACTTACATTTGTGTGATTAAATTTTATTGTGCCTGTGCATCACGACCATGTATCTCATTTGTTCATGATATACGCACATATATGAAATACCTAGTCACAAGCATTGCACTGATCCAAGATGTTGGGCTAAATCCACAGGCACTGCATGGTACAGTCCATTCACTGTTACTTCCAACTTTTCTTAAGCTCTGCAGAGGATATTCCTCCACCTTGTGCAAACAAAACTTAATGAAGTCTAGAAAACTACACCAAAGGGACAACACACAGCATTCGTACGCATGCACTTAGTATAATGATATTTTATGTTAGAACTATTTATTTCTAGGCATTACCATCACACATATTTTATCTCTGGTTTTATTCATATTGATTATAATTAAGTGTTTAATTTTACAAAAATAGGATATGTACTGGGTTTGATTAAAAAAGTATGAAGAAACCATGAATAGACTATTGAAATGGTGACATTTTACATAAAAATAAGTGTTTCAGAATAACACATTAAGTTATTTACATGGTGAGTATTATGGATTGCCATTTATGTATTACCATCATTGCCTTTCAGATTCAGAAAGTATTTTCTTTTGTGTGAAATGCCTTAGACAGCGGAAATATATACGGTATGTGTAGGATTTCGTTTTGAAGATAAACATGAGGAATGCTCTGGTTCGTACTCACCATACTCATATAAATTCTGTGGAAGAATATTTTGATAATAGTAGGACCTCATTGTAAGGCATATACTGTTATATTGCTTCTACATTCATATGCTTGTTTATTAATTGTAATGATTTACCATGTAAGCTGTGCACTCGTATTTTGTATTATGTATATTTTCTCATTTAGTTAAATGCTTATTTTATTATGGCACCTACTATTACTATGCTTACAATTAATATAATGAATATAATCTGACAAATCCCAATCCAAATTGAGTTGGATGTATGAAGGATGCTAAAATTAACTAAGCTTATTATATTTGGTCCAAAATGTGTTGCAGTGTAAGTTTTTGAATGTGGAACTGAATGACTATTTTAATCAATATTTCAGAAAGCATTGAAAATGCAATACTAATTGGATAATTTGCTAGTGAATAAAGATATGCAACCACTACTAAACTAGTCAATGCCATCAAATTATGTAATGGAAATAATTGGAGTGATCTTATATTATGTTACATTTCATGACAATAAGTGTAATTGCTTTATTAAGTTTAACTTTTAGTTAGCATTTCAAAATTAACAAAAGTTTGCCATGTGTTATTGCATTAGTTGCAATCATTTTATATTTGGCACAAAACTTTTTAGCCACTGAGTGTCAGCCTATCGGTGAGCATTACCAAACTCTGTTGAAACATTTATAAGTTTCCGCCCTATCATTATACATCTGTTGTGAAATTTGAATTGTAGTAATATAAATTACAATTCTATATGTATAGGAACAATTTGAATATAGTAAGTTAGGTAGAAATTAAGCACGTACGTGATATATTTGTGAGTATATATTTATTAGGAAACTGCTGGGCCAATCAGTTGTTGAACATTTGTTGACATTTAGTAAAAGTGTTCAGACACTTAACTTTACAGATTGGCAACATCTAATAAATGTAGCTGTAATTATAACTTTTATTTACTTATAGTTGGGTGTAATATAGAAAAAATAAACTACATATCCTATTTTTTTCATGCACAGCTGACGTAAATTTTTTTTGTTGGATTAACCCATTATCGTAACATTCTTAACATCTTTCTCCAAAGACAGTCTTGAAGTCATCAAAATCTGTTACTCATTTCTTAACGAACCTTTTTGTTTTACTATGCGACACAAGTATTTATTTTGATGTAGGCTTTATGCTACTCTCTTTTATCCTTGCAGATCCTTCACACATTCTGTGACAACACACGCTCTTATCATGCTGTTAATTTGTTTGAAATGTATACTTTTCAAAATTCTTTGATGGTTGAGTACAAAAAGAATGTATACTAAAGATTATAAATAGACTTTGTGAACCACTGCTCTTTTGCAACTACTGTTGCTAGCACAAGGTTTACTATGCACCACAATTTCAGTGAAAGCTTTACATGCAAGCAAACGAAAAACAGTGAGAATTGTTCGAAGCCCGTCGCCATACTGATGCTAAATGCTAGAGCAGTCACCAGCACTGGGTGGAGTGCTACACACTATCTTGTGTTGACTAAGCGCAAGTCATACTTCATTATCATACCTACGAAATATGGTTTCCTCTCAAGGGAGAATTAATTATGTCCTTTATTCTGAAAAATAGTCATGAGTTCATGCCAATATTCATGATTTTTGGAGTGCATTTGAGAAATATTATGCTGAACTGACTGAGAACTAGGCAACATCACACTGCCGTGATAGGCTAGGGGGAGGAGCATGGGAGATTGACTCACCTTGAGTGGCTAAGGAGTTCTGTGCTGGGTGTAGAGGAATTCAATTCATGTACCAATTTCAGGCTCTGATATATCCATCAGGTGGGCAGAAGAGAGAGCAGTCAATGTGGTATGGATATTGCAGTAAAGGGTGTTGATTCCCATGAAAAAAATTTTTATGAGACACTGAGAAATTGTTTTAATACAAATAATTTTAAAACAACTGTTTAGCTGTTAGTTTTCCAGTTTCATGCATGGAAACACGAGTGCAGACAAATACTGTGACTGTCATCAGACCACATAATTGAAAATATGAGACTCATAACCTCTGGGATTGGTGTGGTTAATGCTGTCCTCAGCAAATATTGATTATATAGCAATATTATTCGTAATTTCACTTATAAAGTTGTGTATATTCTTTGTACTGCTGGTCCAATTCTCCTTCCCCACCACCCTTGGGCCATGCACATGAGTAGTTAGGTGTGAGTTCCTTTCATGAGAAAAATTCTTAAAATGCCTGTTGACATCAATGTAAACGGAATTAAATTCAGCACCAAAAGAGGGAGGCCATGATCTGGCAATGAAAAGTAATGGGGTTAGTAGACGTGTGAACTAGATAGTACAGAATTGAAAAGGTTGAAACATTAAAATCTAGGTAGCATAGTAGAAGCTGAAGCAAGAACCAGGGAAGAATTAGTTAGGAGGGGACAACAGGTGTGTCAGAGATCTAGTGTGGAGAAAGAGGAGCAATTGATATGCAAATATGTGCTGTATCGGTCATACTATGTGCCGATTAGTTGAAATGTGGACAATGGATAGTGATAGATGTGGGGAAAAAAAAAGAAGTGATGGGTACGAGGCTTATGAGGAGCATGCTGACAATTAGGTGGGACAGGATTAGAAACAACGACATACGAGCAGGAGTACATGATCAGGATGAGATATTTATAATTCTGGAATGAAGTGGTATATTCCATACATGGTTACCCAACTTTTCTGAAGCCCTGCTAAAGTTCTACTTCCAGGGAATTCGTCCGCCTCATACAAACAAAGTTTAGAAAATTTCACCAGAGGGCCAACAAACCACATTCATGCGCACTCAGTGTAATAACATTTTGCATAAGAACTATTTCTTACTAGGCATTGCCAATACACATATTTTCTCTCTTTCTGTATTTATATTAGTTATAAATTAGATATGCAAATTTATAGATAAAATATGAGAAAAAGTTAAATTCAATCAAAAATAAGGCTGCCTTAAGCAAACCCAGGGTCACTCTCTCTCTCTCTAGGCATGACAGCGGTCAGTTCTCTTGTGTAATTTAATTTTTAATTTTGACTACGCATCCTAAAGACAGGGCGATGGAAGAGAGCCGTTGTAAGTCTAGTAAATGTTCGCTGGCTATAGAAGCAGGCAGTCTACATGTGCTAGATTGGTTAATTTTAGTGCAATTTTGCAAGCCCTCAAGATCAGGTCTATGAATGCTTGGGATTCCTCGACCATAGAACTGCAAATCGTAAGCCTATATCAAATGGGTTTGATCAACTATTGCACTTGATTTTCTCGTTGATTGAACAGATCCATTAATTCCATCAGAAGAAATGTCTACAAAATTTTTCTTAAGAAATTATAAGTCAGAGGTCTTAGGTAGGGTGTTTCAGTTTTTGGTGGGTGTGTGTTAAGATGATACCCTGCTAGGTGTGATGGAATTTTGTTTAATTAAACTACTCAGTTTAACAGAACTTATTTTATAAAAAATTTTACTCCAGAAGATGTGTTATTAACTGGAATAATTTATTTTTCATGTAATGCTGTTTTTGAAATTATTGGCTCTGGAGAGAAAGCGTTATCAAAGTTATAAAGTTGTGAGAAATTTCAGTAACTGATTTATACTCTTATTCGGTAAGAAATCTCATTGAAAATGATTATTTCTGATAAGTATAGCTGTTCATATGTGTCTAATGTTGATTTGTTCAGTATTTCTTAGATTTCTGATACTTCATGATTTTTCATACTGTGTTTAATGAGGGGAGGTGTTACCTGATGGTAACTGGGTATGAGAAATTTTAATCCACATAGTTCTTGTTTGTCTAGCTGCTCCACAGAGAAATTAATGGTTTTACTAGACATCTCTTCCGCAAGCACACATTTTCACTACACAAATATCAAACACTTAAAATAAAATAAATAATTTTAATTTTGTAAACACTTTAACTGCTTGTGATACATAACATATTTAGGAAACAACCAAACACATCATGTATTGGGTGTATTTTCAAAGGTTTGATTAAAAAAGTGTGAAGAAACCGTGAATAGACTACGACGTGTACAGAGACTAGGGGGAGAGATGATGTCCAAACTGCTAATGTAAACTAAATATATGAGAAGAAGGTGCCAGGGAACACCAAGAAGTAGGTGGGAGGAACAGATGATGACAGGAGCACAGGAGAGGGGAGAAGATTAGAACAAGATCTGGGAGGAAGAGGGGTGGAGAGATGGAGATGGAGACATTTTGCAATCCCAACTCATCTGAAGGCTGGAAGCAGCAGTGGATGATCACAGCTTGTTAGTGATACTACAATGCACATGTTTGTGTGGGATGTGTCTATAGTTTGTGGAATAGCCACATTATGTGTTACTTACTCTTTAAGCATTGCCCAGCTTTCAAATGATGCCCTTATTTTTTGTTTGTGGTGTGCAGTTTCCTTACAAATGGCTTAGCTGACAGTGTTCTGCCAAGGTGAAGTTTGTAGGTGACTGTGATATGGGGTTTTAATATTTTCATGTACTTTATTTGGTTTAACACATTTTCTGCTCCAATGAAAGGGGTAAAGCATGTTTTTCGATTATGGGGTTTGATGACTGTCAAATTTATTGTACATTGGTATCTCCATGCATGAAAACAGACAGATAAATGTACCGTTTGCTATCATTTCAGACTGGTTGTAAATTACACTTTCATAGAAGTGTATCACTGTTAGAAACTTCCGCAGTTACGTTGCAGTACCTGTATTTTGTTAGTTGTACATGTTATCATCCTACAGTTATTGGAAGACATGATAGTTAAGACTTACGAATTCCTCAGAAGTTGGGAATTAAGTAACAACACAAGCTAACCTTTACCATTAATTTTACTTGCAAATTAATAAAGTTAGAAATTTTTATTCACTTGGCAAAGGAGACATTTCATATTTTATAGGAATGGTGAGAACTCATTTGCAAAAAGTATATTTTGTACAGTGGCAGAAAAATGTTCAAAGTACAGTGTGTTAAAAGTGATGGAGAAGGATGTGATTAAACATCCTCCTAATTGTTCTTATAAAGAAAATCTATTTAACAGAATTTTCTAAAGTGTTATTCAATTTAAAAGTGATTTTGGCAGCACTTCCACAGACTTCTCAACTTATGCATGGACACATTTTTAACTTCTTGTTTCTGAAGATGGTAAGTGTGCTATACTAAGCAGCTACTGAAACTGAAAGTTAATTTTTGAAGAGTTAAAAAATTTTGCTTAATGTATACATATGAATGATGGAAATATGTCTTTTTCTTGTAGTCAAATACTGTTGTCTTGATGATGTGTACGCATATTCCAGGGAGCCGGAAAACCCACCCGCAGGGTATGTGAACGAGTTAACAATGGGAGTCGACCGCCACGTGGTGGCACGGGTGGACTGCTCCACCCCTGCCAAGCCTGTCACTGCGAGGGAAGGCTGCGTCAAGAAAGGTAAACTGTCCTCTCACTGGTTTGTGGCTCACCTCTGTGCAGTAAAATCTCAGTATAAAGTACTTCAATTAGAAGTATGTCTTTTAAAATCCCCGGCAGAGCTAATTTACATAAATTCATGTTTAGTATAAGTAGTTTTCAGTTTTAAGCATAACATTTCAAGTCCGCTTGTGTACTTTGTATCGAGATTCTACTGCTGGTCGTGTAAAATAATTGGAAGTGTATGCTAGTTTGTGGCTATGTCCTACTTGGAAAAGATATGACGCTACTCATTACCTTTCAAGAGACAAGACTCTGGCTGAGAGCTAGGAAGAGACACATTCATATCTTATTGCTTTTCTTTATTCAGTGGTATATGTAAACTTGTTATTTTCAAGTTATATCACAGATCATCATCTGCTGTGTACTCTATTATATTTCCTGTTTGATCAGGACCGTTATACAGTCTGTCCTTATGTACGTGCATTTTTGGTGATATTTAACACCAATGTATAAATATTCATATATGTCAATATTAGGCCACTAGGTTGCTAATTACATTATAAAAAGAAGATGGAATAGACAAGTACTCGCACGGCAGTACTTGTGCATACACACACAAAGGTTGCATGAACACATTTTCCACATAGATGTGCAGTCGTGACAACCAGCACTCGCTGCCTGATAAAGCTGGCCTAGCCAGCAAAACATTGACGTGTGACGTACCGGGAATGTACTCACATAGGTCGGATAGCATCAGGCGAGAATTTTGTTGAGGAGCTGAACCTGGCTCTCCTCTTAATGGAGTTCAGTTCTGTCAGGGTGCAGGAACTTTGCCTGTGTACAGAACTGGCCCCTGTGGCTACTCGGCAGGGTACAAAATCTTGATTCACAAGTGCAATTCTACGTTTGGCATGTCTGGCAGATGTAAGGCTACCTGGATGATGTTTCAATGTGGCAGTAATGGTCTGTGGAGCAAGAGTGGTGGGTGTAGGTGGTGCAGCCTGAATTTCCTGAAAGGTCTGTACAATGATGTTGGAAGAAGTACAGTTGGAGTCAGGTGAGCAATCACGGGTGTCAGAGCTAATTCAGGTTGCCTTAAGTACTCAGTGATACACTCAGGTTAGGCAGCAGGTCCGGAGCACTCAGGTGGTGAAAACAGATGCCGTACAGAAACTTTTCTTGGCTCAGGCAAGTGACGGAGAGCTTGTGCCTTTTCTCTGGGTGGAAGGCTAGCTATTTGTTTCACTAGTGAGGGTTGATACTCGTGTGCTCGATCCGATGCAGCTAGTGTGGCTTTTACCTTCTCTTTCAGTCCCCTCCTTTTGGCAAAAGGCATCAGGATGCGGAAATTACCCCACCAAACCTGTATTGAAATGACGTATGTCACCGTGAGGGTACGTGGTCTAGTACCTGTCTGACCACTTTGGGGGATTACAATTCCCCAGCGGAGCCACTCCAGGGAGAAGCAATTGCCAAATTAGTATTGCAGTTTCACAGACGTGTACCTGTGAAGGCTCCTCTGTTCCCACAATACGGGATTGGTGAAAGGATGGCCGGTTCTAGTGTGTGATCTGTGCAAAAGCAAGTGTGTGGTTCGTCTCAGCGATTCCCTGCGAATACCTGCAAGTACATGAGAAGTGTAACTACAAGGTACTACGACTACAAGGAAGGTTACTCTAATTAAAGGTCACTCGTGTTTTATTTTCCGTGAAAAATAAAATCATGGTGAGAGCACTCTAGCTTTGGGCCAGCGACGCAGGCTTCAGTCCTTGAAAACTATCATTAGGATGGCCGGTAGAGGCGACTGACTCAACAAGGCAATGCGTAGTGAGAAGTACTGGAGAATCTCTTGCATTGTTGGCATGAGTGTTGATGGAACGACGTGACAGTATCACTAACACGAGCTTGGGAAACTAAGCAGGTACGTGACAGGATGCTAGTCTAAAAAACTGGGATAAGAGCCACTGTAGTTACAGGGTAACTGCAGGGGAGGGGGCGTAGGCCTAACTGCAGGGGAGGGGGTGTAGGGCTGCGGGGTACATAGCGTAATAGCTCCTGACTGCGTAGTCTACCCTACCGCAAGCTTTGGTGATGTATACCGTAGAGTAGACAGGAGATTGTTCCAAGCAGCGCGTGCTGGAACGACGGTAACAATACAAATACTTTAACGTTGACGGGGAGTGTGCCTGAGCAATGCGTGCTAGACAACTGAAGACTGGTCATTTTAGTTAGAACCGAGCAACGCGTGTTGGAAATAAAACCTTCCGCAGATACACTAGCCGTCTCAGCTTATATACTACTCGTGGGTCGGTTCCCAACTCTCATTGGCTTGATGCCACTAGAGTGAGTGGTGGTCACTGAGTGGGGGGTGCAAATGCATGACTAGCCTCTGTAACGTCACCGGCCGGCTGGAATGGTATGCAAAACAAAAGAAAAGCAATATTATTTCTAGTGCAATCTAACGGGGAGTAAATGAATTCGCTTGTCCTCCTAGCATGATTATGGTGGACCGGTGAATAATAAAAGCTACGAGGCAGACAGTACAATCTTATCCTGACGTAATAAAATTAACCTTCAAACTCCATGCAAAAACCTGAGGGATGGAGCTGAAGTCATTAAAATTAAATGTACAAAAGGACAGGAATTCAAGTACTCAACAGTGTAGTACTTGTCGACAGGCACACACACAAAGAAGGATGACACATTTCCCATGCGGTTGTGCGATCACTATGTTGTATGGTGGAAGGGCGCTGTTGGTGTGTGCCTGTCGACAAGTACGGTGAATTTACGGCGTACGGCGGCTTGCTCCCCTTGGACTCAACAGTTTGTACCCGTCATGAAGGAATTGCAGACCCCAGGAAGATCTAAATGCAGCCCTTGCCCCTTTCACTCTCTTTTGAACACCACCACTGTAGGTAAATGGCATATGGACCAGACCGGTTTGGAGTGGGGTGGTGACCGTGTTTGTCTAGACAGTGTAGGTGATGGGGCCACTGACCACGCCGTATCACTCAGACTCCAACACCGTGGTGAGAAGTCAGTTGAGTTGCTTGATGTTGACAGTGGTCTCGACACGGTGTGTCCCGCCAGGTCGGTCTCCCCAGTTCCAGACTGCTGTCCCTCTCTGCATCACTAGTGTGTGTTGAGAAAGGCAACCTCCAAGCTGATAAGACGCTCCCACCTGGGATGTGTTCACTGGTGCCGTGAGTGGCCCATAGGAGCCGGTCCCCCCAGACCTGAAGAAGTACCCCTCTCTGCACCCCTAGTCTGCGTTCAGAAGGACCGACCCCAGACTGGCAGTCCAACTCCCGTGGAGCAATATCCTAGTGTAAGCTATACTGTTCACCATACAGGTGAACCAACTGGTGCCCGTCCAAGGTGATTTTGTAGATATTATTAAGAGTCGTTACGGGGAAGCTCAATCCCCGGTCTCCTGCCGTCCCCCAATTAGGTCTGGTTTCTACAAGGAAAGGGACAAGGATACGGAAGTGATATTCCAAAGTTAACTTCCCAGTGTTTATTCCTTGAACGGAAATAAACAGTAATGATGAAGGCACTACCTCCTATCCCCCGAGGGCTTTCGGAAGGTGAACACCCTATGGAAAGTAGTTATTTATACTCTCCAGCGGCATCCCCTTTTCTTCATATAGCATAGGGGGTTGGTCCTGGGGAGGGGTAGCAGGTGTGACTAGCGAGCCAGAGATCCTCGATGAGAGTCACGCCAGGCCAACACAGGAACCAGGTTCAAGCCTCGGTGCTAGTAGGGGCATCTGGTGGCATGCTGTGGTACGTGGTGAACCTTGACACATGACTTCAATGGCTTGGCCGGTGAATAATAATTATTGCGTGGAGCGTCCGCCCTCTTTCTTAGTAGATAAATCAATCTCTAGTGCCTCGCTGGTAATGGCAGCCAATTCAATCTCTATTGCAACTGCCCTGTGTTCATTTGTACTGATGAGTAGAAAACGATTAATAACAACTGAGATGGATGACATGCATCTTGAAAAAGATGTCATGCATCAATTCGTGCCCTCCCCTCTTGCTGCGTGGACTCAGCTGGAGTAAAGGAACAGGGTTCCATTGTCATCTGTTGAGGTCTTCGATTTGTGCCACAATCACAGTGGTCTCACTACTTCAATGGCATAAGAATAGGCTGTGCTTGGCAGGTGGCCGGGTGTGATTCACTTGAGACAGCGCGGATTCTGCTAAACGATACTGTCGCTCTCGGTGGTGTGGCACATGCTCATCTTCTCTCTCTCTCCCTCCTTCCCTCTTTCTCAGCTAGTCTGGCTGCGTGAGGAAGTAGAGTTCTTCATTCCGTGAGATATGAGTGTCGTGCAGGATATCTGGTGTCAGTGATATGTGAGGCCCCTTTGATTATAGTCTGCTGATCTACATTAACAGCTGTAAGGCTTGGTAATGTACATATGGCCATGGTGGCTGGGACACTGAATAAAATGTGATCCTTGGGGAATGATTTGACGCATGTCTCTATCTCGAGATAATGCTAAAGGCGCTGACTGCCCTTCCGAGATCAGTAGGCGATCCTACCGCTGCGTGTTTGTTGCTAATTTAGCCCGGTGGGTCGTGGTAGGTTCAATAGGGGCCCACTTAGTGGGAGTACTGTCTGAGGGGAGGGCAATCAAACCCCAGATTGAGTCGAACCGTGATAGTTTCCCTTCCGGGGAGAACAATCTTCCTCACTGCAAGAGCTGCCAAAATGTGGCACGTCAGTGTCCCGGGGGTACGTGTCGTGATACAGATAAATCAATAGTGATTGTAGGGGTGGATGATCCCACCAGAGGGGTTGATGTATGCAATGGTTGCATGGGCCGGCGTGCTGGGATGTAGTTTACGGGGGAAGGAACTACGCAGAATTTCAGGGTGACCTTCGGTGGTAGTCGAATCTGGGTTACCTTCCCGGAAGCTAAGCGAATTATACACGTATTCCATATCTCTTTTTCCTGGTCTAGCTTGGGTGGTGTTTTAGTTATTGTAAGCAGGAGAGCCTTCGGCTGGAGGTAGCTTATTAGTTCCTGATTGGGCCGTGGCCAACAAGTACCGAAGTAGTCGGACTTTCGGTCAAAGGGAATGAGTGGTGAAATTGGTCTAGGTGTACAGTCGGGGTTTGCAGATGGGGGCGTATCCTCACACGTAACTTCTGTGTGTACTTTTGAGTTAGTTAACTTCTGTAAAGCTCATCACTCTCTGCGCCGGTTACAGCTCTGGATACCACCCTTCTTATTGTGCATCAGACCAGCCTTCTGTCCTTCCTGCAGACGTACAGTCCTGGGGGGGTGCGTCTTAATCACACACACCCAAGCCACTGATGGAGAGATGTGCTGTCCGGAATTAGGACACCACTGAGTGTAGGCGAGGAAGCACCGGAAACCCAGGAGTAGCAGAATGTCTTTTCGGACTCAAATAGCCTTATTCAAGTCCCGTCTGTTGTGGAGTTTGGCACGCCTCACGACTATTCCTTAGTGGGGTTGATATTGCACGCAACATAGTTTCACTGACAGAATTAATAAAACAAACAAATGAGCAAGGATCTAATATTAAAAGTAAGGTAGTTAAAAAATATCAATTTTACGTAATATTTATTATTACGATTTTGGGAATGGGAAATCCGGATTGGATTATAACTCTTGATAAAGAATGAATTATTTATGTAATTAATTCAGGCGAAGGTAAGCCTGGAAAAAGATTAAAGCAAAATTATTCTGATTACAATTTTACGTTAGATTACGCTCTTTACAGCGTATCCTCAAAAAGGGAATTTGTCCAGAAGGGAAAATGTCGCGACGACCTTCTGCTACTGCGGAGTCAAGGTAAAAGGGGTGCAAGGGTTTAGAGTTGTGTTTACCTCTGGAGTGACGTGCAGTCTTCGGTTGTGGGAAGAGCATTCTTCAAGCTGCTGGAGAGGTTGGAGCCTTCACAGGCTATAGGAGAGGAGAGAGAGGTCTTGGTCAGACCCTGGGAGTGCTCGCTGACCTATGGGGCCGGGGACTGATGAGAGGCGTGCTCGTTCCTCCTTATATAGTTGAAAATCCCTGTATCACCAATCTTCCGGAGGTGTGGGGGAAGTTAGCCTTTCGTCGTAGGGGTTGGTTTATCAGGGTTCTGGCAGTGCTGCTAATTTCTTATCTCCCTGTACTGAGGTGGCGACAAGTTTACCACCTCTGCTCGAGGCTTGGTGGGTGTGACGTCATGGGGCAGCAGAGGTGTTGCAATCCTGTGGTGTCAGTTGAACTTTCTTCTCAGCTATCTCGGGATAGTGGCTCATTGGGTAAATCAATCTTGACTGAAGGTGGTGGCGACCGTATGTCGGATTCTGGGGGGGCAGTACAATTCATAATGAAATGCATTAATTATTTTTACGTCCGAGACTGTCCAACGCATGGAGTCTATTCTGTCGGCACGTTAAGAGTAGACTGCCACTGTTTGTGACTTGCCTCAAGCTCTTGCTTGCTCGTTTGTGGAACAAAGTTGCCCGTAGTGTGCGTAGCAGTGGGGCATGCATCAGATTATATATTAAAATAGGTTACCTAAAATATCTAACAAAAATAAAAAAATTTGCCCAAAACCTCATTCGCAAAAGACGTGTGTTCCGGGCTAATTGCTGTGTCCGCCTAGTGTGGAAAGATAAGAAATTTGATCGTGCCTTCAGTCTCCCTATCTTACACACAGCAGAAACTTTCACACTGAAAAAACTATGGAACTTGCCAGCCGAGACCTTCCATCATTTCACCTGAGCACTATGCTTGGGGAGTGCGAGTGTGTTGTCAAATGAGGTGCTGGCTATATACAAAGACATACCTTACCATCATACATCGCCATAGAGAAGAAAGACACAGAAATACTTCAATACATAAGCACTCTGAATAAATTTGTACATATTCAACAAGAAAGAAATTTTATGTCACAATGTTTTTGGTGCTTGGTTAAACTGTCTCTCGTTTCTGACTTTGTAAAATATTTTGTGTTATGGCATAACCCTTGATATACAACACAGTATCTATACTTAAATAAAGAAATCAATCCACAATGATTTTACTGGCTTAATCACTGTCTTTGAGCTGTGAATTTCTGGGAAACATGTCATATTTATTTACAAAATTTAAATACACAAAGGAAAATTTTAGGAACTTCCTGTGGAAACTGCGTTTCAGTAACTTGACTCCAAGGAACGCCTTGAAACATTATTTACAAAGACCTTGAAATTTGCTTTTACACATAGGACACTAAACTAGAATTTTTCAACAAATTCTTTAACTTGCATTAACAGTAATCTTGTGAAATATGACATTGTTGACTATTCAACTTTTATATACATTGAGTTGATAGAAAACTTTTGACTATTCTCTTTAGACTTGCGTTAACAGCAAATCCAACAAATCTGAAACATTATGTAAATTTAATGGTTAAATAGAAAACTTTTGACAACTTTCTTTAAACTGCATCAACAGCAGACCTGACAAAATTTGACACAATTTTTACAACAGTTTGAAACCTTATTTTTGACAATATGTTTAGGTTGAAACGTGAATGCACACATAAGCTACTTTAGGGGCTGATGCAGGGCAATTTACGCAACACTCCCTACTAGACAATTAGATGCCCCCTTTTAAACTAGTTGTGGCAATTCGATGAAGTGTTTACTATTCTTCTTTCACTTTACTGGCTTCATGCGTACTTTGACGGTATGCCCATCCTGAACTATAGCACTTACTGGTTAATCGGAGCACTTCATTCCTTAGTTTTTGGCATCTTTGGTGGCCTCCCCCGCCTCCTCAGGGCAGCGTGTAGCAGGTAAGGCCAGGTATATCAGACGGTGGGCCTCCAGGGGGCGATGCAGTAACAACCTGGCGTGGAGTCGCCCCGACAGGCCCGGGGTGGCTGCAGTCTCTGTGGCGGGTGCTGCATCGTGTCGGGGGTTTGTCCTCAGCCCCGATCTGGGGCAGACTGAGGCGTCTGAGGGTGGTCGGTCACCCCGTCATCCGGAACTGCTGCCAGCGGTGCAGTGGTTCAGGTGGTGCTACTGCCTCCATGGCTGGCGGCGTTGTGTTTGGGGGCTCGGCAGACCCCCCCATCGTGTCGGTGGGGTGTGTGGAACGTCGTCTCGTTCTGGAGGCTTGACTCGGTGCTCCGGCAGCTGCCTGGGGCAGGTTCTGAGGCAGGCTTTCTTCTTTTGCCTCTCCAGGTGGACCTAGAGAGGGGTCCCGGGTGCCAATCTCGGCGTTAGGTGATACCGGGACTTAGGTGGCCGTCTGGGGTAGGCTCTGTGACATGTTTTCTTCTTCTACCTCTCCGACAGGTGGCACATTTCTTTTCATTGGTTCAGGTATCCACGATGCGGCTTCGCTCGCGGTGGTGGGAGACTCATTATTATCCCCATTTCTAGCGGTCTCCACGCGGGAAAGTCCGGCGGTTGGGTGCTTACGCGCTCTGTCCAGGTATGGCATGGCTGAAAGTACCAGCTCGATTAAGGTCTTCAGAAGGGCCTGGTCTGGGTGTGGACATCTTGTTTGACCTCCGCTTGGCGATAGTGGTGTTTCTGAGTCAGAATGTTATGTCGTAGCTGGTTCCTCACTGGTTTGGTCGGTTGGGGCCGGCGGTGCCAGATATGCTGAGCGAGGCCCGAGCTTGGAGGGTGTTGTTGGTGTGATGCTCTCCGAGTATTTGCTCTCCTCCTGAACTGGGCTTGGAGGTGCCCGCCTCCATTGGGGTTGCCAATTTAGGGGGTTTCACCAGAATATCTTACTGGGGCTAGTTGTCCACCCCCCTTTTTGGGCCTCCATTTTCCGCTTGAAATTAGTGAGGGTGGACAGCAGTGATGGGGTCACTGATCGGACTGCTTTCGATGGCCCTCGTGTCCAGGTCAGAGGATAGTCATTTGCTCCTCGGTTCCTTGTGTCCGGTGCATATGACTGTTCGGTCAGAACTTTCTTCTGTGTTGGTGAGGTGGCTGTTTTGGGGGTGCTTTTCACATCGCTGGGCGCTTCGGAAGTGATTGAGGTGGTGGCGTCCCTTTCAAAGTCGATAGCTTCATGAGGGAAAGGTCAAGTTTGTCCCAGTGTCACCTTGCGGATGTGGCCGTGGAGATTTTCCACCCAATAAATATTCTTTCAACGTCCAACCACTCCATTTTCCCGCTAGGCCGGCGCTGAACTGGCTGCTCGTCTTGCTGAGGAGGTGGGTGTGGCACCATGTTTCTTTTCTCCATGGCAAAAGCTCTAGTGCCCATACGGGGTTGTGGATACTTTTTCTGGATGTAGGTCTCTTGTGACTCCCAGGCTGTGTCCATTCGTGCCAGGGCGGCTTGGCGGACGTGTTCAGGTTTATGTAGGTGGGTTGGCAGATTTTCCTGCTGCCAATCTCCTGGCCGGCGTTGGGTGTGTTCCATGAGGAGTTGGCTGGGGCTCGTGTTCGTTGCGCCATAGTGCAATGAGGATCTTCGGGATAAAGCGATCCCAATGCTTATCATTGTTTGCCACACTGAGTTGAGGATTCATTTTTATTTCTTGGTTTCTTTGCTTAGTGGGGTTGGCCTGCAGGTGGTAGGAGGGGTAGTCCATGATTCGACCCCTCAGTCGGTGCATATGTTGAGCCATTTTTGGCTGGCAAACTATGTCCCGTTATTGGTAAGAATGCACTGGAGGTACCTCCAGCATGGGAAAATTTCTGACTCGAACTTCCCAGCAATATGATGGGTCTTCTGGCTTGGCAGCGGAAACGCCTCCACCCATCACGGAAATATGTCAATCACCACTAGTAAGTATTGGTTCCCTTTGGTACTCCTAGGATAGGGTCCCATTCGATCGGCCGCTATGTGGGTCCTTGGTGTGCGGGGTTGTCTTGGTTTGGCCGTTGGTGGGGGTACCGGGTATGTCTTGCCCTGACAGCATTTCTCGCAGCGGCCCACATATTGCCTTAACGTCCCGGCTTACTCCGTCCCAAATGTAGCGTCCGGCTATGTCCACCAGTGTTTCTCTGATCCCTGGATAGCCGGCCTCGGTAGGGTCGTGGTAATGTTAGCAGATATCGGCTCGCAGGTCTTTTGGTAGGTAGGACTTGTGTTCTTGATGAACTCAATATCTTACCCAGGACTTGTACCCATAAAACCTCGTACAGTGTGCAATAAAATACATTACGGAGGTCGGATCCAGGCATCAACTAAAATTTATTCAGTGTAATATTTTGAATGATCAGGTTTACTAGCCTAAAATATTTACAGGCTGTCATTTTGAAAATAAGTGACTTAGCCACTTAAAACATGCAGGTTTACATGTCTACCATAGTGCTACTTGTGGGAAGAATTTGGGGAAAATCTGTTGATTTTTCCCAGAGATATGGCATTAAAACTCCATTTTTTTTTGTGTTACAATCTTCGTAAATGGAGGACAAAATAGTTATCCATTAGCACATTTGATTGTATACTGTCAATATATAAAGTAAAACTAACATTGATTACATAGTTTCATAGATATAGCACACTAAACTAAAATTGTTGTATAATCCCCCCTCCCACACACACACACACACACACACACACACACACACACACACACACACTCTCTCTCTCTCTCTCTATATATATATATATCTCAAATGATCCTAAAATATTTTTATGTACCCCATTTTGAAAATAAGTACCTAATCAAGTGCAATCACTTATGTTTACCTTATCTGCCATAGTATTACATGCCAAATTTGGCGAGAATTGCTTTGATGGTTTTCAAGATATAATGTAAAATCTTAATATTTAAATTTGATGCTACCTTCCAAAATGACAGACTAGCAATTTCCATTTCAAAATTTACTGCTTACATAATGCTTTGCAGCCTTCAAAATTTGGTTTAAATCAGGTTAATGGGTCTTGAGATATAACGTATCACCCTCAATATTAAAAATGGCTACCATTTTGAAAGTACATGCCAGACATGGTCGAAAACCATAAAAGTCAGGTGTTCTTACTAATTACTGTATACATACTGAGTTTGCTGATATTCTTAAGAGTTCTAAAATTGAACCAGAGTGGGGAGGGGGTTTCTGGTATACGCACACAGATAGAAAGGAATGTGATGTCATAAACCTTTCTTTTCTTCTCAAAGTAGGCTTAAAATAACTACACAATTTCATTTTTATTTTTTATTGCCTTTGTACACAAATTTTTAGACAGCACAATTCCTATACATAGTCCGTTCACGGTTACTTCCAACTTTTCTGAAGCCCTGCTGAAGTTATACTTTGACGATATTCCTCCACCATCATGCAAACAAAGCTTAACCAAGTATACAGAATTACACCAAAAGGCATTACCAACATACCCATTTTCTCCCTGTTTTTGTTATGTAAATTATTATAAGTGATATATGATTTATGGGTCAAATGTAAATAAAAATTCAATTAAAAAATAATTTACTTTTATTTTAACACATGTGTAAAACATGTATACGTGTCATATCTAGGAAACAATAAAACACGTCATATATAGGGTGATTTTTTTAAAGGTTTCATTCAAAAAGGGTGAAAAAACCGTGATTAGAGTATAGAATAAAAAATAGAAAAAATATGCTTGGAATATTTAATATTTATGTTTGTTTTACTATCCCATTTTTCGGAATTGTGTATTATAGTACTGTCATGATGACTGACGGTAAATAGGGTCACAATCTGAACGTGCTTAAACAGGTGTAAGCAACAGAGAAATATTCTTATGTTATGATTATACATAGGGCAGGGTAGGCTGCCACCACAGTAGTTTTGGCAGTTGGATGTTACCAAAACCTGTTTTGTATAGGCAAAAATTACATAATTAATCTTGCTCATGACAGGGGAAGACTTGCAGTGCATATCTTAAGAGGGAAAGGGGTTCGTGAGGATACACAGCTCGGGGTGGGTCAGTCACAGATCACTAGACTGCAGTGAAGGAGATTTATTAATTTAGCAACTCTCACGAGAAGCAATTACAGTTAGCAATTTCAGACTACTGTTTCCAAAATGTTATTCTCCCTTTCAAGTAAACATGGTGTCCACATCTACAGTTTCAATTGTCTTGAGGTCTGCTCAAAGAACTCCAATCATGGTTAATCTTGCCAATTTTATCTCTACGCAGGAGCTCCCACGTGCCCAACTTATACACTTATTTCATAGGAGGGTTTGGGTATCTGCTTTCTCAAACTGATCTGAGACTCATACTTTCATTTTTCATTTATTTCTTAACTGATGAAATCACTACAAATTGATGTAAATAAGATGTCACACTGACCTGCTATTTAACTCTAAATTATCCTCGAAAGTAAACCTCTTATCACATTGTTATCATCAAATGATAAGAACATGCTAAAATATAGTAAAACACTCAACTTCTTACAATAGACAAATGATGTAGAGTTCATGATGATATATTTATTAAACATCCACAAGATGGGTTCCTGCTGAAGCAGGGTATTTCTATATTTCTTTGAGATTTCAAGTTCCTCATCCATCAGTTATGACTCAAAGAAATTAGAATACTGAAGGGGATTATTAATAATCCATACTGAAAAATAAGTTGTCACTCTAAATGAAGATTACTGTAACACAATTTATTTGCTGAAATCAAATACAATAAATCTTAAACTCTGATTTATTAAATTTTTGATTAAAAGAAATTTACGTTTTCACAAGACCGTAATAAACATCCAAGGTAAATCTCACTTTACTGATCAACAAATACAATTAAATCACCCTTAATTATCTCAAATAATATTTATATTATCATGTCTAACAAAGTTGTTAAAAGGGGACTTCTGAATACTTCACACCTTCATTCCTTAGTTCATCTTACCTACATGGTGGAACTAACTTCATTATTGTAGAAATTTATCATTGACTACTAAATAACTAAATGAAATTGCACTGAGTATCCACACCCAATTCTGCTATGTACAGCATATCCTTATCCTTTATCAGGCTCCTGTGAGCCTCTCCTGGGCTCTTGACATCCTTACCTCTCACCTCCTCACACAATCAATTTACCTATAGCAGTGTGCAAACACTGCCAGTATTCAGCAGCAACATCCACTGTGCTTCACCTGGCCTCACCCCATGGGTGATGCCTTAACGCTTACAAGTCACGTACAAGTGGCAGAAACATGTTGCTGCCATATTTTCTCGCAACTTGTGACTCTGAATTAATCATAACTGCTGCTTTGTGTAAAGCTTCCTTACTGGTTTTACTAGCAAACTGTGGAGATGTCTGCTGTTACAGTTTTAAAATAATTGAAATAAATTTTATTTAATATCAAGAAAAAAATTTTTAATTAAAAATAACATAACGTTGATTTCATTCATTGGGTTTGATTTCTGCAGGGCCACCTAGCTGAATGACAATTTATTATAACACAAGGGAATATTTCATAATTGCTTAAGTTGTTAATAAAGTAATAACATCTTAAGAAAATCTATATTCTATGTTCACATCATGTAACTTTAGAGCCTTAATTCTGAAATTCAAAATATATAAATACCTCACACGAAACAATTCTCTGTACAAATTAAGTGAGGTCAGACATTGAGAGGTCTGGTTTCAATTCTAATTAGGGGTTGGGGGCATCTCCTCACAGTATATCTTTTCATGTGGTAAACAATATTAGCAGTATTTTTTTAAGGTATTTATTGTTGTTTTGTTTTTACTGCTTAGGATTTCTGTAACCAAAGTGTTTTCTTCTCTCATGCTCCGCATATTTAATGTTACAGCAGATGTGGGTTTCACAGTATGTAAATGGGTTTGTGGACTAATGTTACAGGAAATAGAGAAATGCACATTCACCATTTACCAAAAGTAATATAATTGCAGTTGAGTTGTTAGTTTTATGAAGATAGCCCAGTTATGAACAGTACAATAAGAATTTCAATCTTGCAGAATCAGTGAATTTTCTTTGATTAACTTAAACATGTCTGGGTGAGGCAGAGATATGTAATGTAGTTCATATCATTAAAATACAAGAGAGGTTTTGGCCAGAATGATTTGGTAGCCATCAAGGCCAGCCTTTCCTCTCCCTGTCTAGATCTGTTTGCTCTAGGTTAGTGTAATGGTGTGTTTTGTTTTCGAGAATAGGTACTGTATGTTGCAGTACAATTTCACATGTTGTTGCTCTATTGTGGTCCTATGTTCAAATTCAAGCTGTGCTGCTTCACATTTGTGTAGACTCTGATAACCAGAATAGTTATCATTGAAACAGACATTTTAAACAATTTTAAGGGTTTAAGAAGGAAAAACATTACGACGAATTTGTGTAAATTCTATTCAGTAAGAAACACTTCAGAAGATATATACGTATATTTTTGTCTAGTGATATGTTTAGTTCACACCAATTTTTACATAAATGTGTAGTAGTAAACATAAATGTAAACTTTAAAAATAATTATTTAACTTTGAAAATGTACATTTTGTAGTGATTTTTATCTTGTTGGGAATATAAACCAGTATTTTAACTCATATTGTATATTATGCATAGGCAATAGAAGATGTCGGAACGCCCTGTGGGGTTATAAGGACTCTCTCTTGTAGTGTATTCATTACTCCCTAAAGCTGACTGTATGTAATTAATTTATCAGCAGTCTAACATTATTTATCTTTGGAAATCAATAAAATTATATTCAGAGTTCTAATAATTATTTTGATGCATGACACGTTTCAGCAATGGTAATTAGACAATTTCAGCTTATCAGCGTAGCTCACAGCACATCTGATTTCAATGGAGTTTGCATTACCATTGGCTACGAGACGTCAGAAGATTGTACTGTCTGCTCGGCAAGAATGGATGTTCCAGTCTGCGGTGATACCAACTTCAGTCTTCCACCGCATACGTTGCCGGAACTGACCAGCATGAACAGTCTTCACCGTGCTAGCCGTGGAAGATCTCGCCAGCTTCATTCCTTGCTATACCTTACTTCACCGCACCTTTGTGCCAGAAGCAAAACCTTTCCTCAAGCTCCATTGTTGGAACTTATCCTATCATGCCCTGCTTAGTAATCCAAGCATCGTGCCAACCCTTCAAACATCATGCCATCTGTCCACACTAGACACAGCGGCCCCTTCTGGGCAACAATGCAATAGGGAGTCAGTTATAGTTTACAGTGGTTTTCACAGCGCTATACTACCCCATCCCGTTTAGCATAGAAACAGGTCTCCTCTACCTGTCTTGCGTAGTTCAGATTAACGTAAGCTCTTGATAAATGCAGGAAGGAGTGCGTCATCACTTGTTTACTTCCACTAACACTAAATAAACATTACGTTGAAACCGATCCCTGAGTGAAATGCATATGATCCCGGGAACAATACTCGATTGAGCTAGTACATGCTTTGCTAAACCCACTATCACTAGCTACGGCCAACCTTTCTACATACTGCTGTAGGTAGAACGGTGGAGTCTCCTCACAGGTACACGGTTTTTCAGACCAGCTTGTCCGTTCAGTGCCTGGTTTTTTCCTCCACACCTTTGTGCTGGAAAGGACGTTCTGTGAATTGGGAAGACATGACTGAAGCCAACACTAACGTGTTGGGACTGCAGACAGCGAGATCTGACCGTCACTACTCATTGCGCCTTAGCACAGAGTGCTGTAATAAGGTGTCCGTCCGTCGGCAGCCACTCGTGTGGATCTACACTGTAGAGAGACACAAGTGCTGCCTTTCGCCTCATAGACTTGAGTGTGTTGTGCAAATTCCTTTTTGCAGCTGCAGTGGTCTTAAGGAGAAAGTGAAACAGGTGTTAATTTCCTGTGGGCGTTTACAAGAGCTAACCCAAAAGGCTTGCTTTGAAGGGTTTGATAAGTGGATTTTTTATATTATGTTTTGAAAATTAGTCCAGTGCTGTACATTATATTCTCCTGCTAGTAGAACTAACCAAACAGTACATCACAATTGTGCTTAAGATTGGTGTAGTTTTTAATGGAATTCATTTACCTGGCATTGGTCATAGTGGGAATTGTGGTCGTATGTGAATATACAGTGTTGAAGTATATCCAAGATGCTTTTGGAGTCATATATTGTGTTGTCATGTGAGATAATGCTATCAGGGAAATTGAACTATAAACCATATGTCCATTAATTAGCTCTGAGCAGGCACTTGGTTACACATACTGCTAACAGTGAGCTCTGTGAGGTGCATATTTTTGCATAAATACCAAAATTATAGTTGTATACCTAGTAGTGTGTAGAAAGCAAATACTGTTGAGTGTGAAAATATGAATTGTTTATTTGCATACCTGTAGTCCACTGTCTCCTAGCTTTGTGCCAACTTTAATAAAAAAAATGGAAACAAACTCTTTGTATGAGGTTTGCAGATAAGAGTTATCAGTAGTTTCTGGTGTGACGTAATAGTAATAGCTCTTGTTTATCTGCTGTAAAAATATTTTCCTACTCAGTGACAGCTGTGTGCTATGTTTGACGGTGAAATTTTTAATACAGATGGTAAATTTTACTAACAAAATTTGTACAGTATGTCAGGTTTTTAAGTTATTTAAACTGTTGTATTCTTAAACTTGCTTTTTGTTAACTGCATTTATTCAATTGGTAAGTTTCTTGTAGCTAACTGTGTAATGTGTACTGTTTTGAGTTCAAAGAAAACAATTGCATGTTCATAATTTTTTCCCAATAGTACTTTTTAATTGTAGATTTGGCTAGCAAAAGACTGATTTGTGAAAGTGACCATAAAATGTGTTTTTATAATAAACATTTGATTAATGTGAAAGTAATTTTTACATGTATGAGGTTTTGTTTTTTATGTGCAAGCCTTTTGTGCTTATGTAGTGTTGTTTTTTTCACAGCCAAATCACTGCCTACCATTGGTATATACAGGCCGCCTGCTGCTCGCAAGCTTGAAGCCTCTCAAAGGGACCAGGAGGTGGCAAAAAGTGAAGAAGCTACGCCTGCTAGTGCCTGTAAAAGTGAGAAACAAAGGTAGCAAACATAAAATTTCACTATAAACAAATTATGAATATGTAAGTTTATTTTAGCGGTATCAGTTAATTGTAGGTAATTATTTCAGATCATCAGTCTGTGTGTGAGTGCATCCGTGATTCAGTAGACATAAATACTATAAATCTGTGGTCTTCATCAGTTTGATGACTTCATTCAAGAAAGAGCTATGAATTGTCAGGAAGCAATAAAGTAGATATTAATTTTTTTTTATAGCATTAGGGCGTGTATTTAAAAAGAATTAATTCCGTCTGTGCAAGTTTGGTCAGTCTATCAGTAGTTATAATGCAAATTAATTAGTGTGCAATTCTATTATATCTTCTTTACTGTGTAACAGTTCAGGAAATTTCTTTAGCAAGAAAAATGGTATAATTTTTAGGTAGTTGCAGAGTACCGTTATTTGGTAGTAGTCATATCTGTTGCAAAAGTCTTCTGGATAACTTGGTGCCGAAATCACATGAATTTAGTTTGTAAAATTAATGTTCCAACAAAGTTATGATTTAATGTTGAGCAGACATAATGTTAAATGTACTATGTGTGTATTATTTAGCAGTACATATATTGCAGTGGCTCTGCACAATGAGAAGTAGTAGTCATTGGTACACTAAAAGAAATTGTCAGCAGCAATTTCTGGGATGTCTTCAGCATGGTTCATGCATCCTGGTACTAAACTTGGTTCGTTGGTTAATGGGCTGCATCATCCCTTATACAGGAACTATTGGTTTTAGTTTCATAACAGAAAAGTAAAGGTCATAAGTGAAAATGTTTCATTATAGAAGTTGTGCAAATTTTCATACCTGATTGTTGATAGGTGTTCCCTGGTTGTCATTAAAAGGTGAGAGTGAATTAATGTACAGTTGTATTAAGTTAATTGTTGTATAAATATGCATTACTAGTTAATATATAATGTCCATAATAATGGGAAACGTAATTAGTGAAGCTTCTATTGTCACATTTTTCAATAAATACTCCTAAATTTGAATCAGTAAGAGATAAATTAAAAACTGTGGATGACGTGGGCTCTTAATTTGAGAGGTTCGGTTGGTACTTAGCAGTTTGGTCTTGAGTGCCGGTGAGTGTGAAATGAGGTGAATATGGAGCAGCAGTGGTGTGCAGGGGGTGGGGGTTGGGAACACCCCGATAAAGTCCATCGCCCAAAAGTAACATTCACCTCATTTCACACATATGTGAAAATCTGGGTTGGCCCCGGCCCCACTAGGAGTCACACCCAGTTCACTTTGGTTGGAGGCAGGTACCTCGGTTTCTGTATTGACATTACAACTAGCGGTGACACAGAGTCCTGGTATATGAAGTCTAGAGGCATTGGAATTTGAGCCAAGAGTAAAGTCGTAGCTTCAACAAAGATGTATAGGAATTCTGTTTGTATAAAATTACAGTAGAACCTCAATTTCACGTTCCCCTTAATTATATTTCCCCTAAAATACACAGATTTATTCATGTACCACCATTTTCCATGTTTACAATGTATTAAATTCCTGCAATTAACACTGCGGTTCATGGTTTCCCTTCATTTAGACTTATTTTTCAATACACGTGATCAAAAAATTTGTAAATTCATTTTTTACAGTCTTCTTTAGAAAACACATTCATGCAGATGTTGAGGGTACAATAATATGTGTACGACACAGTTTCATAGGAAAGTTGAAGTGTCACTCCTGAAAATGTTTGGACGGGACAAACACATCATCTGATCTGCAGCATGATAACTTAAAGGGAGATATGTACTCACCTGTAATTTGCATAGTTGTAAATAAAACTTAAAATATCACTGGGGAAAATCAAAGTAAACAAATGTTATCTGTCTCTGTTTACAAATAGTAGTGAAAAACCTGCCCTTAACAATGGTAAACTATCTTTACATTACTACAAAAATTGACATAAATAGTAAACGATGCTTAAAATTGATCAGATATGAGCTTTGGTAACCTAAAATAGTGAACTGGTATCTGTACTACCCATTAATCTGCATTAACATAAATTAACGTCTCACAAAATTCAGGAAACTACTCAGTTTATCTACTCTAATGTAATAAAGAGGTAAAGTTTGTGAGTTGGTTTGAGGTAATCTCTGGAACTACTTATGCAATTAAAATAATTCTTTCACTGGCAAGTAGCCTGGACCTCCTGGATGAACATAGGCTATATATCATTACGTTATTTGTATTTTTGCCATGTCCCTATTACTTTAGCTAGAATTGTTATTTTTTTACACTTAATTTTAAATGTAAATTTAAAATTTGTAATAAAAATTTTTGAAATAATAAATTGATGTCCAGCAAATGGTTTTGTTAATAATTTTGTGATTATTTAGAGTTTATTTTGTAAACAAGAGATCTATTTTTTGTTTGAGCATTAGCGTAATGATTAACTGTTATTAAGACATACTAAATAATATCGGATACAGTTTTTTTTTAAAAAACTGAAAAAGGTAATTGAATGTACAAATAATTTGTCAAATTTGTCAAAATTACAAATTAAGTAGTTTACTTTTTATTTAATTGGTTACCATAGATAATACCAATAATAGGTAATACGCTCCAAGATCTCAGAAACTCAAATGTACTCATGGGTGGTGTCACTTTTGTTTTTGCTGGTGATTTTCGCCAGACACTTCCTATCATAGCGAAAGGATCACGTGCAAAACTTGTAAAAGCATGTCTAAAATCATCTCTGTTATGGGGTTCAGTTCAAACACTTAATTTGCGCACTAACATGAGAACCCATTTAAGCGAAAACAATGATAACTGTTTTCCACGACAATTGCTCAAGCTTGGAGAAGAAAAATTCCCTTTTTCAAGCACAAATGGTGGTAGCACTGAAATCAAACTTCATGCTGAATTAGGTCGCATAGTCCATAAATTAGAACATCTTATAGATGCAATATATCCAGATCTAGGAAATTTATTACAATGAGACTATCATTGGCTCTATTCAAAGGCAGTAGTAGCTTCCAGAAACGATACAGTTAATGAAATAAATACAATGATCTTACAAGAAGTTCCCGGCCAAGTTAAACATTACAAATCCATTGATACCGTCATTGACATTGAGGACAGTGTGTACTATCCTCAAGAATTTTTAAATTCATTAAATCCTGGCCTGCCGCCACAACCTCAAATTAAAAATTTGAATCCCAATAATGCTACTACACATCTTAAACCCACCTAATATTTGTAATGGCATGAGACTATTGATAAAAGACTTGTGGAACAACATCATCAAAGCAGTAATATTAACTGGGCCTGCTGTCAGACAGCTAGCACATATTCCACATATCCCTATGGCCCAATGGATCTGCATATTCCTTTTAAGTGGTTGCAGTTTCCGGTGAAGGTATCATTTGCTCTCACAATAAACAAATCCCTGGGATAAACTTTCAAGTTTATGGGAATAGATTTGAGCAAGGGATGTTTTCCTGATGGCCAATTATATGTCGGGTTATCTAGAGTTGGAACTCCAGAAAACCAATATATTTTGATACCAGAAAATAATAAAACAATAAACATAGTATACAGAGAAGATCTAACAAGTTAATGTAAATTTAATAAAACCTGTATTAAAAAAATGCTTTGCAATAAGAGGTTCATATTTCCTATTTATGAAAAAATGAAGTAAATTTGAGGATTATACTCCTTTGTACTGTTAATATAAATATAATAAAATATAATAAAACCTATGAGAAAAGTTATGAACTAAGTCACTGGCGGTTGCTATTTAAAATAATTTGTTAAAATTAATTTTCTTACTTTTAGTTGTAATGATGGAAAAAATTTTAAATTATTTTTTAAATGTAAATTTGAAATTTGGTAATAAAAAATTTAATAATTAAACCTATTAATTATATTAATTATGTATATAGAATAATAAATAGATGCCCAGCAAAGTGGGTGAGGGTAGTGCTAGTTACAAATAAACCAACCAACAATGGCTACAATATCAGCTCTCAATAATCTCAATCAATCAAGTGGTAAACCAATTAGAACACTTTGCCCATTTCTCAAAATACACGTGTTCAGTAAAATACAAAATATACATCGGGCTAAATTAACATTGTATACTAACAACAAATGTTTTAAAATTATGATAGTATAACCTTGAGTACATAGAGTATCACAGACCTTCATAAAACATCAGCATGATCATGTAACTTGGAGTACATAAAATATCACAGATTTTCATCAAGGCATTCTTCATTGAAATTAAATATCAAAATTATATGTTAACATGGACGAAATACTGTGTATCATGACTCATCATTCTTACATTGGAATACCATCAAAGGTAATCTCATTTAAGTTTGGTTTTTCAAGAAATATCAATCAATTCCTGGAATGATATAAAACCAAATTACACATGAGAGCTGAAGCATTACAAATCTTTCCTTGTGACCTAAAGATAATACTGAGCACTAACAAATAGAGGCAAGCCTAATCCTAACCCCAAATATTTAACACAATTACTACGTGCAAGACCAGACCAATATATGTTACTCAAATCAAAAGCACCCGTTGGTTGCACCAAACCTCTATGCCATTTCTTTCTAGGGCGCAGAACGTACTCACTTTCACTCCTAGTTTTACAGGTACCAAAATGATGCACCTTGAAATCAAGTGCGTAAGTACAAACATGAGTGTTACACTTGAATAAAATAAAAATGGCTAATGCGTATGCTCTTAAACAATTTGCACCAAAAGGAAACATTAAAATGCATAAGCGAGTACTAAAATAACTCAGCTTTCACTCACTGGTCAAAACTCTATTTCCTTAGTAAAATAGGTGCAGTCGGGCGACAACATATGCCGTACCATAGCCGCCACACCGTTAAAAGAAATACACATTAAAACTATAATTAAAAAAACTTCTTAAAACACTGGAACTCTTACAAAGGTGGCAAAACCTTACCTTCCCAAAGCTTTGTACGATTAAAACACATCTAAAGAATAATTATACAAATCTTGTTGCTGCCTACAGATAATCACGACAGTCGTGCTAGAAAATCCAACTAACAATTCCATTACACTCGAATAATCTTCACACGAAGCAAACACAAGAAGTTAGCGAAAATCACTAAGTTACCTAAAACTAAATTTCTAACAGGCAAGCAGAAACCTAATTTTCAATGGATGAAATCACTGGTCCGAGATTTATGCCTTTCCCTACTAAATTGATTCTATCACAATTCCGTAAAAACTCTCATCATGTATGACTGCAATGACTCACCGTATTCATTGCTGCAGAACTTCGCAAGGTTGACAAGAAATAGCCTAGATGATAAGCCCCAGGGGGTACAATATGCAGCTAGGCCATGTCGAAATCACATATGGAAGACTTGGGCAAGCAGGCGTCAAAAGGCCCGCAGGTAACAAATGAGTAGACAACCGACTAGTTGCTGGTGAGGATGGGAATGGAAATGTGAATAACATAATATCGGTGTGCACCAACAGGCACTGACTCTGGGAGAGGGGAAGGCAGGAGGATAAAGAGAGAAGGGAAAGGGGTAAACGGCCAGCAAGATGATGGCGAACTAAAATTGTCTAAACCTCCTCCCCAAAACGTTCCTACACCATGGGTGACACCACTGCCTACAGCCACATACAGCAGTTCACTCAGGTAACACAACTCCACAGAAGAGACAGTAGAAACAGCATCCAAATACAATCACTCTTCTTCGAAACTCATATCAGAGGAAAGTTCATAGCACGACGAACAGTTCACAGTAACAAGCGGCACATTCAGCCGCTAACAGGCACTTCCACATAATTTGAGACCAAAAAGTCTCCGGGGACAGTGGGCCGGCAGTGTGTCTCTTCTCGGGTAGGCAGCATCAACTCCAACAGGTGGGGGGGGGGGGGCAGACATCACAGTTGACAGCTCGACGAACACAGTAGATCAATCAGGCGGTAGGTGATGCCAGCCACGCTCGATTCACTCAGAGGGAGGACGGAACCAAGAAAACACAAAAGGAATCAGATGAGAAAGGATCGAGGAATAAACAAAGGAATGGAATAAAAGGAAAAGGGATAAGATAACCAGCTGCAGAAAACCTTTACAACCAAAACAGCAACCCTTAACAATAAAAACTTAATACTAATGCTGGTCTATATAGGGCTTCAAATGTGAGATGTGTGCTTTACGTACAATCCTTCTTGAACCTGGAGCAATGAGAGAGACAGTGTTTGGTGTTAAAAACTTAAAAATACAATAAGGGCCTGAGTATTTTGGTATCAACTTAGATGTGAGATTGTTCCCTAAGTCTGCCAGCACGTAGTTACAACAAAGCACCAAATCACCCGGCTTGAAATCTATGGGAATTCTACTTTTATCAAGCTTAGCCATGACAGATTGCTTAGCACATGCAAGGCATCTGTGAACTTTGTGAAGTAAGCAGTCCCGGTCATCATCACTCAAGGGGGAAGGGATCGGAGGACGGTTCCAAATATTAAGAAGGATGTGTGATAGAGGACAATCAAGAAAGGCGAGAGAGGGAGGAACACCTATAGAATCATGGGTTGCACTGTTGAATCCCACGCTGATGAAATCAAGACCATACCCCAAAGGATATGGTCTTGATTATAGAATATAGAAAAACAGACTTTCAGGTTCTTGAAGAACCGCTCCACCTGATTTCCCTTCGGGAAATAGGGACTAGAGGTATATTGCTTGACCACCCATCTAAAGCACATATTTTTCAAAATAACAGAAGAAAAATATGTGGCATTATCTGTAACTAATTCCAATGGAGCACTGAAAACCTTCCAAACCTGATCAATTAATGCTTTCACTATACATGTAGCCTTCATATTTATAAGCAGAATCAGTATCATGAACTTGGTGATGGTGTCCAAGAGAATGAGGATGCACACGTTGCCCTTTTTAGATCTAGTTAGCAGCCCAAAAATGTCTAAATGGACTGTTGTCTATGGAGCAGAAGAAATTTGCATGGCTGTTTGGTCATAGTTGGTATATGCAGGCTGTTTGCAGTGCTGACAAGAGTCACAAAACATTACATACTCTGACACATCAGCTCTCAGCGTTGGCCAAGCAAACTGGGCAGCTATTTTTTGGAAAGTTTTCGCCATCCCAAGGTGGTCTCCAAAGGCAGAATCATGGCAATAGGCGGGAACAATGGGCCTAAATGATTCAGGAACCACAATTTTATGAGCCCTACCATTTTGTCCTGTGAAATACACAATACCCCACTCAGAAACATACGGAACAGGATGCCCTCCTTTGAAATCAACCAGAGCCTGTTTACAAAAGTTGTCGATAGCCTGAGCACGATGCAGACTGACAGAAAGCTTAGGAAACCCCTGAATCAGTCTAAGGACCCCTTAGATGCTGTCAAATACACAGATTCAAATTTAGCAGGATCATACATGCGGGACAAGGTATCCGCAACTTGATTGTCTGCTCCACAAACATGATGTATTTTAAAATGAAATTGGGAAAGATGCAATACCTAACGTCCCAGCTTCCCCAGTCGTTGGGGACGGGCAAGCATCCAACTGAGGGCCTGATTATCAGTATACAGATTGCAGTCATCATGCTCAATGTATTAAGCGAACTTTTTCAGCCCAAATATGCAGGCAAGTGTCTCCTTTTCATACACCCCTAGTTGACATTCGGGTTCAGTGAAACTCAGACTGGCAAATGCGACAGGTGCTAGCCCCTTCTCCGTCCGCTGGCTCAGCACAGTGCCAAGAGTCAGTGAGGAGATGTCAACCTGAACGATAAACCTCTGTTCAAAATCAGGAAGGTGGAGCATGGAGGAGAGGATAAGATCTCCTTAAGTTGACGAAATCCTCTCTCCTGATCAGGACCCCATACAAAGTGAATCCCTTTTTTCTTCAAAAATTTAGGGTCGAGGCAATCTTGGAAAAGGCACTAATTAATCTGGTCTAATAGCCAAGAATACCCAAAAACTTTTATACTCCGTTGATGTTTTTGGGATGGGGGAATTTCAAAACAGGAGCCATGCGCTCTGGATCTATCATCAACTTGCCTTCCGATAAGAGCCTAACCTTGTTTACTGTCTGTCCTACTTCTCTCATCTTGAGAAGGACCTGCCAAAGATGATCTGTATAGGATTCAAAATCTTCACGGTAGACAATAATATCGTCCACATAGTTGAACACAAACTTTATTGTAAAATCTGAAAGGACAAAGTCCAACACTCGAGATAATGCCTGGCTGCCAAAGTTCGAGCCCATCAGAGTCCGAGTGAACTCAGGCTGGCTCCATGGGGTGCTAAAAGCCGTATATTTTCTACATGAAGAGGGTCAAGAAGACATTGGGGAAACTATTATTAAAATCTAATACCGTAAATACCCTGGTCTTACCTAAATTTTGAAGAGCACAATCTACGGTGGGCAATGGAAATAGGTCTTTATGAATTTTGTGATTCACGAGCGAGTGATTCACCACTAGACGAGATATTGGTCGCTGTTTTTCCTAACCAAGAATCTCGGCGAACAATAGTCAGAGGTTGAGGGTACTATAACACCAGCATCCAGTAATTTATCTATGATCTTCCTGAACGCTTTCAGTTTAGTTCGAGGGCACTTAAAATGATGATCCCTAACTGGGATGTCATCGGTAATGGAGAATTTATACGGAAGGATATCACACCTTCTGTTGCAGGTGGTGATCTCATCCTGAAATTCCTGCTTCAGGCCATCCAGCTATTGATGGAAATTCACCTCGCTACCATCACTCGCTACAAAATATAGCCTTCGTCGAGATTGACAGAAGCTTAAGTTTTCCCAAGGAATTTGAGTCCCAAAGTGAGGTGGTGCGACAGCTGGGAGAAGACCCAGAATTCAATTGTCCAAGAGAATCGTCCCACCTTAAAATGGAGGTTGATGATGTAATCACTTGTGAGGAGATTTTCGTTGGCCGCACATAAATGTTTCTCTTCACGACGCCTGACATGCCCCTTGGTAATAAGCTTACGATCCAAAAGCTGCTTAAAGAAAGACACACTCACCATACAATGAATGGTCCCAGTGTCAACTTACGTGGGAAAATTGCCCTCACCAATAGTAATCATAACCGAACATTTACGCAAGCAGCGGTGGATTATTGGCAAACTTGGGACTGGAATGACCATGCCTCATTTCTTGCACGCTGACAATCCTTGCATATGTGGCCAGGTTGCCCACACCAAAAACACATACGTTAATGAGAAGCACGCCTGCTCACCCGATAGTCCTTAACGGCATGGCAAAAAGCCAAGCAGTTGAAACCATGCAACAAGTTACGAGGCTGTTGAACCTCTTCAACAGTGATAACCTGACTGGAGGGAGCATCACTACGACCCTTGACATTTTTTATGCCACTGGTTATATACAAGTTGAGAAAAATAAATTAAATAGAAAGAACAAAGACTAATTTTACAAATTTACCTTTGGCTGATGCAAATATCAATTAATTATATCCCAAAGATAAAAAAGAATTAACAGAAATAATTACATTCTATAATAATTATTTTGTTAAAAAAATAGACGAAGAAGGAACAAAAGTTACTTAGTTAATAAAGCTTTTAAAAGTAGGATATCAACATATAACATTGAAAATACTTTTAATTTAATACAACCCATTCATTTTTTGATTTCAGCAAAAATAAGATATTTGAGATAATACACAATAATATTAAAATATTTAGAGGTGTGAAAACCAGTATTAAATTATATGCTAATTTTCATAAGCAAGAAAATATTCAAGTACAATTGTTCACTTTTCAGTCACCCAATTATACAGTATTGAACATTTGAGATATTACAAAAATTTATAAATTCATAATACAAGAAATACTTACACAATTATCTGAATTTCAAAAAGGAGATTCTGAATGGGCCTTAGATAAAATAATTGGAATACAATTAGCAATAAATAAGTATAATCCACCAAGAGGCTCATCATATATTGATCTTAAGTGTAAAGAATAATGATCAAAAATGCTTTTTTTGGGTGATAAAATCACAATATTTCCAGTAGAAAAAATTCAGACAGAGTATCTAAATATAAAAACGTGTGGCTTAATATTGATGAAGTAATTGATAAATATGAATATCCTATTAAAATCGATGATATACCAAAAATAGAAAATCAAATTGATACATCTATAAATGTTTACTCTATTGATGATAAATCTATGGTATATCCACGAAAACTCACAAAAAATAAAAACATAAATTTACTTTATTTCATAAACGATACAATCTTGCATTATTGTTGGATAAAAGATTTATCGAAACTGCTTTCTGCACAAAAAAATAACAAACAACATAAAACTTATATATGTGATATGTGTCAATTGTTTTATTCTCAAGAAAATTAAAATAAACATACTCAAGATTGTTCTACAAATGAAGCTGTAAAAATCACCTTACCTCCAAAAGGAGAGCAAATAAGATTTAAAAATTATAAACACACAATCAAGGTTCCATTCAAAATATATGCAGATTTTGAATCACTATTAAAGAAAATATCTACAACTAAACAAAATCCAAGAGAAATTAAAAAGTTTTAATTAATACGAAAATATCCATTTTTAACAGAGGATGATATTGATAATGGTTTTTATAAAGAAACACTTAAAAAACGATATAATTTTACTAATGAACAAATAAATAACATTGATTTAAAATTAAATGATGAATCATACATAATGAAATTTCAATTACACAAAGCATCTGTATTTGTTATTATATTGTATCTAATTATGGTGATTATAAGCCCCCAGTAATATATCGAGGTCCAAATGCTCATAAAATATTAATACAATCAATAAAAAGAGAAATAGAAGAAATCGGGGAAATGTATTCACAAATTCCACCAATGCATCTAACAAAAGAAGAAAAAAATATTATATAGTAACTCAGATGAATGTACTGTATGTTGATATGAATATACAGAGGACAATAAAAAAGTACACCATCATAATCATATAAGTGGAAAATTCATTAATCCTCTATGTAATGATTGTAATCTACAATTAAAATTACCCAATTATGTTCCAATTTATTTTTATAATTTAGCTGGCTATGATGCACATTTATTTATTAAAGAGTTAGGATATGATGATAAAAATATAGAATTAATTGCAAATAATGAAATGAAAAGTTTATAACTTTTGGAGGAAAAAAAAGAAAATTTGAAGATGCGATTCATAGACACATTCAAATTTGTGGCTATTAGTATAGATAAATTATCATCTAATTTATGTAAAGATCAATTGAAACACACACAAAAACATTTCCAAGAATATGTAGACTTGGTTATTAAAAAAGGTGTTTAGCCATATGGTTTTTGGATTATATGGATGGTTGGAAAAAATTTGAAGTAACAGAACTTCCACCAAAGAGCGAATTTTACAATAAATTTAATGAATCTGGTATAACTGACGCTGATTTTGAGCATGCAAAACACGTATGGAACGATGATTTATATTAAAAAAGTGACGTATTATTGTTGGCAGATATATGCAAAAATTTTGGAAATACATCTATAAATTCTTATGATTTAGATCCTGCATGGTATTTTACATCGCCAGGTTTTCGTGGGATGCAATGTTAAAAATGACTAAACCACTAAATTTATTACACAATTATGATATGATTTTAATGATTGGAAAAGGAATTAGAGGTGGAATATCACAATGTTGTAAGCGATATGTTATAGCTAATAACAAATATTTTGACGATTTTAATGCTAACTAAGAATAAAATTATTTAGCATATCTCAATGCTAATAATTTATATGGTTGGGCAATGTCACAATATTTACCATATGGTGTTTCGACTGGGTTTTTAAAATATATTATATGATTTAGATTACTGGAGTGAAAAAATATTTTAAATTTGAAAGATGATTCTGAGTATGGCTGTATATTAGAAGTTGATTTAGAATATCCACAAGAACTACATAATTTACTTGAAGATCTTCCATTTTGCCCACAAAATAAGGTAGTTCCGAAAACAAATCAATCTAAATAATTAACAACCTTAGATAATAAAGAAAATTATGTAATTCACTATCGTAATTTAAAAGTGTCTAAATAATGGTTTAAAACTTACTAAAATACATAGAATATTAGCTTTTGAGCAGTCCGATTGGTTAAAAACATGTATAGATTTAAACACAACTATAAGAACTAATGCAAAAATGAATTTTGAAAAAGATTTTTATAAGCTCATGAATAATTCAGTGTTTGGAAAAATTATGCAAAATATTAAAACAGAGTTGATGTAATACTAGTATCAGATGCTGAAAAATGTGAAAAATTAGTAGCAGAACCAAATTACAAAGGAATTACTATATTTAATGAAAATCTTGCAGCTATACATATGAATAAAACAAATGTAAAATTTAATAAACCAATTTATGTGTATCTGTCAATTTTAGATATTTCAAAATAATTAATGTATAATTTTTATTATAGTATAATAAAAACAAAATATTGTGATAAAATTGAATTATATTATCAATATACCGATTCATACATCTATAACATAAAAACAGAAGATTTTTACGAAGATATGAAGTCGATGATAGAAAAATTTGATACAAGTAATTATCCAAATGAGAATATTTATAACATACATCAAATAAATGAAAAAGTTTTAGGAAAAATGAATGATGAATGTAATGGTAAAATAATGAAAGAATTTGTTGGTTTACGATCAAAAATGTATGCTTATAAGGTTGACGATGAAGAAAATAAGAAATCTAAATGTGTGAAAAATTGTCTAGTTAATAAGAGAATTACATTTCATGACTAAGAATTGTTTGTTGAAAGAGAAAATAAAATATAGAACAATGAATCTAATGAGCGAAAAACATGAAATATGTACAGTCGAAGTTAATAAAATGGTATTAAGTCCTTAAGGTAACAAAAGAATTACATTAGAAAATAAAATAGATACACTACCATATGGATACCAAAAAGAATAATTTTTAATTAATATTTATATTATTATATTTTAAACTTCTTTAGTTTATAAGACAACATCAATATCAGCACCATCAAAATCAATCAGTTTGTAATTTTCATCTATAATTTCCAAAACAATATGATTAAACCTCACATTATTAATTTGATAAAAAAACTGTATATGCGGGCTCATAAATTATATAATCTCTGAAACCAAACAGTTTTGGTGGAAAACTTGCAATTATATCAGTTTCAAAATTAATAGATTTATCACATTTTATGAACATACCGTATGCTAAATTACAGTGAATACTTATTGTTTTTAAGTGATTAAAATTTGGTAATTTTGTGAGTACAACTTTGTCTTTTTCAATAGTTAATTTTCTTTCAAAACCAAGAATATCAGATAATCAATCATCAAGTTTAATATCTAATTTAGATTTGATAGATATTCTATTTTTTACATTATCTGCTAATAGTTCAATATTATTTTTTGAAAATGGATCAATTGAATTTATAGTTTCTTTTAACGATTCAATATCATATTGACCTCTTGGAACAGTTATAACTTCATTTTTATCAACAACAGGACTAATTTTTTCAATTGTTGTTATAGTATTATTATTTATATTTGGCATTAAACATTTTGTATGAAAACTGATTGAAGCGATTGATTTTTCATTGTGTATTATATCATAATGTAGTTTTTTTCTTTAAAATAGAACTATTGCTTGTCAACTTAAATACTATATTATCCATTTATATAAAAAATTATCATATAAATGCAAAAACTGGCTGAGGTGTTGGTGTTTTAATTTCAGAAGTGGCATCAAAAAATAAAAAAAATGGTGAATTATTGTCTAATAATATACACACAATAATTATTGGCCTGAGCTGTTGTGGTAAAACAAATTTGATAATTAATTTTGTTTATAAAACAGGTTGGTTAAATTTTAATAAATTGTATGTTTGCTCAAAAAGTTTAAACCAACCTAAATATATTCAGTAACAAAATGGCTCACTTTAAAAATAATTCTGATGAAATGCCTACTTTAGACTAGTGCAATAAAGATTCACTAGTTATATTTGATGATGTTATTTTAGAAAATCAAGACATTATTCGCGTTTATTTTACTCGGGGCAGACATAAATATATAGATCTGTTTTAGCTAGCTCAAACATATTCAAAAATACCTAAACAATTGGTAGGAGATAATACAAACTTTTTGTGTATATTTAGACAAGATGAAACTAATTTAAAGCATATTTTTAATGAATTCGTCGGAGGTGATATGACTTATGAGAAATTTAAAGAAATTTGTTCAGAATTCTGGGATGAAGATTATGATTTTATTACAATAGATTTGAGTCGAAAAATGAATAATGGAAAGTATAGAAATAAAATTAAAGACTTTATTAAATTTTTAATACATGTTTATGTTAAAACAAATGACAACGACACAATGACAACGGTGAACGAATGTTAAAATGGTCGTTAAAGATGATGAGTGTAACGTTATTGCATTTTTGAAATTGTCTAATTACAAAAATATATAAATTTACAAAACGTTAGCTAAAGCAGACTCGGCTGCGCAAACATTTGTTTTATTAATCCATGAGTTGTGTGATTTATCAAAACCTAACCATTTTACAAAAATTTGTTCACCTTTAGTTTTTAAAATTTTGTCGACTAAATATTCTTTTGAGTTGTCAGTTTTCATAATTTGATATTCATAAAAACCACCTATTATTTCTTCTCCATTAATATCTTTTAATTTGTAACTTGGTACATCATAATTTACAACTTTAATAATAGTAAATAATTCTGTCAACCAATTAGCAGTATAACCTGTTTCAAAAAAAATTTCAGTTTTCTCACATGAACATCATCTCCAACTTTATATTTTGGTTTAGTAAACACAAAATTCATTTGCAATAATTGTTTAAGATTTTTTTATGTACTTCAATTGGCTTCACACCAATAGTTATATGTTTTGAATTATTATATTCTTTTATTAATTCATCCAATATATCTACCCACTTGTAGTTGCCAACCAAAGAAAATTTTTTCCACGTTATATTTTTTAAAGTTTGATTAAATCTTTCAATGATGCTCGCTTTTAATTCAGAAAATGAAGAATAATGGTTGATATATTTTTCCATAAGCTCATTAAATGTTTTATTATAAAATTCTGAACCATTATCAGTTTGTATATTATTAGGTTTTCGTTTAATTAATATAGATTCTAAACCATTTGATACCTTTTTAGCTGTTTTATCTTTAATTGGTATGGCAAATGCAAATTTTGGGGAGAAAAAAAAAACACACACCAATAATTGTCATAATATATTTGTATTGATTGTTTATTTGTGATATACCTTTAAAATTACCAGCATTCATTTCTACATCACCAGTTTGCCATAAATCCTCAGTTCCATATGAAATTATTTTTTGCGCAGGTTTATATAATTAATTAACTATTCCTTCTCTCACATTGAGCTAATTTTTTTTTAAGATTGTTGTTTTTTTAGAATTGCACAATGTGCATGTACTTTTCTGAACTAATCGTCCATTTTTAAAATTTTAATCTTTATATTATTTTTAGTGGCCATCTTACACTTCAAGCACCAAGTCATCCATTTAATAGTAAAAAAAAAATTTAATCTTTATATTTCACGAATATTCCTATTGCGGTCGTCAATCCATCATCATAACTAAGTATTTCATTTGTTCTGATTTTAAAAGATAAAATATCATCTGTGTTGACACCAAATGGTTTACTGTAATCCATTTTTTTATAATCCGTAGTAACAGTTGTATCTTCAATGGGTAAATTATTATTAACAAAAATTATTTTATAAACATCACAATTTATCAGAAAAGTAAAGAAAATTAAATTATTTTCTAAGTGAAAAATATTATTAGTTTTATTCCACTTTCCACTTAAATAAAATATATAAGACTTTTCTGTCTTACATTTTTCGATTTTTAAGCTAACAAGTGTCTCACAATTATTTAAAATGGATTGGTTTAAATGTTGTAATTTATCAGCTATTTCTTTATCAAAAAATCGTTTATTGACTGTATCTTCTCCATCTACCGGATCAGCTATATTTTTAATTCTGCGATTATGAAGAGAAACAGTCTGTTGTATAAACAAAAACTTTTTTAATATGATCTGGTAAAGCAGGAACAATGGTATTATATTTTGATTCTACATATGATTTTAAATCAGAAACATTAGTGTTGAATTTTGATTCAACATCAGTTTTTAAAGCATAGTTAGAAATAATAGTTTTATATTTTGAATCATCATTTTTTAATGCCTTATCAGAAACAATAGTTTTATATTTCGAATCTACATCGTTTTTTTAATGCGTAATCAGCAACAATAGTTTTATATTTTGAAACTGCTTCTTTTTTTGTCTGTTTTGCATTATTTATTTGTGTTATATATTCAGCAATAGTGTTATTGAATTGTAAATTTATATCTTCTTTTAGAGCATAATCGGAAACAATTATATCAAAAATCTTTTATTGACCACATATTTTTTATCTACAGGTTATCTACAGGTATATTAACAATTCTTAATACAAAAAATGAAACATACAATTTTTTAAAATCAAAACAAGTGCTTAACTCCTTTGTAATGAAGAAACACTCGAATTGCATTTTGAATCTACATATTTTTTTAAAATCTTCAGCAATATTGTCAAAATTTTCATTTAAGAATTAGATTAATGGTTTCCCACATATATCTGTCATTTAATAATAATGAAATTATATAGCTAAACTTAAATTCTCTTGGAAAAAATATGTAATACAATTAAACATAGATGTCTACATATAACTGAATTAAAATTCTGAATTTGATCTTCATTATAATAAACTTTTCTGTTTTTGGAATAATTAATTAAATTATTGGGAATATTGCCTCCATATGAGTCAAAATAATAAACATTATTTTCTTTAAACTAGCAAACCCAATGAGTGCCAGGATTTGTTGAAATATCAAAATTAACCACTGCATATTCATTTTTGAGCACACTTTTTGGTAGTTCGTGAATCATATAAACATTTCTGAAATTTTTTTGTATGTAATATTTGTACATATTTCTCAATAAACGACATTAGATAATGGTGATAAATTAAAATTTTTCTTGGCCTTCCTCGTTTGGCCTTCCTCGTTTTAATCCACTTCCTGATTTATTTTCCATTGCTAAATTATGTCTCTGTTGTTCTTGTAATTCTTTTTTATTTTTACTAGTTTGTTCAACAGTACTACAAATTGCTGCGCCCTCTCCTAAAGCGGCGAGTACAATTGAAATAATTCCCCCATGATGTAAACCATTGCCAGTTTTTTCTTTAGCCATTTTTTAAACTGTTGGTAATGATAAAGTTAATTTGAAATTTTTGCCCTCTTGCAATTTTTAAATTTTTTTTTGCTATTTGATCATCTGTAAAAATTTATCTACACGAAAATTTTTAATTCCTTATAAGGAATATCAAAAGTTATATTTGTTATCTTCATTTATAAGTGAAAAAAAAAAAATTAATAGTTTAATAAATTTTAATGCCCCATCCTAATTTTCCTTTTGTAAACATAGTTGAGGCAACAGCAGTAGAAGCAATTTTTTCACCAATTGGAGTATTTTTATCTAACATAATTTCTTTTGCTTCTTTTTGTAAAAATTTTATCTGCTTCATGTCTAGATTCTAAATATTTATGATCTCGATAAGCAATATCATGATATTTGCATGCTTCATTTAATTTAGTAAATGGACTGTAATAGTTATATCCTGGCAAATGCATTTCTGGTAAATTTAAATTGTTTAATGCCCAATTTATTACACCTTTTCCATGGTGTTCTGAATTCCAAAATGAGTGCGGAACAACATTTAAAACTCTTATAAGATATGATATACCTTTTGGATTATTTATAACAAATCCAGGAAATTTATTGCATAACATATTCATTATGCTCGCATTTTCATAAAAACCATTATTTCAAGCATTTTCTTCGCCCTGAATAACTAATAATGTATAAATTAATTTTCTAAAATTATCCATTCAAACATATTCTTTTGGGAAAATTATTATATTTTTTTATACCTTCTCCAGATTTAGGACTTCTTGGAGAAACCATTTTTTCTGGTGTATTTGGTAATGATTTTGACTATGAATTTTTTATACATTCATCTTAAATTGGACTAACTATCTTAATATACTTCGTATTACTACTTGAACTTGTATTATTCCTTTTCTTATTAGGAATATATTTTTGAAATATAACATTGGTTGCTAAAATAATATCTTTGTAATTTTTAAGGTCAACATTATTGAAATTGTCTTTCAGTGCTTCATAGGTACTTTTTTTAACAAATTAGTAAGACCTTCTGTTAATTCATATTTTTTATCTTTAACAAATAAAAAATCACCATCTATTTTTACTTTTGTATCACCAATTTCAAAATCTTCACCAACTGCTCGTAAACCAAATTTTTCATTAATAACATTAATAATTTCAGAAATATATTTTCAGAGATGTATAGTAGAAACACCTGCAATAGATGGTAAATTTTTTAATGACACCGTTCCCATTTGCTCTTCCAAATTAGGAGATTCTTGTTCCGCAAATAATTATTTTTCAAATGATGTTTTTTCTGGTGTTGGCAGCTAATCTACATTTTTTGCAGCAACAGGTACTAGTGTTGTTATTAAATTTTCATTTTCTTCACTTACCTGTTCTACTTTTTTGCTAATATTTTGTAATCCACAAATTAATGGTTGATCTTTTTTCTTATTTTTTTTCATATTCTACCTCATGGTTCTTTTTATAATTTCTATACTTCTCGATGAGCAATTTAACTCGATGAAATACTTTAGATTCTGTCATTTGTGTACAATTTTTTTACTTATGAATAAGTTATAGAAGCATTGAGAGATTTTAGAGACAAACTTTTCCCCCAACCAAGCAAACATGGGGGAATTTGAATATTTACAATAATAGGATAGAATTTGATATTCCAATAGGAGATGGCTTTTCTTTTCCAAATGATGCTTATGTTTTGGAAGAATATCACCTACTAAAAAGAGATCAAATTGGAGATGAGGCAAAATATGAAAAATTAGATAATATTGATGTTTGTTCTAATTTTTTTCCATTTCTGTTTTCTAGAGTAGAAATTTCAAAACATGGTATAGATTATTGAGGCTGTTGATAATCCTGGAATAACTTTGATAATGATGAATATTTTGCTAAGATCACCAGGTGAACAAAATTATCTAGAGTCTACTGGTGTTGATAATAAATATTGAGTAAAATCTGTTCGCAGTGATAAAATAAATGAAATAATGTATTCATTAAGATATTTGTTTGGTTTTATTCGTGATAATAATGAAGTTTACTCGAAGGGTGGTTATAAAATCACTTTTTTCCAAAATTCGTCTTATATAATGACTGTTTATTTGTTTATGAAACAAAAAATCCAGATGGTGCGGTTGATAAAACTTTGCTGATCCAGGGAAAATTGTTATTGAAAAATTAGAAATTATGTGGCTCATTGTTGAATACAAAGCTAACACGTTAATTGCAACTAAAGAAAAAAATATATAAAAATCCTAAAATTCATATTGGTTTGAAGTATTGGCAATTTTTAGAAAAAGATGTTCCTGCTGGGACAACTGTTTTCAATTTTGATATAAAAGATCAGTTTCATAATTTGCAATTTGACATGCCTTATTTTGTAATTGTTGGTTTCCAAACTAATAGAAAAAATTGGGCCGAGCAATATGTGCATGTTTCAATGTTTGATCACTGTAAGAAATATTTTTGTTATAAATGGAAGAAGTGAGATTTTTCCAAAAGATCATTGGAATCTAGATATTGAAAATGATCTTTGTCATAAAATGTTTCTGGCTTTTAATGAGTTTAGAAATTCAAGAACAAAATTGTATATTATGTATAGAAATAATGAACTTTATTATAAGCCAACTACAAACGATCATGGCTATATAAATTATTATTCATTTTGGGGGCGAAGACCTTTGTATGTTGTTGACTGCCTATATGGAAGAACAGCAGTAGTTAAAAAAGATAAAACAAATATAAAAATTAGTGTTGATTAAAAAAAAAAAAACGTTTGAGGCTGGTACAATTAGTAATGTTGTTTTCATTAGCCAACAAAATTTAACTTATTATTATTTGAAAGAAAATATCAGTGAACATATATAAATTTTTAATTTTATTAAATGGATAGTGTAAACAATTTTACAGAAACAAGAAATTGTTTCGATATTTTGGTACAATTTTTTAGACTCATAGTTGAGTGGTTGCATTAAAATTTTTTACGAGTTTTTAGAAATGTAAAGGAATTATTTGATTGAATAAAAAATAATAATTCTAATTAAAAAATTTCTCGTCTAGTAAACAACTTTTTATTTTTGTCATATTTTCAGTATCCGGCATGCTGGATGCTGAAATTCCATAACGAATAAAGCTTAAAATATTATTTGTAATCAACACAATTTTTTCTTCAAATAAAGGAACACAAATATCTTTGAACCAACTTCCTAAAATAATATTATAATTCACAAATATCACTTTTTATAAAAAATATATAAATTTTTAATATTATTAATGGATCAAATTATAGAACTTTTAGAAGTTTGGGATATGGGATATGAAATTATAAAAACGGAAACTTTTATTGATAAAAAATTGGATCTTGTTCATTTCAAAATTGTTTTAAAAATCAATAAAAATTATTTAAGATCAAATAAATTTTCTCATTTTATAGGTGATGTTTATGGTTTGGATTGTTGTGATGGTTGGGATTATGGATTCAGTAATGGCTATACTTCAGATTTTTCTTTATTTTTATTTTTAGACTTTATAAAATCTTATTGGTGTTTTACTTTTGTTGAATAAAATGTATAAGTTCTATTAATTATCTTTTCATCTGATTTGCTTGTTTTAGCCTTAAATTTGTTTGATTTTTTGCATAATTTTGCTTGTTTTACTTGTGTCAAATCGTGTGCACACTTGAAAAAACTGCTAAAATTTTCTGATTTTTTTTTTTGCTTTAAATTGCCCATTTTTGAGAGCTCCTTTTTAAAAAGCTTTTAGAGCTTTAATTTAACTCTCAAATGCCTTGATTTTTAACTTTTTCTTGTACTTGTAGGTGAAATAACCCAATTTAGTGTACTGCGTTTTTTGGTGAAATTTTAGAAGATATAACTCCAAAAAGTGTGGTGAGCCAGGATCTGCCTTTTACGTCTGCTATAAGCGAGTACTAAAATTATTCATCTTTCACTCACTCTATTTCCATAGTAAAATATGTGCAGTCGAGTGACAACATATGCCCTACTGTAGCCGCAACACTGTTAAAAGAAATACACATTAAAACTTTAATTTAAAAACGTCTTAAAACACTGGATCTCATAAAAATGTGGCAAAACCTTGCCTTCCCAAAGCTTTGTATGATCAAAACACATCTAAAGAATAATTATACAAATCTCATTGCTGTCTACTGATAATCACAATAGTCGTGCTAGACAATCTAATTAACAATTCCATTATACCCGAATATTCTACACACGAGGCAAACACAAGTCAGCGAAAATCACTAAGTTACCTAAAACGAAATTTCTAACAGGAAATTCGAAACCTAATATTGAATAGATGGAATCACTGGCCCTAGAATTACACCTTTCCCTACTAAATTTATTCTATCACAATTCCATAAAAACTCTCATTATGCATGACTGTAATGACTCACCGTATCCATTGCTGCAAAACCTCATAAGATTGACAAGAAATGGCTAAAGCGATAAGCCCCACGAGGTATAATATGCAGCTAGGCCATGTCAAAATCACAGATGGAAGACTTGGGCAAGCAGGCGTTAAAAGGCCCGCAGGTAACAGACGAGTAGACAACTGACGAGTCGCTGGTGAGGACGGGAACTAGAATGCGAATGACACAATATTGCTGCGCACCAACAGGCACTGACTCCATGAGAGGGGAAAGGAGGGGAAGGGGAGAGTGAGGAGAAAGGAAGATGGGCGACCGAGGAAGAGCTGCAGGTGGCCATTACCAGCTCTAACGGCTAGCGAGATGATGACAAACTGAAATCGTCTCACATTGACTGCTCAAAATGGCCTTGAGATTTGATGTTTTTTCTTCATTTACACCCCCCCCCCCCCCTTACTATATTTTGCATTTATCCCTTCCCTACATAAATGTAATACAAGGGTTCTACTGTGACGCACTCTCCCCTTCTCATTGACCCTAGGGAGGGGGGGTTGAGATACCTTAACATTTCCTTTTTTTTTTTTTTTTTTTCTGTAGTAGTATAATTTCTACTAGTTTCCTCTGTATACAACTCACCTGAGGCGTTCACTCTAAGGTTAGGGGGAAATTATATGAGTGCTGATTTCCCTCCGGGATAAGACAAGTAAACCCTTGGATGGTGGCTACGTTTCTGATGTGGGTTTTCTCCTGGCAGGTCGGTGATTACCCACGTTGGGGTTCCTAATGGCATACCGCCTGGAAGAAGGGTTGCGATTGACTGGAAGGGAATCAAATCTTAGGGTGAGCTTTGTCAAAAATGTCTCCCTCCCAGGAAGCTTGACCTTGCTCACCGAGAAGGTCGTCCAAATACGGGATGCTAGCTGTCACAAAAGGGGGAATAATAAACCAAGAAAATTTTCAATGGAAATGGGAATGTTAATGACAATGGAATGGGGATGATTTCGATGTCGTCCTAGATAGTTGATTATTCAACTTCCCGCTCGCTACTGGGAACCCTATATGGTGCCGGCCTCGTGGGTTTATGAGAGGGAATGAAGTTGTGAGGGGGTGGTGTTATACAGTGTTTCCGTATAGTTTTGGGGGGTGTGACGATATTAAGAACTTTCCAGGCTGCTGTTCGGATCTTACATATCGTTGGTGCAGTAGTGCTATTGTATGGCGATGATGCAGGTGGCTTTGCCATAGGTGTAGGGGGGTGCAAATAACTAACATGTTTATAGCTTGACCACGGCCAACAGATGCCTAGTAGCCATGCGTCAACTGCAATAGAAATACAAATCAGCTTAGCCTAAAAAGTGTAAAAATTGATTAAAACTACGTACAAATTGTGCTATGTTACATTATAGATACACTGAATATTATCAAAACTTCTGTGCACTTGACAATGCAGTTTGGTACATGAAACACATTGAACCCAAATAATTATGTCCTTTCAACTATAAATATTACAATACTAATGTACAAACATAATAGAAATGAGAAGGTGTGTAGTCGTAAATTTTGGTTACGTGAAATCTTTCGTCTTAGGATTACATGGCTTACACTGGAAAGTGAATTGGCCTATAAGAGTTAATATTTTTTTGTGCAAAAAATATAATAAACCAAATGAATTTCTATGGTATGCCCAACTCTTACATGTTAGAGTAGGTATATCAAAAAATTGGACATTGAGTAAACATGTGTATGTACTCTCAGGAAAGCTCACACAATGCAGGTGTTTACCATGTGCATGCAAATGGGAATACCTATAGTAATTCTTCAGAATGTATTCCTTCTTTATGCTGGGGTTTAATTATTGGTAAAGTTCTACTTAACTATAAATGAAGGTGACAGACAAGAAGTTTTTTAAATCTTTTTTCATATGATTTTTTTGTAATTAATTTAATTCTTTGGAATAGAATTTTGTTTGAAACACTCATGTATATTCAAGCTATTTCATTGTTTCATTGCAGGAGTACAAGGCGTCGGCCAGATATTCAGGTTTATGTTCCTCGAGCTAAGCGAGCATTGATTGGCGATGTGCGGTGTCAGAATGTTGTTTCTGGAAACAATGTTCTGACATGCTCTGAAGGGCAGGCTTCCTTTTCATCCCAGAAACATGTTCGTGACTCTGAAATGTTAAGTTGCCAGTCTAGCACAGAACATTTGACGATGAGACCACCGGAAGATGAAGACAAGCTCTCGTGCCACGAATTCAGCAATAAGGAGACTGGAAGGGGTCGGCAGCTGCAGAGGAGGCATCTAAGTCTAAGTTCCAGGAAGATTTTTCATAGTGATGACGTGTCATTTCCTGATGAAAAACTTCCTAATGGCTCAAGCAGTTCTTGCTCAATAGCAGATGGCCAAGTTCAGCATGGAATGCTGGAAAACATGTTACCTGAGAACACTGACTCCCAGAGAAATGGTAGTCTAGGATCTGTAAATTCTCAGGAGTGTGGTGATTCAGCCAGAAGTGTTGGAAACTGTCCAGAAAATAAAGATGAGACCATACAAGATGAGCTCTTAAAAAATGGTTTTGAAACTGTTGAGGAGCCAAGTCAGGTTGGACCTGTTAGTAACAGTAGTAACTGTCTTGTGGAGTCCTCCGATCAAGAAATGGAACAGGAAAAGAGTAACCACAATCCAGACAATTCAGATGGCTTGCAGGTGTCAAATAAAGTAACTCAGCAAACAGAACTTCGAAACACGATGCAGTGTTTGGACATAAAAGATGATGGGGTGTTTGCCACTAAGAAGAAAGAAGACAGCGATGAAGATAACTGTAGAAAAGAAGAAAACAGGAGAACAAGAAGAATTCTGCGAAGGAACTTCATGTCAGATGTGCTTATAATTTCTGATGCGCCTGTGAAGACTGATTCTTTAGTGATCAGCTCTGATTCCAAAGATGACTCTAACAGGAACGAAGAGAAGTGCCCTGCGGAGAAGAGTATGACCCAGAGTGAAACTGTGCCACAAGAAGAAAATCTCAACGAGACAAATTCGACTAATGCATTACCAAACTTGAATCCTGAAGAGTGCACGTGGGACATGATGTTTGATGACAATGGGGACTGCCTTGACCCAAAATTGATGGAAGAGGTAAGTTTATGTTGTTTTTTTTTTCCCCCAAAAGCTTGAAACTTTGAACTGCCTATACATTTTGTAGTACTGCAATTAGTTATTTCACTTCATGCCTACAAATACAGTCCACAGACACATGCATGCAGAGTTTGTTTATAGGATTTGTAAAGTTTGTGTTAATGTCTATATATCATTTGAAATAGTAAGGAGAAGGGTAGGATTGCTGGTTGTTCCATAACAAGGGCAGCGTGTACGTAAATAAACACCACACATTAATAGACCACCCATACTGTGGACAGGATACATAAAGGTACCTGGTGTGCAGTACAGTATAGTTCCCTGTTAGAAAGACTACATGATGAAGTGGTTAGGCTACGTGGGTCCGTAAACCCACTCCATTCACCATGTATAGATTCACCAGATGGAGTGCCAGGCCTGTCAAGGAGTAATGTAATCCAGATTTGCCGTTTTAACAGTTTTTATCCGTTTTAACGGATTTTTAACTCTAGGAAAATCTCTGTGAAAGAACAGGTTAATTTTTAGCCAATATTGAGACCCAATATTTTTATTAATGGGTGACTGTCAAACCAGAGGATGATAGGGTGGCAATGTTGGTGTAAGAGGGGCTCAACTGCTGCCATTTTTAGTTGGTAGTTGCCATTCTTATTCCAAGTACTAAATTGACAGAGTGTCACTCCAGGACAGCAAAGGGAGGAAGGGACACTCCTCCCTTGCTGTGATATAATCATCTACAGGAAGGAAAGAGTGAGGAAGAGAGATAGAAATGCAGCTCCCACCCCACTGTGTCCTGCTGTGAAAGGGACTTTAAGAGATAATCATCTACAGCTTTTATTCTGGTCACTGAAATACCAGCTTCACAGGTGCCACACTTGAGCATCACCTTGTCATATCAGTATTTATAATCTTTTAATAGCAAGGGAACTGGCAGTGCTTCAGGTTTATTCTCAGTAAAATAAGGGAGTGCTGAATTTAAAAATTATACGTAATAATCATTTTTAATTTTGTGAATATGAACAAAGTCGAATTATGCTGAGAAATGTGTTACATGACCTTGTAGATTTAATATTTTTTATTTGATAAGTTCAAAACATAAATTGCCTAATTAAAAAAATTAATTGCTAATGTATATTTTGAGTGCTGCTTTTATTCTCTGATTTTGAAGAATTAATGTGAAATTAATAAACAAAAGTATAAGTATGAATGAAAAAATAATTATTATGGTTTGTACATTTCAAACAAAAACAATTACATACATTAAAATTGTAGCTAAATGACCTTCATATACTCTTTTTTCTGTAATTTGCAGATTTTTTAACTCCAAGAATTTTACAGGATTTGACCCAATGATTCCAGGATTTTACGGAATTTATATATATAAGAACCAGGATTTCAGCTTCAGAGTTGTTGGCAGCCGTGATCTAATCACTTCTGGGTACATGATAGCTAGGGGACCTGGGGATCATTGCCTTCAGTCTCAGTGTGGGTGTGAACAGTTGAACCTCCCTTGCCCATGTCATTCACCCACTGAAGGGGTATCAGGTGGAGCGACACAATGGCAGCTGCTGTCCTAGCAGAGAACCAGTTTCTGCGTAACCCAACCACACCAGTCTTCAGCTGTATGGTCCCCCAGGAACGAGCTCAAGCCACCTGTCAACTGTTGAGTCCTCACCTCGCAGTCCCTCTTACAAACCTCTTTGGCCCACTTACCCCTGGAGTTACCCATCCCATCATCATGTACATACATCTGGCTGGGTGTACCCCTGGTACTGGGGGTCGAACCAGTCCCGTCCAGCACCTAAATTTCAGACGTGGAACTCAGATGGACACCAGCGCTTGTTCCTGCAGACTACAGTCCCTGCATGTGAACTAGTCTTAGCATCACAACCACTCAAGTGCACATCAACCGTGGGTGTGTCTTAAGAAAGGTAAACCAGTAGCAGCCCTTACCCCAGCCGCCCGGAGGCCTCATCTCGCACAGCCGGATTACATGCATAGCAGACTGTCTATCTATCCAACCGTGCTGAAGGGAACCATCAAGACTAAGCACTGGATCCTTCAGACTCTGCCTCACTAAGAGTCAACCTGAGCCTCTGTACCTTACCTGATGCAAATAAAACCTAGCTGATGTAGACACGCTCATCATCCTCTAGCCGTCACATGTCAACACATCCATGATTGGCAGTCTTTTATTTACACTAAACCAAGGAACATGTAAGATCAATTAGCTTTTGGTTTTATAAACATAGTTGTATTTTGTTTTATTTTAAATATTTTTTTCTTTTTATGTTTGAAACATTTTGTGTGTTTTGTTTGTGTTCCAAACAGTTGACCTAAGGAACACTGAATAACTAAATTACCAAGACGAGGTATTCATGAGTTTTGGTGCATATTTTTGAAGAAATTTTAAGCATTTTTGGCAAATTTCTAATTTTATTATATTATATCCAATTGTTTTGTTGTATAGCTGACGAGAGCTGTAGGTTCAGTGACCATCGAGAAGCCCCAGTCTGACTACCGCAGCTACCAGAGCAAATTGGAAATGTTCATGTCTGGCTCTGGGGATGAATTTGCCCATGTCATTGAGATATACAATTTCCCAGCAGAGTTCAAGACGGAGGACTTGTTGTCTATCTTCACAGCCTACAAGAATGGTGGATTTGAAATTAAATGGGTGGATGACACTCATGCACTGGGTGTCTTTAGCAGTTCTCGTGTGGGTGAGTTCAATTATCATATAAGTATGATGCTTTCACATTTGAGTGTTTCAGCTGTTTGGATGTACCGTATTTACCTGCAGATGGGTCACCATCACGTAACGGCCGCACATGTATTTTCCAGCCTAAATATCTACATTTTTCTATGCAAGCCCTTGCATATATATCACTCCAGTAACTTTTTTAAATCTATATTTCCAACTACATGGGAAATGTTTTCTTAACATTGAGGACCTGAGAGCCAATGAGGGTGAAGTGAGGTGAGTATGGAGCATTGTCAGAATCAAAGGGTGGGGAAACTGGAGATCCCTGAGAAAATCTGCCGACCACTGGCGTCATTCGGCATAATTTCCACTTGCAAAAATCAGTCCAAGTATGCCGATTTACTTTTTGTCTCTTGTGTTTGTGGGTGAATAAAATGGAAAAAACAGATAGAGGGGTTAGAGAGAGGGAGGGAAAGGGATGGAGGGTGGCGGTGCATGGGTAATTTTTGACCAAATATAGTTTTTCATATTTAGCTGCTGGTGGTGAAATATATTTCAGAATAAGTTGAAGACAGTAAGATTAGATATCTCATAACTCTCTGTGTTAAGGAAATGTTATCACCCAAAATATTTTGAGGACTAGAAAAATATCACGAAGACATTACCTAATTAAACTTGCCATCCATTGTAGACTGAAAATAATCTGTCGTGAATGTAGTCACTAGACAGGGACTTCAGTGACTCTTCCACTCAGATAATTTACACAAAAGTTGATTCTCATTGGTTACTTACTAAATGTTGCACCCATCGAAAATAACTTTTAAACTAGTTATAGTAATATTGCTAATAGTAAGTACAATGTTAGTTAAGTTAAAGGCTGTTAATGGTTTACACCAATGTATGAGTGGACTGTATAATATTAATCTTAGAACTTATTATTATCATTTATACTGATGTGCTTGATTGCACAACTTTTTGCTCTGAGTTCATATCAACAACTGGTCCCAAGATGGTGGCCCGTTGCTACCAGTAATGCTGTGTAGAGGGCACTGGCTGTGGTCTAGGTGGTGCTGCTAACACTCCAGCATGAAAAGTTATAATTTGGAATCTATCCACACAAGGAATCAAAAGTACACATTGTCATATTCACACCACACAAATTCAAGAAGGAATGGACAATTCTCAAACAATGGTAGAGTGAGCACTTTTAAAAGCTCTGCTAAATTTGCATTTTTTTGTTAATTTGTATTTTTCCATCATGTGTAAATATAAACGTTGCCATGCACTTTGCTTTTCAAACACAGTGTTTACATTTCACTTTTCAGAAAATTAGAGTCTACTGTATCTACCCAATGAATGCATGATTGAAAAATTGAATTAAAAGTATTATAAATAGTACCTACATTTGCAGGTCTTTAAATGACTTTTTAATATTTGTTTGTGTATATTGGTTGTTTATTTTTATATATCACACTTCCTTTGTAAAGTACTCTGCCGAGGCACCCTAAAGTGAAATTTTTGCTGATTATGCCATTGGCTTAAATAGTTAAGTCTGTATTACTAGGATGAACATTTTCTCTTGTCACAAGTACACATTGCTAGAAAGGTTGAGTGTATATTTAATTTTCTCCTGTTGTAGGCACAAGCCGGTCATATCTAATTGTTGAATTGCGCTATTTAGTTATGTAGCACATCAAAAAGCAGACATGTAGCATGAAAACGTTTGTGAATAACTTTCAGACAATTATGTATTTTGTATATGAAATAAAATGAATTTCAGTATAAATACACTTTTTCATGTCAGCTTAAATACAATGAATGACTGAATATGCAGTGTGATGCCGGGTGACGAGGTGGATGTCACGGTCAAGGTAGGGTTCGGTGTGCAGGTCGGTCACACGGGCTCTAACAAAGTTTATCCTCGCTTGCTGGCTGGCTGGGCCCAACCAGTGTACAGCGCAGGTCGCATTGCTTGGCGGCATGGAATAAAGTCTAGCGCTGGTTTTGCCTTCTGGTGGGCTGGGTAGCTCGCCGGCCAGTGGTGACTTCTGTGTGCGGCTGCTGTTAATGCTGCTGGAGCTGCTGTGGCTGGAGTAGATCCTGGTCGGGCTGACGCTTCGTTGACCCCGGAACCACAAGTTGGCTATGCCAATCGGCACTTGTTACCCTCAGTGGAAGGCGGCGACAATCGGGTGGGGCGATCCAAGCACTGCCTGTAATACCTCTTAACTACCAAAAGCTGACCGCAAGTACCATCTACGAAGCCTGGTGAAGGGGACCCCTGGACAAGGCAGTTTGGCTAGGTAACTATGAGAAACTGACTCTAACGAACTCAGTACTGTTGTCCTGAAGGAACTTGGGGTGGCCACTGTCAGAAGGGCACTGGGGTATATTGTCATTACCAGAAGGGTAGGCAAGGCAAGGGAGGTGTTGGAAGACTTGTTCGGGGGTGTGTGTTGAAGAGCTTCTGTCGGAGATGTGTTGCCCTCAGAAGAGCAGGCGAACAATTGACGTTTTTCATGCTACGCACTGGGATATATTCTTGTAGGTCTGTCCTCGTCTCAGGGTGTGGCGGTGCGGACGGTAATGAGTTCCTCCTTTGGGTGGAGTTAAGTAGGTAGGGAGCACCATCCCTCAACATGCTCTGGAACTACCGGCCCTTGGAATTTGTTCTGGGCCGTTTGACTGGAGGCTCATTCATGCTTTGGGAGGGTTGGCGTTATTTCTGACAATGGGCAAACAGTACAGGTTGATGTGTCTGTAATAACCCTCATGATAAGGGGCGTATCTTGTAGACACTGTGGTAGTTGGTGGTACTGGTTCGGACCCCGTCTGGGGTGACAACGAGGTACGCTCTGATGAGGCAAAGTCGTTTTAAGTAAGTGTCAGAAAGTGTCATGCGTCAATCCCCCTTCCACCCTCCTCCGTTGCAACGTACGCTCATCTGGGCAAAGAAAATTTCTGCTCCTCGAGGTAATTTAGAACTGTCACCATCGAGAAAGTAGGTTCGGCTTCTGTAGCGCACCCTCTTATGTGTGCTGGGCTCCGAGTTGTGGCAGTGCGCTGCACATGAGTCACTTGGAGTGACGGCTAGCATAGCACTGTCTCTCTAATGCTGGCAGCTGGCCAGACAGAATGACTTGCTAATCGGTTTCTTCTCCCCCGCTGGGGTGGGACAAGTGTCACGAGTGAATAGCCCGGTGTAGCGTGTAGTGAACGCACCCTTCTTTTTTCAATGTGCTGCTGTATATAAATCAACTGAAGGCTGTGGTTACGCAATACAGGAATAAAATTACATATTTCAACCTGCGGGAAAGAAAACAAAATACACATGCCGCACATAAAAAAAGTATAACATTTTAGTTTTAGAGTTGATGCATGACTTCTTTCTACTTATAATTTAAACGACTTCTACACATTAGTGCAAACAAACTGACAGTACCTTCAACGGAGTTTGAGTTGCCATCACCAACATCTAGAGGTCAGAACTAGTTCTGCCTACCCATGGCTCCACGCCAAATATGTTATTCACCGGCCGAGCCACAGAAGCCATGCAGCAGGATGAACCAAGTACAGCAGCATGCCACTACCAGTACCTTCGCCAAAGCGTGAGCCTAGATTCAGTGCCCACTGCTACATCCTCTCCAAGACAACCCCCTATGCCAGGCGATTAATGGGCATGCAGCCGAGGAGTATAAATACAGGGCTGCACCAAGACTCTGGACCAGTCGTCAAGTAATTTACGTCTGTCTTGTTCCTTCACCACATCGCACGGTACTGCGGGAACCATCAGCTCATACCTTGGTCTTCATCGCCCACTAGGAAGACATATCCGCTCCTCAAGACTTCACCTCACCTTCGGTGGCAGAGAATCCATCTCTTCACCAGTCTTGCATCACAGCATTCATCGAGACAAGTACCAGTCCCTTCTGGACAGCAGCCGTAGTGTAGCCTAAATTCAGAGTTGTTTTGATAGCCACTTTATTGCCTACCGTGTTAGCCTAGAAGCGGGTAGCCTTCACGTGTGTTCATGTATGGCCTTCGACTTCCGTAAACTTAGGTGGATAGGAGGTAGTACTTTACCATTACTGTTTACTTCCATAAAAAATAGTAAACACTGTTTTACCAACTTACGAATATTGTTCCCATAGTCATAGTACCGCTCCTCGTAAATATTAGGCCCGTACGAGGGACAGCAGGTGATTGGGACTTTATTCTCTCCATTCAGACATGGCATACAAAACCCCAGAACAATCTTGGAGGGGCACCCATTCACTGCACTCTTGTGGTGAAGGGTAGAGCCACAACATTAGGATACTGCTCCCTTAGGGATTGGACTGCCAGTCGAGGGTTTGCTCTTCTCATCACGCACTAGCGGTGTCAAGAGGAGTACTTCCTTGGGCCTTGGAGGATCAGTTCCTCTGGGACACTCATCACACCAAAGTTGGAGGGCCACTCACTCTCTGCACGTAGTGTAATGAACAGTAGAGCCATGACACTAGGTACACGCTCCTCTTAGGGTCCGCTTGTCAACTTGGAGGTTGCCCTTCTCATTGCGCACTGGTGGTGCTGAGAGGGGTACTTCTTCGGGCCTGGGAACCAACTCAGCAGGATGACAACTCTGTATTGGGACTGTTCCCAGTGCTATGCCTCTCACCCAACCCATACCTTTGGTATTAAAGTTGAAGGGCGAGTTACTGCATTGGCTGGCCACTGCTATACACACATGTTTACACACCTCCACGTCAACTGCTCCACTTCTATGAAGTCCGTTCGTAGGATTTTCTTTTCCTCGTGCTATTTAACTGTAGGGGTGGTGTTCATAAGAGGGCGAAACAATTGAAGGCTGCCTCTAATTATCCACGGGAGCTTTACCGCCTCCCGGCTGGGTTCGCATATCTCAGTCCATGAGAACAGGCTGCCAGTACCGCCAGTCTATGAACCTGCTGCGTTTGAAAAACCGGCCAAAATCGCAGAGCGACTTCATCCAACAGTCAAGCCTACCTCAATGGCCAGGACAGAGTTTAGACACACCTGGGTGTGCCTATCCTAGCGTCCACTAAAATAATTTGGTAATATTAGGTGACACTTGTCAAAGTCCATCAAGTATCAAAAAAGGGATTTTCTGGCGCCCAGTTTGGGGCTATATGCCTTAATTAGAGATTTAAATTAAGCAGAACCAGGCCGTCTCGACTCAGAGATAGGCTTAGCCTGTGGAACCAAAAAACAGTAGAACAGACTTTGGGGAGTCTGAAAACACCCCGTGGCGCTCAACAAAAAGTGACTATGTCAGATACAGACGCTGTTATCACAGAGCCCACCGAAGTCACCATAGCCGCAATCAGTGCCGAATGTTGCGCAAGTCCAATTTACTCTTGAGAAGGAATACACCACATTGAATGCATTCATGGCCAGCGGCAATTCCATTATGTCTGCCTGGGTTGGGTAGACGTAGTGTGTCATACCGATGGATTAGAATTCCGGTGTGAAGAATGCCAGACGGCACCTTGCAGTTGGGTATCTTGCACAGGATGTGAAACCCACACCATCCATTGCATTATATGAGCTGATACTTTCCACCATAGCTGTATTTGCTGGCCTGATGAACAGGTAACTCAACCTGGCATGGTTTACAGATGTGAGGTATCTTGGCAGGCCACCGAATATTGTCCACGGAACCCAGGGCGTGCCACCTGAATTTGTACTATGCATACAAAAGGGGCACCTCAAATTCCTGACTTTGCGGGTCATCCCATGAGGACCCATTAATATTTCTGAGAAGGTACAAGGCAGAACTCCGGGAACAGAGTAAGTTCAAAGGCAAGGCACTGGATTGGTGTAACCGACACAGCGAGTTTTAACTGCCCAGACTGACCAGAGTCAGATAAGCAACCGGCTAACCACCGAATTCATTGGAGAAGAGGTGTAGGTGGACCTCACCACGGAGTTCTACAGCAGGACGCAAAATCCCGGTGAAGAAACCGAATCTGTTACAGCGAAAAGTTCAGATGTTCCATCAAATTTTCCAAGTGGAAAATGAAGAAAGCTGCTTGCCACACATGATGCGTATGCTAATACCCAAGCTTCGAAACTTTCTACAATACCCAAAACCCTGGAGTTTGGAGGAAATGGTATCACTGGCAATGTTATTTACGCAAACAAGACGAGCTGGACCAAAGACAGAGGGGCAGGGGAAGGAAGAATCGAGAATGACGGGCCACGCACCCTTCCCCGCCTTCCCCGCTGAACCATTCATAAACAATGCGCCTCCATACTTCTACACTGTGCCGGCTGCGATGGAGTGGGGAGAAGGGAAGAAGACAAGGTCACGCCCGCCCCCTCCTAGCGCCACCCCGCTGTTACCGGAAAACTAGTTTTGTCCTGAGAGACATTTCCACTGCGACTGCACAGTAAAACCGGCCAGCTGGAAGGTGAAACAAGAAATAGCCCCCCTCCCCCCTCTTTTCCTACAGGTTAAGGATGAAAGGAAAGCTAAACCCAAAGTCAAATTACAAACATTAATCGATTGACCCAGTTCCCCACAACCGTCCCGGAGTGAAGTGATGATCATCCTCTGGCTAGCGACTGCAGCCATGATCGACACTGCAGCCATGGGGTATTTTATCCTAAGCGACCTGCTTGCGCCGCAACAAAGAGCTGACCTGATGCTCCCTGATGACTGAGTATAGATGGTACAGCCTGACCGCCTCTTATTGGTCGAAGCAGAATATAATTACCCATACACATGGACCAGATGACCACTCACGTGGAGTTTTTAGTAGCATCCAAACTGGGGGAAGATGTTATTTTGGGACAGCTGTGGCTCCAAAAACAAAACTGTGTGGTGGACGGCGAGCAACGCCAGTTTCACGTCAGAGGAAGAGAAAAGAAGCCTAGTGATCCCCTGGGAATCAAGCAGTGATGTAACCTTTCAGGCTCCATCCCCACCACTTGGGACAGGGTTACCGGAACTACTACTACAGTTGCAAGTCTTAATGGACCAACCGATGCCATGCCCATCGAAGAAGCCTAGAAACTAGGCTCGAAATGCCCAACGACGCCATGTGCGGCTTCTGCTTCAATGAACCTCAGACCAGGAGGAACAGAACACTATCGCCTCAACCACTTTTGAAGTACCGGACGACGTGGCACGAACCTACCATGATAGCTGTCCCACAAGAGCGGACAGAGTCATCCCAGGGATCCGAGGTGAGACTCAACACCAGCACAGGGACAAGCTACTCCGTCCCAATGAGGACAGGTGGGCCGCCATGAATAACAGGATCAACGATCCAGATGCTGTCATCCACCTCGACTGATTTTAACCGCAAAATGGATCCCCGGCAGGGAAGAATGTCGCCAAGCGCCGGCAAGATATCTTGGCGCAGTCCCTTGGATTGGGAAACATGCCCTGCACAGCCACCCCCAAGTCCGATAATAGAGAGGGAAGAGGGGCAGATGGTCAACACACCAATTGCACCTCAGAGGTCCTTCCCTCCAGTAACAAGCCTCTTTACACTGCCTCCAAAGAACCATACCTCCGAAATGGTCCCAATGCCGGATGACGTCACAGTCACCTCTGAAATGCTGCCAACCTCAAGAGAGGGCCAAACCAGAACTACCAGTCAAGATCAGGCCCTACTGAAGGCCTTACTCAAACTGGTACCTTTGGCTGCGATATACATAGACAGTGCAAGAACTCCGCTGGCTGCCGAGCCATCCTGCACAGAGACAGCCGGTGTCGCAGATATACCAGCATCGCTTGACGCCTTGGCCGAGGTTACGACGCAGCTTCTCAAACGAGTAGAAAAGGGACCGCCTTCAACCGGAGGGATAGCAGAAGATCATCTGCTGCGGAGTCTGTCCCAGACGGTAGCCGAAGTCCCAGTGTTGCCTACTGCTAAGGCAGACACCCAGGGCCAACGTCCGAAACGAGAGGATGTCAACCACCATGGAAACGAGGGCGGGGGAGGTGGCTGTCCAGCCTCCAAAACCGATGCAGCCAGACCAGGAGGCAGTAACACCATCAGGATCACTGCCTCTGATGATGGCTACCCTGATGGCAACATTCCTGGACAATGAGGCTGCTGATCATCCCTAGGTGCCTGCTAGTCTGTCACCGACCAAGGCTGAGGGTGAACCCACGATGCAGACCCTTCCGACATGGAGAGTATGAGCCTGCCAGGCCAGCTTGGTGCCAGGCCAGTACCGGAAGGTTCTCTCTGGAGTCCCTGGAGGCCGACCATCAGGTTCACCTGGCCTTACCCGCAGCACGCTGTCCTGTGAAAAAGCGGGGTAGGCTGCCGAATCCAAAGATGCCAAAACGAGTGAGTGACATGCCATGCACGAGTCGAAATATGTAATGATAGTCGTCATTAAGCTATCGCTCAGCGAGTACGTACCAGTGAAATGCATGTAAATCTAATCAATCAAGAGTTATGTAATCTCAGATAATGTGTAATCAGCTGTCAAAGAAAACATCCTAATTACATAACTGATTATGTGGGAGAAAATGGCATGTGCCAGTCAGTAGTGCTAAGATGAAATACTGTGTGCATTGATACGAAGAGACAGAAAACGTAAAATTTGTAGGAGGTTGAAAGAAAATTTAAAGACTTTAATATCTTAACCTCAGTTGCCTTTGTAAAGGCCTTTATGAAACCAGTAAATTTCGTTAGTTGTGCAGAAATTTTAAGTTCAAACATATTGTTAAAAATATTTTTTGAAACTTTTAAAATCATTTGGCTGTAAATGCATTTTAAAGAAAGTTGTTGAAAATTTTCAGTTGGTGTATATAATCACTTGTTTTTTTTTTTTTTTTTTTTTTTTTTCAGTCAAATATATGAACTCAAATGTACCAGTTTAACCATGGTGTTAAAAATATTGATTCAAAACTGGCAAAATTTCTTGCGATTAATGCATGTTAAATGAAAGTTGATAGGAAATTTTCTAGTTAGGTATGATTAAATGTTTAACTAGCAATCACTGTTTAAATAAATGTCAAGACAATCGCAAACAAAAGACAATTTAACAGGCCATTAAGAAAGTTTGTGAAGTAGTTTTGTGTTGAATATGTATATTTATTCCAAGTGTTTTGTTATGTGTCAATTGTCTTGTCTGTTCAATATGCTTTCATTTTTGTGTTACAAAAGGAAGAGACAGTTTCACAAGCCCATCAAGAATGGTTGTGACATAAAATCTAAATGATTATATAAAATTATTGTGAGGGCATGATATGTTTGAATTGCCTTCTATGTCTCTTTCTCTATTTGATGTATGATGGTGAAGTGTGTATTTGAAAACCCCGTTTGCCAACACACTCACATCCCCACCTAGCTGTTTAGAAGTGATTATGGAAGGTCTCGGTTGACAAACCCCGTAGCTTATTTTACACGTAGAGTTTCTGCTGTGCGACAAAATAGGAGTACCAAAGGCAGTGGTTGAGTTAAATGTTTTTCTGCATCAGGCAGCCACAGCAGATTAGCTAAGAAACCACACCTTTGCGAGGGGGACCTAAGGCATATTTTATTATTATTATTATTAAATTCTTCCTCAAGGGTCGATGTTATTCCGTGTGCCGTCCACCATGTCTTGCTTTTCCACAGATTAACTTCGTAAACCGTATTGTATGCACCCAAGTCTTCCAGCTGATTTGTAGGGCGGCACACTTTCATAAAGGACATGCATTATCACCAACATCGGAGATACCTTGTGACATTCTTTTCCAAACAAAAAGACACAAAGTATCCGCACGCAGCTGGCCCAGATACACACTGCAGAGATAGAGAGACCATGCAGTTTGCTTTGTGTCCAAGAGAGAGAGAATCCGTCTCGTCTGCTCCGCCACTTCATGAATAAGACACCAGAAAGAGGAATTTTTTTCTTTCCTTCACCCAGATGAGTCTACGCCACTGATCAGAGGGGGACGAGTTGACATATGACGTCTATCTGCTTATAATTTAAACAATTTCTACTTATCAGTGCAAAAGAACTGACAGCACCTTCAACGGAGTTGAGTTGCTGCCACCAACACTGTGATGTTGGAACTTTTTCTACCTACCCAAGGCTCCATGCCATATGTACTGGCAGAGCCACCGAAGCCACACAGTGGGATGAACGGAGTACAGCAGCACACCGCTAGATGACACTACTAGTACCTTCACCGAAGCATGAGCCTGGTTTCAGCACCCCCAGTGCTACGCCGCTCACCTAACCCATACCTTTGGTACTCAAGTTGGAGGGCGAGTTACGGCATTGGCTGATCGCCGCTGTATGCACACATATACACACCTTCACATCAACTGCTCCACTTCTACGAAGTTTGATTGTAGGATTCTCTTTTCCTCATGCTATTTAATTGTAGGGGTGGTGTTCGTAAGAGGGCTGCCTCTAATTATCCACGGGAGCTTTACCGCCTCCCAGCCAGGTTCGCATATCTCAGTCCACGAGAACAGGCAGCCGAACTCCGTAAACTCTTTGTGCCAGTACCGCTAGCCTATGAACCTGCTATGTTTGAACCACCGGCCAAAATCACAGAGGGACTTCACCCAACAGTCAACCCTACCTCAGTGGCCAAGATAGAGTTTAGACACACCTGCCATCAGGGTGTGCCTATCCTAGCGTCCACTAAAATCATTTGGCAATATGATTTGACAAGTCCGTCACATGTATTGCAAACCCGCACTCGTGAGAGGCGTTTTGGTTTCTATCTTTTACCTGCCGTGGCGCTGAGGGTGAGGAAAAAGTGGCTCTGTCTTACAACCTTCCTAATGTGATGCACAGAAAGTAGCAGTTACATGTGACAAATAGCTAAGGGTTTGCTGGTGCTAGGCCTTCCGTCACCTAGGCCGGCGGTAACTATTTATTGTATAAAACACGAGTACACTCAAAATAAATTAACTATTACAATATCGTATGGACTACCTACATTAGAGAAAGAACATGCAAACCCTCAAAGACAGCTCAATAACCTTGGAAAATATTTACAACATTATGTCAGAAAATTGTTTACATATTTTATTTTTCTCTTGGTTTGAGAGTCTTTAGTTTGAATTCTGGCTTGGGCCCGGTTACATCTGCTTCTTAGAAAAGGGAAGTCTCTTTGCACTGGGTTCGGTATGATGTCTCCACACCAAATTGTGCTGTTATACGGCACTAATGAGCCTCCTTGGGTGCCAAGAAACTAGGGGTTTACGTAACACATGTCACTGCTCTGCTACGAGATGTCTACATATCACTTATTCTCTCTGTTTTCCACTTGTCACTAACTTGTAGCCAGCTATTTATGGTTACTGATGAGTACTGGCTTTACATGAGTTAGCGGGTTATTTTACAAGCATTCCAAAATTTCCCGTGTACGTAGACCTGGCGTAAGTTTATAAACTGTTTGTTTACTGGTTTCCTGGTACTAATCACAGCCATTTACTTCTACCTAAAAAACTGTTAGAACTGTTTGTTGAGCACATCACTACTCAAAGTGTTTGTGTGGTCGGTTCTTCGTTGACCGGCCCCGCTTTCTCAAGGCTGCATGCAGGGATACAGCCACGTGACTCAGGACGTCAGGTACCAGGGTGATTCTCTGTACTGACCAGGCTGGCTTGGGCCACAGCAGGTGTGGATGGGCTGCTCCCTCCTAGGCTGGCTGGTGGGTACTGGGTTCTCATCCCCGGCAGTGGCCAGCTGGGGCCACCAGGCACCGGGGAGCCCTCTGATCCTGGAGGGGCGGTGGCTGGGTGGCAGTCAGAGGCCGAGAGGCTCTTCGGACTCCTTGGCCCCCTCGGTGTGGCTGGGCTCATCCTCCTGTTCTGGAAGTTGGACCTAGCTGGGGGCTGCGGCCCCGTCCGACTTCGTGACCTAGGTGTCTCCTGCGTCTCCCTGGGCAGGAGTGGCCTGGTGGTGGGCCGTGTCATCAGGACAGGGCTCGGCTGTGGCTGCCGGCAGAATTAGTGGCTCCAGATGTCTCCCGACCTCATCAGCATTGAGGGGTTAATCCTTCCGAGCAGTAGGTTGGGTCCCTACGGTGATGGTGGCCTCGGTGCCATCTAGCATCGGGGCCAAGGCATCGACCGCATCTCCCTGGGCCATTCTGACCACTCCAGTTGGAGTGACCAGTTGAGGTTGAGGCTCTTGGGACTCTTCAACCTCTCCAGCATGGCTGCTGGGCTCATCCTCCCTTTCGGACTGGTGAGTCTCTGGATGGATCTCTGCGCCTCCTGGCACAGAGACCAGGTGGGTGGCCGGGTCGTCCTGGTTGGACACAGTCGGTGCTGCCGTCTGGGGTAGTAGCTCTGGGATCTCCTTGACCTCATCGGCACTGCTGGGCTCTTCCTCGCCATTCGGAAGTGCGAGTCCTGGTGTTGATTCTGGTATTGTCAGCTGTCGGGACCGGGGTGGCCGTTGAAGGCAGAGGCTCTTCAGACCCATCTGCCTCCTTGGCCCTGCTGGGTGCTTCCTCCTGGTCGGGAGGTGAAGCGGCTGCGATGGTTGCGTCATCCGACGTGGCATATAGGTTGGCCAAGCCCTTTGGAGCTGGCATGGTCTGGGTAGCTGATTGAGGTAGAGGCTCTTGATGCTCCTCTACCTCATCGGCGTGTTGTGGTTGGGCCTGTTCAGGGATTGGGTTTTGCGGCTGAGGTCGACGGTGGGGTTCGGGGTCCAGCAGACTTCACCGTGAAATCTCCATCGTGACAGGAGATATCCGACCATGTCTGGCAGTGGCTCATCATAGAAAGTCAGTGTGCATTGAGAGCAGGGTTCTGACCGAGGGTGCCTCTCTATGTGCTTAGAAGTCCACCCTTATTGTGGTAGGTTGATGGCTCACCCTGTCTGCATCCACCATGACCTCTGGCTCCTGGTGTCGAGATGGTCCAGCGGTGGCAGGAGCCATGGGTTCTGGGTTGTCTTCTCTATCTTCTCCTGTGTCGACCTCAGATTCCTGTGTGTATGTCTCTTGGTTGGGCGCTTCTCCAGGGAAGGGGTGTATCTGTCCCCTCGTCGCTTTCCAGATGTGCCCAGTATACTTTGCCGTGGTGCGCCCTATGATTTTGTAAGGTCCTTCCCATTTTTCGGCCAAGCCGGCACTGTATTGGCTGCGGGCCTTGCTTAGGGGGGGGCTGCAGAGTAGGACTGTTCTCTCATGTTGAAGCTTCGTACGCCGGTTTGTGGCTGTGAGTACTTCCTATCGATATACTGGGCTTGTGCCTCGCGGGCTCTGGTTGTCCTGGCTAGGGTGGCCAGGCTTATTTCCTCAGGTTGAGGCATCTCGTATGGCTCTTGTTCCCACTGCTAGTCACCTGTGCCAATGAGTTTGCCCCAGGATGAGCTGGCTGGGGCTGGTGTTGATAGCCTTGTTTGTCCTTTGCCTGAGGGCGAAGAGGATCATCGGAATGTGCCGTCCCAGTGGCGGTGATCGTTACCCACGCTGAGTTGGAGGCTCTTCTTGAGTTCCTGGTTTCTCTGCTCAGTGGGGTTAGCTTGCAGGTGGTAATGGGGGGTTGTCCAGGTGTCTATCCTCCAGTCGTGGCACGCCATTTGCCAACGGTTGTTAGTAAATTGTGTGCTGTTGTCAATCAGTGTCGAATGCGGGTATTCCCATCTGGGTAATATTTCGATTTGGAACTTGTGTATTTTGTTAGGCATTTCCTGGCTGGGGAGGGGAATCACCTCCACCCAGCGATAAAATAAGTACGTGATCACCAAGAGGTAGCGGTTGCCCCGGATGCTTCTTGTATAGAACCCCATCATGTCGGCCGCCAGCTGTATCCAGGCCGTATGTGGTCGACGGGACATTGGTGTAGATCGGGGCACGGGGTACGACTTGCCTCAGCAGCACGCCTCGCAGCTGTTGATGTACTGGCGTCGTCAAATAATCATTGAGGAAACTATAAGTACGTGTTAAATATTCCATATTAAGTATGAAATTTAACAGTTTCAGACGAATACTAGACAATGTCTACAAGTTGTGTTTGTGATAGGCAAATACGTATAATTTACTGTTTGAAGTCTGTAAATAAACACGAACACTTACAACTCCACTGTAAAACACTCAACTACAGTTTATTTTAGCTACATCACAATTTTTTTAAAATTTGTTCTGTAATTTTGATATTATTATCACTTTTTCTGTGTTAACAGTCCATATGTATCTTTTCTATGTTAAACTTACCATCATATTAGGTATGTATTTCTTAATTAATTAATTAATTTATTTATTTATTTACTCTATGTGCTAAGAGTAGTCTTATGTAATATTTTGACATTCTCCGTATCCCAGTTGTTCTTGAGACAACACATGAGATCAATGGAATGGAAATAAATAAATAAATAAATACATCATTAACTTGGCCTTGTATGCAGGTACAAGAGTAACCATGTTCACCTCAAAAGATGTAAGATTTGATCGTGGCCAGAAAGTAATTCAGTGTGCAAAGAAAAGCAGCTACAAACAATTCTCTGAGAAACTATATTATTATATCCCTTTTCTGGCGATCTTTATAAAGGTTCAGTTCGTGTGTTAAAACTAGTGTTTACTGAAAAGTGTAAGTGGGAATGTGTTTGCTCTATGGACAGTATATGTTGTCTGTCTGTTGTGATTTGAACTTCTAGAATGACCGTTTGGCTTTGCAAATGCATGACCAAGTTGCAATTTTGAGTTGTTAGAAAACTATATATGTTAAACATATTACTATGTAAAGCAATAAAACATGAAGGAAATTATTGCTGCCAACCATACAGACAGAGAAGCAACCAACTTTACTATTGAATTATACGTAATACCGGGTAGTGATTTTTTCTTTAACATTGATTTCAAAAGTGCTTATTTTGTCATGAACAGCCTATGCATAGTTTAAAATTGCACTTAATGAAGTTTCGTAATGGGACTTTTCAGTATGACTGTGGTTTTTATATTGGCCACGTTCTGAACTTCATCTGATCTGAGTACATTCAGACTATTCTGGCTGAACACCATCTTGAAGGGAGTCTATTCTGTAATCACTGTATCACCAGTGACCAAGTTCTTCAGTGGAGTGGAACAGTTTGTTTCCCATGATGCTCATGAGTGTGACAGTATTACATTTACCATCAGTTCAAAAAATGTTTACGAATGATTTCAATAAATTGGCAGTGGTTTAAGACTAATTTTTTACGATTTAATGATTGTTTGGATAACCAAGGAATGATTTCCTAATTTAAAAAAAAACCGCCAAATGTTAACACTTTGAAATATAGACTTTTGTATCTTGACTCTTTAAAAAAAAAATGTTGTTAAAGTGTTATTAATACTTATTTTGTAATGGCTGTCTAGTGTCCATCACACAATGTGAAAGCAGCAGAGAAATAGTAAATACCGAGTTTTCATATACAGTTCTCTGCAAAGTAGCTCGTATAAAGCTTGCTAGAAGTAGCTGACATACAGAGAAATACCTGGGTAGATTCATATTCATCACATATATCCTCTGTTTGAAGGGTCATGATGGAGGGGGTGGAAAGGCTGATGCATGCACATTAAAAAGTCGGTGCTTCAGGGACTAAGAAAAGTCTTGGTGAACATGCACAGCACTCATTTAGGATCTTGGGTGTAGGATTGCTTGTGCTGTACACATTTTTTTTTTCTCCAAGAATTTTACAGGTTTTGACCCAATGATTCCAGGATTTTACGGAATTTATATATATAAGAACCAGGATTTCAGCTTCAGAGCTGGTGGCAGCCGTGATCTAATCACTTCTGGGTACATGATAGCTAGGGGACCTGGGGATCATTGCCTTCAGTCTCAGTGTGGGTGTGAACAGTTGAACCTCCCTTGCCCATGCCATTCACCCACTGAAGGGGTATCAGGTGGAACGACACAATGGCAGCTGCTGTCCTAGCAGAGAACCAGTTTCTGCGTAACCCAACCACACCAGTCTTCAGCTGTATGGTCCCCCAGGAACGAGCTCAAGCCACCTGTCAACTGTTGAGTCCTCACCTCGCAGTTCCTCTTACCAACCTCTTTGGCCCACTTACCCCTGGAGTTACCCATCCCATCATCATGTACATACATCTGGCTGGGTGTACCCCTGGTACTGGGGGTCGAACCAGTCCCGTCCAGCACCTAAATTTCAGACGTGGAACTCAGATGGACACCAGCGCTTGTTCCTGCAGACTACAGTCCCTGCATGTGAACTAGTCTTAGCATCACAACCACTCAAGTGCACATCAACCGTGGGTGTGTCTTAAGAAAGGTAAACCAGTAGCAGCCCTTACCCCAGCCGCCCGGAGGCCTCATCTCGCACAGCCGGATTACATGCATAGCAGACTGTCTATCTATCCAACCGTGCTGAAGGGAACCATCAAGACTAAGCACTGGATCCTTCAGACTCTGCCTCACTAAGAGTCAACCTGAGCCTCTGTACCTTACCTGATGCAAATAAAACCTAGCTGATGTAGACACGCTCATCATCCTCTAGCCGTCACATGTCAACACATCCATGATTGGCAGTCTTTTATTTACACTAAACCAAGGAACATGTAAGATCAATTAGCTTTTGGTTTTATAAACATAGTTGTATTTTGTTTTATTTTAAATATTTTTTTCTTTTTATGTTTGAAACATTTTGTGTGTTTTGTTTGTGTTCCAAACAGTTGACCTAAGGAACACTGAATAACTAAATTACCAAGACGAGGTATTCATGAGTTTTGGTGCATATTTTTGAAGAAATTTTAAGCATTTTTGGCAAATTTCTAATTTTATTATATTATATCCAATTGTTTTGTTGTATAGCTGACGAGAGCTGTAGGTTCAGTGACCATCGAGAAGCCCCAGTCTGACTACCGCAGCTACCAGAGCAAATTGGAAATGTTCATGTCTGGCTCTGGGGATGAATTTGCCCATGTCATTGAGATATACAATTTCCCAGCAGAGTTCAAGACGGAGGACTTGTTGTTTTTTTAAGTATTTCTTTTTTTCTCTTAAAATAAACATGGGTATTGTTTCCTTTTCTTTCTTTTTTCCCCTAAAATAATGAGCAATTGTAGGAGGTGTGGAAAATATGTCCCTGCTAACTGTAGTATAATTTTAATTATAATTTTTTTCCTAACCTCTGTTGATGGGAAATACATGTGGGCAGAAGCTTTGTGAATGAGCAGTGATTGTACGACTATAATGATCTTGTAGTCATTGAAAATGCACATTCGTTAAACAGGAAGATTTTTGTGGCTGTAGTTCTGTGGTTATGTGAAAGTAGAAGGACAAGGGTGCCATGTATTACAGTTGTGTTATGGTTAATTACTATGTGGTGATGTTTAGCTGCTGAGGTGTTGTCCCACGAACATCCTCTGGTGAAGACTCGGCCATTGAGTCAGGCAACCCACGAGTCTCGAGCGAAGGCACGTCGTGTGGCAGAGTTCCTGCAGCCATACCGAGTGCGGCCTGAGACGTGCGCCGCACTGGCTCGCCGCCTCGTCACAGGTGCACTGGGTGTGCGACTACGCACCTCACAAGAGGAGCGTGAGGCGGAACGCCGGCTACTGCGTGAGGCCAGAGGTGGGTGTCCTCACCTGGTTGCCGACAAACTGGGTTGCACTTGCAGTGCCAGTGCAGTCCCCAGTGGTTTACAAATTTAACTACTTGGTACTAAAACTAGGCATTGGCAAGGGGGTTTGCAATACCTGTTATTGGCTAAATGTTGTTGTGGAGCATACTATATTCAATATTTTAAGCAGTGATGAAAACACTAATTGCAATCTCTTTTCTTTAAATCAGTTAGTATAACTTTTTGGACACCCCATCTAGTATATAAACACAACACAAAAATGAATACAGCATGTTTCTTTTTTTATTAGTGTCTCCAGTAACATGAGATTAATGACCTTAGTTAATTATGGTGATAAACCGGAGCACGTCCGGCCTGTCCGTTAGGCACGAAGTCGTATGCAGCCTTTATGGTCCGGCGAAAGGGTGGGCACACTGCCATAGGTTTACCTGACTTAAAGGTGGCCCGGGGAGGCTGCTGACGCAGTTACTGTGTCTGTGGCTGGCTGCAGCTGCCGGTGCTGTGACCTGGTGCTGTCGATGGAACTGGTTGGGGCCTGGGTTGAGCTGGTGGCCTGGTATCCCCCGAACCAGCGGTTGGAGATGCCGAAGGGTATTTCCTCTCCCCTGCGGATAGCAGCTATTGTCGGGTGAGGATACCCTGCAGTCTTGATGAGTGCTGTAAATAAGTGTTTGGGTGGTACTGTGAGGGTAGGCCTCTCCAGTGGGTGGGTGGCTTGAGTTCTGCCCCGCGGGGATGGACTGCAAAGTACAGGTGTAGCTGGGTTACAACTTAGGTTACTCTTGGATGCGTTAGCTGCCCTTCTTATTTTCTGCTAGTATCTCTCTTCCAGTGTAGGGCATAAGGAAGGTACGACTACCAGCCTCACTAGAGTGAAGCAGGATGTGTGGGGTGGCAAGCACCGCTTTTCGAGCTGTCTGCTGGAGTCGTCTTCTAGCATTGTCTGCTGCTAGTTTTCTGCTAATGCTGCATGCATCAGCCCTTAATACTGGTTGTGCCATCCTTTGGTACTCTGTAGATCTACGTGAACTTGGGCGGCAGGCTCGTCCGATACTACAGTCTCTCTTCGGGGAGGTTGACGTAATGTCTGAGTGAGAGTGAACAATACGAGCTTGATGGATGTGTCTGTAATAACGCTCCTCGTTGTAAGGGCTTATCCTGTAGTCACGTGACCAGCCTCCAGTACTGTTCTAACCCCGCCTTGGTTGAAGTGAAGGCACATTCAGATGAGATGAAGTATAGTGTATTCTATACTCATATAATACATAATGCAGCAATCGCCCCCTCATCGTTGTGACGTAGACTCATCTGGATGATAACATTTTCTTCCTTGAGGGTGATATAGAACTGTCACCATACAAGGTCAGTTGAGCTTCTGTAGCGTTCCTTCTTCTGTGCGAGCTCTCTGTGATGCTGTGCAGTGCACATTCTTATCAGCTGCTGGTGACGTGTGCTGGATGGGCAGCTGTGTAGTGCTGTCTCTGTCTAGCACTGGCAGCTGGCTTGGCAGGCGAGCGACATGATGTGTTTGTTGCTCCCAAGGAAGAAACTGTGTCATGCAATAGTGTCTGCTGTCAAGTGAAGTACACTTATTCCTTTGTTTATTATGGTGCGCGTTCACATGCTCTGTTGAGGGCTGTGGTTATTTATGTAAATTGTAATTAATTACAGAAGATTTCTGCACTAGATTAATTACATGCAAACACAAAATATCAACACTTCAGTATATACAATCCCCACTCATGTGGGGGTGTATTACGTCTACTATCTATTACCTGCCATGGCGCTGAGGGTGTGATAAAAGCGGTGTCGCCTTGGAGCCTCCTATGTGTCGCACTGCAGTTAGAGTAACATGTAACATTATTCTAATGGGTGGCCGGCACTAGGCCTTCCGTCACCTAGGCCGACCTCTGTCTAACTAATTATTTACAACAAACATGAGTACCCTTAAATGATTACAATAATAATACTAAATAATTGTCGTACGGACCACCTACAGAATATTAAAAAAAAACATGTTACCCTTCAAAAAACTATAACACTGGTAAGTAAAATACGTAAAACATACAAAAGCATTAGTAAATATTACTGAAAACATATGACCCTAAAGAGACAACTAGTACGTTGGTAAGTGAAATTGAAAACATGTAAAAAAAATCATACAATAACACTATCCTAAAAGTGTTTACAACATTTGCACTTGGACTTTAAATAAACACAAAGATGCTGAAAATATATTTAACAATATTAATTTCTTTCTTGCGAAAGTCTGTTTTCATATCAGGCACAGGTCTGCACTGGTTCTTTCCCTTTCGGGAAGTCTTTTACTGGTTATACACTTGGTCCAATTCATTTGGCGTAACACTCACTTTTCTTATCTTTAATTCCGGCACTGTGCAAGTAGAGCCCAAAATATTTTGTCCTAGTTTGTTTATTTTGTAGTACTGTGTCACTTTTACTAGGAGTTGATACACGACGTCTTTTCTACTGATACGTGACACATTTCTGCACTTCTAGGATGCACTCTCAACACTATTACTGTGCCCCATCTTGGAGAGCATTAATCCTTATGGGCCAGTCATGTCATTTTTAAAACAGTAATTGAGGTGGAACACGTACCCACAGGGTACATTGGAGAGCCCCAACTAATACTACAGACACGTGATCCTAGATTTTACTGTTCAATGCAACGCATTGAGAAGCCGTTACATCAACACTCCTCTCCGAAGATTGTTCTATCTACTAGATTGTCGGCTTTTCCAGGACGGTGGCGCCAGTTTCACATCACGTCACTGGAGGGCAGCACACAGTTTGCTGGAGCATCACAGCCTTCACAAACGTTGCAAGGCAAAGATATGTCAACACCTCCTCGCCAAGCAGATAAAGGTTCCGGGCACCCATGTGTGACGTTAGAACTTCCAACCCCCTTGAAGTGGGACCAGCTTCCCCCTTCACCCGTCTGAAGACCTACAAGCCCGAATTTTCATTATGAATAGGACTTGCAGACCAGGTCTCAGGGAAATCTGCTGCATGTCTCCGCTGTGATGGCCTGAGGTGTCAGCTAATGGTAAGTGCTAGCCTGCCCTGTTCCCCGCTGTAATGGTCAGGAATATCTTGACAGGGTAAGCCAAGTCTCAATCCATTTGCATGTCAGTAACCAGCGACCTCTAGAGTGTCATCAACGGTCTACAACTACCAGCAGCTCCGGAGAGCCGCCACCAACCAGAGGGTCACCACCTCTTCAGCAACCTCCAGATCCAGTAACCTTCGGACGCTGATGCTAACCTGAAGGTCCTGCCAACGCCACTCTCGTCCCTTCCACCTTGGTAACCTTCCTCAAGGTATCCTTAGGTCACGACAATGATGTTCCCTTCTTGATTTCTAGCTACACTCGCCTCTTGAGCACCCTTCTGGTGCTGAAGCCCGATAGCTAGGTTCCTTTAGAACACAATTGAATGAAAATTAGGGAATTAAAATTTAATTGTTGCTCTAATTAAATTAACTTTGCTCACAGTTTCATCCAGTAATCACACACAATATTACTTTGCTATCAGGTTGCCTTCACTTGATCTTAATGTCATTAATTTCCAAGTAATTATTAAACTTATTAAATTACTAGGAGAGTGCAGCCCCATTTGCTGAATACGTACTTGAGAAAGCCAACGTATTTACTAGCTTCTTGTGTTTTCATTGTAGAATTGTGCCTCCATACCATAAGGCCATTTGAAAGTCTTATATTGATAAATAACTGGCGAATTACATATTGGCCACCAAGGCAGAAATACACACGTTAACTGCAAACAAATATCTCCCGTTTGGTAGTTCTCGGGAGCGCCCAGATCACTGGGAATACAATCCACCAGTAGAATTCAGTGATCAGAGTATCTCCCTACTCCGCACCCACTGTAGTGACCAGGTGAGATAGAGAGAGAGAGAGGGGTAGGTGCATTTATCACCTGACCCACTGTGGAGCCTGGAGCCTCACCTGGGCGCATCTGAATAAAACCACAGTACCGTTTACACTCTGTATATTCCATCCACCGCTGAAGGGCTGGGCCAGGAATAACAGAGCACGTGAACCTGTTGGAAAGCCAGAGTGTTCAACTGCACACATTATGGTCACGTGATATCCCGGCTTATTCCAAATAGCTTTGCTTTCGGAATACTCTTGCCTTATAAAAGGAAAGGAGGTGTGAGGTATAAACGTAAGATTGGGTACAGAATATTATCAACAATCTTATTGAATTAGTTGCCAACAGGTTAGAGATCCCCTTGAATGTAAGGTCTTGGCGACCTATAATACTCACCACTCCAGATTTCGTTCCCATGAGGAAACCTACGAAGCCTATATTATACAACGGTAAGGCCCTTACACGTAACTTAATTCCCCTTTCATGTTCTGACATTTTAAATGTCCTTTGTGATATTAGCATCATGTTGGTTGAAGTCCTCCTCAGTGGTTAAGATACAAACCACTCACAAACTCACCTTGAACCTTAAATTCATACTGATGTCAAAAAAGACATGGCCAAAAGCGCATGCTCCACGCCTGAAGAATTATACTGTTCACTTGCTGAACCACCGAGACTATGCATTAAGGACACAGTACTATGACGCACTGCCAGATGGCACTGCTAGTATGATCACTAAGACATGCAGCACCTGGATCCAGCGCTGGCCGGTGACGTCACACGCCCAGAGGATCTAACGCCGCCACCCCCTCCATCACGACCAAGGTTAAGCCAGGAAGAGTATAAATACTACAGCCCAGCCCTTGGAACTCGTCTGTCCTTTTCCTTCACCGCACACTCCTGGTGCTGAAGGAACCATCATCTCGCTGGTCTTCACTGCACTTCTGGTACCCAAGTCTCCTACTGATCTACGAGTCCTTGCCAGTTCATCACTACACCCCTGATGCCAAAGATCCCATTGTTTCAGTCGTCGGAACACTTCTGGCCCCTCCAGAGCAAACACCATATTGTAGTCAAAGTTAAAGTTATTATCATATCGCTTCGTCTACGTACTCCCGTTAGCCTAGGAACAGGTCGTCTTCAGTTAAGCTCTTGTTGTTAGGAGGTGGTGCACAACCATCTTGTTTATTTCCTTACCAGAATAAACAAGTTTTAATTCACTGAAGTGTATCAGCTGCTGAGGGATAAAGCTCGATACAGTTATGAATCCCACAACATTTAAATCATCCGGTACAAGGTGAGGTCCCACCCTGTACCTGGAATGTTGGCAGCGCACCGTACCGATAATGGTCGGTGATGTGAGGATTGAAACCTCAGATGCCAACTTGTGTATTACACAAAGGATGTACACCAGTTACAAATCACAAGGCAACGAGATGCAGTATCTTGTGGTATGTGAGAGATAGGTGACTTGGGGATAGAAACCCAGATGAACAACTTGAATTTAAGTGTACGTTCGTACATGGTTCGTGAATGAAAGGCACGGGTGGTCTTCAAATTCTTGAATGTTAACCACATGTAGCATGCTCGGGAGAGATGAAGAGACCTTGCCCTCTTAGGCAAGGTACCAGCATATATTGTGAGATGTGTAGGTTTGCGTGTCGGGACAAAATTAGCAACAGTGGGTAACACTCCTCGCCGACGTATTACCTGTGGATTTGCAGGTAGTGGAGCTCTCTGCTCCACTGGTGATTCTGCAGAGGTCGGCTGTGGAACAGCAGCCAACTCTGGTTGCGGCTGAGTGGTGCTCGTTACTGGGTAGTTTGTAGGAAGGTCGTGATGGGATGGCAGTATATTCAGGGGAGAGTGCTGATGGCTCTATGCCTCTATCCTGGTGTCTGGGTTGGTAAAGCAGATAAGGAACTGTTTTCTTGTGACTCAGGAATTGAATTGCTATTAATCTCGGCTTCTAGGAGGTGCAGTTCCCGTTAAGACAGTTCTTAATACGTGCATTATAATTCTTCGGCATGAGGTCGCTCTACCAATATTATCTCTGATAAAATATCAATAGCCACACACAAAAAAATATACGTGACATGAAGCCGGGTATACTTAGCTGTCCTATAGTGTATGACCAGGCACACGACTACACCCGACGTGTCTGCGCTTAACCACCTCTTACCATTCACTGGCATGAAGAGTTCCTAGTGAAGAGCTCCCCCGAAGGTTCGCCAGTGCAATACCCTGAGCATTACCTTGGCCAATCTCGGAATACTGCTCGGTGTTACTTGTATTTGCCATTTGGCTGAAACAGGTGGCCGACTTTACTTCACTTCACAAGGTAGTAAAAATAAGTCTGTATATTAAATGGGTTTATGGCTTTAATACATCCACGTAAGCAAATACAGAAAAGTGAAAATATGATTATAATTATGATTACTTTTACCATGCAATACTTTACTGTTGATAATAAAATATATATCTAGTGTAAATTAACTACTGAAGTTAGAGTATAATAAATCCAAGTCAGGCGAAGGCTACCTGTTACATTTACGTTACGTTCAAGTACTTAGTAAATAATTAAATTCAATGAAATTTAATTGAACTGTCTAGCCCAGGAATTCTAGCTGAACTTTACGACAAATGTCCAGAATGGACCTCGTAATAAGTACAGTATATGGGGTTTCTCTACTCTAGTGGTAGAGTTGGCCGGACTAAGGCATTAAGGGGGCTACGTCGCCTTGATCTTGGGTTACTTGGAAGAAGCTGGGTTTAAGACAGGTTAGATCGACGTAGGAGGTGCTCGAGGTGGTGATGACTGGAGGTGTTGCTGATGTGATGTCCTTCAGGGGAAGAGGGTCCCTTGAACAGCATCGTCATCATGGCAGTGGCGCCGGTGCGGGTGCACTTGGTCCCTTCCAAGTGATATCCATAAGAGGACTATAAAGGCAGATACTATCCAAGTACCAGCCGAAGCTTAGCTACCTCCTTGCCGAATTCATGCACCTCAGTCCTTGGAAAAGAGCTCAAGCAATCAGCCACCTGGAGAGACCAGTATTTCCAGAACCAACACCAGACCTCTTCACGCTGCCCACTAAACTTGATGGAGAATCTCGCCCAGTATTGACAACATACCTGAGCAACCAATACACTTAATATGGGATAGCTAACCTGTGGGTTTTGGGAGACCCCGTTTACTGAACTTAACCTCACAACAACCAGCACCCACAATCACTTGCACTACAAGCTCCAGAGCCAGCCCTAGCGCTCCTCCATTCGTGCCACCACAGGTCCGGCAACCATTGTTATCTTAATTACAGTGCCTAATTAAGCAGAACCAGGCCATCACAACCCCGAGTCGAGAACCCTAGCTGGGAGTAAAACGGCCAAGAACTAAGACTTCAGGGAGTCTTAAAACACCCCGTGGCGCATAAGAAACCTATCAAACATGTCACGCAGACATGCACGAACCTGAGCAGGCCGACAACACTATTGCCGAAACCGAACCTGAATGCTGTCCCTAACGTAACTGCCCTGGCACAGGGACCCATCGCGTTGAATGCGCCCACTGCTGGAGAAGCTTCCATTATGTCTGCCTATGGTGGGCAGACGGAGTAAGGTATTCAGATGGACTGGAATACCGGTGTGAAGAATGCCGGGCCAGACAAACAGCTTTCTATAGCTTGACGCCTATCGCTTAAACTTAGTCAACTTGGTTTTGGTGTGCGCTAGGTCAGGAGCTCCCTAATTAACAAATTATTTACTTGGAGTTGGTTTTTTGCTAGATGTTAACACTGGTCGGGTAGGTTAGCGACTCGTTACAAAATCGGGTGTTGACGGTACCGCAATATGTCTTACTGTTAAACTAGCCTGCTTAGGCAGGGCTGACTTGCCAGGATATTCAGGTACCTGTTTCATGGACTCTGGTGCAGAAGCAGGTCGACGAGGACCAGCAGTTTCCTTGGCAGTACTGGGCGACGAGTTGCCGTACAGGATGGTACGGTACTTCCTGCTCCACTCTTCTGCTGCACTGCTGCAGAAGAAGTTGTTGGATCTGCCCAGCCTGGTGTCACTCCCAGTGACCAGGCCAGGAGCAGCTGGATGGTTGTCGATGCAGAGCCTAGTGTGTGTGGGGAAGAAAACAGGGATGCTGGCTGGAGAGGGAAGCCTCTCCAGGCGTCTGGCAGCTTGAGCTATGTCCCGTGGGGTGTCTCCGCAAGGTGTAGAGAGGTTATTGTCACACACTCGCTTAGCAGCAAGGAACTTCGTCTTTTGTTTCTCTCTTCGAGTTCCTTGTCTTTCCACAAATGGCATAGAGGCAGAATTGACACTTAACTATCTCTTGGCTTGGTGCAAGCAGTTGACGGTACCCTAGGTAAAGTGTATAGCCAACAGCAGTTGACGGCGCTAATCCTGTGCTCCAATCAGTCCTGCACCTTGGCGCATGAACCTGGAGCGGTGGGTTAGGTGGACCATCTTCCTACTATTGTTGGATGTGGTCAAGCAAAGGTTGGGCCACCCAGTCCCAGGCAAGTACTCCTTCCAGCACCGTCGACTCCAGCAGCAATAAAACTTAAGGTGGCTCTCCTGCCCTTGGTGGATGAGTACCTTATGGTTGTGTCTCTACCTTTCTAAACACCGAGGTTTATAGAATGGATGGCCATCGAAAGTGGTGTGTGTTTACGACATACAGATTCCTGAAGGGATCTGCAGTCCTACACTATGTTTTGTACAGTTAGAAAACCTGGTCTCCTGCTTGCTCCACACAAGGGTCGAGTATCTAGCAATCGGAAAAGAATTACCTCTAGAACAAATCACTTTCAGGGTAGGAGCAAAAGTGTATTTATTAGAAATAATAAATACGGGGACATGTACTCTCACTACTAAATGAAATGCAAACAGAAGTAAACTACGCTTTACAGATGGCGGTGACGTGTTCCTAGGCTAGTCAAGATAAAAATGACTTTGACAGCTATGAAAATAACTCGGACAAAGTTGCTCTACCCTGGGGTTGTCTAGATGAGACTTTACAAAAGGGGCCACTACCAAAAAGGTTGTGGGTGTAGTTGCCACTTACTAACAAGTAGTGGTGGCTGTTGAACCAGGGTGATCAGCAGCGGAAGTGTGCTGTGATGTCTTGCAGTATTCTGGTGTTGAGGATCTTCTGCTAAGCTGTTGGTGGTAGGAGTCTCTGGAGCTTCCGGTATTTGGTGGTTGTTGAAGATCTAGAAGATCTGGTAGGCAGTAGAGAGCCCCAGCACAGAAGTGTTGTTGAGGTGAGCTACTGGAGAAGATAACTCACGTCTTCGGCTGCGCATGGTCATATATATTGTGCTCGGCCGGCCCATGCCTAGGCTGGAGTGGGAGGTGTGGCATATCTCAGTGACATCTGCCTGGAGTGTGCGGGGTGGGAGAATCTACCCTCTGCACTCAGCTATATGGCTTCGGGCACTTGGCGGTGCTTGGCCCTCTTCGGAAAGCTTTGCTGGTGTGGCGACACTCTGTCTGCCAAGTGCATTGGGGAGGCTGATGTGTTACTGCAGCTGCTTGGAAACATTGTTTATTTTACGTGCTTGAACCGTCCACTAGACTGGGAGCGATCCTGTATGCACTCGTGAATAACGTGTTGGGTTTAACCCTTCGTCATGTTATATAGAACTACGTGAGTTGTGTGAGAAAGCTGGGTCTAGAACAATCAGGAAATATATGTCTGTAACTGTCCCTTCAGGGGAAACAACCTTGTAGCCTATGGTTGCCTTCTTGGTTTGGTAATAACACGTTAGAATGAGTCGTAGTCGTTTGGTATAAGTCAATATGTGACACGCTTCAAGCTGGATAACTTGCCAAGGACGTGGGACCCACATAGTACGCTGTATACTACCATATTTACCCGAAAGAAAGAAGACCCTGAAACTAAAACGACCCCTTCCTAAAAAATATTCTTGCTGGAAAAATATTTAAACCTGAATTCAAGACTACCCCTGTGAAGTGCTGAAAAAATTATTTATGTTGAAAGTATTTTTGCATGAATTTATCACTAACCCTTCAAGAAGAAATGCTATAATTGAATAATATAATATATTTATTTAATTGTAAAGAAAATCTAATTACAATAAAATAGGTGTGTCTAACCTGACTGTATGGTAGCTGCATCTTTCTCCACTATAAAACTTTTGTGGGTGTTATATATTTTTGACTTGAGCCATTTTGCTTCCCAGCAAAGCACTTCCTCTTTATGGCCAAGTGATATCAGATAAGGGGACCCTTGTTAAAGTTGACAGGTACAGTCTCAGCTCTACAAATATATGTATAACCATAGGACACACACACATACACAGTATTTAAGCATGAAAAGCCTTTGTCAAAATCCTCTTTTCTCATGGCACTCGAATTTTGGAGTACTAACTCTGCTACCTGAGAAAAAAATTATTGAATAGAAGTCCGTAGTAATTTTGTGCATGTAACACAAACTTTAAGACTGAACTAGCAGTGTCGCACATTTATGGTATTTGTGCGTAGGTTTTGAATTGAAGACGACCCTTATTCTTTCTATTCCTTTTCTGTCAAAAAACCTTGTCTTCCTTTCTGGTAAATACGGTATGTGCGGAACCCTACCATCACATTTGCATTGGGTGGCCCGATGATAGGGTTATCACACCCAGCATGGTCTACCACTACAAATTATGTTGGCACTCCGCTGAATACCGACCACACAACCCAGGGTTAGCCACCCATACCAGCACTACACGATGTGCAAGGGAACCCCAAGTCCCCAAATTTGGGGGATGCCCACATGAGTACCTGCTCATATTCATATCAATTGCGAGAATGAATAAATAACGACATTCTGCTCAAGCAGTGGATAAGCTGAGCACAGGCAAAACTCAAGGGCAAGGAGGTTTGTAGGCATGCTGTTGAATACAGACAGTACAATCCAGGACCGGCCTCCCACTACAGAACTGCGTGTTGCACAGGAGAGCCTCAATTTCCAGAGTTTGCAGGATGACCTCTCGAGGACCAGCTGGTGTTCACGGCTGAATACGAACGGGAATTTTGTGCCCACGAAATGCCCAAAAAGAAATGGGTCTCATGAGCACAGGCCAAATTGAAGGGCAATGGTGGCAAAAATACGGTGAATTCATCTCAGAGTGGAGCAGACTCAGTAGCCGACTCGCCAACAATATACAGACTAAGTGGTACTGGCCTGCCTCACTATGGAGTTCTATAGCCGCACCCAGACACCAGAAGAGGAGGTCAAAATCTTTGTCTGATGCAAGGTTCAAAAGTACCCGATGGAGATGAAGAAAGTTGTGTGCAGGAAGGTAACTAACCTGTTGTTACCTCAACTAAAGAACGCCCTACTCATCCCCAAGCCACTCACAGTGGACAATCTAGTCGACCAAGCACGAGAAGTGAAGCGCAACTTTAAAGTGCAAGCCATCCTCGTCCGCCTGAAATCTACCAAGCAGACAGAGCCAGACAAGCCGTCTGATCGATGGAACAAATCGCCACCGTTCACACCGCCAGCACCACACCTCCTGAAGTGTTGGTATTGCCCTGCATATTATTTCAACAGAGACTGCCCGCAGCAGCCAGCACAAAGGCGGGAATGAACAGGAGAAGGGGGTGCAAACTGTACGCAGCGTACCACCAAAGTTGAGTCAAATCAGAAGAGCGTACCCCAGAAGGGAATGCCACTGCTGATGGGCCAACAGGGGCGACCCTGTCGGACAAGAAGGGCAAACCGTCCAGCTTTTAGACCAGGAAACTGAAGTACCCAAAGTCCTACACATTGAAGTTCAAGTCAATGGGAGAATGTTTTGGCGGTGCTTGACTCAGCCGCTTCCGGAAATTTCATCAGGCGAGACATCCTTACATACGACCAATGAGCCAACTTGCATTCACAGATTAAAACAGTGAGGATGGCAAAATGTGCCTTACACTACTGAGACAAGGGAGGCTTCATTCACAACACACTCAAATTCCAGTTCAAGTAGTTAGATTTATTTGTGGTTACTGTTTATGGTTTACAGTTATCATGCGCTCTGCTTTACAACATCAAGCAACACTTTGATATAAAATTGTGAGCAGGTAATACTGATTCATAACTATCAACAATGAAATGAATACAAAATATATTTAAGCTTGAATGGACAACAAACAGACTGATACTTTGTACTCGTAAAGTGCACACCTCACTTAAAATTGACTAAAACATTGTTTTTTGAGTAAGCATATATTCCTGACATATTTTTTTACAATGATGTAGAATAATAATAAAGGATCTCTCACACTCAGCCTTCATATGAGACACAAACTACCATATACCTACTAATAGACGTAAATTCTACCTCTTACAGTATGTACCTAAATGCAGTTGATACTAAATAACATTACCCAAGAGAATAGTGGCTTTTCCACTTGTGAATTAATTGTGACAACAAGAATCCTGTCCTAAAATCTTTACTAAAATAACGATCTTTAAGAGAAAGGCACAATTCAGCAGCAAATTTTTTATTCTCTCGTGAGCCAGCACTTAATCAGAGAAAATATTTTGTAAAAAAACCTAGTGGTGTTTACACTTACCACAAAATAAGTCTGGCTCTGCAATATACTGAAAATTATGAACACATGTATGGCCGTCGATACAAGGGAAAACCATATAAAAATTTACAATATTTCAATTCTCTTATGATAGTATGCGCCAATGCGCCACACACTTAATTACATAAATGGATATTAAAACAAACCACTAGATTACTCGTATCAATGAGGCATTCATAAAAAAATATAGGCTCACCAGTCCACATAAAATACCTCAAAGCAATAACATACTTCACTTACTCTTGCATTTGAGTGCAAGTACCATAAAACATCGCAGAATTTACCAGGTAGCAAAAATGCGGAACTCACTTTGAAGGCTTTCAAAATACATGCCCTTGGAAAATTTTATTGGTTTAACTTCAGAATATTTCTCACTCCAAATTATGTTTGAACAAATACTGTGAGAATTCATTTACTTGCATTAAATGCACTGCCAATTAAACTCCAATGCCTGGTTGTAAAATCTGAGTTCATTCACAAATAATTTGGTCACATGAAATTTCTTATTTTATTAACTGTTCTGTACCACTTAGAGGCTGAACAGACCAGGACAACGGATAGGGTGAACACCCAATGTGCAAAGTCGAATGCAACAAGACAGTTTTGCCAATAAATAAGCCTAAGGAAATATCATCTGTAAACTACTAAGGAATCTGGCTTCCAAGAGGCAAAATCACTATCTAAACTGGAATCAACTTCTCTCAGTGTAGCGGTCAAAGCCGTGTCAGTACATAAATAAAAAAATATCAAAACTACGAAATAGTCAATGAATAACATAGATATCCAGCTGTAACCCTTCCTAGGGAAATAGGTCAAAACCCAAGCTCAATCACAACGGACAACATCAAAGTGCCCTTTCATAGCCGCTATTAATGGAGTGGAGTTTTCCCGATCCAATTCTACCCTTGCTGGAGTTTTTAAAATCATTACTGAAAAATAATGTCTTGACTCTTGAAAAATAGAAAGGCTGTACAAACTCGCACCAGATTCCAAGGGGACGTATCCCCCTAACTGAAAACACTAATCAGTTCAGAATGTTAAACTTGAGCAACAAGTAAACGGCTAACTTTAAATTAATTAAATTCATAGCGTTGCTACGACCTTGCTCGTTGAACAGGATGCAAACAGAAATTACTCATGACTGCCAATACTGCCCCAAAATTGCGTTTTGTCAATAATTTCGACTCACTGACAAAAATTATATAAAACAGACGAACTGAAAGCCTGTCATATTTACTGCTTCAGCGAATACAATTGCAGTCCATGACGACTCAAAGCAATGCTGATATGGTTGACCAGAAGCAGTCAGCCGAGGTGAAGTAGGAGTATGCCGCTTCTGCGCGTTTCAGGCGAGACCCCCATGATGAGTGTTTGGCAGAAGGCGAAAGCTTGTAAACCTAGCCAGGCAGGGGAAGTAGGGGAGATAAGAAAGGAGAGTTGGGGAGGAAACGAGTTGGCCGAGGAGAGTGCGCTTAGATAGAAAATTAGGTCCACAAACTGTTCGGCGACCAGGTGATTGTCGCAAGTTGACGGTCGAACAACCCTTATTGTTGAACTTCATCGCATCAAGACTCAAGTGCGGAGTTCGTTGTGTCACTCGACACCCTGGATGAATTAATACTAGGCCACATATGCCTTCAGCAGCAACAATGCATAATTGACCATGGGCAAAGGAAAGTATACCTGGGCGACAACCACAGCGTTACCTTGAATTGCGAACACTGACCCGACGTCACAAAGCCTCAAACCCTCTGTACAGAGGAAATAAACCATGACCCTGCTGAGATTCAATTCCAACAATTAAAATAAATTCTCGACGAACACGCCGGAGCTTTTGGATGTGGGGGAATATTGCGTCAAACATGTACAGCTCCTCCTGGGCCAGACACTATGGCGCCCAGAGGACTGGCAATGGCAGCACGAACCCACTGAGATGCCTAGCGTAAAGCTATACGTCTAGCCATGCTGAACGGGATAGATAAGGCAAAGGACTGTTAAGAGGCATATATCATGAAGAAATAACAGCAGCCACGCACCGATGTACGACCCTTTGAAATGGGTGAAGCCGCGCTACTCTACAGTCATCCCCTGAGTCAAGGCCAGAATCAATTCAGCGCGGGGCTCGCCGGAAAGTGGGAAGGCCCCTTCAAAGTCATCGGATGCCAAGAAAACGTGGATTGGACAGAGGACCACCGAAGGTGCATATGCAAAGCTACAAGACAGATAAGACCCTACCCCGGAAATGCCCCAGAACCTGCCACACACACTCCAGCATCTATTGGTTCTGACATGTCAAACGACGTAGAAGAACTTGCCGTTCACACCCCTCCAAAGGAAGCATGGGCATTACCACCTCAAGAGTTGGATGAGGAAACTCAACAGAGCAAGGGAACTATTTATTCCATACCGACATAAATAGAGTTTCCCAAGCCCAAAGCCAAGGAACTAGAACGGACACTGCCTTTGCAACCTTCTGTTTGCCAACTGACCCAGGAGGTGGACGCCCAGCACTATGGAAATATCTTGGAGAAGCCTGCTAGATGGAGAGCTGAACCACAAGCAACCTCATCAGAACGCCATCGCCGAGAGAATTTCAGTTACGAGTTCTGTCGGACAGACAGCGCTCCAGTAGCCATCACCTTGACGGACTTCACCTGCACCTCCAACTCCAGTGAGCCCGCTCAGCGAGATGCCTGCAATGCCAGTCATCGTAGCAGCTGCTGCCACCGAGATGCCGCCTCCCACGAGAGAGGCATCCAGCAGAACTTTCAACCCGTACGAGACCTCGTCCAAGATCACCGTTTAGCTGGTACCTGTGGCTGCGATCACCCCAGATCGCATGACCACCCTTGCAGCTGAGTCGATGCTCAACGCAGAGGCTGCCCCCTTCCAGTTCCCAGTGTCACCCAGCTCCACAGCCGACTCCCAGGCTCAATGCCCCATACGAGAGGAGGACTTCACTGAGGCGTCTGCCTCACCTAACCAATCTGTCATTTTTATGGAGACCCCTCAGTCTGTTCGCAGGTCGCCAGTGCCACCCAACGGCGAAGCTGTTCCGATAACCGCTCTTCCTGAACACAATGAAGACCATACTGAGACGCCCATCTCACCAGCTGTGCAGGTCGCCAGCTCCAGATGCTGCAGCAGTCCAGATGGCCGCTCTTCCCAGATGAGAGGAGGAACTTGCAGCGTCACCAGATGCAGCCGCAGCCCAGACTGACCCAATGACACCTCTTCCTGAACGAAAAGAGGATGCCTGCAGCCCAGGCCGCTGTTAAGGCCACCGCACCCCGCCAAGAGAACCCAATGGTTGTTCTCCCAATCACCCCGTTATCTCGTTACGGGAACCCAATGGTCGTTTTGGTGGCTCCCACTGAGACTACATACCGGAAGGGAAGTGTTAGACGAACTCACGTCAAGTCTTCTCCAGACGGACATCCAGATTTCAGCCAGAGGGGTAGCACAAGGTTATCATGCGTCAAGCCTACCCCAGACGGACTTCCAGTCTACACCCGGATGGGCTCTACACGAGAACCAGGAGGCCAGCCTGCCCCAGACTGTCTTCGGACAAGTAAATAAGAGAAGGCGCAGCGAACGAATCGTTGAGTTGGTGGCCCAGTCAATGGTCCCGGCTTCGACACCCACATCCCAGGGGGTGGGTGTGTCAGCTGAACCACCTCGCCCACCGACAATGTAGACACCAGCACCACATCTAGCAACTGAAGGGGTAGGAGTCGCTGTCCCTAGCCTGCTCCTGATGGCCACTGAGAGCTCCACACAGTACGCCAGCCACTCCACGATGGCCAACCTTCAACAACGGGAGCAGCCACCCTGGGCCAGTCTAGTAGCCAGCTGATACCGAGTTACCATGGAGGCCAGAAACTTAAACTTTGATAGTCTTTTCCTATCACCTCCCAGTTAATTGACCCATATATTTTGCATACATTGTCATTGTGTAGTGTTGTTATGTAATTTGACGCATGCTCCTGTTTGTGGATAAGTGGTTAGGGTGCTGACTGCCCTTTCTGTTCTTCTGAAGTAGAGGGGAGTCAAACCCCAGAGTAATTCGAAGTTTTAGGCTATTCCTTTTGGGCAGCCTGACTCCCCGTACCACAAGGAATGTCAATAGTCGGGATGCCAGCTGTCCCGATAAGGGGTGAATGAGCTCAATTGGTTATGAGTGATTGTGGGGGTGAGCGATCTGGCTTATACTGACAGGATTGATCCGCCGTGGCCTCGTGGGTTGGCTAATGGGGATGAAATTGGCTACAGATTGTTCCGGCTGATTGCGGGGAACTGCATGAGGAGGTATTCGAACCCTGATTGTCCGTCCGGAAGCCAATGTGATTGTGCAGAAGTTGGGAATTACTTCTGTTCTCGGGTGTCGAACCAGAAGTATCCTGCCAGATTGTAGTCTCACTAGGCTAGATCGACTAGAGGGCCTCTGTGTGTCGGTGTTCATGTATGGTGCTTGTATCAGGATGGGCTAAACGGGGGTTTCCTCGGAATCTATTTCCTTGTCCGGCTCGCACCAACCTAACAATTGTTTTAAAGGTGTTTAGTGGTCAGGAGGTACACTATATTATAATCAATCTGATTGCTCTCGGATTCACTAGTATTCAGAGTATTGGAGTTTGAGTCATTAACTATCTGGTTCAACAAAGCTTGCTGTAGTAAGGCATGCCTCTCGTGTCACCTCTGCTGTCTTCCAATACCACCGTGTTGCTTGCGCATTGATAAATGAAACATAGTAAATAAAATTAATAATGGTTGTCAACAGGGGTTGCGTACGAGCAGTCCTGGGCAGGGCGAAATCTACAATCACTCCCGTGGTCCTGCTCTTCACAATGGCAACCAAAGTAACTGAACCTTATGCCTGTTATTGGTGGCGCGTGCACTGGAATCTCAGGAATTAGGTCCAATGTCAGGCTCTGCCTCCTGAGGGATTCAGCAAACTAGACAGCCAGATATAGATGGGAAATAGATTAGAATTAAATGCGCACTGAATGGATTTCAACACTAAATTAATAAAGCAATAGTAATAAAAAATGGTACAGTATTTAAAGTTAAAATTATGGTGACACAAGAAATTAAGTTTGGTACGTACATAATATTTTATTACGTTTAAAACAATTAGTTAGAGTAAATAATTACACACTATAACCTGAGTAAGGAATGATTTATATACTGAATTAAATCAGCAGGCGAAGGTGAGCCTGGGAATAATTAATAAAATGAAAGAATTAATTTCCTACGAAGATTCCTAATTAATTAATCAGATTAAAGTATACGCTATTTACAGCGTGATTGTTACAAAGGGGCTCCATCCGGAGGGACGTAAATCGCGCAATGACCTGTTACTGTGGAGTCAAGGGAAGTTGACTGAGGTAAGGGTAAGTACGTACAAGGGTGGGATTTACCAGACGTGGAGATGTGTCCCTGGGTGGTCAGCTGAAGGAAGCTGTGGCTAGAGTGCTGGAGGCCTTCTGCAAGCTGCCGGCTGGAGGTGGTGGTTCGAGCCCTGCCTCGGGCTGCTGAAGTGAAGGAGGCTGAACCCTGGGCGGGTTGCATACGAGAGAGTCTTGCGCAGACTGTAGGAGAGCTAGCGAACCTTACGGTCGGCGAGCTCCGGCGTCTCTGCCGGTCTATGGGGCTGTTCTATTTATATGAAAATCGCCCTGTGTCAGCGATTCTCCGGGGACGGGGGTAGCGTAGCCTTCCAACACAGGGGCTGGTTTATCTGCTGCTGGAGCGCCGCTCAATTTCTTGTCACCCCTGGTGGAGGCAATGACATTTTCCTGCACCCCGGACGTCTGAGGCAGGCAGGCCGTGACGTCAGAAGGTCACGGGGGTGCAGCTATATTGAGGGTTGTGTGGAACTTCTTGGCTAGGCAGGGTAGCGTAGTATAATTTAAATAAATAATATTATATCTTTGTCGGAGTTGCTCTGGCACGTTCCTTCTTGATTGGATGTGGAAGAATATAACTTCATATGTGAAGTTCAATTATGTGACTGACCAATTAAAGCCTGACATAATTTCAATATATTATTTCCTAGTCTTAGTGGCCAATGAGTAAGAATTCGCCCTGCGCTTGGTACGCTCAGATGGGGTGAAGTCGGCCGTAGAGTGCACATCTCTGTCATAATCATATTAGATTAGTTTTATAAGCGGCACGCGTCTGTGTTAAAAGGGGATCATGCTTTGGGCGATTGTTTGAAAACAATTTTGCATGAAACAACACGTGGTATGTTGACAAAGTGTTCGCTGGCGTGTTTTGAAGTTGCAGTGCCTGCAGAAGTCTTGGCCTCAGCAGGTCAAGGGTGATTGTGGAATGTCTCGACATGCGGGAAAACGAGGGTGTGCCGAGCGGCCAGCGTACTTGGCATAAGACAACGCGCTTCTCTGCGTTCTGAATCATTTAACAATTGCGTACATTTAACTTAGTGTATTGTTCTGCTGTACGACTCTATATTTTTCTACAAAACTTTTTAACACCCCATAATTTATATTATTTTGACTCCTTTGTAGCGGTATCTGGCCTCTGTCAACTTATAATCAATATTCATTACTATTTAATTTATAACATATAGTTTATAGGGTAGCTCTATCTGTTATGCTACCAACTTATTTAATTATGCCTTACACATATATATAGCATACATACACACACACAGATATACACACACACACATCCCCCCCTCCCCGGTTGCTAATTTTCTTAGTAATTAATTCTATATTTAATGACATACACTTTGCAACATGACCATTTTCACCTTCACATGAATCTACTGTGCACAATACTAAGCGCTAATTTTAGTCAAATACCCAAGTGTTACTAATTAATGTGTGTTTGAATTGAAATTTCTAATTACTTAATTAAGCTTTACTTATCACTACTATTACTTATGGCAACCCATTATCTATGCAAGACACTCTATTTGTGAGGGGTTTTTCACTTTATGATAGCCTTGTATATTATTGGCATCGGGTACATTATCGTGGCATACTCAGTATGCGACGAACTGTTTCTGCTCATGCGACATATTGGTTGTAATATTTTAACCCATTTTCACATTTCCGTTTCATTTCTGCCATCGTGTCCTGGAATGGCTTCCAATTTGCCCTCTGGACAATGGCATGTCTTTGGCTGGTGACTGAACTGTGGTTTATTTTTCATATGTACCACAAAATTTCCTCGCTCAGGTGGGAAACAATATCCTTAAGAGTATGCCCGATATATGTAATGATAATGTGAATGAAATTGATGTGCACTGGAGGGCAGCGTGGTGGTTTATGCCTGTGTGTGCTCGGTCGCACTCAAACTGCTTGCTCGACAAAGTCTCTGCTACGTGTGCACTAGTAACAGTGTCGTCACCTGCCCGCTCGTGAACTTGACATATGCTTACATGAACTACGTGGCTCCAGTAAGCTACTGTGTTGCCTTGACAGTAAATGCACACAAGATTGTTCTGTATTGCAATTTGAGAGACTTATTCTAGATTCTATTAATTTAGTGGCACTGGCTATTTGGAATATGATAAACATATACAAGTGGTATGATATGTGCGCTAACACCTGCGATAGCATAAAATATCAATTCTTAACCTAATGATATTGAACCCTCGTTTCATTCATTTGACGCCTTACCCTCTTTATATTCGGTCACTTTAAACAATTATTACTTTTGTGTGGGTGTGGGCAGGAGGGGTAACAACTTTAATTGGGGGGGGGGGGAGGTGGTATCTACTTTTCCTCACAACTGATTTTGACTATTTACTCTAATTAATTTCTTAAATTTCAATGCCACTATATCGAATTATACCAAAGCTGAGTATGCTTTGAGGTCAAGTAAAGCCCTAACTTCCAACAAATTCTGTAAGGTAGTTAATTGCGATATTTAGCCAGCGCGTATGGATAAACACAACTTTTTCACTATTTAGCTTTACTGGCTTGGCCTGGCTCCTGAGGAGAGTGGACCACGCATTAACTAGGGGGATAGCGTAGCTCAGTCTAACAGGCTGTCCTCGTCCAACAGACACTCATATTACGTTAATAGCAACTTGTGTTAAGGGTCGTAATACTGAAGGTGAAGTCAGAATAAAGACCTAGTTGTGTCCAATGTCTTTATGCACTTTCACAACTTGTACAAATTATCGCAACCTCGGGGGAGTTAATTAATATATTTAATTAACCATAAAATAAAGCCACGGATATCAAATACTATTTAGTCTCTGACTGGAATGTGGTCACCTGAATGTAGCTGAAGGCTGCTTTGCACAAGTCTCGAGTCTGCAGCAACAGAACGCCCTCTTGCGATCCATCTTCAGGTGCCAGGCAGTGGGCTGGTGACAGACCCTTCTTCGATGCCCCATGCGCATTAAATAGCGCCGCGGGTTTATTGAACTATCCGTGCTCAAGGCTTTGTTCCGGATTCCATCATGGTCGAGGCATCTTCCAGCCAAGCATTGGATACTCGCTTGCCAGATCACAGCAGTACTTGCAGTACCAGATTTCGTGTACCTTGCTGGAAAGCCACACAGCCAGTGCTGTACACTGGTTGGGCTCCAGTTCTGCGCAGCGACTAGAGAGTTATATTCACCCCAAGTGCATCTGTCCTAGCACCCACCAGAAACACTTGGGGCCGTAACGTACCTCAGTTGCCCATTGTACATCACGCGTCAGAGTTATGTAATGCTGTACTTACGCATTCTGTCTGTAATTCTCACTAGTAATTGGTATCAGCAGGTTATGGCTGTTTATTGAGTTGTTTTGTGTTTACTGGCACTGTTTGCTTGTTAATGGCTGTTCAATACAGTTTTCATTGTTTTTATGAACACTCGTGTATGGTGTTCACTGGTTTGGTGAGATGGACTCTTTATTTTCCGTGGATGACTCAGCTTCCTCAAGGCCATGCCCTTGGGGTAAGATCATGTAGACCAGGAAGTAGTTCACCAGGGAGACTTGTGATAGCGACCAGGTTGAGAGATGCTGCAGCAGGTGCAGGCAGGCATCTCTGTGGTGGCCTGGCTGCTTGGTTCTTTGGTCACGTCCCCGGCAGTTGCCAGCTCAGGGCCAGCAGGTACCGTGAGACACCTCATGGTGTCGAAACCTGGGTGGCCGTCAGGGGGAGCGGTTCTGGTGGTGCTGCTCCTCCCTTGGCTTGTTGTGTGACCTCGTCCTCTGGGGCTGGCGTGGTCATTGTGGTGGCCGGATGCAGAGGCTCTTGGGTGTCCTCTACCTCAACGGTGTGTTGGCTGTGCTCATCCTCCCGAACAGGAGGCTGGGTTGTGAATCGGCCTCGTCATCATCTAACATCGTGGTCAAGCGAACCTTCAGAGGGAGTGATTCTTGTGGTGCTTCTTCCTCCTCAGCATTGCTACTGGGCTCATCATCTCATGTGGGTTGATATGTCCGACGGTAGATCACGGCTTCGTTCGATGTCAGGTTGGTGGTTGTCAGAGGGAGTGGTTCTTATGGTGTTCCTCCCTCCTCGACTTGGGATGTGAGCACACCCTTTTTTTCACAGTTAACACATCACTTTGGACAAAATTGCCTGTGGCTGTGGAATCGAGGAGGGTGAGGTATTTACTCCCATTTAGGTCCACTTCAGTATGTGGAGCTTTAGATGGACCACTTTCCTCGTATTCGGTTATTCTCGGGAGGTTGATGGGCCCTTGGTTACCGGTGGTTGATGTCCTGCTCGCACTCCGACCATGGAATTTTCTGCCTGGTTGGATCCCTTAATCTATGTCGTGCACTGCAGCGCATCTGGCATCCGCTTATTTTCCCTTACCCTCTTCTCATCACGGCCCCAATTGTCTGTGCAGGCAGTCCTTGTGAAAGTGCTGGCCTGGGCAGAACCAGCACTGTAGGAGTGAGGTTGTTTGGGAAGGGGTAGGAAAGTAGTGACCTTGCACTTGGGTGGCTTATCTTGATCGACAGGCGTACCAGGATGCAGCTTGCCTAGCAAGGCCTGCGCCTTATAGTATTGCTTGTTTCTTTCACCCTTTCCATGAGCTCGTCTACAGTTTGTGGTTTCAGAAACTGTAAGATGTTGTGCGGCTTTGGTAGAAGCATGCGTGTCACATGGTACGCACAAATCTCTCCTCACTTCCCTCAGGAAAACATCTGCACTTTGCGATGTATAAACATTTCCGCCGCCTCTTCACTGGCTTGGGTTCACCTGTGGAATTTGGTGGTCATGCAAGCTATGACTTCCTCGCCGGTGAATTGTGAGGTGAGGCGAGCATAGCTGCCCCCACTCTGTGACGAATTCTGTATACCTAGCCTACCATTCGAGTGCCTTCCCTTTAAACTATCGATGGGCCCTGTTGACTCATTGTTTGTGGGGTATGTTGTGTTCTCTGAATTCTCATTCATATTCCTCCGGAACGTCATTGGTTTTTCGTGTGGTCTTCCTCCAAACTCTGGCAGTTGGAGTTCTGTGCTGATCCGGGCCATGACAGGGCTCTCGCGATGTTCAGAATTTTGTTGCCAGTATTCCTCTGTCCGTCTACAAACTTCACATTGATACACTAGGCCCAGCCTCGTGATGCGGTCATCGGGCCACTCAATGCATGCTTGATGGAAGTTCTTGGCTGTTGCCAGCAGGTAAGACAAGAGGGTTGACGGTGTCTTTGAGAGCTGGCGATGAAGACCCTCTGGAAGGTCTTGAAGGTGTTAGTGCAGTAGCTGAATATCTTCTGGTAGATCGTGAGGCCTGGTGAACAACAGAGAGCTCTAGCACTGTGAGTGGTAGAGCGAGTTGCTGCTGGGGGCTTCCTCCGGCCCATTTCAGAGCGGTGGAGGAAACATGGACTGCCATCTTCGGCCGGCACACAGACTTATATTCTCCTAGTCAGCGGGTCCTATGTGGTGCTTGATGGGAGGGGGGGGGTTGTCAAGAACCGCCCCTTGAGCTGTGTCTGCTGGAGTCGTATGCTAGTGTCGTCTGCTGGTGGTTTTCCACTGATGCTGCATGCATCAGTCCTTGATACTGATGGTGCCATCCCTTGGTGCTCCGTACAACTACGTGACCTTGGGCAACGGTCTTGGCCGCTTGGCTGATAGTACAGTCTCATTTTGGAGAGGTAGACGTGACTGAGTGAGAGTGAACAGTACAAGCTGGATGGACATGTCTGAAATATTGCTCCTCGTTGCAAGGGCGTATCTTGTAGGCACGTGACCAGCCTCCAGTTTCTTGTAACCCCGCCTTGGTTGAAGTGAAGGGATTACAACAGTGTGTGCTATAGCTAGATAATACGTCATGCGTCATCTTCACAGGTGTATGTATCCAAACATAATTGGAGAAGGGAAATATATTAATTAGTGACGATAATCTGCTTTAAGCTAGATCTGTACTCTGTCATATGTAGCGTAAAAAAAAGGTGAGTTTCCTCAAACATTGTGAAATATTGTGGAATTTGATTAGGTCAGAGTCAGTTAGTGCAAAAAGTTTGAAAGTAAGTCGAATTTTCAAGTCTGTTTTTATAAAATTTTTGAAATTGATGATTGTTTGATAATTATGATTTTATGTAAATGTACACAACCCTGGACAAAACCATCATGTTACACTATTGGTTTCTAGGGCTTGTATACTGGTTGATGTCGCACAAGACTGCCATACCTGACTGCACCAAATGGTGATAGTGGTCAAATGCTTTTATCCCTTTTTCTAAAGAACCACCTAGGAGTTTCAGTTTTCTGGAACAATTTCTGGGTGGCCTTTTTTATCCTACTCCATATGCAGCTTTTACAAACAATATAAATTTTATTGTTAATGAATGTTCTGTGTATGGTGCCCTAATAGGCACTAATGGGTCAAGAGGAGATATACATTACAGTACATCATTTTGTGATGTTTTAAATTAATAACTTACAAGAAGCAGCAGGTTTGTGAAACATTGCATATTGAAATAGACATCATGGTAACATGCTGGTGTGTTACATTTATAAACTGGGGTATGCCGACTGTAGAGTGTGTGTGTGGGGTTTGTGTGCATGTGTTTGTGTGTCTATATACAATATATATACATGTGCACACATTCATCCACATAGTACGGCTTTTAAATTATTGTGAATAAAAACTCATGAAGGGTGTATACTTCCTTTAAATAAAATTGATGAGTTACGGATACATGTAGTTCAGCTACTATTGACAGCTGTAGTTGGCTAGTGGTAGAGTAGGTAAGGAGCTGTCATTTGGTGCATTTCACTAGAACCTTCAAGCGAGGTAGAGCAGTGATAAACCTTTTGACTCGTATTCAAGAGGACTTGGGTTTGAATTTCAGCTTGGCTATCCTGATTTGTGTTTTCCATGGCTTCCCCAAAATTATTCATGGCGATTGCTCAGATGGTTTGTTACTACAGGCCATAGTCGACTTCTCTCCCACTCCTACATCTCTGAGCAATTTTCTCTTTCTTATATGACATCACTGTCAATGAGATATTGAGCCGTGCCCACCTAACAACCAATAGAACCAACATTTGTATATACATGGTGGTGCTCTGACCTGGCCCCTTCAAAGTGGTAGATGGATACAAACTGTTCACATCACTCATGACCAGGGTATGTTCCTGTTAGAGAAAGTATTTCATCCTGCAGTTACTGCATCCAGAGTTCCTTACTGTATATTTACGTATTTGCTTCCATCTTTAATGTACAGTAAAACTCCCTTAAAAATATTTTAAAGGGATTGAAAAATAGGGGTGTGCGAAGCTTCAAAAATTCAAATTTGAATAGGGTATTTTTAATTTTGTGGTTCGTATTCGAAATAAAATTTTTTGCTTCGAACTTCAAAACAAAAAAAGTGCTTTTGGGCAAGTTAAATAGTATTAATATTATTGTTGTTGTTATTATTTTTTTATTACTATAATAATTATTCTTGTTATTGTCTGGGCACTCCCTCTTGAAGGACGTGTTATGAAGCAGCTCCTTTGAGTATCATGTTTTTGTGGTGTGGTGAAATCTGCATGAAAAGTGTCAGAAATACCCATACGTTTAGATTTTAGGGGGTTCTACATGGCCCCTAGCTCAGATCTATGTTCAATTTGTAATAAACCATTCTTCGGCAAACAGAAGTTTATTATGTGTGCAAGATCGTGTGGAAAAAGGCTACATTGCCAGTGTACAGGCCCTGATGAAGATTACACGTGTGTGAAACGTGTGAATGGTAATGACGATTTAAATATGTTCTGCTTATCACCTAAAAAGAAAGCACACAGTGCGGACAGAAACCTTTAAAAAACAGCATGAAAGATTTATCTTTTACCATATCGCTACACCTTAATGAATCAACTTCCTTATCTGAACAAGAAACTTCAAGTAAGATTGCTGAGACAATTGATTCAAGTGTTAAGGCTGATGCATGGCAAAATGCTGCGCAGCACAGACGCACACTCTACGGGCGACTTCGCTCCATCTCGAGCCAATGAGAGCTCGGGATAAGTCAGTAACCGTGGCAAAGTAATTTCACGTATTGAGCAAGGAGACTCCACTCATTGGATGGCCGCATACATAAAAGTAATGGACATGTTTAACTATGAAATTTACAGCCAGCCCAAAATCCAGCATGCAAGCGCCACCCCCACAATTAAATAAAATATTTTTTACGAACACTACCCTTCAGTTAGCTGCGGAAGAAGTTCCAGCAAACCTATGAGATGACAGCAGCACCCATGTGACCTTGTGACATCACATCTCGCCAACCTCAGAAAGACCCCTGGAAGATCGCTGAACAAGGAATTTTTTCGTATATAAGGAAGTCCGCTATTATGCTCCAGCAGAAACGCTGGGCTCACCGGCTGTGTAGGTCAGTGAGCATTCCCTGGTCTGCGGAAGACCTCTCTCCTCTCCTCAGCCTGCGACGCAGCTCAACTTCCACGACTGCAAGAAGACTTCAATCCACCTATGCAGACCGCGAAGGCTGCACCATCCCTGCAGCTTGGAAAAGGCTTGTCCACCACTGCACCAGCTGACCGTGAGGCAGCAACACCTCCAGAGGTAATTCCACTCCTGAACCCTGCACCCTTTACCCCAGTCAACTTCTGTGACTCCGCGGTAACATGTCGTTGTGCCTTAGTTTAGCCTCTGGATAATCCCTGTAAATTGGGAGATGCTGTAAAATTGTATAATTTACCGTAGAATCATTTCTGCACATTTATTAATTATTTTTCCAGGCTTACCTCCGCCTGTTTCAGTATGTAAATTATTATACATATATTTTTAGCTAGTTAATTATTTTTGTAGTTGTAAATGATTAGTTGAGACTTCCCACTTTCATAAATAATGTAGTAAAAATTACGTAAAATTTAACTTGTCAGTTTACCGTAATTTTTATGTTAGTCCCTGTGTCATTAGTAATTTTTGTTTTCAGTGTGTTAGTAAACTTTGTACCTGGTTCAGTAACTAAATCCCGCTGGAGACTGGCTGTGAGGTGCACCATACTCTACATGAGACGGAGCTTGCATAAAGCCTTAGTCTGTGCAAGACACGCCGCAGCTCCTGGGTTTCCAGTGTCCCTGCACCTACCTCCAGTGACATCCCAATACTGGCTTGCACTTCTACACGTCAGGGCCTTAAGTGTAACTGCACAAATCATGTTCCCAGGACTGCATGTTTGCAGAAGGGTCAGGGGACAAAACAAATGCATAATAAGAAGGGTGGATTTCAGTGTCGTAGACAACGCAGTGCCTTAGAAAGAGCTCTCAAAGCCAACCCCTCTAACGAGGATATGAGCAAGGTCGAACTTCCGCCTTCGGAAACCTAGGCAGATATCTCCTTTTATTCCCCTAGATCATGGACACCCTTATACAAATATTTAGGCACCTGTTGGCCGGAGTACGACACGGAGGGAGATCACCCAACTCAATCGGAGCCCTCACCCTCGACAGCAGTCATTACCACAGCCAACGTAGACCCTCATGGGTTACTTAGAGCTATGTTTGAAAGTCTGCAGACTACAAATAATAGGAATATGTGCACATTGTGTGGTGTATCCTCTGAAAAAAACAGAGGTTTAAAATCTACTCAAGATAATTCACAGAAAAAAACTTTACAGTGAAGTTATGGGCAAGACGACAGAGCCTGTGACGTTAGCATATAATAACAAGTTCCTGCATAGCAAAGTTTGGTTGGCAGCACAAGCGATCAATAAGGAAATAGATTGACCTTAACCACAGACAAAGCATGTTGCTGACGAAGATGGTTTTACGCTGGTAAGCAGAAGTGGAACAAAAACATCCATGGCAAGCGGCTCTTCTGCTTCGAAGCCGTCCGTTTCAAGAAAGCAAGTACAGTTGCTAATGTTAAAACAGTCCCAAAGACGAGCTGCCCCCGTATGAAGGCATTGTTCATTTTCAGGTTTGCGCCAGAAGTGCAAGACAATGATATAATAACTTATATTAACCAGAATATAAAAGTTTAGAATTTAAAGGTGGCAAAGTTAAAAACAAGGTACAATTCGTACTCATCTTTTTATGTGGCAGTGGCTGAACCTGAATTCAAACTCATCTGCAATACAGTCTTCTGGCCTGCCGGCTGTATAATCTGTTTTTCATATGGGAAATTGTATAACGAACAGTTATTCGCTCCAGATAGTGACTCACAAGATGAAACTGTACATTTTAAAGAAGCGGCTGGAGGAGCTGAGAAAATCCCCTAAATAATATTACTGGCATTCGGAGGTGTTGAAACACAAAGTAGATGTTAATTAGGTAACTTGAATTATATTATCAAAACATAAGAGGTCTTAGGAGGAAATCTCTTACTTTTTCTGAAAATGTGATTGGTACTTATTATTCTATAATATGCTTAATGGAAATGTGGTTTAACGATAAAAGTAGAAATTCCCATTATTTTCCCAAACATTATACCATTTTTCGTCACGATCGGGATGCTATTTTAACAAACCTCAACAGAGGAGGTAGTGTATTGACTGCTCTTAACCAAACACGCTTTTCATATTTCAAACAACAATTAGATCGTGTTTATAAAAAAAAATATTTAATCTGTTTGGGTTGAAATCACCAGTAATAATATTAATAAATTATTAATAGGAGATATGTATTTTCCTCCCCAGTTATCAGAAGAGGATTTTCAAAAATATTTTACATTTTTTTGAAAATCAAAATTATCTAACTATTCACATCAAATAATAATTGTAGGAGATTTCAATACTCCCGGCATTGATTGGAATATTTTACACACCCAAAATATTACGCATTATTATATCAAACTTAAAGGACAGTCATTATTACAATCTATAAATTCTCTTAATCTTGAACAATTTAATAAAACAAAACCGTCCGCCGAATTATTAGATTTAACATTAGCTAATTTTTGTACTAAAGTAGAGAAATCCACTGATCCATTGGAGGAGGAAGATAAATATCACCCTGCCTTATGCTGTCAGTTTTTGTTCATTTTTGAAAAATGTAATTTTAAGAATCAAGAACACTATAGAAACTATCTAGGTATATTGCTATTAATAGTTTTGACTGGGCTCCGATTTACCAAATGCAATTCTATAATGGAATTCTATTGGTATACTTTTATACCAATAGCAAAAGCCAGAAAACCTAAATACCCAGTTTGGTTTACAAGAGATTTAATCAATTTAATAAAAAAGAAAAAACAAAACAGACTTTTACAAAAAAACAAAATCTGTAATCAACTATGCACTTTTTTCTGAGTTAAGAAAAATTGTTAAAGAGCAAATAAAACTATCTAAGATAATCTGGCGAACAGAAATAAATAATAATTTAAAAACTGATCCAACTAGATTCTGGAATTACGTTAAAATGATGAAAAATGGCTATAAAGAACTCCTTACTCTTACTGTTGATGATAATGTTATTCAGGATCTCTCTCTACTAGCTGTCTTCGCTAAACATTTTGCTAAAGGCTATGAACAAACCATTATTAATTCCTTGGTATAAAATAAATTCATTAACAATCTAAATATTGACACACGTACAATCTCTCAAGGACTAGTTCTCTGGGCTATCTATCAAAAGTCCAAAAAGTATTAAGGCCACTGGATTAGATGATATCCCCAATTTTATAATTAAGGGCTTTGTCAATGCCCTTACTTCATTACTTTCACATATTTTCAACTACGGTCTATTAAGGGCCGGTTTCACCACGCAAGATAATGATAGTGTATTGAGATTAACCGACAAAAAATCATGATTATCTGTATTTTGCATTTCACCACACACATTAATCTCGATTTTCTCTGAATATCTTGATAAAATATTAACCCGCCGATTTTGGTGGTTTGTCACATTATTGAGATTAAACTGTAAAACATAAACAAATTTTTGGGAAGGCGACGAGAGGGCAAAGTTATTTAATCGTGAATAAAGAGAAAATGGCTCAGGCAATGTACAATTTAATTTTTGAAGAGGAAAGTGGTGATGAGGATTTTATTGTTTGTCGTCCGCGATGTTTACATGAAAGAATGAATTATTTTGAAATTTATGATGAAGATGTTAAAGTGCACTTTCGCCTTACGTCAAACATACGATTGTCAAACAGACTATATTGTTTTATTATTTTCCTCTACTACAACTATTCTGCATCAACATTAGGTATGAATGTAAAATAAACAAATTACTTTTGTAGGCCTAATTCAAATCAAGAATGTGACAAATACCAGTAGTGTTTTTAATTGAAAAATTGAAAAATGTCTTTGAATATACTCAAAAACAGGTGTTGTGAACTAAACCACAACAGATAACACATTAGTTACTTAGTCCTGTCTTTAGTTTTAGGATCTGCAAAGTTAAGAACTCTGTGTGAAGCTTCTTATGTTAAGTTATTTCCTGTTCCTGTCGTAACTTTAGTTGACGAATCTCTTTTGCTGCCTCATTTTCTTTAATTGAAAACTTTTGTTAACTCAATTTTTGCTATATGCCGGGTACTTACTTCAGTTTTTTGTTTTCTTTGAGTGAATTGCTGGTCGTCGTTTACTAGTCCAGGAAGATTTTGCCATACAGTTTCTCACATGACTGGCGGCAGAGACTGTCCTCCAACCATCGGACCCAGTCGAGGCATAGTTATCTGAAGCATTTGCAGGGTTACTCATCTGAGCTGTGTTTGTGACGACTGAGTCTCTACGGTGATATTCCGCTGGCTTTACTAGTGGCAGCATACAGTAACCTTGGGTGGCTATTTTGAGGGCAGAACATACTGGACCCCTTAGCATGGGCACATTTGTCTACATAGGTTATCCCACACCGCCTTCAAGTTGTCTGCTGTCCTGTAGTGATCACAATATGTACAATTGAAACTATTCACAATTGTTCGCCACTGTTTCGCTTTATTTTGTTGTGTCACTGCATCAGTTCGTTTATTTTCAATGTTATTGAAATGTTATGTAACTAATTCTAACAAACTGTGTTTTTCAAAGTAGATTTAAAAGTTCCATCTTATACACATAGAACACTTCACACTTTTTCAGTATTGAAATGTCAGAAAAATTTAGTCAATAGATGTGTTAATAATTGCAACAAATATTTTTCTAACTTTGAGCACTTTATGGGAAAGAAAATTTTATTTAGTGACTTGTTCAAACATTATGGTAGTCAATAATACCAAATATTAATTATATTATGTGCAATAGTTAAAAATTTATTTTCATGCTTGGTAAATTTAATTTTGTGTTTGCAGTAGCTAGAAATTTTCATGTTGTGTGCTCTGTATGTTTTTTTTTCTTTTTTAATAATTTTTGTGTATGTATATCATATTTTTTTTACATTATGCATCATGTGCTGTATGTCCATGTCAGTGGTCTTGCACTGTTGGGTGGCACATTAACCTTTGTAATAAATAAATAAATAATTATTTATTTATTCGTTTATTTATTTGAATGCTTATTGTGCCACCCAACAGTAGAAACCAATTACTGGTTGGCACATACATAAAAGACATTGACAATACAATCACATGAACAATACAATACATTGACAGGAAAAATACAAAAACACAGAGGAAAAAAAAAAAAAAAACAACGCAGAGATCGGCTAAGGAAAACAACTCTAATGTATATACAAATGTAAAATATACCTCCCAGGGGGATGAAGAAACAGTCTGAAAATGCTTAGAGAGGATTTACACTACAGTAATATTTATATAAATCCTTAAAGGTTATCTTTCTGCCACAAAATGGGTCGAAATTTGTAAAATACTTGTTAAAATTAACTACACACCTATTTGTAAGATCATGGTCATGACTAAGCCTAAAAAAAATGTGGGATGTTCTGTGGATATTAGTTTTTCGTGAAAAGGAAATACAAATGGCATTTTTAGTGCACCAATTGTGAATTGCTGTGATGTCATCTTGCATCTTTAAGCAATCTCCGCTGCTCCCAATACATTTGTAAATTTTTAAATTGTCGGCATAAAGAAGGGCACTGGAGTGACCTATTACACTGATGATATCATTCACAAATATATTAAAGAGCAACGGTGCAAGAGTGCTTCCTTGTGGCACCCCAAACGAGACTTTGTATAACATAGAGAAACAATTATCAAATTTTACTACAAAAAATCTATTCATTAAATAGTCAGAAAACCAATTAGTACAGAGATTGCTTAAGCCGAAAAGACGAAATTTATATGTAATAATGCTATATTGACATGTATCAAAGGCTTTCTGAAGATCAAAATAAATGGTATATACTTGTTGTCTTTTAGTAATTTTAGAATAAAGATTATCAACAAAATTTATAAAAAAAAAAAATTATTATTATTATTACCAGGTGCTCATGTCTGAAGGATGTGTCTTGAGTTTGCTCCTGTGAGTTTCTCGATTCTTGGTGGTAATTAAGCAAGTGAAATGTCAGAAACACCTGAACCATTGGACTTTAGGGGGTTTTATATGCCCGCTAGCTCAGATTTGTTCTTTATACGGGAAACCATTTTTTGGCAAACAAGAGTCTGTTAAGTGAACCGGGTCATGTGGGATGCGTTTCCATTACCATTGTGCAGGCGTGGCGAATGATTAAGGATATCATTGTATAAAATGTAAGGATGTAATAAACATGTTCAGTTTTTCTCAAAAGAAAAAGTCTAACATTGCAGAAAATAAGGCTATCATGAACTCTAAAGATTGATCTCTAACAATATTGCTTGTGGACAACGATAGCTGTACGTCTACACAAGAAGAAATATTGGCAAAAATAACTGAGATAAAACTAATCCAGTGTACAATTGATGCTCGCAGTAATCTATACTTCTATACTAATAAATAAAATTGACATATCTGTCTGTGATTTTCAAATTTTTCACTTTTAATTATTTTTTCATATAGTTTAATTGATATCTAAGCCATATCTAATGTTAATTTTTTTAGTGTCTGTCTGTCCGAATGGACTTAACTCAAAAACCACTGAACGTATTGACGTCAAATTTACACAGTCTATAGATAATAACCACAGGACCAACTTAATCTTTGTTTCATCGAGATATCTCAAACGTTTCAGGAAAAATTGATCCTTAGGGATGTAAATAGCTACTGGATTGTTTTTCTTAGAATTAATTCCTACATAAAAAAAGCATTGTTAAAAAAAATTTCATCATTTCTCCTTTTTTGTCTTTGGGCTGTAGACATTTCCTTCCAAAACACCGTAGTGGCCCAGTGGCTAGATTTCGTCCAAGTGGGGCCGCAGTGACCCAGTGGATAGATATATATCAAGTGGGGCCTCAGTAGCTCAGTGGTAAAAGCACCCAATAAGGGGTCCACAGAAGCTCAGTGGCTAGAGAACCCAATAAGGGTGCCACAGAAGCTCAGGAGCTAGAGAACCCAATTGTAGGGCTGCAACTGGCCAGGGGCTAGAGCACACAATAGTGGGGCCACAGTAGCTCAGTGGGTAGAGAACCCAATAGTGGGGCCACAGTAGCTGGTCTGGGGCTAGAGCACCCAATAGTGAAGCCGCAGTAGCTCAGTGGGTAGAGCACCCAATAAAGGGGCCGCAGCTGGTCAGGGGCTAGAATACCAAATAGTGGGGCCACAGTAGCTCAGTGGCTAGAGAACCCAATAGTGGGGCTGCAGCTGGTCAGGGGCTAGAGCACCCAATAGTGAAGCCGCAGTAGTTCAGTGGCTAGAGAACCCAATAGTGGAGCCACAGTAGCTGGTCAGGGGCTAGAGCACCCAATAGTGAAGCCGCAGTAGCTCAGTGGGTAGAGCACCCAATAATGGGGCCGCAGCTGGTCAGGGGCTAGAGCACCCAATAATGGGGATGAAATGTTATAAATTTTATTTTAGTTTTAAGTTTACACGGTAAAAAAAACAAGCAAACACATATTAAAAAGTTTTTATTTTACTTCTCATTCATAGCGCATAAAAAACAGAAACGATAACAAACCATTTTGTTTATATACAAGGAGAAAGAAATCACATGTTAATTTTAATTTACCTACTCAACACACTTCCCATAAATCAAAATTAGCATAAACTTGGTACAACTTTCTTAAATTCTTAACACAATCTTGTTTACTAAATAAAAAAAATATCGTACTATTTTATTGCTTAATACTACTCATTTGAAAGAAACAATCTTTTTTACTAGTTTACAAAAAACTCTGGGGCTCACAGCTGTAGTGAATATATCAGCCGACTAGCTGTCAGTAGGGCAATATTTTAAACTGAAATTTTCCTGATTTACTTTGTCACACAGAAACGTGAACTTTATGTCTATGTGTTTAGACTTTTGGTCATACTGTCATTTTTTATCATCTGAATTGTACTCTGGTTGTCAATGTTGAGGTTTACTGGAATAAATTCTGAGTTCCTTATATAGAGATTTCAAGAACAACACTTCCCTAACACACTCACTGGCGGCGATGAATTCGCTTTCTGCAGTACTGAGTGGTATGATTGCCTGTTTTCTTGTAGATCAGGCAACAGGACTCCCCATGTGTAGGATGACATAACCTGAAGTACTTCTATGTGATGTCTCATTACCAGCATAATCTGTATCACTGTAGGCGTCAATCAGCAAAGTATTGAGATCTGTTGAATATCTAAGTCCCTGAAGATACCTGAATATCCGTTTTAATTATTTTACATCCCGTACAGTAGGGTTTTCCACTTTTCTTGATGCCATGTTGACTGCATATGTAATATCTAGTCTAGACCTATTTGACAGGTACAACAGGCTACCAACAGCCACCCTATATGGAAAATTTACACCTTCCATTCCATTACAGTCTTCAGAGTTGTCAGTACCTGAAACTGCAGGAGTTGTGGGTTTTGTGCAGTCCATATTGTATGTTTTCAATAACTGATTCACATATGATTCTTGATGAATGTTGATGAAGCCCCTTGCATTTTCAATTTCAATGCCCACAAAGATTTCAGGGTTGTCAGTAATTTTAACCTCAAATTCAGTTTGAAGTTTCATCATGAACTCATCGATCTTGTCATTCTCATTTGAAATCACAAGACCATCTACCCAGATGGCTAGAATTAAATTACCTTCATCATTTGCAAAGACCGACTTGTCTGTTATGAGTTGCTGCAAGCCATGTGCTTTGAGAAAGTCAACAAATCTTTTATTCCTAGCAGGAGGGGCTTGTTTCAGATCATGAGAGAGATTTATTCAGTTTAACGGCAGAGGTTCATCTTCAAAACCTTCAGGTATGAGCATGAAAACATCTTGTTCTAAATTACTTTACAGAAAGGCAGTTTTTATGCCAAATTGCTCGAGGGACATGTTTTCCTTTTTAGTGTAGGTGATGAGGAATCTCAGTGTATTCAATAACACCACGGAGCTGAATGTTTCACTATAATCAAGTCCTGCTTTCTGTTCACAACCATGTGCGACGAGTAGCTTTATATCTGTTGTCATCTTTTATCTTAAATACCCATCTACTAGAGAGTAACTTCTGATTTCTTGGGATTTCTTTGCCATCAGGCTTTCAACTATTTATCCTTATCTTCACTGGAAGTGGCTTCTTTGTATGACAGCATTACATGTTCTTGCAAATATTGGGGTTTTCTTTTAATTCATTCTTTTCTGCCCTGGTGGTTGCAGTTTTCAATTTCAGTAGCTGTTTCCGGTAGAGTCTAGCATTTCTGATGTTTTTGCTGTGTCTTGATCTGAGGGAATAACATGAAAGGGTTCATCAACTACATCATCTTGAACCACAGTCATTATCTTTAAGCACAGTAGTGTTTCTTCTCACTTCCATATTGTCCGCTAGTCTTAGTGATGTTTCCTCAGAATCAACAGGTGAAACTGTGTCTACAATTATTTCTCGTGACTACAATTATTTCTCGTGATGAATTGTTTGTTGCAGAAACCTCAGTTAATTCTACAAATGTTACATCTCTTGAGAGTTTAATTTCCCTCTTTTCTGAGTTCCATAGTCTGTAGCCATTTGTCGCGTAACCAATTATCATAAGTTTGTCACATCTCTTGTCTAGTTTTTCTAGATTCTTCAATTTTTTTGCATACACCAGAGACCTGAATAATTTTAAATTGGACAGATCTGGTCTTTTTTTCCATACCACAGTTCGGCAGGAGTTGTGTTGACTGTAGCAGACGGGCTTCTGTTCAGCAAGTACGTTGCAGTGCGTAAAGTCTCTCCCTACAACTCTTTCTCTAGGAGGAGTGCTCTCGTTTTCTCCATTAGCACCCTGTTCAGTCTCTGCTCGTCCATTTAGCTGAGGAGTTGCTACAGGGGTATAGTCTATCTCTATTCCCCTTTCTTGACACCAATCGGTGAGCTCGTTGGCTACACATCCCCCCCCCCCCCTCATGACACAACGAAGTTTGTTTACATGTGAGTTCCATTTTGATTCGGCCTCAACAATGTAGTTTCGGGCAGCATCACAAACATCTGATTTGTTTTTAATCAGCCAAATCACTGAAAAATGTGTGTAGTCATCCAAAAAGGTTACGAAGTACCTGAAACCATCCCACGTTGTGTCAAGTGGCCCACACACATCAGTGTGTATTATTTATAGCGGTCTCGTTGTTCTCTCTCTCTTGCTTTTCCAAAGTATTTTCTAGTCTGCTTTGATGTAAGCTGGGTTTCACATTGGATCTCACTCGTACAGAAATTAAGCTTTTCAAGTCCAGATGATAAAGTAGCCAGTTTCTTCATACTATCAACATTCAAATGACCAATTCTTCTATGTCGTAGATTTAGGTCACTTGTTTGTTTGCTCTCTGACTAAAATGTTGTTTCACTACAGTTTAAATGTATATTATAGAGTCCAGCATATTCCTTCTCACCTGTGATTTTAGTTCTACCCTTCAAAATTTCTACACCGTTGTCAGTAAATTTGACACCACCTTCATTTTCTGTAATTTTGTGTACCGATATTAGATTTCTTGTTAAACTTGGAACATACAGTACATTTTTCAATACACATTCTTGGTACTCTTTGAGCTCGGCACACATGTTTTCATTGTTCTTAGACGTTATAATTTCAGACTCTATACTTGACAGTGGTCAAAGAATCACTGTTGTTGATCATGTGGGAAGTACAACCTGAATCTAATACCCAAGATCCCTTACGATTTCTACCCATTGATTCTGTAAGAAATGCAACTTTATCCCTGTTACTTGTAGTGGACTTGTTGTTTCTATCCTTTTTGCAAATTTAGCTACCTATCTTTTTTTTTCATGCAGTTCCGGGCAATGTGGCCCCTTTTGTTACCCTTAAAACAAACAATATTTTTGTTTACAGTTTTGAATGCTACATTATCATGTGTCGACCTCGCTCTTCTTCTGCTAACAATCTGGCAGTTAGATTAGTCAGTGTCCTGTCCCTCTTAGGGGTCGATTCCCAGGCAGTTAAAAAATGTCTAAATCTATCTGGCAAAGATGACAAAATTTTACCCAACAACTGTGTGGCCTACACTTTTTAGTTTTATAGAAAGTTTTTGTAAATCAGAAAGACCAGACACAACCTTGTCAATTTTGTAGTTAAAGAAATTCTGCAGCAACGAACTTTTGTTGTGACTGCTATCTCTCTCATAAATGAAACACAGTTTGTAAAACATACCTTTGCAGAGTCACAAGACATAATAAATTGAATATTACCGTTGTCTATAGTTATTACAATGTATCGCTGAGCTTTGGAGTTTCTTTCCCCAATTCGTATCTTGTTCACCTTCCCTAAACTCTGTGCTAACAACATTATACAAATCTGCCGCTGTCAACACAACTATTTGAAACTTCCAAATACTGAAATTAGAATGATCTTTGAGTTTTTCCACATGGGCAAAATTTTCCGATGCCATAGCCATTTTATTCCTTTATTTATGTTCATGCGAATGCGAGACACTTCACTTATATTTTTCTTGCAGTATGTATTACACCAGAAGTCTCTGGGCCCATAACCTGTCACAAATTTGATTTTAGTTTTAAGTTTACTCTGTCAAAAACGAGCAAACATATATTAAAAAGTTTTTTACTTCTCATTCATAGCGCATAAACAACAGAGATGATAACAAACCATTTTGTTTTTATTTAAGGATAAAGTAATCACATGTTAATTTTAATTTACCTACTCAACAAGAAATAGCTCAGTGGCTAGATAACCCAATTTAAAAAAGTGCCTAGATCAATTCAAAGTCCTAAATATCATGCTAATGTGGCAGGGTGTAACTCCATTAGACCTGAAGAAAGAAATATTAGTATTTTAAAAATAAATACATTAAGGAAACTATGGTGGGCTTTATTTTAATAACTTTACAAAAATATAATGCGCACAAAGTTGCATGGGTCAGCTAGTATGTAATAAAATTGACGAACTTTCAATGGAGCTTAAGTACCTTGAGGAGGACAATTCTCTTTTACGTGCACTTTTTGAAAATTTACAATCTGCAAATGAGAAGAAACACTGTACTCCGTTTGGAGCATCCTATGAGGTTTCAGGAGTTCCTCATCATATTCAAACTGCACCAAATCAGGTGCAATTAGAAAACTCAGATTATAGTAAACAATATTGGCATGATCTCAAAGCTAGCAATTAAAAAACAGCGCACACAAAATTTCAGTGAAACATAATTTTATTTCATAAAATATTCTTCAAATCGTAGTACTAACAATAATTGCTTGAAAAAAACGCAGCACAACCTTAAATAATATGTGCATGTAAAAATAACGACTGGTGCTCTTAAAATATTTCAGGTACAAAAAGGACTGATGCTCACCAACGAATCGATTAAAATTACAATTGCTTTGATACTACATGGAACAGGTAATCCTTGACTATATTACAATTCAATAGCATCCAAAACTGTGCCAAAAGCAAGTAAACCTAGATTTATAATTGACCACAATATCGAGGCAAGTGCTAAGGCGCGTTCATGCCTGAATGAATGGCAGCTTTAAAAAGTGCAAAGCTAGCCTAAAACAGTAATCTCAAGCACTGTAAATGCTTGTGAACAGACAAATGTTAAACGGGCTTCTACATAAAGCCCTAACAAAGTAATTAAAATACAAATTCCACTCAAAGGTTGAGGTTTTATTGTGAACCCTGCTGTTCACTTTTAATTTGTGAGTCGCACGAACGAACCTGCCCGGCTTTCACACCGTGTCAAACGGCCGAGAAACAATTGCTCAACTCAGGAGCACAAGCACCAAGTATGGGACTGTAATTGACATTGACTAAGCTCACTAAAATTGCTTAAATGCAATATAAAAAATTGTCCAAAAGGATGGTGAAAAAATACAGCAAATATTAAGTGCTCAAACACAGCAAAATTCTACAAATGACAATATTCATGTGCATTAATATTCTAACTAATACTCAACAAATTGAAATCCTTAAAAGACAACACAATTATTATAATAAGGGGAAAAGGCTGTGGCGTGCAGCCCTACCAAAGCGCCTAATCCGCTTGACACATTAAAATTTAACTTAAAAAGCAGTAACTGATACAACCTTGCTAGGGGCGCCTGACTAAAATGAAAATATACTAGCAGGCCGAACAAAACCCTAGAAAGTAACTTAGGTACACCAAACAAAATATTAAAAGACTTCTGTTCAGTCGAGCAGTGAGCTGACGACGCAGAGCAAATAGGAACTAGGCTCATGGCAAATGGGGCTAAATGTTAAACGAGCTATTTCATTTCTCATAAGTTAACAAACGCACATTCTAAACACACTTAAGAAATATTAAAATGTATCTACAAAGCTCCAAAAGGTGTAACCTATCCAAGATATTTAATACGAACTAACAGTCTACTAAAAATGACTACAGTGCAAAATCACTAAGGGCCACACTAAACACTACACCCTCAATTCACTGCGCCCTCAACTCACTACTTATTATTTACGCCTCTCACCCGGCTTTACAATAATATTACCTACACTGAATATTAAATATTAATAAGTATCGGAGTAGCATTATGAATATCAGCTGATTGCTACTTGCACGGGCATGAGACAGACAAGAAGTGCCTGCTGAATATTCACTTACAAAATCTAAGCTTGAACATGTGACACAAGCAGGGAGGGGAGCGGTAAAGGAAGAAGCAAGGAGAAGGGAAGGGGAACGAGAGAATTACAAATAGGTTGGCTCGGGCGCTGTCCACATGCGGGAAATGACGAAACTACTTAGAGGGCACTAAAATTGGTCCAATAACGAAGTGATGTGGAAAAGTACATAGTTATTTGGCGGCGCCAAGCAAACTACAGCCGAACATAGTTCCAATTAACGCACGCAAATGCTCAAACGTTGCAAAACAAGTTTGCAAAAAAAAATCATACAGTGATGTTGCTGGGAAAATGTTGAATCTGCCCCTACATTATCCAATAGTAGAGTCCAGTAGGGCAAAGCTTCACCGGGAGTTTGAGTCAACAGCGAAGATGTTGCCCAGCCTGAAATGTGTATAGACGTGAGCAGGTGAGGCACAAAGGCTTCCATGGAAAGTGGCTTCCCAGCGATCAAAACAACGTCTGCAAGAAAACAGATCCAGCTCGGAGTTCGGAACAATGTGATCATCAAAACGGTCCCTAAAACAGCTAGACCACGTATGAAGGCCATATTCGTTTCGCGTTTCGCACCGGAGATGTAAGAAAACAAAATTGTTACCTACATAAATCAAGAAATAAAATTGTCAAACCTAAAAGTGGCAAAATTAAAAATGAGATACAACTCTTATTCATCATTTTACATTGCTGTCGCTGAGTCATTTTCAATACTGTCTTTTGGCCTGTGGGCTGTCTCATTAGTCCTTATTATGGCAGGTTGCAAAATGAGCAACTCTTTAGCCCGAACAGAGAGTCTAACACATCTAATGTAGAACAACCTAATGCAGCTGCCGGAGGAGCTGGATCTGAAACAACTTAAATAATGTACAGGCAATCAGAGGGGCCAATTTTTAAAATATATGCCGTTTAGGAATTTTGAGATATGTTTCCAAAATATCAGAGGTCTTGGAACAAAATCCCTCACTTTTTCTCAAAATATTGTTAGTTCTAATTTTTCTGTGATTTGTTTAACAGAAACATGGTTTAATGATCTTAGTTTAAATTCTCATTACTTTCCTAATCACTACAGTATCTTTCTTTTTAGTAGTGGTCAATCAACACTGTTTTGCACAATTCAAACAAAAATTTGTACTTCAGTATGAAAATATTAATGCTATCTGGGTTGTAATTGTATGTAATAATGTGAATACAATTTCAATTGGAAATATTTATTTTCCTCCTCAATTATCAGTAGATGATTAAAAAATTTTTTTTTATAGAAGTGAATCTAAGTAATTATTCCCATAAAATAATGCTTGTGGGCGAATTTAATATTCCTGGTGTTGATTGGAACATTCTTCATACTTAAAACATTTCTTATTATCACAATAAATTAAAAGGTCACGCTTTGTTACAAACTATTAGCTTACTCACTCTTGAACAGTTTAATTTCTCTAAAACCGATTCTGATTTACTAGATCTAGTCTTTGCGAATTTCTATATAAATGTAGACAAATCCATTGACACATTAGTTGAGCAAGATAAATATCACCCAGCTTTATGCAGACTTTTTTTTTTAAATAATAGTAAGGGTGATTATCTTTCCTTATATTTAGCAATAAATGATTTTGATTGGCTTCTGGTTTTTCAAATGGAAGATGTTAATTCAGTGGTGGATTTTTTAAGCTTTAATTAACGACTGTTAATTAATCTGTATATACCTAAGTCCAAATGTACAAAAAAACATTGATCCATTTGATTTTTGCAGGACTTGATTCGTTTGATAAAAAAGAAAGAAAATTTCCTCAGACTTTTTATTAAAATCAACTGAAAACAATTATTCCCATTTTTTGAATCAAGGAAAACTGTCAAAGAAACAATCAAAGATGCAAAGAGAATCTGGCATACTAATATTAATAATAGCCTGAAATTCACCCCTAGTAGTTTCTGAAAATATGTGAATAATGAAAATTGGTTACAAAGAACCTCTCACATTAACGGTAGATAATCACATGATTCAGGACTGACATTTTGGTAAATATTTTTGCAAACCATTTTGCTGAAGGATATACACACTCTTTCCATTCATAAACATTACTTCAGTCAAAAATTTACACAAACAGTACAGTTATAAATACTTGTGTTATTACACAGGGCATATTTCTCTGGGCTATTAAAAAATGTTAAAGTAGCTAGGTTACTTATTAAAGGCTGTGCAGATATTCTTACCCCAATTTTAACCTGTATTTTCAATTGTAGCCTAACTAGTGGTAAATATCCAAATTTGTGGAAAAGAGCACTTGTAGTTCCCATTTTCATAAACGGTAATAAATATGATGTTAACATTTATTGACCAATATCTTTATTATGTAGTCTATCTAAGGTTTTTGAAAAAGTAATTCATAAATATTTATCATTTTTCACTAAAAAATCTTATAACAGAATGTCAATATGGCTTTCAGATAGGTAAAACAACTACCAATCTATTTGTAGATAATCTATATTCTGAAGTAACAACTATAAACCAAGTAGATGTAATATTTTTCGATTTTCAAAAAGTGTTTGATACTTGTCAACATCATATTATTTTACAAAAATTACGAAAGATTGGTCTTAACTTTTCATAAATAAAATGGTTTACAAATTATTTTTAAGATTGGACCTTTGTGGTTAAAATTGATAAATCATCCTCAAAATCCCATTCGGTTTTTTCTGGTGTTCCTCAAGGTAGTATGTTATGACCGCTACTCTTTAATGTTTTTATAAATGATATTGTTGGTGTATTAAGTCACTCAAGTGCATTTCTTTGTGCAGACAATTTAAAAATTTATAAAAATATTAAGGATGGCGATGACTGTGTAAAGCTACAAAAGGATATTTCGGCTATTCATAAGTGTTGTACTTTAAATGTAATGAAACTTAATATAAATAAGAGACTCTGTGTTTACTTCTCATGAAAAACTAATTCCATTTCCAATTATTATTATGTTAATGTTTTAATAAACAGAGTTGTGTATGTACGAGACCTTGGTGATATATTAGATTCTAAATTATATTTTCATTTTCATATAGATAGTTTAATAAGCACTGTTAGTCATATTCAAGGTTTAATTAAATTTAATAACTTACTTTGCTTCATCCCCAGATTCTTAACTATTTTTTTTTATTTACTCATTAGTCAGATCTAGATTAGAATACTGTTCAGTTATATGGCATTGCATCACATTGACAGATGTGAATAGATTAGGAAATATTCAAAGGAAAGTATTTAAATTAATTTTTTTTTAGATATCCAGTACATGTCGATTTTAGTTTTAAAAATGAGTTAGCTAGATTCAAAAATTTAACTTTAAAAGAGTGTCGAGACATAAATGATTGTATTATTAATTAATTAGTTTTTTGCATAAACATATTGTACAGTAATCCATACGAAAGTAGGTTTAAAACTCCAGTGCATATCCATAGAACATTACATACTTTTTCTACTTTATACTGTAAGAAGGATTTAATTAATAGATAGGTTAATAATTGCAATAAAAATTATCTAATTTTGACTTATTTTTGGGTAGTAAAATTACTTTCTCAGTACTCTGTAAACATTATAGTAATTAAATTTCTTGTTTCTGCATATTATATATTTTGCCTTAATAACACTTTTGGGTATTAATTTTTATCATTAGTTTCGTGTGTTTGTGTTGTGTTATTGTAAATATTGTGTCCTTGTCTTTGTAGTTATATGGATGTTTCTGTCGTATTTGTATTTCTCTTCTCTATGTTGTATGTAATGTGCCACACTGTTATTGATTTTGCACTGTTGGGCGGCACACTAAGTTTGTTTAAATAAATAAATAAATAAATAAATAATTACTGGGCCAAAAATTAAAAGAAGATAACGTGAACTTAGTAACATAAAAGTTTTAATTCATTGTATGCCAGACATATGGCTAGTGAATCATGAAAACATAACCCCAACTCATCAGATGCGCACAACTTAGTCCAAACTGCATTTCGGTGTAAAATAATTGTCAGTATCTAATTTTACTCACAAGATAGCAAAATTGAATTATCGGGAGAAAAATCTTATAGTATGTACTAACACTTCATTATTTTCCCAAACTTCATTCAGCACCGCAAATTTTAACCAATAATTTTTTTTTATTTCCCTCATGTCCAACAGCACCTTAATGCACTATGGTGTGATAAATAGAAGATTAAATTGCAAGTTTTACAAACCTAACTGTATCAGTAATGTAATAAAAAAAAAGAAAAATTGTTCATAACTATGCTTCACTTCATGCCATTTTGAGTGGCCTCTGAATACCCATACAGCCAACAGTGTTCCATTGACTGAATCATAGAAAAAGTAATAAAGGAATGGAACAGTTACAGCGCATATTTGTAGGAGACAAAGATGGAAATCAAACAAAATTTAAATAAAATTGACACTGTATAACATTAACTCACGTAATTTAATAATGTATGCCTACACAACCTAATAGAAGCATTATATTGAATCACATCGTTTTGATACCCAATTAGAATTAAAAGTGCAAAAAATTACTAGATTTAAAAACATGAGCAATGCAATTAAAGGCTGTTCACGATAAAGCGAGCACTTTTGAAATCAACCTTAGAAAAAAGTCACTGCCCATGCCTGCCTATACTTAAACGGGCACACAGAGTGACATGCACCCGGTAAAGTTTGTAATGATAAATGGAAAGTAGTTCCATATCTTAACGTCGAATAAAAACTGTTAGGTAACCATTTGCGATAATTAAAATTATTTATTTCGCTTTCTGTTTTTTTTAATGCAGCAGTGTTTAAAAATTAGCAGGTTTTTAAAATGTTTACTTTTCTAATAATTTCACGGTTTCACTTGACCGAAGCATGAATAAAGTGATGAGGCCCATGGCAATGTTAATTTTACATAAGGGGGAACAATACAAAATGTGCATATAAGTAGATATTAAGCAGGGATTTCAAAAGTGCTCATTTTAACGTGAACAGCCATTGTTACGTATCTGTCCAAGTTTTGTATGTTTCTCACTTAGCTGGAATAATTTTTAGTTTTTTATTTAGTATTATTTTGCATTTAAGTCAAGAAATATGCTGTGATGAAAAATTATTTTTATGCATTTTATAATATGCTACTTTCAAATATTCCTTAGGCCTGGATTAATTTACAGCTTGTTATTTTGATTTGGTTATCATGAAAGGCAATATGTGTACTTACATGTTAAAAAATTATGATGAGGTTTTTGTAAATCAGTGGAAAACATTTGGTTTTATCTGCCTTGTACCTAGCTTATAAAAATGTATGTATTTATTAAATTTAAAAAAATTAATTGGTGCAATGTGTACTTGTCAACATAACCATTTGATTCAAATTCGCAAATATTAAAAAAAATTCTCTCTGAAATTAAACTTCCAGCTTTGCTCACTCCTACCAAAAAATGTAGGCTTATTAACCATGAAAACTTCTTTAAGAGGTGATTATAGACATGGTGTAAAATTATGTAAATTTATTACACAGGAAAACTTTTTAAATGGGAGCTTCTTAAAAGGTTTTTCTGTATTTGGCACTTGAAATGCTGAGTGTTGTTATGTTAATTGCAGAGAAGAAGAGACTGGCAGCGAGACAAAGGGATGCTGCATGGGAGGGCACGTTCTCCGAGCACAACAAGACTGTCTGAACATGTACGTTCCAGTTGTGTTGGAGCTAGTGGATGTCTACTGTTATGTAAAAGAGGCAGTTTGAATAATAGTCAGTTTATTTTTATACATGTACCACTAAAATTAAGAAAACAGTTTTCATGAAATGCTTTGAAAATGGCATTTTTATTCAGTTTTTTAAATAAATATTTAATTACCGTTAACTCTTATATTTGCTACTTTTGTATTCCTGCTAAGGAAATATTATTTTGATTACTGATAAGTTGTGCTGACCATGTTGTTGGTATAACATACATTTTTTGTATCTCTTGTATATAGTTGTACTGTTGTGCAATGAAGATTTAAGCTGTGGATGAAAGATCTTAGCGTAGTTTAGCAGTTATGTTGTGAGAGTTGTGTGGATATGATTGCTTGTAACTGTGTAATGTGCACTAATGAGTGGCGTGCACATACGTGTGGTCATAGAAGAGTGGCTGTTGTAGCTCCTGTTACTGTAGTCAGATAGGTGTGTGCAGTGGTGGGTTCAACTCTTCTGAGAACTGGCTAGGACAGCAATGTTCTTTGCTTTGGTGTTTCATGTCACTTCACTTCCATAAGGGATCTGCCTAGCAAGTCTGCAGTTGCGCAGTTTGAATGGGGAATCAATATCAATGTTCCCACCTGCTTGGTGCTTGAACTGCGTTACAGTCTTGGAAATCCAGGTTTTGTTACAAAACTATTTGATGTGCATCCAGTGTGCTGGTCTATGAAAAGAACTCTTACTTCAGACTATGTCTATAATTACTTATAAAATGTCATGCACACTATAAACACCATTTCAGAGTACTGTACTCCATTATAACTAAAAAACAGCTTTTCCGAAGCACTATATCTCAAAGTATACTCGTTATACTGTATATACACAAGTGCTATAGGGCATGCTACACACTTTGCTACACACTTCCCACCAATAAAATTATAGGGTCACCGGTTAAAGTGCCATAGCTACATCCAGCACGACAAGAACACTGTACACTAGTTCAGAGCCATGTGCATAGTGGTGATGGTGCACTTGTAGCACTTTCCAGGGTAGCCCTTAAAGCTTTTGCATTTCTCTGCCTCAAACGTGAAAAAATCTCTAACCAGGTAGGGCCCCTTAAAGAAATCCCTTCTCAATGTATCAATTTTAAAAATGACTGTGCAACAAAATAATATTCAGTGCAACTTTCTCAGAGATTACTTGTATGTTAATAAATTTTAAACAGATTTTATTTATTCACCATTTTTTGTAAAATGTTGATGCATGACGGCCTTTGACTAAAGGGGATCATTGCAGTCAATCAAAGTTTTGTCTTGCAGGTCAGAAGCACATCCGAGATGACTTTGACCTTACTATTGACTGGTAGAGACTCGCCCAGTACACAAAGTAGGGCGCGTAGCCTTCCGGCAAGGTATGAAGTCAGTAGATGTTTTGACTGTCTGGTGGAGGGGTCGGCAAACTGCCACTGGTTTACCTGTGCTGACTGGGGCCCGGGGTAGTTCCTTGGTCAGCTGTTGAGGTGGCGGCTGGCAACTAGAATTGGGTTGGACCCATGGAGAGCTGCTGGCCTGGTTGCACTGGAACCAGAGGTTGGCGAGTCCCAGTAGTACGTCACGTCCCTGGCGGAAGTTTGTAACCACTGGGATAGGTTGGCCGGCGGTCTTGATGGGAGGCTGAAAAGAGCGTGGGAGGGAGCTGGGAGGTGAGGTTTCCCAGCTGGTGGGTGGTGAGAACTCGTTCCCATGGGGTTGCATTGCCAAGCACATTTGGAACTGGGTTGCAGCTTGCGTTAGTGTTAGTTGTAAAAAATGACTTTCTGTCATGCCATGTGGTACCACTTCGTAAGGTGTATGGCATGACTGGTACAATGGACACCCTCACGAGAGGAGAGCAGGCGACGAAGTTCTCTGGCTGTGTGTAAAACCAAAGTTGCAGCTGAACAGAACACAGTTATACCCTGTGCTCTTCTGACCAGCGACACTAGGTGTGGTGGTTATAGAGTGTTGGATGCCCTCTGGGTGACAGATGACAACAGTGGGTGTGGGTTCAAGTGTTGGCAGATCACCAGGTCAGTATGTCACTCCATCCAGTGACAGTTCAGCATGGTAGATGGAGTGGGTCAACTGGACTAGGGGTCTGATAACTCTTGGATTGAGTAACTAGGGGTTGGGTCTCTACCTTACTGCACACCAGGTGTACAGTACGGGTGGCCGTCGAATGTGTGGGTTATCGACGTACGTGAACCCCGTGGATGGAGTCCACAGTCCTACATTAGTTTGGAAATGCAGAGATTTAAGTGTGCTGTCTCCTGTTTTGCTCTGGTGGGTCGTCGTCTACTGAGGAAGAAACAAACATCTTAGAAAATAGTGCTCAGTTGTTTAAGAGACACTCATATTTATTCCATCCAGAATATGCACGGTGGTCCATACTATCTCCTAACTAGCTGGTGCTGAACGTAAGTTAGACTATGTGTATCCAGGTAAAGGAGACGTGGTCCTAAACTGAACAAGGAGATCTGGCTAGGTAGCTATGAAAATAACTGACAGTAATTAATTCTAACCGCTGTCCAGAAGGGACCATTGGGGGCCACTACTAGAGGTGGTAGTAGTGGTGATGCGTCCAGAAGGAATCTTCGAGGGCCACTACCAGAAGGTAGCAGTGGTGCTTACTTTGCTGGAGGGGCAATGCAGTTGCCGTTACCAGTAGGTAGGGCAGGAAGTGTTGACTGTGTCTTTGAGGGCAGCTGGAGCTTGAGGGCTGCTGCAGCAGTGGTGAAAAGCTTCTGAAAGGTCGCTGGTGAAGTTACTGAAGAGCGTCTGGTAGGTCGCTAGGACCTATGACTTGGAGTACGGCAGAGAGCTCTAGCACAAGAGTGGTAGAGCGAGCTGCTGGAGCTGTGAACAATAACAACTGGCGTTTCTGGACTGCGCACTGACTTACATTCTCCTTGTCTGCAGCCACCTCCTGAGCGAAGCAGTCTGCTAGTGCCGCTAGCATCATCCCTTGGTCTATCGTAGTACTATATGACCTTGGTGAGACGGGCTCGGCTATTAGTACAATCACGTTACAAAGCTGAATATTCTGTTAACAGAAACACCAGCCATATTCAAGATGACCCTTATTTGTTTGGAAATTTGAAGCCGAAAGCCTTCTTAGACAACTAGTTCTTTCTTCAGTTAGTGTTAATCACATGCTTTTTGCTGGTTATTGAGAATTGTGATGTAAGAGCTTGTATTCCTGAAAAAGTTTTTTGAATTCTTTCAGTCAGTGAGTTGAAATCATTATACTATACCGACTCGGATGGACAGTGTAAATTTTCATAGGAACTAACTGTAAACTATGTGGTTAGAAATACTTATTTTTGTATATTTCTTGCAAGTTTATTTCTAAAATTTTGCTGCTAAATTTAACATGTGTGCTCCATAAAACAGGCTTCTGCAGTGTTTTTTTTCAGGAATTTTATGATATTTTACAGTTGTGGCTTGTACAATATTAATGTAAATTTGTTTATTAATGTGCCATGTGTGTACAGTATAATTTTACACTTTTTTTTTATGTTTGAAGTTGTGTCATTAGGTAAAGAAACGTCAAACCTCTATTTTACAGACACTCACAGTCCCCCCCAAATTCGCCCGTGAGACCGACTTGTTTGTATTAATCAATATGGCAGAATTTTGATCCGTGTTATGATGATGCTTGGATTGAGATATGTATTAGAAGAATCTGCGGTGTCAAAGAATTGAAGAGTCGACCCATTGCTATAATACATTCAAGTCCTTAGAAGTACATCTTTCAAATGTTTGCAGACATTTATTTGAGGTTCAGTAACTGTTTAGTTATATAATAAATAATAAAGGACAGAAGCACATATGCTTCTGTCCTTTATTATTTATTATATAATATTAGTAGCCTAGCGGTCTACTTGTCATATTTACTTAATAGGTCAATTAGTACTTGCAGTAAGTATTAAATTAGAAGTAGTTTGCTGTACTTGGTAATGAGATAGTGAGTTATTGTAGTAAGCCTGCAGTTATATACTGATTGTATTTCTTTTGGTAATTTCTTTAGCATATGCTTAATTAGTAAATGCTAATATTGTACAGATTCAATTGATATTTTTAATTTATCACTGTGAAGACTGTAGTTAACGAGAAACTTGTAGGTATGACTTAGTGGTCAGACAGTAGTTCAACATATTGATTTCAGTTTAGTGCAATTAAATATTTAAGGTATTTATTTATTCAGTGTTGTGTTTAGTTGCTATTTTAGTTGTGTGTTTCACTTGTATCATTGGACCTGTGTCTGAATGGCATGCTGACATGAGATTTGCAAGTGTAGAGCTGAAAGTCATTAGGAAGTGAGGCTAAATGCCAGCACATTTTCTTACAGGAATAAAATGTAGTAGGTAGTATTTATGTGGCAGAGATGTCAGCTGTCTATGCTCTACGAGTGTAGGAATGTGTCGTTCACGAACATTACACAGTCCAGCGAAGTATTTGTCATAGTGTGTGTTGATATGTGTGATTGCAAGTCGTTTGGCCTGGCAACTTCTGTTTCTGTCTGTTCACATTACGCTCCATATCTTCAGTTGATAGACTCGTCTCCATATCCTTTGCCACAGGGATGTGTTCACAGTGTCCTCTCAAGGTTCCATTTTAACATTTTTGTCTCCATCCATTCTCTCTCCAGAGCTTACCAGCAGGTGTATGTCACTCTGTGATGTCCATTTTTATTTCCCATTCAGTTCCAACCTATAGTCCATTCCCCATTGGAAGCAACTTTCTCGGAGCCCTGCTAAATATCTGCTTGCAGGCCCGTTTTGTATCCTTCCGCCAAATTTAAACAAACATTGCCATGTGACTGCCATGTAGCATCTGTCAAAATCAATGTTTACATGCCACTGTGTGTGTACTGTGTTCGTATACTTTCGCTACACCTAAAAATAAACATTGAAATGTGACTTCTACTTTTATACCTGTCAAATGTGTTGTTTGCTGTTTACAGTTTTTCAAAGAATTCTGTCTTAGGTCTATTTCAAAAATCATTTCATATGAATATTCACAGTTTAGGCATATAACATTATTTAGGTCAGCTTTATGACATTTTAAAAATGCCTGAATTAACAATAGTTCTTACGGTTACATTACACTAACATATTCATTTTCCACGACATAGCACATTACACGTAATGCATGTTAATATTTTGCAGTGACTGTGTTAAACACTGTTACAACTGCGGGGTAATGAACTGTAGTATTTAACTTTTTGTTATTGATATGTTGAGTTATTTCTTTAAAAGGACTGCCTCAGTTCAAATAATGAAGGAATAGACAGACCAATGAAAGAGCGACGTAAAAATCAAGCACGCAACTTGTATCGCACATTTTTTGTTATAGAAACTTAAAATATAGTGGTGAACATGCACTCAAATAAGCCTACCTTAACTTTTATTCCACTCATATTTATATGTATTGCTACTTACGGTGTATTAGGTTTATTGAAATTTATTGGGGATGGGCTTGGTTATTTTGTATTTTGTTGGGATTGGTGATAAATCACGCTACACGACTGTGTTTCAAACACCCAGGACAAAGGTACAACGTTGTGATTAATAAACATACGTGGATGTAAATAAATAACTTTGTCATAAAACAGTTCACATTTACAACGTATAAATAGTTCACATCAAATATTTGAAATAAGGCACAGATCCAGCGTAACTATTACCCCCCAACAGCCACGCCATGCTATTTCACACGCAGCGGTTAACGAAACACGCCATAACAGTATATTTATTACTGCCGCGGAAACACAGATTTATCACAACATTGTAACTTGCTTGGGTAGGTTTAAACAATGTCTACAAACGTGATGTGGTAATTTGAAGTATTTTTCGGAGTAAGTATAATTTACGCTTCGTTTGGTAAAACAGCAACACGCCATGTCATGGCTTGCCAAGTCTGCCAACTTCACTTTGTTTCTGTCCCGCCATCAAAATTAAATATATAAAAATAAGTATTCAAAAATAAAAATCTCTTTTCAGTTGTAAATTACAAATTCAAAAATCATAATTTTGCTGTAATAAATATGAAATATGCTACAATTGAAAACATGTACAATTATTTTCGCATACTGGCAAAGTGAAACTTCCCGAGTGTGAAAGAGACAAAGACAGAGAGAGAGCGCCAAGCCTCGCTCAGCAGACAGTAGCTTTCTCGCTCGATAAAACAACATTGTATGATTACGGCCTACTCACAATATTTTCTGCTGTTATTTTAAACTGTAAAAATGTGATCTGTTGCCATCGGGGATACCTAAATATTTAAATACTTTAATAGGCACCATTTAATTTACAAATAGTATACTAAAAAACTAGGTTAAAACAATATTTTAACTGTGAACTATTTCTTACCGGCCATTGCCAATACGTCGCTGCTCTTGCTGTTGTTATTTCATATTTAAAAAGAAATAAATATTACAAGTTATAGAAGATATTAAGGTAAAGTTTCATTTATTCAATAATACAGTACTCTAAAGCTAACCATAGTGTTATATATTTGTGGAATACAGGTTATTGAAAAAAACAGGTTGACATGTTTTGCCTAGAGTGTTTTTTCAGAGTTTGATTTTCATAAGTTTCTTCCAATCGGTATGGACTATAGTTATTTTTTAAACATATAAGATATCTGTCCCACCTCCAACCTTCCAATTTCATATTTGATGCATGTTGTTTTCTAAAGCCTGATCTGAGACATGAACCATGTGGTTTTGGTTGCGCTAGGTCAGGCGTGCTGAATTAAGGTTACAGGTTACTGTTGGAATACTGGGTCCTTGGCTTATTGGAAGTAGGTCGAGTTGGTCTCTTGCTTGACACAAAGTCTGGGACTCTGAGTACACCTTACTTACTCGGTCAGGCTTCCTTACCTTGCCCACCTGACTCGTAACCTGTTTCTCCAACTGCAGGGGTGGTTGGGTACCACTGGGCTGGCCCCAAGCCCTGGTGTCTTACTGCTGCTGTCGACTGTTAGAATACTGGGTTCTGCACTACGCAAGCTGGCTGCTATTTGACATGTGGTGCAAGTAGGAAATACACCTTGTGAATGAACAACACTTGGATAGGAACAATACGTATTTATTACATAGTAATAAACAAGCTGACGCATACTATCTCCTACCAAGCAAAACGTGTTTGGAAGTAACCTATGGTAAAATAGGTGGAGGAGACCTGCTCCCAATCTAACTTGATATAGAATGACTTTGACAGCTATAAAAACAACTCAGTCGCAGCTACTTAACAGCAGTGGGTGTAGTTGCTACTACCAGAAATTAGTGTGGTTGTCGAACCAGGAGGAACAACAACGAAGAGTCTGGTAGCGGTGTCAGCAGGCTTACTGTTAAAGAACTGGTGGTAGCCGTTGATGGCAGCCTCTGGGGCTGCCACTGGCTGGTGGTAGGAGCCACTGGTACTCCTGGTGGCTATTGAAAGAAGCCTCTGGAGCTTCTGGTCGTTGGTGGCGGCAGCTGAAGATTTCTTGGAGTGGACTGGGAGGGTCTAAGGTGCAGTAGAGAGCCCCAGCACAGAAGTGCAGAGGCGATCTACTGGAGAAGATAACTGGCATCTTCGGCCACGCACTATCTTATATTGTGGCCTTGGCCGGCCCACTCCTGGGCTGGAGTAGAAGGTGTGACGTCTGCCTGGAGTGAGCGGAGTGGGAGAACTACCCTTGCGCTGGGTTTATGGCCTTGGGGGTTGGGTTTATGGCCTTGGGGGCTTGGCGGAACTTGGCCATCTTCGAAAAGCTTGGCAACACTCTGTCTAGCAGGTGCTTCGGGGAGGCTGAAGTGTTCTGCGGCTGCTTGGAAGCAATGCTTATTTCACGTGCTAGGATCGCCCGCTAGGTTGGAGCGAACCTGTGCGCACTCGTGAATAACTTGTTGGGTTTGACCCTTCCTCGGGATATGTATATACCATGTGAGTAGTGAGAGGAAGTTGGGTCTGATACATCAAGAAATACCACGTGTCTGTAACTGTCCCTGCACAGGAAACAATCCTGTAGCCATCTATGGTTGTGGTTCCTGGTAGATATAACATGTTAGGGTGAGTCGTAGTAATGTTTATATAACTCATATAAGTGGCATGGGCCATATTTGTCTCACTATCTTATAATTCTCTTTATTTTGTGTTATGAGGCATGCACAGAAATAGTGGTTGGTGAGTACTTGTGTGTGCTTTGAATAATTTTTTCTTCTCTACTTTAGTTAAGTTATAGTGCAGACTTGCTTGTATAGGACAGGCTGTGAAGTGCCAAGCTGTAAATGGATATCTGTTGTGGTCCAGTTAGGTGTGTCACCATATGCTGCCAGGTTTCTTTCTGCAATATGTCTGGCTGTGAACTGCCTCGTCAAAAGAGCTGTAAATTGTAGAGTTACACCAGTTACTTTGACAAACACTGCCATAAAAGTTATTAGGTGATAGTACCGGCATTTGAAGCGAATTTCAGTGACATGTCATTCAGTACAACTGATTTGTATTATGAAATAGCATACCAGTTACTATAGATGTCCATTACTTTCAGGTTAATGTTAAAAGTTAACATGTTTACTATGAGTAATTATATTTTACAATCTTGTGCTTAGTATGCTAACAGTTGTCATTGAAAGGGAAACAAAGTCCTAAGTCAGGAAGCTGCTCACTTTATGGCATAGAATAGCATAATGTTTTTTAACATTTATTTTGAAATGTCTAGCTTATCTGCTTTTTCAAGCAAGTGTTTTTGATTATAAAAACTTTGTGAATGTAGTGTAGTTGAAAATGGTATTTTTTTTTGCAATAATAGTGTAAGTGAATTTTTTTATGAAGGTTGTGCTACTTTTCACAAATTTGCTTTGGCTTTTAAATAAGCTCCCGGTCTTGCATATCCTACTTCAAGATCCTTGGAAATAACTAATTAACAAAGTACTATATTTACTAGGGATAGGTTGGTTACAATTGAGAACCAAAACCAAAATTATGTTCTCAGTTCCTTTAGTTTATTTATATCAGCAACCATCATCACTCCCACCAAATTCCTAATGTGTGGGAAATGTTGACATTTTATTGTTTGCTGTGTACGTAAAGCCGTCAGCTAATATAATTGTAGTAGAAAAGAAGAATAAGAAGTATTCAGTTGTATTTATTTGGATTATTATTTTTATAGTAAATTTATATTTTTATTTTCCTGTACTTTCTTAAAATAATAACTCAAGTTTAAATTATGTTATTTGCTAATAATTCACTACTTAACTAAAATAAAGTTAATTTATAGTTGTGCACAATTAGTTGAATATAAAATGAGTACATTAACAATGAACCACAAATTTTTGTATTTGTTATATGCATATGTTTTATTATAAGTATACAAAATTGATCATGAACTAAGCTGCCATAGATGTTGCAGAATCTTGATGTGTGCACAAGATTTTCCAGACTATTAGCACTAGCAATACTACCATCATTTCAATGGATTACTTGAAAAGTTGAGAGGTTGAACATAGGAAAATGGCATCCATGTAAACTGTTGATACTCCATCAGTGGAAAATTCAAAATGTGATCATTAAAATTTGGTAATGCATGCATGACATAATAAAATGCTTTGAGGTGATGAAGTCTTATGACCATGGACTTGTATATGATGCTGGTTACGTTCAATGTACCAAAAATGCAGAAGAGGTAAGTATTACTTTTGTTTCAGAGATATATAGTGATATTTTGCTATTGGATGTAAATTTGAACTCTGTGCGAATAGTTTACTGTTTAAAAATGTGATTTCTTGGGCCAGTCGAAATTAACATAAAAAAAAAGTAACAAATTTTAATAATTGAATACGGGGTGTAAAATTTAATCTCTACAAAAACTTATAGGTCACAGGTGAGCCAGATTTTTTTAAAACTAGTTCCATACATTTGAAAGGAACAAAAGAAAGAGAACTGGATGATACATTTTTTGTGCAACCGCGATAGCTTAGCGGCCTATTTGAAGCCATTGATTTTCGCATGTGGATGTAGTTTCTCGGGAATCTCTTGTTTCCCCCACCCTTGCATCCCAGCACTGCTCCATACTCACCTCACTTCACTCTCATTGGCTCTCAAGACCTTGCTGTTAAGAGCCGTCCAAATCTCTCCTCTCCCTCTTAAATCTAACCATTGGTTTTTATTTGTTTATATTGTATCACTAAACACACAGAGATAAATAGTAAATACATACATAAAACATTTGGAAGGATTATAAAGGCGTGAGGTTGGGGCAGATATCTTTGGTGACGGAAAGACAACAAAGACACGTGGAACTCAAGAAAACACATTCATCTTCATTTTGCAACTGGTTTTTATGTTACATGTCTATTTTCAGGTCCAGTAAATACATTTTAGCTGTATGTAGGAAAACAGAAACACTGATCCAGGCAAACATACAGTTTGGTAATTTTACCACTTGTGCACCCTCTTTCTGGGTGCTTTATATCTCAATCTGCACTAGTTCTTAGTGATGGGCAGTGGTCTTGTTCGAGACTGACATCACGGGTGTAGAGAATCTCTGGAATTTATGGAGAAAGATTCCTCCATGCTGCTATTTGTGTGACATCCTAAGAACAACCGGTGTAGCAGCACCCGAGGCTTCGTATTTTGTGTGTTTGTGGGTGCTGGATCATGCCAGAAGTATTATTACTGTAATATAAACATACAAATAAAACTGCAGATTTCCTGTGTGGCACTTCTTCGAAGTATTCCCACGTCCACAACTTCCATTTAGCTGATGATATTGTCTGAAATGTATCACGTACTGCAATAGACCAATTTACAGTGTTGACAGTAATGTGCCATAGTGCCTAACGGTAACGCGGATAGTGTTTCGTCTGAAATGATTTATTCAAATGGAATGTTACTGTGCAATTGTTACAGCCGTCAATAACGCGTATATGGTACCCTTACTGTGCTCACCAGACAGAATGTGTATCCTTCACAGATCATGTGCTATCAATAATACATTCTCCCTGAAATTGAGCCTGGCTTGAATGTATACTATGCTTTGCTACACCATACATGCCGCAAACCATAGGATACACACATGGGCGGAGTTCTCGAAATGCGTAGGAACTGCGCCAATCTCTAGAAATCTCGGGATTTCATTTTGAACTGTCCATCCCTAAAAGTTCTCTGTTAAGTGTCTCTCATGGTAGTCCTAGAACATTGAGATGGTGTGATTTGTGAATTTAGCTCACAGAAGTGGGGAGGAGGAGAGATTTGGACAACTCTTAACATTGAGGTCTTGAAAGTTGGCAAGGGTGAAGTAAGGTGAGTATGCAGCAGTGCGAGAATGCAAGGGCGGGGAAACAGGAGATCCCCAAGAAAACCTGCTGCGAATTGGACCCATTTTGCATAGGTAGGAGGTGGGTAATTAATTGCTATTAAATGATGTGCATGTGTAAGTAAAATATGAACTGTATGAAGATAGGAGCATATTATTCTAATGTGTGTATTATGTTGTTAAACTTGCGAGTTTGACATGATGACTGTTTTTAGTCATTTCTGTACTTGTCTGTGTACAAAAGTTATGGCAGTGTTTGTGAAAACATATAATACAATTTTTTGTAAAAGTTTGAAAGCGGTTAATATTTTAACAGTATTGGTAACCGGTAGTTAAATCCGCATTGTTTCGTTATGAGACTGTCTGTAATACATACGTAGCAGATTCAATAGAAAATGTTTGAATGCCATAGCAACTAGTCTCTCGTGTATGTGTGTGCATGCACTTATTGAACTTATGTGTAAAAATATTTTAGTGAGAATTATTGCAGTTTAGTTTGATAACTTGGAGTTTGTAGTATTTTAGTATTCTCATTAATGTGCTTATTGCAAAGCATGCTTGTTTATGAAATCCTGATTCATGAAATTCTTTGGTAGCGTTGCTATGAGGCAGTGTGGTGTATGACTGACTTAAACAGTGCACATTATTGTCAGCGAGGATGTGAACTACTGTTTTAACTATCATATATGTCTTGGGTGTTTTCAGAGCTAAGAGATTTATTTTTAAATCTGTAAAGATATTTGTAGAGTGATTAATACATTATGTGAAATATATGAAAGTAACGTTAAATGCCTGTTTTTCATTGCTTTTCACCAACATGGATGCAATTAATTGATAATTCATTGCGTAAATGTCAGATTTAATTTTTTTTGTGAATACTATAACATTAAAAACAGTTGGTGCAAACAGTTCCACTAGGTTATTTGTAAATAGCGTAATAAAATCTTGCCCAACATATGTAAACCTCAAATGAATGTTTATGTTCATGAAAAATTGTAATGCCCAACTTTGAGTGAACAGATTTGCACTAGGTGCTACGAATAATGAAAGAAAACTGGCTTGTTTATCACTAGAATTAGACGGGGGTTAGCATTTTTGGTACCAATAAACCTCTTAAAAGTTGAGTGATGTCATTATTTCTTTTGGCAATACATGAATGCAGCAGAAATAAACTCTAGCTCAATTACGACGCATTTCCGCATCTTTGATGCGCACTCTAAAACTGAATTCGCCCCATACTGAGCACAATGTTCAACCCTTTGGGCAGGTTGTATTTCCACACAGTACTGAAGAAGCGGGACACGTGTTCCTAGCTTGTACTGTTCACCCAGAATCTCCAAGAAGCAATCACTTCAACACCCCCCCCCCCCCCTTCTGGTGCAAGATTCTACTGTCTGATGAGCTACCATTCCCTCTAGCCAAGGTCACGTTAGTACCATAGCACTTCTGAATGCTCAACCCCTGCAGGAGAGGCTCTCTCTCCCAGCATCCCTCATTGCCGAGCACCAGAGCTGGCGAGTCTAGTTGAAGACGATGTCAGCTCCTCCAAATATGGTAGAAGGACAATATGGGAAAGTAGCTGAAAAAACGTGAGACACCGATGCCATCGCTCCTAGCAGTTTGTACTGCTCGTACTATAATAAGCTGTGCATTGAATGGGTAGTTTTGAGTATTTTGGATGCGTTTTAATTCAAATTTTTTTGCTTGAGTGGTTATTTATTATGGCAGGAAAAATTTGTGTAGTTTTCGGCTGCAATAATTACAACGTTGCGAAATACAGCAAGTCCTTTTTAAGATTTTCTCATAGGATGCAAGTCGGTAAGTACACGAGCTGTAGTGGATAACATTTGCCATTCGTGTTTTTGTTGCAAATTCCATTCATAGAAACCTTAATTTACTTAAATACTGTTTTGTTGTTTCCTAGGTGCAAGCAATGGGTGCAGAAATGTAAGAGCAGACGGATGCAATGAAGAAAAAAGGGACTGGCAGTTTTATACCTACGTGAGAAGAGTGTGTTCCAACCTTTTCAGAAATGAAGATTTTCGCAACCCAAATTTGCTTCCACATGACCAAGAATAAAGTCACTTGAGTGTCATAGCCGCTATTTCTAATGTTGTACATTGAAGGGCCTTGCGAAGTTTTATAGCCCTTAACCTGAAAGGTGCAAGTTTGTTTTTATTGAAGCGACACCTTTTAAATATTAAAGTAAACAATGTTTACAAATTCCGCATTCGTCTATTAAACTGGCTGAAGTCTCTTGTTAAAGTGTGTGTTTAGTTCAGCAAGTTGAGTTAGGGATATAATTGATTGATTGCTTCAGAAAAGTTGTTTACATAGGTATGTGTGTCTGTGATTACTCGTACAATGTTTACATATTAGCCAAACATTATGCACCGAGCCAGAGTCCCAGCGTCAGCAGGGGAATAAATACCCAAAACTATGATTCAAGGAGCTCCGACAATTTATCTTAGGTGGTAACACGAAGCGTAATGCATCAGCGAAACTGGGAGTTTCCCCGTAAATGATTGTCATGTATAGCCTATTTGCACTGAGAAATAATGTGTGTGTGTTTTGCAATTTAATATATTTCTGTACTAGGCCTATTTGTAATATTGTCTCATAAAAACATGTTTAATTGCAAAAGGATTGAACTGAAAATTAGACTCCATACCTAAATTGACAATTTTACCAATACAATTTAGAAATACAACAGTGGGGGAGGGCTATGAACTTGAAGAGTAAAAGTTAATAATGAAAATGTACATATTTTGTAATTTTTTTACCCCACAATTTCCCTGATCTTAATAGCCCTCCCCACTATCATACTTGTAGCTTATATTGGTAATATTGTCTATTTATGGTTGAGTTTTTTTTTTGCAATGTAATGTAATTTCATTAAATAAATATTACATTATTTACATATTTTTCGCCTATTTTACCCCACAATTTCCCTTATCGTCATAGCCATCCCCGCTATTGTTTTTGGGGTTTCTGTTGGTCAAATGTTGATGCCCCTAGTAAATTTGTGTTCTGTGTAATTAGTAGAGTGGAATTATACCATTTTCTGAAATTTCTAAAAATTGTCCAGTTTTCAGCATGTTTATTTTGTTTATGTACATATCCGTATTGTTTATATACTTTTTCAGTGTATTTTCATACTTTGGAATGTTATTGTTTACATTTGGGATGCTATGCATTTGAATATAAATTTTTATGTTATTTGGGTAGTGTTTGCACCAACTACCGAATATTTTTGATTATTTATTAAAGGAACAACTGAATGAAAACTGTAATAGTTTCCTTTCTAGGTAGTCGCTTACCCTTTACACACCCAAAGGTCTACATTTCAGTACTATTTTGCTATGCAAATAGTTTGATTTCTTTACATATTGAGTTTGCAAGTAATTTTAATTTGAGTGAGTGGAGAGTTGTTGAGTACAGTTTTCAGTGGCGAGACTCATTCTTCTCCAGCCAGTGTATCAAAGTTCATTCTGTGTGCTAAACGGCATGTACTGACATCTACTACTACAATTAAAGTGTCTGGTGTATGGTATGTCATCAGGTTGTCTACAGTTGGAAAGTCAGTGTATATATTGCAGAGTGTGAACCAGCTGTCGAGTGAGGTTTACCTTCAAAACCAATCAAAAGTAGTAGCAACATTCCCCCTCCTCGCAATTCTCACATTTGTTTACACAACTGTGTAGAAAACTTTCTAGCAATAATATTTTACTCCTGAGAGTTATTGTTACATTTCAGTGATATTTGTTACACATTTTTTTTTACAAATAAATGATTTTTCTTTTTCTTTTCACTTCCTCTTATTTACTCCCTAAAGTATTGTATTTTATCTTTGTGCATACACCTATAGTATTGACTTAAATGAGGTGTGTTTCAGTGAATTATTTTGCGACATTCTGCAATGCAGATAAGTCACTTATAGTGATATGCACCCATTTATTTTGACCTGTTAGCCTATTTACACAGTTTTGTTTGTGGTGATCACAGACAAGGTAAGTTATTTTCAGTTCAGCTGCTTTTGAATTCTGCAACATGTTTTCTAGTCTTCTTGCCATAAAGCGTATGAAAATCTGTGGTAAAATTCAGGTTGGTTACTATGTTATAAAAATTTGGATGTAAACTTTGTTTTTGAAAGTGAATTACAAAATTATATGTGCTTAATGCATGCAAAACTTGAGAGGTGAAGTAAATAACCCGAATGGCTTGAGTACATATGTTATGTACTATCAAATATTTTGACCAATTGCATTTTCATCCTAACACCAGCTGTACTGCATAAATTTCACTAGTAAATGGTGGGAAATGATTGATTAAAATTTTCAAAGATTGTCACCTAGTTATGTTCTGATATACCTCTCCTTAATACAGTAGACTTTATTTATAACTTTCATATTTGATATAGGCATATCGTAGTATTGTTGAAAGCTGTAAGCATTTTGCAGTTGATGTTGCTGCTTCCTCCATGGATTATCTACTAACCAAGAAAATGGCTGTCTTTTAAATAGGAAGTTGTGTTCCAATGCATGTGTGGTGGTCAAAGTAATGATCAAACTTAATAGTTCTACTAAATTTAATTGGGGTACTCTCCATAGGCACTGACGTAGTATTTTAAGAGGTAACGTAACCTGTGTGTCAAGTAAAATAATGATGCATTTGATATTTTACTATGGAACGATACTTACTAAAATTATAAATTACCAAATCGCAACTACTTCTGAACAAGTGACTTGTAGCATCCAAACTGAACACTACTACATGTTAAAATACTATTGTACTAAATGGTAACTTTGAACACAGTCTCACGGTGTGTGGCATGTTTGGGTATATCTGTTTCTTTTTCCATAAATACGTACAAATAAAACATTTTAAAAGGAGTGAGGTGAACAGTTTTGACATAATTTATAAAAACCTGCTAAATGATGAAGTGATCCATTAGTGTCTATGAAATCAGCATTTGGAAATGAGCGGGAGGAGGCGAGCGACTCTTGCCCCTTCTGTACTTAACTGTCTCTTTAATATGGTTACAAATTTGACAGTAGACTCATTTTAATTAAAACTTCCCCCAATCCAGAGTTGCTCTTTACTACAAAGATACTTTGTTTTGTTGATGAACAGACACTAGATATTACCAAGCTACAAAATAGTCCTTTGTGTATAATTTTTGGTTACAGCCCCCAAAATTTCATAACTGGTTCAATCAGATTGTGAAGAAGTGACTGTGAGTTTCAAATGTTTGTTACATATGGTTGAAGCATAACTGCCAGTGGGTTAACTATAGCTGCCTGTGTTTCACTTGAAGCAGTGTAGTTGTGGCATAACTGTGCGACAAGTGATTTATATGTGTAAATGTGGACTCACAACCATTCGTCGCACCTGTCAAGCAGTCACATGATCTTCGACCAATCGCAGGGAAACTTTAACTTTCGACAGACCAACAGATGGACCAGATTCTGACAAACGAGATTCTGTAGACACAAATACGCACTTTGAAATAAAATGCAACGTGATGGATATGTGTTTATTGATCTTGGTGGTAAATTCAGAAGATTGAAACCTAAACAATAATTGAGTATACATTTTTATCATGTAAAAATTTATTTCCCCAAAATTTTTGTCGTCTTGAAAATGTATTTCCAACCAAAATATACCTTCTACAAAAGAAGAAAGCAGAATAAAAACCATATCTGTTAGGAATAGAAATTTGTGAACTATTAATTTTGTTGCGAATTTAATGATAAAAACTTCAAAAAGCAGTAAGTTAATATTTAGGCTTTTTTTTTTTCTGGGTTAATCTTAAATATCTATAAGATATTGCTCCTTATAGAGCTAATAAAAGCCACAATGTTAAATCACTAACTGTAGTAGAGCTATTTTTAATTAATCATATGTTGATAAAAAACGCTATTTTTAATTAATCATATGTTGATAAAAAACAGATAAGTTGTGGAATTTTTTCTGTCCAAAAAAAATGTTTGGTTATGTTCACTCCCGATTTTTTTTTGCATAAAAATAAGCTTGGTGACAGCTCCAATGTCAAGAAATTAATGAATAAATGCAGTCTGATCTGACAAATGGAATACCGTTTAGCATTCCATTCTTATAATTGATTAACATTTGTCCTTGTTTCAAGTAACAATATTTATGCTTTAAGTGCATATTTAAATATGGCATAGTAATATGAATAAGCAACTATTATATCACATTCAGCAAAACAACACGTTTTAATACTATGAGATAACTGCACTTAAATCGCGCATGCCGAGCCATGTAAATTTGAATTTCCCGGATATTCTGCAGCACAAGCCGCTAGGAGTGCTGTTGTAGCGTCTCGCATGTTGACAGTGTTAAAACGTCTCAGTTTCCCATTTTATTCTACCATATTTGGCTTCTCCACCACACTCTTATAGGGCTGGAGGTAGCCATTGGGGTAACGCGACTGCTGGTACATCTGCAGATTCCACCACTCGCAAAGGCCGGAATCTCTACCAGCCGAAGAGAGTGCACCAACACCACCTCCACACTTGGTGGAGAAACCCCAATGGACCGTGCTTTGCCCGTCACCTGGAGAGGCAGTCTTTTTCAGACAGCACCCCCGTTTATTTCCTCCAGCACACCAGACTTGGCATTGAGACATCCTGCAGTACAAGCACTAGTCATTGGACGTGACAAGGTTGGGTATTGCCAACTCATTTTGTGGAAGCAGTGTAGCCACCACCTGGAGTCAGAGATACCTGGCCTCTCCGTACGGCACCTCAACAACTAGCACCACCCAGGCAAGTCAGCTCTGCCTCAACAGTCTTACGGTGGTAGCAAGGAATATTGTGATACTGCCCACTGCAGATTTCGTACGAAACCACCAGCCTACTGGACCAGTGCTAGTCTAGTAGAAAGTCGACTCAATCACAGTAATCGAGTACCCGAGCTAGCCTGACCTTGTGCTCACCAAAATTAACATTGACTAGTCTAAGCGATAAGTATCAGTTTATTAGGATAGGACGTCAGTCCTATGTAAATTACACTGGTGCCAATTATCGTGTAGCCTTGTGAGGATAACAGGGCAGCAGGGAGTATGCGTTGTGGAATGTGTCTGACAAGGATTTAATTGCCAAGGCTGAACTTTATGCAATTATGCCCCATGTTGGAAACCAGTTATTGTTATGAATACTCTGCCTACAAGAATAAAGTACAACAAAAATTTTACATACAAATATACAATAGTTTGACAGGTTGGAGCTGAGGAGACACAAGCCCTGGGATAGTTTGTGTTTTCATTTTGTCCATGGGTCGTAGAATCGGCCACATTTGACCTTGGTTATGGTGTAGGGGCTTGCTAACGTCTGCTGTGGGATTCGAACCCTCGACTAGTCTAAGGTAAATGGTAATGTGAGGTAGACTTATGCGTGGATTGATGTTTAAATAAGGAAGATGTCAGCATCACGAAGGACATTTGTAAAATGTCAAAACTATTTAATGTCGATTGTCATGCTGAGGAGTTTTCCCTGTGTACAATCTGGGGCGAGTTGGTTTTTGTGCCTGCACAAAGTCTGGTGTGGTAAGATTTATACTAGGACGACGCCTTACCTTTGTCACACCTGGCCGTGAAGCTCTTTTAAGTGACACTTGGCTGCTAGAAGATGTAGGTGGCCAAACAGCGGCCAGTTTTGGATGCAGTGGAGTTGCTGCCAAGAAGTAGTTGATGCCGTAGGATGGTACTAGGTTCAATGGATAGGTAGCAAGTATGGCATCATTACCTAACAATGTGTCTTGGTGTTGATTAATGAGTAAATTTATCTCGTGGGAGTGTTCTAGTACTTTGGTGTGATTCAAACAATGAAGGAGGAATGTCGACTTGTTTGGCTACTAGCTCTAGTAACTTTACTAAATTCCATATGTCTTATTTGCGGCGGTAATTCATTCCTCCCTTTCTTATGTGTGTTATTAGTATGCCATAAACAGAATATTACTGGAGATAGCCGGTGTATCATGCATTGCTGCTGTGTGGTGCTGAGCACTTTACTGCTCACTAGATTCGCACACACTGATATTCCTATTCGGCCTTTTACAGCGGTGGGTGGAATGTACACGATACAAGCTCTCCGTGGGATAGGAGTGTCGGGTGAGGTTTCACTGTGGGTCCAGTGGTCAGGGCACTCCTCTCTCTCCTTTCCTTTGGGGGAGTAGGGATTAACTCTGATCACTAAAAGCCACGCATGAAAGGTGTTAGTCTGCCTCAATGTCTTTCATGTGAGGTGCCTGCTATTCCTTGAAAAGAAAAATTAATTAATTACTGCCTTAAGGGCTTGTATTAAATAATATATAAATATAATATTATTAAAACTGCATTAAGGGCATAATGCAAAGGGGATACACTTTAAGCAACAGGAATAAGATAGTTGAATCAAATATAAGAGCTTTTATTTGTTGCATGCCACACTGCTGTGCAGTGCGACTGCACACACTACGGGGTTGACTTTGCCCCATCAGCAAGTGCTGAGAGACTTGGGCAAGTCTGAAGCGGCATACGTGATTCTAAGTGGCTACAGGGTTGATTCCACACGTTGGACAACTACAGACATGGAAAATAATTAACGTGATTAACTATTTTAATTGTACTGCCCGCCCAGAATTTGGCATGTGATCGCCACCCTCTCGACCAGAAATCGTTTTACCTGACGAGCTACGGACCAACAGACACCAATAAGGAAGTTAAAAGAGTCACCACAAGATCGCAACACCTCTACGCCCAGTGGCGTCACAGCTGCAAAGCCTCGAGCAGAGGCGGTAAATCTGTCCTCAGCCTCCACCCAGGGTGATAAGAAATACGTGGCGCTGCCCGCTACCCTGAGATAATCTAACTCTGGGAAAGTCAGGAAGCTAAGATTTAGACTATATACGGAATCCCGAAATGGCTCTTGCCAGAATTCGTCAGCCTGCTGACCGCAGAGGTTGAGGGGGGCTCTCCTGGGTTTGGACAAGACCTCCACCTCTCCCAGCCTGAAGAAGGCCAGCCATCCAGCTCAAGCAGCTTGCAAATGCTCATCCATCTCCAGGAATTCCAGCTCCGGCAGCTTGGAAAGACTCTCCGGAGATAACCTCATTGTCTGCACCCTTTACCCAAGTTTTCCCTTGACTCCGCGGTTACCGGCCGTTGCAACGTCCCCTCTGGACAACCACCCCTCAGAAATGTAACTCATTGTCAATTTTGACGTTTTCTAGGAGTTTGTGATTTTGGAGAGATTCACTCCAGGTTCGTCTTCACTTGGTGTAAAGTAAATTAATAATTTATCCTCAATTATTTAGATTATATAAGAACCAGATCCCCAGTCATTTCACTTGCTGCATTAAAACAATACTTTAAACTGGTTGAAGTCGTTCTTTACTCACCCTTATTCATTTCACACATAGATTAAAAGTGTTTTCAATTGGGCTCAATAACAAAACTAATTCCTCACTGCGGAATAAGTGTGAGTGGGCAGATCCCTTAGAACTGCGCCTGAAAAGGCTATAATCTGAAAAGACATACTGGGATTCCTGGGCGTGTCCGGTACACCCGTGTACGTCTGCAGGAACATCTCGACTCTAGCCTGCTATTTTACACTGACAGTGCCTCGGGAGTGTGTGCGAAGATACTCCCACGAGAACTGTCCTCCGGAGGCTACGAGAGGAGTGAGATGAACTAATCCATGAATGAGAGGAACATCATTTAGAAAGAATTTAATTTTCCAATAAAACGTTAATCAGGCACGATCAAATTAAACTTTCCAATGACTAAGAGAGGGGGATAACTCAGTAGAAATCGTTGTCGAGTTCGATGGGCTCTGCAGAGAAAACTGTCACAGCCTAAGACCACACCTCTAGTTGACTCCTCTCACGATGCCCTATCCTCCATTACTGAAGTTGCTGCTCCCGCACCATGCCAGACTTTGCCATTTATAGTGTGTGAACACGAATCCAAACTAGATTCCGAGCTAGGCGTCTGTTGACCGTGGCCCAGCTATGAGTACGTAAGCTTTTACCTTCCATCTAAACCTGCACCGGTGGCAAAGCCTCCTACACCTTTCCCAGTTATCTCCTCTAAGCCACCCGTAACGTGTACGATCTGTATGGCATTCGGGAAGGTGATCAAAATCACCATACCTCTCAAATTAACCATCCCGAAATTCCGGATAGCTTCTCCTCCACATAATTTCGTCCCTACTCGTAAACCTACGAGGCCAGCTCCCTTCAGACAACCAGGTAGTGAACGGGACCCAGAGTAGGAATTATCCGAAGCAAGATGACCCATTTCCATTCCATTATCATATACACTGCCGTTAACGATATTTTAGTAAATTATTAATTTATTGGGACAGCTGGCATCCCGTTTTATTTGGCAGCCTTCACTGTGAGTAAGGTTGCACTCCCTGGTAGGGAGACGTTCGCAACTAAGCTCATCCTGGTGTTTGATTCCCCTCTGAACCATTATACCCTTCCACTAGGTGGTATCCCAGAAACAAACCCAACGTGGGCAAACCCTGATCTGCCGGGCCAAAGGAACAAATACGCCACCAAAGGGCCCTAAATAACTCCACCTGGAGGGCAATCAGCACTCCTAATACTCAGTACTGGTCGGAAATTAAAAAGCTTAAATTGCAATGGGGCCACACACTGCTAATAATAATAATAATAATAATAATAATAATAATAATAATATAATTAAAAAGGGTTGATTCCAAATCAGGATTTTGTCCGCTAGACCAAAAGCAGGATAGTTTGAATTAGATAGTCGGCTTGACACAAGAGGTGTTGGTTAGTACTTACTAACTCTTTCTTATTGGGTGTTATAGTCGGGGTAGGTTTTACCTAGTCACGGCGAATTCGGTCTAGACCGGACTGGAGATTCCACAGGTGTGCTTCCTCTGTCCAAAAGTTGAGGTTGTCCCAGCCTAGTCGCACTTTGGTTCCAGTCAGAAACCCTTTTACCATAGGGTAATACATAGGATGTATGCGGATACAAGGTGGAAAGTCAATTATCAGAACTGGAGCAGGCGCAACTGCCTGACCTCTAAGTTCGGTGGCGCAGTCCCGTTCCACCTGCCTCTCCTGCGAGGTAGACTGATCCACGGTTTGACAGCACAGTGAGCCAGGAATTATTCCCTACGTTTCTACCACTCCTCGTGATGCATAGGGCAAACAGTTCCACAGCCTATGTGATGCACTTAGACAGCAAGGTTCGACAGTGTAACCCAACAGTGACTTGCCAGCATGAGCTCGAGTCCCCTCCGATACCCCCAGTATGTGGGCTGATCAGGGACATGGAGCCGCCAAGTATCTACTGGTTGTGCGTTAGCAGTAGGTTGAATGGCAAAACTTCAGGCTACGGTCACCAAGCACTGACTTAGTGCAAGTGGTGAGAAATAATCTCGAGTCTGAAGCGAAAGTGTTTCTAATGGTTGTGGCATCACTGTTTCTCCCCCACGAGCATGACCTAGTGCAAATGCGTGACTGGGAAGAAACGGGTAGCCATCTAATATGTATGTCTTCTGATGTTCAGACACTTTAAAGGGTTACACATTCAGGCTAACTCGGTTTAAATAAATTTTCGGTTCTTGTCGGTAGTGCACTGCATATTCTGTCTCCAACCATTAATACAAACAAATACCCTGGAAATGAAAACCAGAAAGGTAGAGAACAATGAGTGTTTACTGAATGTTCAATAAACACGTGACCCGTGCTACCTCCTATCAAATTGTGGAGGAATGAAGGTACCTGGGGATCCAGGGAACCTGGTTCTAAGTTAAAAAGGGGAATACTGGTTCTAGACGAATACAAATTAATTAAAGTTAAACTGCTAAGTAAAAGGTGTCTAAAGGAGACTAAGTGAAGTTGAATGCGTATGTTCCTGTTTGTTGGTCGTCGAGATGTAATAAGTAGCCGCGGGGCGCACTTGTAGTTTCCAAGATCACCGGAGGTCGCAGCACTGAGTCAATGCTGGATGTCACAAGAGAGGATGCATAAGAACGACTCCCGAGGCTGGCGGTGCCCAGACTTATGTAGTGGAATATTGTGGGCTGCCAGCGTGGGGTGGGAGGGCATGGCGTCCCTTTGCCCTGGCTGGCATGGGAAAACTCTGGTCAGTGTTTCTTCCATGTGCCTTGTTGGCGGCGCTCGGCCTTACCCGAGGTTTGGGCAGTTTAGAGGCTGTAGGCACGTGGTTGGGGTGGGGGTGGGGGTGTGCCTGCCTGCCATGTTGCATATCCTCCAGGTGAAGAGAATTCGGTCATAAGTTCCTGCTGCCTACAGGGTAGGCAACGTGTCACTCACATCTGTAGTAGTGGAAGAGTTAGTCTTGGCAATGTCGTAATCGTATTAGATTAGTTGTATAAGCTGCACATGTCAATTCACCCCCTCCTCCCTTGCGATAAAGACTCATTGTGGAAAAGGTGACAGAGAAATGCGTAGGCCCCCTCTCTGGAAGGTCTGGGTAGGCATCGGTAGATGTTATGAGGTAGATAGCACAAAAAAAAAACTTGCAGACAGGTTTGGGTGGCTTGACTGCTGTAGCGGCATGTGTTCTAAGCGCTCTGGTCGCCTGGCCGGCAAAGCGAAACATGTGGAGTGGCGGCGGCCGGCGACCTTGATTCTCTCTCTCTCTCTCTTTCGGGTGGCATCATCCTCTGCCCCTCGCCCTGGTGATTGGGCTTTGTTGATGCGGCGAGTGTGTGTATTCCCCCGTGTTGCAAAGATTATGGGGTTAGAAAGCCGCATGTGTCGGGTGTCCCACCGTCCTACATTTCATATGCATACCGACAAAAACCAGCATAGCGCTGGTGGATATTACAATGGCGTCGTACATAAAAAACCTGAAAAAAAAAAATAAAACAATGGCACGTCAAAACGAGGGGATTAAAGTAAGAATAATTAGGATATGTACAAGCCTTACTTGTGTACGGCGGGGAAACGCCACTACTATCCTGGAGCTTGCTGCAGTGAGTTAAGAAAAAAAACTGAAAATCTTTTCAGAGAACCTTTGTTTCTGTCCGCAAGCTAAATAGTTACGTGTGACAGATTGCGAGGAGGACAACTACAGGTCCTTCAACACCTGGGTTGACCGGCTAAACGAATACAAAGCGAGTACACTACATGCATGACTATTGTGGCAAATTGTGCACACGTTGGTCACTTAATACAAAAGGTATAAAAACTCAAAATTGGAAGATAAAAATATCTTGCACCAGATTTGGAGAGGCTTTAACGCTCAAGAGTCTTTGGTTGTTATACTGAGTAGTGACAAGTTGTGTGTTGTGTGACAAGATATTGCAAACAAAAGGACATACAAATATAAGCATACATATAAAAATTCTCTCCTACAAAATGGCATTCTTTCTTGTAGGTGACCTTCACTTATACCCTTTCAAAACGAATGAAAATATTTACTTGTGTGCCTACACATCAAATCAGATTTAATGCTGAAGAGCATAAAAAAATTAACCTAGCTATCCCATGTGGGTTTCCATCTTATATCGTAGGTAACAGCTAGTATGTACACTGTGTATTTTCATTGGAATGTTCATTTTTGTAAGTGCTGAAAACACACTCTTAGAAGACAACGGAATTCTTCATGTAAGCGATCTTGACAATCACTTTAACAACGTATGGTGACATTTATATGTTTATCAAGTCAGATTTAAATGATGAATATTAATAAAAATATAAAAAGCTAAAATGTCTTTGTTACGTTAAAGTCTCTGTCTTCAACTTAATCACCTACTTAAGTGGGCTGTCAGCCACTGAAACACTTTAACCGTGGGGTGTAAAATGTCTATGAAAAGTTACTGACGTACAGCTTTTTACGGCTGTAATAAAAGTTAATTAGTACGTACTTGAGTGACTAATTACAGGTGCATTTACCTCATACATGAACTTGTACTGGATACTTTTAAATTTAATTGAGCCTAAATGTGATTGTTCTGCTTATAGTCACCGTCATTGGCTTTAGGCTAAATTAAAATGTGGTGCACGTACTAGTGGTTTATAGCTACTGCACTGTCTTTGATATTCGCGCACTTACTGGTGATCTTCGGTCTCACTTTCAGTGGGCCTCCCCCTTGGACGAAGGGCAGCATGCAGAGGGTACGGCCACATGAACCTGGTTGTGGGTCTCCATGGCGATTCCTGGTACCGGCCAGGCGTATGCGCGGCCTTGGCAGTACATGGGGGCATCAGGCGGCGTGAAGCAGCTGGGGCATCGTGGCATCTGCTTCTGCTGTAACAAATTGGGAGGGCACTTGTCCAAGGGACGTTGAGGCAGTGCGGGGAAGTGACAACCCTCCACCCTGACTGCACGTGTTCCTACCCGTAGGGCAAGATGTTTCTCTGGCAGGGCAGTGCGAGGGAGAAAGATCTCGACCTCGACTGCGGGCAGCACAGCTCGTCGTGGAAGGGAAATTCACCTCGACCTCCATTGTGGTGATGTGCCTGTTGAGGGGTAGTGGGTGGCATCGACATTCTCAATGAAAGCGGCCTCTCGCATAGCAAGAAGGCGGAGCGGAGCACTTCCAGTGTTGCAGCTCAACGTCCGGGTCTGCGGGTATTCCTGCGTCGCAGGACCTGGGGACGGAGCACGTCTGTTGCAGCTTGACGCCCCGGGTAGCAGTGTTTCTTGTGTAACAGGAGGTTGGGAGAGCTCAACGTCCAGGTTAGCGGGTCTTCCTGCATGGCAGGATCTTGAGGCGGAGCACTTCTAGCATGGCAGCTTGACGTCCTAGTAGGCGGGTTATCCTGCATGGTAAGTTGTTGCTGGGACATAGCACTCTTGTCCGAGCTTGACGTCCAGGCTGGCGGGTCTTCCCGCGGCAGGGGGTTGTGTGGAGCACTCTCGTCTGAACTCGACTTCCCAAGTTCCGGTGTTCTAGTAGCATCTTGTCCTCCTTTGTCGGAATCAGATGTCGACTTGTTGAAGTTGGAATGGCCTTGATTTCTGACTGCGCAGTTGTACTAGGTGGGGATGTAGGTGCTGGGGTGATTCCTACCCTTCTCACCGAAGGTGCTTCCGATCCCTAGCTAATGCGGCTTGATCAGTAGGGTGTCTGACGGCGTTCTCTGTCACGTGGACTCCGGCAGGATAATTCAGAGCAGCTAGATTTTGTTTTGGTTGCAATCTTCTCGGCATGGCTGCGTGGCGTCAATGTCATTGTTCTTCCGGACTTCTTTGGACCTTAGGGGGTGGGGTAGACATTCCCTCCTCTTCTTCTTCTTCTTCTTCAGCTTTCTCCTCCAATGTGGGAGAACGATACAGGATGTCTGGCGGATCATTCATCTTACCTAGGCAATGTTGGACCTAAAAGTCAAATTCAGTAAGGAACATGTCCCACCGGCCGAGCTTGGCCTTCGAATTCCAGGACTCGTGTAGCCATTGTAGGACTTTTAAAGTCGGTTAGTAGAATGAAATGTTACCCTTCGAGATAATACCTGTATTTTTTCACAGCTCAGAAAACAGCTAGACACTCCTGCTCATTGATGTGGTAGCGTTGCTCGGTCTCGTTTAAGCGAATGGATGCATACACTATCACATGGGGTTGTCCTCCTACATCTTGCTGGTATAATACTGCACCCAGACCGTTCCGACGTGTCCGTTTGTAGTATTAAGGGATTGTCTCTTTGTGGTCGATGCGAGTTGGTGGATATTCTTGAAGCTATTCTTCAAGTTGGAAAACGCTCGTTGTTGTTCCCGGCCCCATCGCCAACGGGTGTCTTTCTGGAGTGGATGTAATGGTGCCATATATTCCGCAATATTTTGAACGATGTCTTGTAGCCAATTACAAAGACCCAGGTAATATTGATGAAGCTTGCAAGTCATTCCGTGTAATTCAAGTTTTTTCCATTACTCGTTGCAGATGGCCTAGATGTTCCTCCCAGCTATTAGAATATATTAATACATCGTCGAGATAGGTGAAACAGAACTCGTCGGTGTAACCTGTTAATACTTCTGCAGACATTAACCATTGGAATGTTGCGGGGGCGTTTTTCAACCCAAAGGGTACGACTCGAAATTGAAGTGTTTCACCCCTGGGTGTTGTAAAGGCCATATATTTGCGACTGGCGGGTGGACCGCAATCTGCCAGTATCCAGACTCCATGTCGAGAGTACTAAATATTATGGCCTTTCCAATATCTCCTAGAGTATGAAACTAATGTATTGCTGGAGGAGCGATCGGGTGGGTGATGTCATTTAGCAATTTGTAATTTACGCAAAATCGCAATTTCCATTTTTTCTTAGATACACGGACCACGTGCGAGTTATATGGTGAATTTTATGACTTCACAAACCCCTGGTCCTTCATGTTGTTGACCTGCTCCATGATGAGGTCACTGAGGCGGGCTGACACTCAGTAGGAACGGTTTTAGACTGGAACATCAGTTATAGGATATATTTCATGTTGTATGGAACGTGTTTGTCGTAGCAGTCCTCCTTGTCCGAATGTTCGGGCATGCTCATATAGCATGGCTTTTAGTTGGTAGAACTCTGGTTCTTCAAGTTCGTGGTTAATGCTCATTGGGTTGATGGGCATTGGTGGGATGTCGTCTGGGTTTTGATTCCAGTTTACAGTGATCCGATTGGTTTCTCCCAGATAGGCTTTTGTTGTCCGTGATCTAGAATGCATTGATGGTGGCTGAGCCATGGGCACCCTAGTATTACTGAGTCGGACAAGGTTGGTGATACAATAAATTCTGTCGGTGTAGCAATATTTTGAATTTTCATATTCAGGGTAATTTGGGCGGTTATGTCCAGGGTGGAGTCAGGTTGCGCCATTCTTACTATTTTGGTTTGCGGTTTTAATTCGGCGAGCTGGTTCAGTGTTAACAAATTTCTTCTGATAAAATTTCCGGTTGCCGCTGAGTCAAGTAAGGCTAACACCCTGTTGTTATTTATCTCCACCTCTATGTGTGGGGACTACGGGAATCGGTACTCCTCACTTTATCCCTGGAGGATGGGCCCTTGTTAACCGGGGGGTGGTGGTCCGCTTTGTACCGCGGCGTCGGTGTTTCCCGGCTTGATTCCAAGAGTTGGTTTTTCAGCTGGTTGTGTGGGGAGATTTGATGGTGTTGTGTCAACTCGGTTTGGTGGAACAGCAGCTCCTGTTGGTTTCCGACGGCAGTCCTTGTTCCAGTGGTTCTCCGGACAGAACCAACATTTGGGTACGAATGCCATACAAGGGGTTGAGGTTGGCACGCCTTTAAGGGACTCAACCGGTGGTGTTCATACATTAGGGACCTTGGCTGATAGTGGTTTTTCGAGACTCGCCTGTGCTGCAAAGTCTTGCTCAGCTTCTCGGACTCAATCAACTACTTCGTCCATGGTGGTGGGTCTAGCTGTCAGGAGCACGTTCCTGAGATTCTGCAGTAACATTCGACTAATGGAACGAACTGCGGTAGCTTTGTCTACTCCGTGGAACACACTTCGAAAAATTTTGTCCCTTTCTTCGTATGAATATTTCTACTTCTTTGTCGAGTACCTGGGTCTGGCTATAAAACTGCATCGTTAGTCTAGCCAACACCTCCTCGCCAGTGAATTCTGCCGCTATCCGATTACTGAACTGCTTCCAGTCCGTTAAGAATTCTCCGTATTTTTCCCACCATGTGAGGGCAAGGCCCTTCAAATGTTATTGGGCCCTGTCGACCCATTGTTTCGGTGGCAGGTCAGTTTCTTTGAATTCTTTTTTGCATTCCTGCATGAATGTTACTGGGTATTCGTGTGGGTGACCTGCAGAGTCAGTAATCTGTATGTCACTGTCTCTACTGCTTGCTGGATGACCAGGTGCCGTACCGAGTTGTATATATATAGTGCTTTCTTCGGCATCTCTCGCACTGGTAGTCCATCAAGGGCAATTGAAACGTATTTGTCTGGCTACCCTATACATAGGTGGTGATACGGCTCACTGAAAATCGTGCATCGGATGCGGTTTATGCCTCGGTCGGGACACGTAATCTCATTGCATAAACTCGTGGGTTGTTGAAGGCAAGCTGTACAGCGGTACTCTAATAAGTCTGTTTCCCGGGCCTCTTCAGGCCAGCCTATACAGGCATAATGATAGAGTTTCGTGCAATAGGTGCATTCTATTCTTAGTGCGCCATAGCCTGGACAGTCGGCATGGTTACACCGCATGTCAGATGAGTCATGCTCATTATTGAGATTTTCACCGGTGGCGGAATTGATGTCAGCATCTGACATGGTAGTAGTTAAGGGTGCCACGGGGTGTGTTGGGGACTCCCTGAAGTCCACTTGACTGATTGTTTTGACCTTTAGTTCTCGGGGTATGGTTGTCTAGTTCATGCTGTTTACTGTGCACAGCTATTCGTCTGATGCCCCACGTTGGACACCAGAAAATCTCTTGATGCGTGCCCGATTAGACTTACTAGGCACGTTGGTCGAGGATTTTGTCCGCTAGACTAAAAGCGAGGTAGTTTGAATTAGTCGGCGTGAGGCGTTTGTTAGTACTTACTCACTCTTTCTTCATGGGCGCTGTAGTCGGGGTAGGTTTCACCTAGACACTGCGAATTCGGTTTAGGCCATGGTTTGAGAGCAGAATGAGACAGGAATTATTCCCTACGTTTCTACCACTCCTCTTCTCGTGAGGCATAGGGCAAACAGTTCCACAGCCTATGTGATACACTTAGACAGCAAGGTTCGACAGTGTAACCCAACAGTGACTTACCAGCATAAGCTCGATAAGAGTCCCCACTCATACCCCTAGTATGTGGGCTGATCAGGGACGTGGAGCCGTGGGGGTTGCCAAGTCTCTACTGGTTGTGCGTTCGCACTGGGTTGAATGGCAAAAAATTCAGGCTGTCACCACGCACTGACTTAGTGAGAGTGGTGAGAAATAACCTGAATCTGTCACCCCTCTCAATGCGAAGATGTTTCTAGTGGTAGTGGCATCGCTGTTTCTCCCCCACGGGCACTGACTTAGTTCTAATGTGCAACTAGAAAAAAACAGGTAGCCGTCTAATATGCAGGTCTTCTGACATGCAGACACCTGAAAGGGTTCCACAGTCTGGCTAACACAGTTTAAATAAATTTTACGGTTCCTGTCGGCAGTGCACGGCATATTCTGTCTCCAACCATTAATACAATTAAACACCCTGGAAATAAAAAACAGAAAGGTAGGAATAATGTGTGTTTAATGAATGTTCAATAAACATGTGACCCATGCTACCTCCGATCACAGTGTGGAGGAATGAAGGTACCTGCGGCTGCAGGTGTAGGTGACCTGGTTCTAAGTTAAAAGGGGACTACTGGTTCTAGACGAATACAAACTAATTAAAGTTAAACTGCTAACTAAAAGGTGTCTAGAGACAAAATGATGTTGAATGCGTATGTTCGTGTTCATAGTGGAAGCTTGTAGGCTGCCGGCGTGGGGAGGGCTAGATGTCCCTCTGCTCTGGCTGGTGAAGGGAAAACTCTGGTCAGCGTTTCTGCTTTGTGACTTGCTGGTGGCGCTCGGTCTTGCCTGAGGTTTGTGCAGCTTAGAGGCTCTAAGCACAGGTTAGGGGGGGGGGGGGGGGGGCATACCTGCCGGGTTACGTATTCTCCACGTGAAGAGAATTAGCTCATAAGCTCCTGCTGCCTGTAGGGTAGGCAACATGTCACTCCCATCTGTAGTGGTAGAAGAGGTACCCTTGGCGATGTGTCGTAGTTGTATTAGATTAGTTGTATAAGCGACATGTGTCATGGTGAACGTGAGAATTAATGCAGTGTGTATGGCGTGAATTTAAGAAGCCACAATTTAATATTAAATAATGAATTAAAAAGGATGTGTGCTGAAGGAACCTAGCTAAAGCAGGATCCGTAGAACACTGAAGAAATGTTGTGGCTGTTACCAAAAGGGAACATTGTCGAAGAATGATGAAAATGTAGATGGTTGACAGCGTTGGCAGTGCCCTCTGGTAGGCGTCAGTATCCGGAAGGCCTCTGGAGCTGGAAGTCGCCGAAGAGGTTAAAGACCCTCTGGACTGCTGGCGGGATCGCCGGAGCTGTTGGTGGATATTAAAATTTGAGGACCCTCTGGACTCTTGCAGTAACCAGTGCAGCACTAAAAGATCTAGCAGCTAGCGGACCCTGTTAGTCTATCTCGTGTCTGTTACAGCAGGAGACAGGGTCTAGTGCTTACCCTTGGATGTGCTAACATCTCAAAGTGGCCATTACAGCAGTGGAACTGCAGCAAACTGCCCTGAGGCCATGTTCTGGAGGCTCTTTTATAGTCATCACTCCAGCTTGAATGCACTCAAAAGCATGAGGAGGAAGCTGGCTTTGCCCTCTTGGAGGTTGGACTCGTGACATCAGAGCATGGACGACTGGATACCCTTATCTGTACGGGGCTTGCCGTTTGGCTGTAAGGTGTTGATATATCTTGCCAACCTGCGCATCCTGGAGGCTGTGTCTGCTCCAGCAGATGGTGCTTTGCTCACCAGTGGCGGGATTGTGAAATACTGTGGGCCTTCCTGGAGTAGCGGGCAATTCAAACTGTAGCGGAAGTGTGACGCTTGTGATGATGACTTTGTGGCGTGGCGTTAATTAGGAGCACGTGTTAGAGTCTTAATATGGGGGCTGTCCGGAAGCACTCGTGTAACAATCGTCTGTCTCATTTAAGGTTTCCAGATTTGACAGCTACTGCTGCCAACGTATTTAAAGTGTAATACAGTAGCGTCGTATTTTAAATAACAAATGTCTGCTGACCGCCATGTGAAGCAATGGTGGTATCCCTGAATAATATATATTCTTTCTTACATCTGCGAAAAAGAAAATAGTGCACAGTACAAATAAAAAAACAAGTAAGCATTTCGGAATAAACATAAATAATATTACATTGTAGTATTCTGTATAAGGTTATTAAAAGTGTTTTCTTATTGACTTCACCAAAAACATTGAGGTTGCATTGCTCACCTGTGTGTATAGACCAAAACCACGAATGCAGTTGTAATTAAATACTAATTATTTAGTCCTAATTACATTAAAACTGAGATATATAATGCTTTGTTTGTCCAGAAAGACTATGTAAAGTACATTTTCTTCTGTCGTAAATTTCTTAGCTATGGTAATAAATACTAATCCTATAGGACAACACATTGTATTGAAATTTTTTTTTGGGGGCAATGGCCATGTGTTTGATGTAAATGCCACTGGTTTTCACTACTTAATGATCACAGGCCTACCAGTCTTCACCATTTGTGAGAAATGTTTTTTGTACAGGCTTACTTTATTGTAATTGCTACAAATAGGTTCCATAATTATTGATTGCAGAATACTTTTACAGTTCTAATTAACATTTCTGTGTATGATTTGACAGGTCTAACTCTTATTGTGTTTGTTCACTGCCTAAATGTAATTATTTTAAGGTAGGTCTAATGGTGACATTGCCTTTACAGAGAAATCCAGCAGACTTTTGTTTTCTCGTAGTTCATTTTACTGCTCAGTTGTGAATTAATGATTTTTTTTATGATGCTCTCATCAGTTAACTATGTAAGATTCACATTATTTTTTTAATGAATTCGTTAAATTTTTCAAGAGGCGTACAAAGAAGTCAATTTTGATCATACTTTGGGCCAGGTTAAGTTTTTGTATTCTCCGTTAAATTGTTTAACATGTGTGATTTAATTTTTATTACAGTGTTAATTGTAACCACCATCGATGTCTTTCTATCTTGCCTCAAAAATTTTCCTGTTGTGAGAGTTGCAAACTTGCAAGTCCAATGAAATTGTGTTTGTGATTATTGATTTGATAGTAATTAATATCTGTTTAATTAATTGTAAGAATATGAATATATTTTATTGATAGTATTTTGATAACAATGTAGATGTTACCATCAGAAATTAAAAAAAAGATCTGTGTAATTACATATTTTCATTAGGCCTATAATTGGCATGTTTGAAATGCCAAGCAAAAATTCACATGATGTTATCGTGTTTTGACAAGTTACGTGGAAAGCACATGGTGGCGGAAGGATATATGTATTCTGTTTGTCTACAAGGTACTACTTTCATACAATGTCAAAATCTGGAAACCTTACACGAGTCAGACTATACTGCATTTACCCAAAAGGATGACAAGGTTTTTTTTCCAGAAAAGGAATACAAAAAATAAGGGGTCGTCTTCAATTGAAAACCTAGGCACAAACACCACAAATGTGCGACACTGCTAGTTCAGTATTTAAGTCTGTGTTTCATGCACAAAATTACTACTGGCTTCTATTCATAATTTTTACTAAGGCAGCTGTTAGTCCTCCAAAATTGGCATGCCATGAGACAGAGTATTTTGTCACAGGTTTTTCATACTTAACTACTGTGTCTCCTATGGTTGTATGCATTTTTGTAGTGCCGAGACTGTACCTGTCAACTTTGACAAGGGTCCACTAATCTGATGTCACAGGGTGGTAAAGAGGAAGTGCATTGCTGGGAAGCAAAATGGCTCAAGTCAAAAATATATAACACCCACAAAAATTTTACAGTGTAAGAAAGAAGCTGCTACCATACAGCCAGGTTAGACACACCTATTTCATTGTGATAAGATTTTCTTTAAAAGTAAATAAACTATATCATATTGTTCATTTAATAGCATTTCTTCTTGAAGGGTTTGTCATAAATTCATTCAAAAATACTTTCAACCTAAATAATTTTTTCAGCACTTCACAGGGGTAGTCTTGAATTCAGGTTAAAATATATTTCTTTAGGAAGGGGTTGTCTTAGATTCAAGGTAGTTTTCCTTTAGGGTAAATATGGTACGTGTCCCATTTCCCTTTCTTCATTCCACAGTGAGTTATGACTGGCCCATAAGGATTAGTTATCCAAGATCGGACACAGTTGCAAGTAGAGTGCGTTTTCATGAAGCGCAAAAAGCATCACGCATCAGCAGGAATGCATCACGGGTCATACTATAGGTTGTTGACGTTAAAATGAGCACTTTTAAAAGCCCTGCTTATGATCTACTTATATGCACTATTTGTATTATTCCGCATTACATAAAATTCACTTGGCCATGGGCCTCATCTCTTTATTCATGCGTCAGTCAAGTGAAACTGTGAAATTATTATAAAAGTAAACATTTTAAAAACTTTGTAATTTCTACACACTGATACGTTAAAAAACAGAAAGTGAAATAAATAATTTAAATTATCGTAAATGGTTACCTAACAGTTTTTATTTGACGTTAAGATATGGAATTACTTTCCATCTATCATTACCAACTTTACCGGGCGCATGTCATTCAGTGCGCCCGTTGAAGTATATGCAGGCATGGGCAGTGACTTTTTTCCAAGGTTCATTTCAAAAGTGCTCACTTTATCGTGAACAGCCTTTATAAAGATCTCCAGACAGAGATGCCATTGAATGGGACACTTGTGGCATGGATTATGTGTGTAACATATAATCATTTGGCACTTGGTGGTGATTGCGAGTCCTAAGAAAAATGAATGTGAGATGTCTTGCTAGAAATGTGGACACTTATACAGCTAATGTTCATCATTTCACACTGACAATTTGGTGCAGAAGAGCTTGAAATAAATGCGTTTGATGATTACGAACATACAAACGTTACGGTTTGCAGTCCAATAAGCAGACTTTGGGTAACTAAACCTGAGTTGCTCCCCGTTATGAGACAATAAAAAAACTTCTTGAGCTAGACAATATTTTTTGCATATAACTGACAAAAATTGAATTAAGTTAGAGAGAGAACTGCTGGCAAAGGATAGGTAATATAGTATTAAATCCAGCTAACAGGCATGTATCTCAAGGACTGACGGTGCTGTCTTCATTTCATGTGATTACACTCAACAGCTTCCTCAATGATATGGGAGCATCCAGCAGCGATTCTACTACACAAAAATAAACGAACAACCTTCTGTTTTCAAACCTTCCAACAAGTAGTGTTCATACATAAAGTTGTCATCTGCTATTGGTACTGTCTGAATCATGCTAGGTGGTTTCCCATTAAGGGATGACTTCAGATACGAAAGATTTTCAACAGCTGTTACATTGTGATGGTCGGAGATAAGCATTGAGTACAGATTTGAGAAATTCACCCACTGTTTGTGGTCTCCACCAAAAGTTGAAAGCTCGATTTTGGAGATTGGAACATGTGCCTTAGAAATGGAAAGAATGGCAGATGATCTACATTGTGTTTTTGTGTCGTGAGACTCAAGTGTGCCATGATGTCATAATACCTGTTGTCGAATTTTAGACGAGCTGCTTGAGAATCAGCATCAAAGTCAGCCGTGGCTTCATCAACAAAGGCTAATATCAGGTAATCAGTTACAATGTTTGACCTGCTAAAAGGACGGTTGTGCAAAATAGATTGCATGGGGCCCTGAGCAATATTGTGTGTTCATGAGTGTCAGCCCTCAAACAAACAACCCAACAATGCTTACTTGATGTAAAAATATCACCAATGAGAAGGGGGGAGGGGGCGAGAAACATGACTGAACGCTATAAGAAATTCCCTTTCTGGTTTGCTGTGAAAATACACAGATACCATACAGCAGAAACCTAATCTCAACAACGCTGGTGTGATAAGGGGAATTTGAGTGCACATATGTTACAAGCTGCCATATAAAAGGTATGACCAAAGAAACTACAAAACCAGGAGATTAAAATATAAAAACATTACCAGTCACACTATTTGCGTACGTACAGTGACTTAACACTTGCAGACTTAGAAAACAAAACCCCAAACTTCTTTACCTCAAACTTATTTATATTTCTCTCTATTTATAATTGTATAGTGTTAAATTACAAGGTAGAAAAACTGCACAAGGTAAACCGTGAACTTCAAGGATATGGAATGTCGCTACCACTTGCCACCCTTCTTTTTCTTCTTCAGTTGTGCCTTGCGCTGCTGCTGGCGAGGTCCAGAGGACTCGGGGGCGGGACTGTTGGGGTTAGGGGAGGGCTTCTGCTGAGACTGCATTTTGGTGATGTCGCTGCAAACAGAAAATTACAAGTGAGCAATATGTTATGTATCCTATCTGCAACACACACCACACATGTACATCACCATCCACATTTTTAAGCCTAATTATTTGCGAAAAGTAACAAAATCATTAATTGTATTTTAAATTTATAATAAGTAGGATATATATTTAATAAATGTCACATTTTTACAGTTCAACATCTGTAGTGTTCTATTTACACTCACAGAAAATAATTATTTAACACCAAATCGGAAACATTGCAAAAGCACATAAGTATGAAAGAACTAAATTATGTCCGATTTCACATTTTTTAATCCCCTCCAACCTTTTAGGACTGATTGGTTGATGATTTCACAACACTATTCATAGTCTAATAGCCTTCTTGGGGTGCCTAGAACCATTCCCAAATGTTAAGTATTTTGTCATTCATAAAATTTTCAATTTTCCCATATATTTATATAATTTCACAATGCAATAAGGAGGTTAACTGCAGCCATCTCCATTAACAGTTGCACTGGAACCAGAATTACCCATTTCCAAATACTGACAATTTTTTGTGATTTATTTAGGAAAAAAATACTTTTAACCCATTCAGTCCCGAATTAATATACCAGCTCACACATTGCAATCATTAAAGTCTTTGATGTGCACTGTACCTGCATCAAGTGTGCTTCTAGCAACCATTGAAAAACATGCTGCATATTCGCTGATTTCAGCATAACAATTCACAAATGAGAGATACTAAACTTCAACAAATCAGGTCACTCACAAGTAAGATGCTCAAAACAATGACCTTGTGTACAAGGCCAATCATAAATATTCTTCATATTCTAGGATCTGATCATGTTAATGGCATATACTACTGTAAATAATGTTTTAGTATAAAATTGATGTCTTTGGAAATATTTTAAGCACTTTTTGAATTTTCCAATTTTTTTTGGGCTAACATGTGAAATTACTTATTTTCGTGTAGTCAAAATGCATCATAGATGCTTTTCTATGCAATTTAAAGTGGTTGCTGTAACATGTAAAGTATTTTTTCAGGATTTTAATAATTTCAGTTTCTTCATGTACTTAACAGAGAACATAGAATAATTGTGCAAATACCATTAAAGTTCTTTTACAAGGAAATCACAAAAATATTGTAAGCAGTTGGAAATGGGGTATTATGGTCCACAATGAAACTTACATTCAGCTGTCTACCTAATATTACTTAATCCACGATGACTAGAGACCTGCAAAATTCATTACTATTTAATTGCTTGCTAGACTTCACTGCACTATATCTGTTTGAGTGCAATTTGTGATTTCAATTGGTTATTGACAACAACTGAATAGATGAGAAGCTTTTCAGAACACATGCATCACAATGTAGCACAGGTCCAACTGACAATACCACTAATATACAACTACCAACACATTTCTGTTATAAGCAAATGCTGTTTAAGGTAAAGATGCTTTCACTAATTTCTTCCGTGTGACACATAAACATAACACACTGGTGCAGTTCATGCTGTATACAAACAACTGCAATGGGACAATTAAAATTTCTCTTAAGAAGTTTCTATTGGGGATTGAAAAATTGATTCTCATTAACAATTAACATTAATTAAAATGGTTAAATTACTTTGGCATTTACAGACCAGGTGCAAAATTATGTAAACTTATCACGAGAAAACTTTTTAAAAGGGTTTTTCTTAATGTGACGTAACTTTTTACAACCATGTTTTAAACTGGAAGACACAACAAGACCATAACATAGTGGTGGTGGCAAGAGTACTCTGCAATGGCTCAAACACTTACTACATGTCGCTTGCCCCAGTAGCAGCACCCTGTGTGCCCTTCAGCATGTCCTTGTCCTTGTTACGCCGGTCCTTCTTCTTGCGGTAGCCTGTTCGCTCGTGCCTTGGCAACCAGCGCTCCGGGTCTGGAGGCACACTTGAGTCGTAGTTTTTAGGCAGTTTGCCTTTTTTCTTGTGTCGTGTTCTTTTCTGGATCAGTTCATCACCCGGTGTTCTGAAAACAGTCACACAAACTCAATTATAGAAAAATTGAACTTGAAATACAGCATTTTGAGTTTAAAGCCATTCACAGTTGCTAAATAAAATATAATATCCTAACATGTAAATGTTTTTCAGGTTGCATTTCGTTAATTTTTTGAGAAATGCAATTAATTTTCTTCTTTAGATGATAATTTGTAGATAGAATTGACATGTGATGCTTACAGGTTCATGAATTTACGACTTCGTTTAATCAATGCGATTTCCCCTGATGCACCGGACGCTGTCCGAACGAGTGTGATATCTGCTAGAGTGCCTACAGGTTGTTCCTTTGTTGCAGGGGAACAATACAGACATGTCAATGTTATACTGTTCATCCCCTGCAGTCAGTAAGTTTCGCTACGACACCCCTTCAGAAATTGAAATATGAGTGAACCAGTAGACTGAGCCGCCAGAGCCACCCACCGAGCAGCCACATAGTTCAAGGGTGCATTGAGGGATAGTATCACCCACGTTCCAGCCAGTAATGGGGGCCAGCAGTATATGTACCTGTGCACGGCCGAGAATCGTCAGTTGATCGCCGGCTCTTCTGAGGGCCACACCAGTCCCGGCAGCTCGCTCCACCGCCTTGTACATTGGAGCTCTTTGACCACTGTTCATTACCTTGACAACCCAGAAACTCTTCAGCATCGTCACCAACATCTCCCAGACCTTCCAGACGATCTCCTCCAGCAGACTTTTGTGAAGACATCAACCCTCCCCAGTTGATTGTCCTTGGAAACTGCTAACCCACAACCCTCCAGGAAGTGGGCCCCCTTAAGTACCTTCAGGACACTGGACAAAATAGACAGGGAAAGCTGATAGCTACCTAGTCAAAACTGTCACCCCCTTAGTTTAGAATCAGGTCCCCTTCACCTGGAAACTGCTAAGTCTAATTTACTTCTGGTCAGCTCAAGGTAGTCAGAAGGTAGTAAGCCACCATGTTTATTCCTTCCCGGAATAAAACACATTCCTCACATATATCGACTTTCATTTTCTCAGGTGACTGTGAGAACCCCTGTAGACACCACCCCCGCCAGAGTGGAGCAGAAGACCAGAATTTAAACCACACTATTTTACTGCCTAGCTTAGGACTGTGGGCAAGTTGCCAGCTCCTCTCTCGTGAGACAGGTCTTAGCACACCCCCCCTCCCATGCCTTACACAAAAAAAAATGGGGGGGATTTGCAGGAAAGGAAGGCTACTGTAACCTACAAAACTACCTGGGACTGCACCCAGTCTGATGAGGCATTCTGCCACGATAACCCCGGGAGAGAGCTCCGGCCGCCCGCAAGTTGGTGGGGCTTCGCCCACCAGCTCCATCCCAGAAGATGCTGGGGACCCAGCTGCAGCTGCCCTGCATCGCGGAGAGAAGGTACCATTGGACATAGTCTGCCCGTGGTTCAATGTGCACCGCACCTACAGTCCGGACCGGACGAATGCCAGTAGTTTCAGCCGCAGCAGTATTTGGGGGGCCACCATCTTCACCAGCACCGTCAACAGCCACTACTCCACTGTGGGACCAAATGCGCAGCCCAGCTGCCTTAGTGTTGGCACAGGTAAACCAACAACCTCCAGTTACCCTACCCAGCACGTAGCCAAGCCCAGGCTCAATTTTGTACCAAGCCAACAGGTGATTCGACCTACACTTTACACTGGCTGGGCCCCTGCGTTCAAGTAACTTTGTGAACCAGCTGCCTTAACCCCTGTGAGACGAACCTGCCCAATAAAAACTTGCTTCTACTAGACTGTACCCGAGAGCATCACACGTCAGAATGTATAAAAATTGTGAAGATCTAGCAACTTACAAGTTCTGACAGCAGCATAAAAAAAAAAATCAGATTCAGTATCTCCGAAGTAAACTAAAGCCTGTGGCCTGTGACAAACTGATCTTGTTTACAATTTGTTTTTTAGGTCTAGCCATAGGTATTAAAGGGTCAAAAAATGGCCTCAAGAAAACCATCCGATAGTGTGTCTCATTTTTCCTTGCCAGTTACCATTCCTTCCATTATGTTATTAATAACCTTCCATTAAGATGTAAAATACAATTAACTTTTTGTTCAATTAATATTTTATTAAAGTTTAAACAGATAAGATAAAAATTGACTTGTGAAAACCATGACAGGGTATTTTCGAATAATCTTGACTAAAGAAGATAAACATATTGACAGTAAAACCTCCCACAAAAAAGTTTCTATACAGCAAAATATTCCGTACAACGAAATATAAATTTGGTACTGCCAAAAACCCATACGGTCAATGCGTTTTGTACCTCCACTTACCAAAATTTATTACACTTTCAATAGCAAAATTTTCTTTACAACGAACAATCACTTTCATCACCAGAATATAAAACATATGCACACTGCACATAGTATTTATTTTACTACACTTTTTTTTGTTTGGGAGTCAGAAATAATGTCCCGTAAAACAAACAATTATCTTAATTTTTTCGGACCAACAATATATCTACGTAGAATGTGTATGCTGCACTATGTAACGAAGCAGGCGCAGCGATAATTGAAGAGCTTGCCACGTTACTGATGCGCGCTCACGTCATAAATAAATGTGACAGCCATTTTGTGTAAAGAACCGCCTACAGATTCTACTGTATACGGTACATCTTTGGTCTGTAAAATAACGTTGTTTATAAACACAGTTACATACATGTATTTTTATTAGTTTGTGGTGATTTTTTAAAAATTATATACATGAGCTGCAAAAAATTTCAGTGTTTTGCAAGTGCAGAATGAGAGGTAACATAAAAAAGAAGGTGGTAAATCGATAAAGAAACAAAATTGCAAATAATAAATGCTGTTGGCCAAGGCAAAAAAAAAAGTGAAATCACAAACGCTTTGAAATTCCTGCTTCCACATTGTCAACAATTTTATCCAATCGTGAACAGGTGGAAAAAATTGTGTGTTACTTGGAACAAACAGAAAACTGCCTAAAACTTGCAAGAATGATGACCTGGAGAGAGCATTGTTTGACTGGCTCATTGAAGCTAGGCAATCTAACATTTTGCAAGAAAAAGCTCATCAGGAAGCAATATAAATAGGTCTTGAAAATTTTAAAGCATCCAATGGCTGGCTTGCTAAATTTAAGAGTCGGTGGAATCTCACAACACTCAGTGTGTGGTGAGGAAGCTGGTGTAAACTCTTTGTGCTGATTACTCGGCAAAAGATATTTTTAATACAGATGAGGCAGGTGTATTTAACAACTTGCTTCCAGACATAACACTCAGAGTCAAGGGTCAGACGTGTCATGGTGGTAAAAGGAGTAAAGAGAGGTGTGCAGTTCCCTCTGTGCAAACTCTGATGGAACCGAAAAGTTGACATTTCTCATGATTGGCAAATATGCAAAGCCACAACGTTTTGAAAACATAAAAAACTCCCTTGCATATACAAAAACAACTCCAGTTCATGGATGACAAGTGCTGTTTTTGAAGAGTGGCTGTTCAGTTTGAACGTACGCATTGGTGTACTGAAACGTAAGATTATTATGTTTCTTGATCAGTGCGTTCACCCAAATTGCCACACACACACCATCTGGCAAACATTAAGGTAACATTTTTTTCCAGCAAACTGTACAAGCAAATTGCAGCCTCTGGACCAGGGAATTGTATCCGTGCTGAAGCGTTTCTACAAGCACCAGCTGGTAAGCTTCCTGCTGAGAGAGATTAGTTGTAAAAAAGATATTTCATCATCGAAGTTGGAACAATCTGCAAGCCATGCACTGGATTTGCCAAGCATGGAGTTACATTTCATCAATTACCATCAAAAAATGCTTCAAGAAAGCAGGATTTTCTGTTTCATTGGAAACGGATGTTGATGGTGAAAATGTTCCAGAAATCCTAGAAGAGTAGCTCCAAGTTTCAACAACATTGAATTGCAGAGAAGTGTCTTATCATCCACTACATCTACTGTTGAGGAAAGAACCACACAAGTCTGAAGATAAGCCAATCCCAGGAACTAAAGATCAATATGTACAACTTCCTGGAATTGCTGAAGTGAACAGTGCTTTGAAAAAATTGGAGAATCTTTTCATACTTTCCGATGATATTGAGGAAAATGTGGCGATTTTCAATCAACTTGAAGGCGCTGTTCAAGCAGAGCTTAGAAAGAAATGCAAGCAATCAAAAATTGATGATTTAAAAAAAAAAATGAAGCAAGAATAATTAATGCTAGTTTCATAAACAATAGACTTCTGTCAACCAAAATGTATTTAAGTGATTTACATGATTCCATTTTTTTCTACCGTTAAAAGGGCATATGATTTATATTCACCTATGATGCATACAAAATGATACTACCAAGGCACGTAAAATAGTGTTACTAGTTCAGTTAATGGTCACTTTATTGCTTAAATCCATGTTTAAACTCTGTGAAATAAATAGCTGATTTGAAGTTCTTCTCCGTGACTGCGGAATGTTGCCAGTATAAAACCTCCATTTACGGTGGGGGATCAACCCCAAGAAATCATCACTGTTTCCAATCCTTATCATGCTTATATGAAATAGTCTAGGGGGTCGAAATAATGTTCCCCACTGCTCCGCTCACCCTTATATAGCCCGTGCGACTTCTAGGAAGGCCTCAGATGCGAGCAGGCTTTCAGACAGGGAGGGTGCGTTACTCCGCCTTCCTACCAAGCTTCCAGGTACACGCGTGGACCGAGAGCCCCTCCCTGCCCCTTCCATATCTGTCATGTCTTTTGCCTTACACTGTTGCCAGACTCCCCTCCAGTCTGTCGCCCTGTACCTTCAGTTGGTTGGCCCAGCCGCAGTTAGTCGCTCACTCCCGTACCCGCAGTTTGTCTGCCGGTTTCGTGTGCCCCTACGTTCGCTCACACTCTCTATCATCTGCCCATTTCTATCAGTGCCTTTTGCAAATGTAACTAATGATTGTTACGTGATGTTGCAGTGTTCACACGTGTCTACAAAAGCACTCTTAATTATCTGCATACACTAATAGTTTTTATTTTTACATAAATATAAGTCATAATAAATTTAGTGCTGGAGTTTCATTAATTAAAATTTGCATAGCCTACAGAATGGAAATACAGGGTATTATCAGACTTAAATTGTTAATGGGAAAATACTAGGGTTGTGCGAATGTGACTTTTTTCTCACGAAACGACAATGAAAGATATGTTATGCACTTTAGTGAAACTGAAACGACAAATAATATAACTAAGGCTCAGCCTTAATGAAAGCTTAACGAATTTCATAACGTTATCCATTATAAAATATTCGGTGGAAAATCAAACCAAAAATATGTAGGATATGGAGTATTTACCACAGGGGGTTTTTCCAACAATTAAATTTTAATATTATGTAGTTATTTCAGTTATAAAATAATGAAAACAAACAAGATTATTTACAGGCAAAAATGTTCTTTGCTGGTGCACTAAATGAATATACATTAAACACCTGAAAATGTATCGAAATCGAGAAATTTAGCTTCGTTACAACTTTCTATAACCAAATTTCTTACCAAAACAAAAATGAAAGCTGTAGTTTTTCTTTTTCGTTACGTTATACAGAATATTCGCACAACCCTAAAGATTACTTTTAATGAAAAATGTAACAAGTAACAGTGGCAATGGAAATTTATTTAAAAGTACTACAAAAACACAGCAATAAATATTTTGCTCATAACAAACCCAATTTGGCCAAGGTATAAGTACTTGCATTTGCAGGTTATCTTCCTGTTTCCCAGCCAACAAGAGCTTGATACTGCTAGTTATATCTTCTATACATTTACTGACAGCAAAATTTTCATTTGCAACTCCATTTACCAGTCCTGCCAGATTTTCAACTGCTAAACATAAATTTACAAGATCATTTACATCCCATACGCCTACTACCAGTCCGACAATCTTCTGAGCACAGTGGTCACAATACCATTTAACAACACAATCAGAAACTTAATTTATCAGTTCGTATTTACGTGCATAATCTCCGACACAGGTAGAATGATACCATTTCTTGCAAAACCCTTCCCAAAAAAGTCCTTTCCCATCATTTGGAATATTAATTCCATACACTGCACACAGAGCACTATCCTGTTCATCTGCCATAGATGCCTAATCTATAATTGGATTAACAAATTTATTAGCAAGTAAGAAAGCGAAAAATGGTAACGTTGAAACAAGGTATTAATTATGCTTTAAACCTGATGAACACAATATATTTTATCGCCACAGCATTACCATCAGGCGACACTAATGTGGTGGCACAGGATGTAGCAAAACACGACAGTTCATTGGCTTATGTTATAGTAGTATAGCTACAACCAATATCTTCTTACTTGAGATTCAGGCCTACTATTAAAGAAAAATCTAATTTCAGTGTCTGAAAGCCAAACAATAATGCCAAGACCATCTCTTCATGTTACCCGTCTGGTAGAATTCCTCACTCGCTTGGCTTGGGTGACGAGAAAATTAATAGAATTTGTTCCCTCCGCTTTAGGACCTACCAAAACAACCTAATTCGTCATCAGGAGTAACATATTTTCATTGATTTGCCTCTTATAGGCTGCGTATGTAATAATCTCATTCATAAAATCAATCTTGCATTGTTACTAAAAAAATCTCATGGTCGTCACCCATCGCAGTTCAACCAAGAAATCTTCCAAAATCTAGTGTAGGTACGCCACACTATGCCCCAAAAATTGCTGTAGACGAACTGCCAACCAAATTACAGCCTTCCTAATGAGTAATGTTGCAGCGCAGAAATATACACGATTACAGTACAATTCAAAGACGACTAAATCACACAAAATTTAAAATGACACAAGTTCTAAAAACTAAACGATAATGAAATGTCTGGTTTTATCTGAAAACAAATACAGTAAAGCTTCACTATAACAAACCTCAAGGGACCAAAAATATGGCTAGTTTGTTATCGTGAAGTCCTTTATAGTAAAGCGAACAAAAAAATTTCTTGAGGTAAAATTAGATGCGGGGAAATGTTACTGAAGTGAAGTTAGCTTCGAATCTGTATTGCCAACCTCTGGCCAAGACAGTAACTGTGACTCACGCTGCATATGGGAGGATAACATGTTGCGCTTAGCGGACGAACCGCACATGTGCAACACGGTTGCATCAGTAATGCTCACAGGCGTGCTCGAAAGTAGCCCGTATAGAAGCTTATAAAATAAAAACTAAGCATAATGAGTTAATAAAACATACCACACGTAGGTCACAAGGGCCTTTACTGTCAAGATATGCAGAAAAGTCCAGGTTCTGAGATTTAATTTTTATGCTGCGAGCATTTTAATTTCGCAATTTGAACACACATCTCGAACAAAGTGCCAAGTTCATAGGCAAATATTAAAAAATCCTGCCACTGTAGGTAACACAGACCATATGCATGTTGCTCACAAGTGCCTTTAGTATTAAGTTATGTAGAAAAGTCTGGGTTCCGAGATTTTATTTTTATTCTGCAAGCCTTTGAATTTCACAATTTGAACACACACCTCGAACAAAGTGCAGAGTTCAGAGGCGAATATATAAAAATCAAGCTACTTAAGGTAATACAAACAATAAACACGTTGCTATCACATGCCTATAGTATAAAGATATGCAGATAAGTCCGGGTTCCAAACCTCCATTTTCTACTAAGTCTTTGAATTTCGCACTTTGTTCAAGGTGTGTGTTCAAATTGCGAAATTTAAAAGCCCCCAGCATAAAAATGAAATCTCGGAACCCGAACTTTTCTGCATATCTTGATACAAAAGGAACTTGTGAGCAACATGCATATGGTATGTTTTATCTACAGTGGCAGGATTTTTAAATATTTGACTATGAACTTGTCACTTTGAGGCGTGTCACCTTTCAGTCGGGTGATAAAAAATTGATTTTCTCTATTTCAGAACGTTGACATGTTATCGTTAACAATGTAGATTTCGCTATGCCGAATTCCGTGGCTATTCCCTCCCCCCCCCCCCCCCCAATTCCATTATCTACAGCATTAATTATAGCAAATAATCAAGAATATACTTGTTAAAAAAAGGTAAAATTTATTTGCAATTCAGTGAAAAATACGCCGATGCGAGAACAGACCAGAGATATAGCGACAGCATTTTGCTGTACGTAAAACTTCGGCGAAGTCAGAGACAATGATGTAGTGCATTAGTTGCAGCGATAAACACTAGTAGCGCTGCGCTTTACGATTTTTGTCTCGTATTGCCACACCAATGTATTGTATCATCTACGACGGATATATATATATATAAACACAAAAACACAACACACACACAACAGCTGCGATTTGTTTATGTTTTTTACATCGAAAAAATTATAAAAATTAATGTAATTTTGCCGGTTTTTTTACATTTTATTTCGATTACAAAGTGTTCGTTAACGTGAATAGTGAATAAACCTCCCAAAAATTTCGTATAACTGAAAGTTATTTGCATATAAATATATGGTGTTTTGCCGGGACCAAATAATAAGTTTGTTATGGTGAAGTGTTCGTTAACTTGAAGTTCGTTAAAGTGGTGCTCTACTGTACATGTAACATTAAAACATGACAACACTGAACAGTCATAGCACATATTGTAGACAGAAAATTACATGAAAATGAAATCAATACTGTTATACTTGTTTACACTACACAGAAAACATTTAAGAACTCTGAAAGCTGACTTTTTACATTACATATTTTCATTTATGTATTCAGTAAAAACATGATTTACAGTCCTGGCAAAATAAAAGGATGTACATTTTTTTTGCAACTAGACAGGCAAATATTATAAATACCAAGTACAGAATAAAATTAAAAGTTTACACATAAAAAGTCAACATTGAGTCTGTACAGAAAAAATTAGCTACGATATGCAATTACATCAGGTGTATAAAATTAATGTATTAGAAGTTGTGAAAATAACAAGTTATGCAAGTAAACAATTTCCAAAAGCACTACTCTGTACAATTGACATACATAATTATCATGATTACATATTATTATCTTTGTACTGTAGTCAAAGTTTTTTCTGAGCCTTCAAAATATGTTCTGACTCTTGGATGCTCTTTCCCTTCAGAACGTTCGGCTCAGCTACCTCAGGACGCAAACACGTATTGTAAAACTTATGCAATTTTGCCACCATCTCCCTCCCTCCCACCCAAAAAAATCAGTATCCCTCTCAATTTCTTCTAGGTGCAATTTATCATTTATGTCTGACATTACAACCAAGTAACAAACTGATTGATGCGTAATGTTCAGTTCACCTTGAATCTGATACAATAATTGTGTTTTCTTTTCAGGGTCAGTTTTGATGACAATTCCAGGAATAAATTTTTGTTACTTTTCACCACTTTTTTTTAGACAGAGTCCTCTTGCCAATGGAACACATTTTACTTTGACTATAGCATTGTAACCTACTAACCCATCAGGGCTACTGCCCAAGAAACCGTGATTTACATCTATGAAGAAACCACATGGTTCAACATGGACGTCCATATCTTTCTCAAATTATTTTATAGCCATGTACTCATTCCGGCGACCATATTCCATTGTTGCTGTCATTATCGGAGGTCTGTAGAGTAGCTGTCTCACCAAATTACAGCAAGGTGTTGTGTCCTTTCTCTTGCACACGACCCCGAAATTACTGGCTGTTAGACACATACGTCTCATTTCATGCCACTTGTCATTTTGAGATTGTCCAATCGTCTCTTGCATAATCTTATCTCTCTATTCCTTGGTAACTTGCAGCTTCAAAGAAAACTCTTCGCACTTCTTCTGAAGTTCTTCTTTGTCTTCTGGCTGGTCAAAATCTGGCCCATAGCCAAAATCTGGAAATACCATTCTTGCACGTTTTATATTTGGCTCTGTGTTGCTGTATGTAAGTCTATGCCTTTTCGTTGAGCGTTGGTACTGTTTCCTAGACAATTTTTGTGTGTTTCGAAAGGACTTTTCCCCGTTAACTTCTTGAAAGGGCTTCTCTCCCATTGAAGACTTTTTCGAAATTGTAAACTAGCGACATGACACCGTCACTGGAATGATCTGTGTGAAATTAATCCTTTTCCCAGCAATAATCTTTGCTATAGTCTGTCACATTTAAGGTTTCCAGAATTTGACAGCTACTGCTGCCAACGTATTTAAAGTGTAATACAGTAGCGTCGTATTTGAAATAACGAATGTCAGCTGACCGCCATGTGAAGCAATGGTGGTATCCCTGAATAACATGTATTCTTTCTTACGTCTGCAAAAAATAAAATAGTGCAAATAAAAAATAAATACAAATGAAATAGTACAAATAAAAAAACAAGTAAGCATTTCGGAATAAACATAAATAATATTACGTTGTATTCTGTATAAGGTTATTAAACGAGTTTATAGTTTCAAATTTGTTAAATTCTATAACAGAAATAATGAAAAAATAGGGCTATTTATTTTCACCAACCAACGACTGGACACCATGTTGTTATTGGGCGATGTGATTTTTGTGTGCGGACATATCAGTTTAGTAGTTCTAAATCAAATTAATGAATGTTGTGTGAATAGTTACTTAAAATGCAGTGACTTAAAAATCCTTCATGCAATCGCCAACGGCAGCAAGACATCGTACGTGTTGCCAAAGGAGTTGAAGACATGTTACTAATGGGAGAACTCGAAAGTCGTCCATTGGTATTAAAAAAAATTGAAATGACCTGCCCATTGCTTAGAATTTCATCAAAAACCATCGCAAAGTAAATAGCGGTAAATTATGTACGTGAATATTTGGAGTGTGGTGTATTTTGATGGGGAAATGTAAATATCTTAGGCAAATGTTTGTTCTTTTATAATTAAGGTAAACATGTTAAATTTGTGTGCAGGTTTTTAGCAGACAACATTTAAATGTTCAGCATTCATTTCATTTCTTAGAATATGTTAATGTTACAGTTGAATTTATTTTTGTTTAGTGAATAAACAAATAGTACTTACTGACTTCCCAAAACATTGAGGTTACATTGCTCACCTGTATGTGGAGACCAAAACCATGAATACAGTTGTAATTAAATACTAATTATTTAGGCCTAATTACATTACAACTGAGATATATAATGTTTCGTTTGTCCATAAAGACTATGTAAAGTACATTTTCTTCTGTCATAAATTTTTTAGCTATGGTAATAAATACTAATCCTATAGGAACAATACATTGTATTGGAATTTTTTTGAGGACAATGGGCATGTATATTAGATATCCACATTACTGTAATAGTACATATGGCCATGTCTTTGATGTAATTGCCACTAGTTTTCATTACTTAATGATCACAGGCCTAACAGTCTTCACCATTTGTGAAGAATATTTTTTGTACATGCTTATTTTATTGTAATTGCTACAGATAGGTTCCATAATTATTGATTGTAGAATACTTTTACAGTTCTAATTAACTATTTCTGTGTATGATTTGACAGGACTAACTCTTATTGTGTTTGTTCACTGCCTAAACAAAATTTTTTTAAGGTAGGCCTAGTGGTGACATTGCCTTTACACAGAACTCCAGCAGACTTTCGTTTTCTCGTAGTTCATTTTACTGCTCAGTTGTGAATTAATGATTTTTTTTATGATGCTTTCATCAGTTAACTATGCAAGATTCACATTCTTTTTTTAATGAATTCGTTAAATTTTTTAAGAGGCGTACAAAGAAGGCAATTTTGATCATACTTCGGGCCAGGTAAGTTTTTGTATTCTCTGTTAAATTGTTTAACATGTGCGATTTAACTTTTATTACAGTGTTAATTGTAACCAACATCAATGTCTTTCTATCTTGCCTCAAAAATTTTGCTGTTGTGAGACTTGCAAACTTACAAGTCCAATGAAATTGTGTTTGTGCTTATTGATTTGATAGTAATTAATATCTGTTTAATTAATTGTAAGAATATGAATATATTTTATTGATAGTATTTTGATAACAAAATGTAGATGTTACCATCAGAAATTAAAAAAAAAAAAGATCTGTGTAATCACATATTTTCATTAGGCCTATAGTTGGCATGTTTGACATGACCAGCAAAAATTCACATGATGTTAACGTGTTTTGACAAGTTACATGGAAAGCACATGGCGGCGGAAGGATATACGTCTTCTGTTTGTTTACAAGGTACTTCTTTCATACAATCTGTCAAAATCTGGAAACCTTACATAAGACAGACTATAGTATTCTCTTGTAATGTTCTGCACAATTGCTCGTCATGTCTTGGCTGAGCCTCGGTGCCTTAGCAGCAAACCTAGCACAAAGACTGTTTATTTGAGACATTAAGAGAGGATCGTTTTAGAGTGACAGTCTGTTATTTCTGTGAACTTCTCGGCAAAAGTAATCTCTACAATTATCATGATCTCCAAGCACATGGAAGGGGCCATTTTTCAGATCCCTGGCGAGCTCTTGATGGCTTTCGTTAATGACAGCACAATGTTTGATAGCTCCCCTTACTGCCCTAGTGAGTTGCGGAATCACCAATTTCAGAATTTTTCTGTCTGCAACTGAGAAGCTCTTATCCGTAGCAAGTTAGTTGAAATGGCCAGTGTAATTACGCACAGGATGGTTTGGACACTAAATTTTTTGTATTTTCCACCCGTAGGTAACATTTCCCATCAGTCGCGCATGCACACTAGAATCTCCATCGTCCACAAAGTATTTAAATCTTAGGCCACCCCTGAATGTTAATGAGCTGTCTTTTGTCGTGGTTTTTCAATATGCAAGATTCTTTACTGGTGTCGGGATATTATATCTGCAGTTAATTATTTTTAAAGGTGTTCTTACGTGAGTTGCTTGTGTGCCTTAGACCATTTTTCGAAACACCATAAAGTGCTAGCAACAACGTATTAAAGTTTTGTTGGTGTCACGAAAGGGCTCAAGTGTTTTGTTAATTGCATAAGACAGGAAAAAAAAAAAAAATTTGTATCAGTGGCCGACAAGTGTTTTTAGTAAAGTTAAAGTCCCAAGGCACACTATACATTTTTAGAAACTTGACATTAAGGAATATAAAAAAATTAACAGTAAGTTTCTGTTCTGTAAAAAATGTAGGTATGTAACCTATATAATCACCTTTTTTAGCATTGTCAATTTGTGTTTATAACTTCACTGAAAATGTTTGCGTGCATTTCTCATATCTGTACACACAGTGTTATATTTATTGTGTTTTGTTATCTTGGTGATGTTACAACTTTCGAGTTATAGTAATTTGAATACTATTTCTGTGTAAGCAAAATTTTCCACTACATCATCAAAACAATAAGCAATTCAAATTGCTACTTTCTCATAAGAAGAGCAGCAAAACAATCCTGTCACACGAATAACGATAAATTGGAGTTCGCTGCCCATCAATAAATGAAACAGAACATTTACTAATACCTTACTCAGTCATAACAACAATAAAACAAGTGGGAACGGCTACCAAATGTAGTAGCCTTATTTACATACCGGATTTATGTTGCCAGTATTTCAGTGCCTGCTATTGGATTCGCATAATTTTTTTTACAAATATTTTCATAATTCTCAGTTCAACTGTGGCGTATGCATACATTGAGGACACTTACCCCTCACTCTAAGGACCAAAAAATTCCTTTGCAAGTGAGACCTGGGTTCAAACAGACAAACCGTACATCAGTGTTGAGAGGTTAGTGACCTAGCCTTGGTCGGAAAAATGCATAGCTCAAACCATAAAAATAATCTAAGCATAATATTTTTTTCTATTTGTAAAATTAGGCTGTATAAGCTTAGATATATTTAACGGTGGACATATATCAGCAACAGGAGATATGCGCATGTCTGTGCCAAATAAAAAGCGCTAAAAATAAATGTAACATTTTTTGCTACAATAGTTGAGATTAATCTACTAAAGGAATCGGTACAGGTTTTTTTTAGATTAAGGTAACTCATAGTGTGCTAATTTGTGTATTTAAGTGTTGAAATTGTGTAAAAACACGAGGATTTTGAATTATTGTATCCTATATAGGTACTTTAAAACAATGTTGAACTTCTGTTTTCATGACGATTTTTCAAACAACTCTCCTAGTATTGCACCACATTTTTCATTTTTTTCCAAAATTACAAACATACAGTCTCGTCAAAAGACGGCATGGCCTATTTTTGTTACATACATCACTAATAAATTACTGTAAATACATTGCACGAGCTGTAAAATATTTACACTAAAACCATTCATAGTGTTATTATAAACTGTGTTAAAGACATGAAAATATACTTACATGCACTACATTTCAAATGCATTAACATAAATTATTTTAACTGTTATCCAGTACAATTATTTTGATTAACAAAACCAACAAAAAATATACAAGGCAATGATTCTGAAAGCTGTTCCATTACTACTAGAAATTGTGAAAAACCACAAACCTATAATAATTAATTATCAAAAAAATGTTTATGCTTTGCCAATTTGGTTTGCATTGAAGTGAAACACAGGATATTGATATGTAAAATAACAACTGTAACAATTACGTTTTACAAATTACACATGAATAACTGGGGCTGGTTATCGTGTTTCATGACTAGGGAACATTCAGTGGGTTTCAAAGATGATTTACACATTCAAGTTTTTACTTTTGCATACGAAAAGAAAGGAAATGTCTTTTTTTTTTTTTTTTGCCAGAATCTTTCTTCACTTGCATTATCAGCAGACAGAAAAATTAACACTAAGGAAATTGATGACATAGGTTTTAGTTGTTCATGTTATGTGTAAAGCAAAACAAGAATATTTTGAACGGCACCAATATATATAGCAGAAGTTACTTTCGATGGTTAGCAAACTGTCTCCATGCAACCTTATTTACTATCAAAGCGGTGAAGATGTAAAACATCATTTTCGATTTCCATGTTAGTCGCAACTCTCGGCAGCTGCCTGGCAATCGTGTCCATGGTTGCTGTCACTGTGAGTTTGTCATTGTTTATGCATGTTACAACAATGGGTATTGTGCAAATTTTTACTTGAAAAAATTAATATAACATGTTTCAGTGTTACATACGCAACATTTAGTTGTGCATGTCCTGCCTGTATTGAGCCGTTAGAACAATTATTGTAAAAAGTGAATTAAAAATTTCTTTACAGCATTTAACACTTTTATGTCCAAATTGATAAAGTTATATAGTTTTAAAATGCCAATATAAGTGTACATTTATATTTATTTATGTATTTACTTGCAGGGAGGGAAGGACATTTTATATGTTGCAGGTAAATGAAGGCTCTATTTTTTTTTGTATTTCATAAATTAGTTTAAGGAACTAAAATTTGTAAAAGTCTTGTGTGTTTTTAAGCGTTGTTGCATTAAGCTCATTTCTTTTCCAATAATTTTTTTTTTACGTTAATGCCCTTTTCAAAATGTGACAATGTCAGCGTTTTTAATAAGTCGAGGAACATAAGTGATCGTAATGTATTTTTTACCTAGTGCACAGTGTATGGAATTGTAACAAATACACAAAACTAGCTAGCCTATAAGTAATACATACTTTTGGAATGTGCGCGCGCGCACGCACGCACGCACACGCACGCACGCACATGCACAGTGTAATTTTACTACTTCCAGTAGGTACATAAAATACATTTGAAAAATTTCTACCTATTTCTTCAGCCAGGAAAAAATCTATTAGTGTACTTACTGTGGATAGTTACTGTCATTTATTTCAATTTATTGGACGAACTCGTTTCCTTGTGGCTGAGAAGAAGGCCCTTGTTTTGATGTACAAGTTGCCTTCTTTTTTCTCCAAAATGCAGACAATGAAAGAGCTCTTTTACTTTTTTTTATGGCGTTGGTATAACTGTTTTCTTTTACTCATTGCACGAACATCACAATCGAATCAAATCACATGCAGAGTATCAGCGTCCGGTTTTCTCAACAAACGGAAAAATGGCAAAGCTGCGAGACACCATCCGTGCGCGCTTCTCACGGCTGTTCCAGCCACCCGTTGAAGGACAACTCAGTGCACTCTCTTGGCGAAAACGTGAACTGGATGTTACCCTAGCTGTATATGGGAAAACGATTTGTTCAAGAAATACAGAGAAACTGTTGCCCCTATTTTCGTTATTTAAATTTAATCTTAAAGTGTTGACAATGCGTCATGAGTGAAATGCAAGCACCAACTTTTGTTGTGACTTTTGAAAAATTCTTAAAAAAATATACATATGTCCACAAATATATAACTGTTTAGTAAAATGCTCAACATTCGTCTGAAATCCAGTTTATTAGTGTAATTTCTTAAACATGGAGTAGGATGCCTAAATGCGTTGATTGAGAAAACATAATATAAGCATAATTTTGCAAATATTTTGTAATGTACACGATGTATATAACAACTGAATTTATAGGTGATTAGAAAGATTGATCTTCACTCTTTAAGAGGCAGAAATGAAATGGCCGTAAATCAATTAGTATCTGCATTGACCTCAAAACAAATTCACTATGTTTTTGTGAATATTGTGAACACAGCCCTTAACAAACTTCCTTACAACAAACATACAATTTTTTGGTCCTTTCAGTTTTGTTAAATAGAGGTTTTACTGCATTATTTTTAGTTTTGTCCTCAAATCACATAGTCCTCATCCTCCACTTCCTTAATATGTATGTCTATTACAGATATTTAAGGGATGAATACAAGCCTGTTAAAAATTCGAGCCTGCTCCAATCCCCAATACTTACAACTGCTATAGTGTAATGATATTAGAGCTAATTTATCAAATTTTATAAGGCTAGTGTTATGTAAGAAATTAATTTATATACTTTGATGCATGATGCATTCCGCATCTTTGATACACACTCTACAAAATGACTTCGTCCCATCTTGAGAGCAATTTTTAACTATTTTGGCAATTCACTAACCCACACAATACTGAAGAGATGGGACATGTGCCTACAGGGTACAATAGCGCAATGGCAGAAGTGACTATAGACACGTGATCCTAGCTTGTACTGTTCACCAGAATCTCCAAAAAGCCATCACATCACCCCCCTCCCCAGCACAGGATTGTACTGTCGACTGAGCCGCCGCTCCCTCCAACCTGGCAACACTAATTCCACAGCACGGCGATGGAGGGCAGCATCCAGTTTACTTCCAGCAGAGTCTGACGAGAAGGGACAACAGTGCCGCCTCAGCACTTCAGAATTTTCAAACCCATACAGCAGAGGCTAACACCCCCCGTAACCCTCTCCAACAAGCGCATATACGAGATAAGTATAACAAGTCTGGCATGACCACAAATCTTCAGTCTCAGCTCCTCCACTACTCTCGTATAGCGCCGGAGGCAGACTTTGGGTTGCGCAACCACTGGTACATCCGCAGATTCCACCACTCTCTTGGGCCGGAATCTCTACCAGCAGAAGACGTCACCAACCAGAAGCCAACACCGCTGCTGCCACGGCACATCCCCTGCTTCTGGCAGACTGGAACCCCAGAAGCTCTTGAAGATGTCGCTAGGCTCCTTACTGCTTCATGGTGTTGAATCCAAAAACCCCTCGGTAATGGTCACGTCGACGTTCCTTCATGACCTCCCCTTGTCCACCAGTTGGTGCCGGCATTGTTAACTCTACCCCTCTGGTAGACGTCCCCTTCTTGTTCCTTCAGAACAAACCCACAGTCGCTACGCTCCTTACTGCTTCATGGTGTTGAATCCAAAAACCCCTCGGTAATGGTCACGTCGACGTTCCTTCATGACCTCCCCTTGTCCACCAGTTGGTGCCGGCATTGTTAACTCTACCCCTCTGGTAGACGTCCCCCTTCTTGTTCCTTCAGAACAAACCCACAAGTCAGTTAGGAAAAAGTTGTGGAATACTTATTTCTCTAACACCAATTATCTGCTTTCCCAGTTAGATTAATTACCAGGTCGTCTTTACCTGGATTGCCTACGTAACTTCTGTATCAAAGTAATCTAGTATACGAGGTAGTACAGTGCCACTGTATTTTCATTACTACTTTAATAATAATACGTGAATCTTAAATATTCTCTGTATGCTGATTTTCTTTGTATAAAACGTTACAGTTTTCCTACATAGTTCAGACTTTGAATGTGAAGCCAGTGACAATCATGCAAGAAGCCAGACACACACCCCTTGAGTGACGACCTGAGATCTGCCGCCTGGTAAATTTTGGTAGAGCATATATCACTAGGAATTCCTCCGCCAGGTGAATCAGTGACTCAGGTTATTCCATACTCCGCACCGCTCAGAACAGAGTCGAAAAGTGGCTGGAATTAACTCTGACCATCTCACCTCTTGCTGATACCACACCTGAGTAATTTGGGCAGGAAGTAACTTGAGCTATCCGACGTTCTGTCCACCTATCTCCTGAAAGGCCGGACGAAATGACCACAGGGTGCCGTCTCTCGTTACAAGACTGGGTACTCAGAAGTACACGATAAGGAATCACAAACACCGGCTCTATTTTCGTGCAGTCTCTCTCAGTTGTACCCTAATCTCCCATGCTTACACCCAGAAGGGCGGTAAACAGAGAAGGTTGAGAAGGGCCACGGCTGCCCCTGAAACTACATTGCTTTGCAAAGTCAGAAGGTGCACTTTGCACTTCCCCCAAGCGGGGCAGAGTTCTTACCGCCCGCCCTAGAGGGGCCTCATCCCTCCTTACTGCTGACACCACTCTTTCCTCCTTTAATTAAACTTGGAGGCCTTCCACATCCCTTATTAGGAGCCTTCACAAGGGGTGAAGAATCTCCACTTGTAATCGCCAACACCTGGTTGTACGGTCCCATTCATCCACCCACACAGCTGTCAGCAGTACACCACAGAACTAGAGTACTTCACCGTCCACGAGACTTCAAGGCGACCACCAGCGCACCACTAAAGGTTAAGAGTCTCTAGCCAGCAAAACCACTACCTCCGAAGAACAAGCTTCCATAATTGTGTAAACAAGGGTCTGCCAACTCGTAGGACTGTGACAGTGGCTTTGGGTTTTGTGCCCCTGAGACATGTCATCCGACCTGTAATTTACACTGGCCATGCACCAGTCCAGCATTAAGGTGCTCAATTTCATGATTCTAACATCACGTAATATAATTGTTAAGGTGACCAAGACGACCTCTTTCTCTTTAAAATGTTGGGTGACGAAGGTCACTATATCTTTTAATCCCAAAGGTCTTAGATCATTATTTGTAGCGTCCAGCCCTTCCGAGTATTGTTTTTCAATTATTCATCCCCTTTGGGCATGCATGCATAATTTTTTATTACACATGCTTATGTGCAGATGAAAATTTAACAAACTTTGTCTCATTTAAATTACATAAAAATGTAAGCAAAGATTTTGAATAGTATTACTAGCCACATGTATTCAAAATTTCAGTTTACTTTACATCTTTTTCTCTCTCTTCTTAGTATGATTCCTATTTAATTTTGACCTGAGAAATTAGTCTTTTGCTATGTAGTTGAGCAAAAAAAGTTTTGAAACAAAGAAATATATTACCATCTACAAGGATAATTTATTTATCTGTAATAAAAAGTTAAAATCAATTCTGATTCAAGAAACATTTTTATACAGTTGACTACCTATCCGACATTTTTCAGGAGCTGATAAAAAATTTCCAGATATGCGGGACTTCAGTATATGAGGGTTCGAACATGTATGTAAAGTGTGTTCAGATACTCTGTGTAAAAATATTGTGGCATGACACAGTGGAAGAGGTGCACAAAACATGTGTGCGCATGGCATTCAACAGCGGACATTAAGTCAGTCAACAAAGATGGCCGTCCCAAGTCCTCTGGGAAAAATGTACAAGTGTTTGTTTCTTGTCTTTACAATGTATATCAATAAAATACAAGTTCTTACCTTATTAGACGTGTTTACGTGAGTATAATTACAGCTATACATTACCTGTGACTAAAGTTTAGTTAATAAACACAATAAAAATGGAAATTTAAAAAAAATCTGTATTAAGTACATATGGTGACAAATTTTAATAGATTTAGCCAATATTTTAAAACTGATTTCTGTGAATTTTTAGTCAATTTTTAATTCATTTAATCAAAAATTTGACTGAGAAAATAAATGGTTTGGTAATAGCACAAAAAGAAAATTGCCTATATTTGGTCAAGAAATCAGAGCACTCGTACATATTTCATATTGCAACAAACTTTTTAGTCATGACACAAAATAAAAAAGTAGCATACACTAAATTGGAAAATGCAAGTATTGTGTTTTATTCTTATAGGTTATTTACTGTAAAGAAAGCATGTCTGAAAGTAGACACATTTGGAATAATAGTTAGTAAATAAATTTTATTTTATCCGTAGACGTTAACTTCCTAGTGTGGTGGAATATACACACTGTGCTTATTACTTACATGGCAATATTTATTTGAAAAGGTTGTTAAAGGCAAAAAAATAGATGAAAGGAAAACGTAGCTAGGGCCTCAAAAGTGCTCACTTTGTCGTGAAAAGCTTCTACCATATTACTTGTCTTTTGGCTTGTTCTTTTGTTAGTTATTATATTCTCAAACATTGAGAAACACTTTTCAGTGTCTAATTACTGACTGGAATCCATACTGATTTCACTGATTTTAGTGTAGTTCATAAAAAAACCCAACAATTTTCAACTTTACTGAAAATGTCAATTGTGTAATTCTTGTATTGGTATGAATAATAGCATCACATTTATTGCATTTGGATCTTTCGGTGAAGTTACAACTTTGAATGATAGTAATTTAAGTGTTCAATTTCCATACGAGAAAAACTTTCCACTGCATCATCAAAACAATAAGCAAATTGATATAATTACTACTTTCTCATAAGTAGAGGTGCAAAACAACCTCATTTCGCGAAAGATGAATAAATGTGATAAACTAAAGCTTCACGCCCTACCAATAAAATAAACAGAACCTTAACTAATATATTACTTAGTCAAAACAAAAATAAAACGGCGCCAGGTACAAGTCGTCCTCACATAACCTACAATTTTAAAAACACGTTTACATAAAATCTAACAAAAAAAAAAATTGGTAATACCATAGATATTAGGGATGGACCGATGCAGATACAGATTAACCAGCCAATACGATCATCAGCATTGGCAGCATCTGAACATTATTTGCAGATTATTAGTCACAGATTAGTAGCACTAATTTATTTAACACAATGTTAAATACACTGGCATGCTATGTCTCGTAAAGCATTAATTTACTACACCCATGAATCAGATATCCTTTCCGAAACCCACAGCATATTCGGAACAATTGTTTTCCACTGATTTTTCCTTTTGTTTACATTTTACCATATTTCCTGTTGGTACATTCGCCAAAGATTGTGTGCATCATTCATTTTCGGACACTACGTGAAAGCAAAACAACATGATTTATGGTCACTGAAAAATGGTGAGACATGAAAAACATTGAAATTTTTAACAGTTTTACGTGAATTTTCACTATTTGTTTTCAAAACACGAAATTTTACCCCAAATAATATTATCTTCCCATTTGTTTACATCACATGTGAGTGTGGTGCACACTATTGAATGCTGTTAGAATCTATAGTAACCATAATCGGCAGTGCACATTATTTTCTCAACAATCCAAAAGAGGGCAGTAAATTAGACAAATAAGTGTTTGAACAAAATATATCGATAGCTATTTTGATTGTTCATGATCCGAAAGAGAGCAGCACAAGCAATTTGTATGCATTTTCTTGCAAGAACCAAATATATCTCGTGTAATCTTCGGGCATTGCATTTCCAACTGGAATTTATCCTTGTTATTGTTTTGATTTGGGCTGTCTTCAGATTCCCGAATCTCGGTAATGTTCCTTGAAATTAAATTGTGCATTGCCTGAAGCCCACAAAATGCCGAAGATATTGTCAGTTAAAAATTGCCAAAGGGAGTACAAAAGTGATGGATTTTACATTTTTGATAGAAAAAACGAAATAATCATGTGTAGGTTTTGCAACGTGCGCATGGACTGAATGCATAAAAACATGTACACAAAACACGTGTCCAATGAAAAACACAAATGAAACAAAGATCATCAATCTACATAGTCTACGAAACAAGTTTCTATTGGTGAATTGCTTCAAAATGTAACCAGTTTGCAGAAAAAAAAAATTTGTGTATGATTTTTTTTGGAAATGATGGTAGCATCCAGCATTCCCCTGGAAAAAGCAGACAATCCTAGCATGAGAAACTTGCTAGAAAAATATGTTAAAGCTAAGTTTAGGATAAAATTCCGTGCACGTTTTGTGTAGCAGTAAATATTTGGCTTTTCAGTGTAGTAGCCCGTGCGAATATGCAAGCTGCATTGAACCTAACTTCAAATAGCAGAAACGAACCTAGCAGCTATTATTTTTTCTTTATTTGGTTTCTAAGGTCGTGCTACAATTGATTTAGCACATGCATGGCATGTGCGATAGCACACAATATACACGCACAGCTCGAATCATAGAATACAATCAAAATTGCACACGCACAGAAACTGTGGATATTTACAGAAAACAGTCCTGAAAATGAAAGGAAACAATGCTCGGTAAATTGTGCGTGTGTTGGTCACATTGGAATGAAAAAATACTCTTTGATAGCTCTGTTTACTTTGCTGCTTGGGTCTAAATTTGTAAAAATATACGTTATACCATTTGTCTTAACATACATTACTTGTACTATAACAATTCCAATCACAACAAGCTTCTGTTTATATGGTGCCAAACTCTTCAAGCACTAGTCAAATTCACTACTTTTGTAACCATTTTCATCTTCACATGAACTCGGTGGTATCGACGTTCTAATAGACCATGCACAGTGCACGGTGCGCACGCACACACACACAGGAATTATAGGACACACCTCTACTTTCTGTGTACTTCCCCTGTGCTGTTTTTCTGTGCGTGTGCTGTGCGTGATTGTAGCAAGTGTCATGCTAATACATGTATTCTACTTTCTGTGTGTGTGCTGTTTTCTGTGCTAAATCAATTGTAGCCTGGCCTTTAGACCTACGTTGCACATGTCTGTTTTCCACTACTTTTGTAATATGATTAGGGCCGAGTTGTAATTATTTGCCAGATGCATTTACATAATACAACAAAGATATAATTATTTCCAAAGGGACAGAAAAATAAACCATTGAGCGAGAGGTCGTAAAAGAGAATTTAATTATTTCAAATAATAAATGAGAATAGTGCAAAATTGATATTTGATTTTAGTGTGTGCCAAACTACTTAATTTTAAGTATGATATTGAAAATCAACAAGTTTGACACAAAAATTAAAACTTTTTTGCTAATTTTGGGTCTACTTTCATGTTTATGCACCTAAATTATTTCAATAAGTTCTTTCTAATGAAATCTTTACGCTGTTGGTTTAAATAAACATGCATTTTGAGGTTATGTATTATTTTCAAATCTAAAATCCAAGTCTATAATGAACTCAGTTTGTAATGAATGCTGTATTGTCTAGTAACAATTTTTGCTTGACTATCAAGTCACTTATTTGCCTAGTTAAATTGTCTATCTTATAATTTGTTATTAAAATTCATGTATTTCATTTATATGCTGTACACACCTAATAGAAAGTGCTTAAAGTGTTCACAAAACTGAAGACTTAAAGTAATAAAAAAGTATTTCCAAATATTGGGAATTATAAATGTGCTCATTAAACTGGTATCGGCATCGCCGTAATCAGTGGCATCCGGAGCTGATAATCGGTATTATTGGTATCGACAAAATGTGGTATCCGCACATCCCTAAATATGAATCTATGGAGCATACTGTGTGCCTTGCCAAATAAATGTATGGCCAGCACCTAGTGACAACAGAAAATTTTGTTACCATTTTTGAGTGTTTGGTAATTTTTCTATTTATCACATTTATATACTGCCAAAAAGGTTATATAAATTATACAACAAAAAGTGAAAAAGGATGAACTGCAAACAAAATTAGTCGTTTATTTTAAAAAGTCACAGAGTTGGCTTATTTCTGAAACATAGCAATATTCTGTAGGAGTAGATGCTCATTGGCAATATCGCTTCGGCGGTGTATATTCATTACATTGATTGTGTGAACTTCCTGATCCCGACTACACATTGAAACAATTTATTGAATTAGAGTCGTAAACAAGAGGACTCACAATGGAAATGTATTTTTTTTGTATATTTTTAGTGTGTTTTGTTGTTTTTCGTGAGCTATATAATTTTTTTGCGAGAAACTGTGAATTTTGTGTTTATTCTGCAATTTTGTGTGCCACGAAAAACACGTGTGTCTATGCCTAAGTATTACTATAAATAATATATTAAAAAACATTTCACCTCAACTCATTTAAATAAAGTATATAACATCTCAGAATAATGTATATAATTTATTGTAATCTGAAACCAAATGCAGGCCACCAATAAACTTTCAAACCCTCTGAAAATGAAATAATATGACACCGAATGGAAGGTAAATTTTGAATGATCCGTGCACACACTATAAGCTGAGAGCGCATGGTGTTGTTATCAATCGGGCAGTGTGTTCACAGTGGGCATAACAGCAAAGGGGTAGCAGCGGGAGGGGTGAAACAATGTACCCCTCCACACCGCTACATGTTGCAGACACCTTGCGTGCATGGCAAATGTCTGTCTTTTAAAGTTTTTGGTACCAGTAAAGTTTTTTAATTCGTGTTACTTGAGACAGTTTTGCATGCTGTACATGACTGTCACAATAGCGCTGCGAGTGTGGTAACGCGCAGTTACGCGAAGTAATGGCAGACGGTTCATGTAATTTTTGTGTGCTCAAACAACTTGGTCCTCCGGGGTCGGATTGTAAGGGAAAATTAATATTATCGGTGCGTGATAAGTGATGCTGTATCCTCAAATAATACTACTTAAAGCAATATGTTGTTTGAGCTGTAAAAATTATGTGACATAGAGGCATCAAGTGTATTGGCTGCAAGAGCTCAGGACCGTAAACTAAGAGTCGCTTCTAGATGAGTCTAAGTTAGAGAACTTCAAAATAATCTTCCAGGAGGTTATTGACAAACAAAACAATGTTTTGACACACTTGCATAGAAAAGAGATTAGTCACTTTTTCACAGGTCGTTACACACCCGATGCAGTTACATGTCTCCTCACAAACTCATTAGGAATTCACAGCATCAATGCACGAAACAATGAGCGTAAATGTCCAAGGTAGTCCACACTCTGTCGATGTAGCATTTGCAATATCCCGAACACACTATTTTCCGGACTTTGACGACTGAACACAACCATTCCCGACCGGAGTAAGCAAGGTACTAACATGGCGGACACAAGCACGCTGCCCTTACGTCACCAACATGGCCACCACCACCTTGAATAAAACTGACATGTCCCAACAACGAGGTATTAGCAAATTTTTGTGCGTTGTGTGCTAGCCCACCAGTAGACAACAAAAATTACATTAATGAGGTTAAGGAACAGTTTGAGGCCTACGAGATGAGGCTCTACTTATGAGGCGCAAGCTGCCTTTTTGCCAGCGTTGCCATTGCCTGTTTTCAGTGGTAAGCATGCAGAATGGAAAGGATTCTTGGAATTATTCAAATCCATGGTTGGGAATGTTCCTCATTTAACAAAGGTGCAAAGAACTCATTATTTGTTGGCGTGTCTTAGAGGTGAGGCACGGGACATAGCGAGCAATGTACCGGTCACAGAAAAGAATTATGACATATGGGGTCTGCTGAAGAAAAGATTTTTGAGTGTACGCATTACGGCAGTAGGAGCGAGTACAGACTCACCTTGCATTTCCTATATACGTTAATTAAAAACGTAATTTTTATAATCCATTTTGAGAGTAACTTATTTCCTTATATGTGTTTCTCATTTGTCATTTTAAAGGAAAGTAATTTAATTGATATAGAAAACTCTTATTTCTTGATAAAACATTCAAGAAGTAACTTTGCTAGTAGTAAACCAAAGGTGCAATAAGTAACGCAAGCCAACAAGGCTAAATACACACACTCTGTGGAACGGCAAATCGAGGCCTGCCATTCAGGCACATCATTGGAAGCACCCCACTGTAGGAATACAAATCCATACCTTGGTTGGTCAGAACAGACGTTATACTTCTCTTTCCCAGTCTGAAAAGGCCGGAAGGAAAACTGAACGTCCTGCCACTGACTTAACCTCGGGTGGATGTCTCGCCCACGTCTCAGATGAAGATACGTCTTACTCAGTCGGCCTAAGTCTGAATAAGGCCAGACAGCGGGTATCAAGATTGACAGCACTGCTTCCTGGTTTGACACAGTATAGCCGGAATATTGCTTGTTAATCGTTCAGGTGATTTTAGCTTAAGCTTAATGCCTTATGCTGAGAACGGCAGACAAAGCAGACAATGTAGATGAGCTCTATGAGAGACCATAAGAGCATTAAATAATTAAAATTAAGAATACAGAGAATAGATATCCTCCAATTACAGAGAATCATAATTTGACTGTAATTTATTCATCACCATTGTAACTCACAATCTTTGGGCCACTTATTAAATTGCCAGAGAGCCCATCCGGCTGTTGCATTGATTCTACGAGATAGTAATACTTTACTAGGACTTGATAATCCATGATCCAAAGTTCAACCCCTTGGACCTAACAACCAGCACCACTGCCCTGCTCAGCCGCAATCGAAATTGGCCGCTGTCCCAAATGTCGCCCACTGCAAAGTAGAGCGCACCACTTTTTGCTGCAACACAAGTACAGTGCTCGACCAAACATCCCATTGCCAGCGTAGTGGATAATTTCGTCCCAAGTAGGAAATCCAAAAGTTCCCACAATTTATGATGGTCAACTCTCGGAAAGGGAATAAATAAACACCATCGACCGTTATCCCAGGTGTAGGTCACCTATGTTCCCAGCGAAACTGACTTCTCACATAATCTTGAAGTATCTGAGTGTGTGTAAGGCAGAGACGCCCTACCTAGAAGAGCGCCGAGTTCTTTTCACTCAGGTATAACCCCCTTTCCTCTTGGTCTGGGCCTAAGTTAGGTAGTTCTGAATCCAATCATCTTCCCAGCGTGGAGGACCCTTGACCTAGCCGGCAATTAGGTTATGTACTAAATGTACCGCATTACGTTAGCCTGGGCCAGTCTAATAACCAAGGGAGTAAAGGGTAGATACCCAGAAAGGGGCAGGAGAAGGGGAATCCAGATTATCTTCTGGATTGAAATCATTCTAGCCTCTATTTTTGAGATTAATGTTTCTCCCCCTTCATATGGTCAGTCTTCATGCTCTTAAAATAATAAGACATATAAGCACATAAAAATGGAACCAATAAAAGTAACTGAGAATAAGTAGCATCAAGGAAATCAATGTTCAAAGTCTATTTCTACATGGTGCAACTATAGTCCATTCCCGATTGGAAGCAACTTATGAAAATCAATCTTTGAAAAAACACTCCATGCATAACATGTCACCTGTTACTTCATACTTCAATAACCTGTATTCCACAAATATATAACACTGTGGTTAACTTTAGCATGCTGTATTACTGAATAAATGAACCTTTACCTTAATATCTTATATACCTTGTATTATTTATTTCTTTTTTAAATATGAATTAATAATAGCGAGTGCAGCGATGTGTTGGCAATGACCGGTAAGAAATAGTTCACAGTTAAAATATTATTTTAACCTAATTTTTTAGTATACTATTTATAAATTAAACAGTGTCTATGAAATATTTAAGTAGCCCCAATGGCAACATATCACATCTTTACAGTTTAAGATAACAGCGGAAAATATTGTGAGTAGGCCGTAATGGTACGTTGTTTTATCGATCCAGAAAGCAATTAAAAACTGTCTACTGGCGAGGCTTGTCGCACTCTCTCTCTTTCTTAGTCTCTTTCACATTCGGGAAATTTCATTTCGCTAGTAAGCATAGAAATTATACATCTTTTCAATTATAGCATATTTCATACTTATTAGAGCAAAATATTGATTTTTGAATTTGTAATTTACAACTGAAAAGAAATTTTAATGTTTGAATACGTATTTTAATATATTTAGATATGATGACGGGGCCGTTAACTAGTGAAGTTGGCAGACGTGGCAAGCCATGATATGGCGTGTTGCTTTTTGTCAAACAAAACGTAAATTATTCTTACTCCGAAAAATACTTCAAATTAATACATCACGTTTGTAGACGTTGTGTTTTTTAAACCTACCTAGACAAGTTACAATGTTGTGACAAATCTGTGTTTCCACGGCAGTAATAAATATACTGTGACGTGTGTTTAGTTAATCATTGCGTCTGTGAAATGGCGTGCCTTTGTGCATTGTGGTCGATACGCTGGCCCTGTGTGTGCGTGATTTCAAATATTTGATTAGCACTATTTATACATTTTAAATGTGAACTGTTTTTATGACGAGGTTATTTATTTACATCCACGTCTGTTTATTTATCACAACGTTGTACCTTTGCCCTAAGGGATTTGACACAATTGCGTAACGTAGTTTGCCACAATCCCAGAAGAAAAATACTAAGTTCAACCCGATAAATTTCAATAAACCTAATAAACACTAAATAGCAATACATAGAAATATGAGCTGAATAAAAGTTATTGTAGGCTTATTTGTGTGCATGTTCACCGCTATCTTTTAAGTTTGTAGGACAAAAATGAGCAACACAAGTTGCGTGCTTGAATTTAATGTCCCCTTTTCATTTGACAGGCTGTTCCTTCATTTTAATATTTATTCCAACTGAGGTCGTCCTTTTAGAGAAATGACCCAACACATATCAATAACAAAAGGATAATTACAATTAGTACAGACCTTTACCTCGCAGTTGTAACAGTGTTAAACACAGTCGCTGCACAATACTAACGTGCATTATATGTATTGAGCTATGTTGTGGAATACAAGTATGGTAATGTAAAATAACCATAAGAACTGTCTTCAATTCAGGCATTTTTAAAATGTCATAAAGCTGTTAGTAAATAATGTTAGAGGTCTAAACTGTGAATACTCATACGGAATGGTCTTTGGAACATGACAAAAATTCTTTGAAAAGCTGTAAACAGTAAATAACACATTTGACAGGTATAAAAGTAGAAGTCACATTTCAATGTTTATTTTAAGGTGTAGCGAAACTATACGAACATATGTACACACACAATGGAATGTAAACATTGATTTGGACAGATGCTACATGGAAGTCACATGGCAATGTTTGTTTACATTTGGCGGAAGGATACGAAATGGGCCTGCAAGTAAATATCTATTTAGTAGGGCTCCGAGAAAGTTGCTTCCAATGGGGAATGGACTATACATACTTATGTTTGATACACTGATTGCAGTGTATTTGAACAATCTAGAAGATATAATATTTATTATAGACAGTTCTATTTAATGTGTATTTAACTATTTCATCAAAAATACAGGTGAACAATAACTTCAATATCTTCAATATCTTCAAAAAAATATGTAATAGATTATGCTATCATAAATTAATACTAATTATGATTGCAAGTAGGTTGCTAGGCTACCAAAAATAAGGACAGAAATTCAAGTACTCTCAGTGCCTGTTGACAAGTACTACACTGTGAGTATTTGAATTCCTGTCCTTTTATAAATTTTTTAAATTAATATTAGGTACAAAGCTTAAGGTATCTGGAGACCCCACAGCTGCCAACTGTAAAAGAGTGCACGACAAACCCTGGCTTGGAGCTAGGTGAAGGCTCCACTTTTGCCACTGTCCTCTTGGCTACTTTGCTCTTCATCACCCAGTTGGAGGTCTCAAGTGCATCCACGTCCACGTTCGGAGAGAGGTTCAGGGGAGGCAGCTGCTTGCTGAGGCTCTGTGCCTTCGCCGGGTCAAACTTGAAAACAAATTACTGTGAAAACAAACTGATACCATGTACTTGCTGTACTACTACACATTACCTTCTTTCCATGTTCTTTTTTCACTATACTCCTACTTCTTTCAGTGAAAACAGAATAAATATGATTTATACAACCAGCAGTATTGTTTTATATACACGTACTAAGTAATAAACAAAACTGGTTGTAATCTTTAATGAGACAATTCCACACATTTACCTCAGAAATGAGATAATCAATTCTGCCACTCTACCAATTCTCCAAGGAACTGAACAAAGTGAGTTACAAAAAATAGTATTTTTGCCTTGCATCAGGATAACTAGAAGGCTCCATCCTCATACATGTTACAATGGCAGCTGGGAATGGTTCTTTTAAAACACAATATTGATGTAAATATTATAACAAGAGACAGGTTAAAAGCCATGTTGAAATTAAAGTGAAAATATTATTAATAAATTTTGCAAGTAAAATAAGTATACTAACAATCTCATTGCTGTCAAACAATTTCCATGTGCTGCGAAATTGTTAAATTGGAATCTGAGATGTTAATTTAGTAAACAATTTTGTACAAAAATCTTTCACATTAGCAACTATTTATACAGTTTCTTTTAAAGTGACCATCATCTATAAAAACTCTTGAGGATCTGTAAAAAATTTTGATGAAAAAAGTTGAAAATTTGAGGGAAATCTGATACAAAATTCATTTAATGCCATTTTTCTGGGTTGCTGGATGTTGAATTTCTCGTGGTGAGCATTGTAAGGCCGGGCCACAGTGCAAATATAAAAAAAGATACCACCCCCAAGGCCACCAGCACTAGCAAATACCTAATAACTGCATACGCTCCACCCTTCACATGACCAAAAGTTTTTGCGCATGGGACTATCCTGCCATTATACTCTTGCTCACTTGTCTTCTCACTTTGCTTGTGTTATTACAACTTGGATTTCTCTTAGGTTTTTACTACTGCTTATTGCAGTCTTATTACGCCTAATTTTTTCCCATATGCCAACAGTTGCATGGAAGCATACAAATTGTCTCTCAAATATAACTCTGTACAGCAGCAGCTTTTATCACATGCAGCATGCAACCACTACAAGTCTTCTTCCTTTTGTAACCTTCACCTCTCCACCAGTCCATCACACATGACGAGAGCCTCGTACATTCTAGTTTCCTGATTCCTCCCCCCATCCACACCCCTTTTACAAGGTTCATAAGACATAACAGACAGACGTGATATTCAGTGCGTTCACACCGTTAGTTGATACCAGAGTTTGGCTACCTGGGTTTTGGAAAATAGAGTTTGTGTGCAATATAAACATGACGTGTGACGTCCTGTGGGCAACTGAGGTATGCCATGACCCTCAAGTGTTTCTAGTGGGTGCTAGGTCAGGCGCACCCAGGGTGAGTCCAGATCTCTAGTTGCTGCATGGAACTGGAGCCCACTGGTCGCGTGGCTTTCCAGCCGGGCACGAAGTACCACTTTGCGTTTAGGCAGGACCACTCTCACTGGCTTTACAGGGCGACAGGTGACCGACGAGGGTTGTGGAACCTGTGGGTGCTCGAACGGAGGAGCGCTAGGGCTGGCTCTGGAGCGGGCGGGCAAGTGTGTGTGGGTGCTGGATGTCGCCTGAGTAATTTCAGTAGTTGGAGTTCCCCAAAACCACGGGTTAGCAATCCCGTATGATCTGTCCTGACCACTCAGGTAAGCAATAAAGAATTAGTGAGATTTTCCGTTGAGTTTGGTGGGTGGTGTGAAGAGGTCTGGTGTGCGTTCCGGCGATGCTGGTCTCTCCCACGGGCTAAGGTGCGTGAGTTCAATGGGGAGGTGGCTAAGCTCCAACTGGAACTTGGAGATAGTATCTACCCTTTTAGTCCTCCTACTGATACCACTTTGATGGGAGGGCATAAGGAAAGATTAACTAAACCAGACTTGTGGAGGTGGAGCAGGTAAAGCACTGGTCCTGCATGAGTGTACTTCCATATACTGTCTGCATAAACCCAATGCTGCCTCCCTATCTCAGTACCAGTACCAGAAGTGCGGTGGACTGGCTGACAGTCCCAATACGTGGGTGAGTTACTCTTGAGGATCAATCTCCTCAGACCCAGGGAAGTACTCCTTCCAGTATTAAAAACGTGGTGGAAAGAGCAAAGCCCAGACTGACAAGCTAACTCCAAGAAGAGAAGTACCTAGTGTCATGGCTCCACTGTTCTGTACACCAAGGTGAACAGAAAGGGTGGCCGTCCAAGATATGTGTGTGTTTCTATGGGACTGATGTCTAGAGGGAGAGGTTCTACAGCTATGGGAAAGATACTCTTAAGTGGATTAAAACATGTTTATTCCAGTAAGGAAATAAACACGGTGGTGTTGCACTACCGTCTATCCGCGAGAGTTTAACGGAAGCTGACCTGTTCCTAGGCTAACTGGGATAGGTAGATAAAGTGTTATGAAAATAACTTTAACTTTGACTACACTACAGTGATTGCCCTCAGGGGCCGGAAGTGTCAAAGTGTAATGATGACTTAAACGACAGGATCTTCAGCATCAGGAGTGCGGTGATGAACTGGCGAGAACTGGTGGTTCGGTAGGAGTCTTTGGCAGCAGGAGCGCGGTGAAGGAACAGGACAGACTCACGTTCCAAGGGCCGGGCCCCAGTATTTATACTTTTCCTGGCTCGCCCTTGATCTTCATGGAGGGGGTAGCGGCGTTAGATCCTCTGGGCGTGTGAAGTCACCGGCCAGCGCTAGATCCAGGTTTGCACATCTAGGCTATCATACTAGTAGTGCCATATGGCGATGCACTATAGTACTCTGTGTTCTTGATGCACAGTCTCGGTGGCTTGGAAGGTGAACAGTACAATTTTTCTGGCATATAGCATACGTCTTTTCCCTTGGGTAAACAGTAAAAGTTCTGATGTCTCGTAAGTTGTACTGCTAATAAAAATCCGTTGAAATGTGCGGCTGACTTATGCGCACTGATGAGTATATGTCAATTTAATCACGTTAAGAAAGACATCACGCACCAAACACTATGAAAGTGTAGTTTCATAGTAACTTGAAACATGCGTTTGTTATTTAAGTTTCCCACTGAATGTTATGTTTTGGTGCAGTATAAACAACAAAGCTTCAGATTTGTTTGTAAATGTGGTGCAAAATGTTTGTAGCATCCAAAGTTACAATTTTGTGTTGTTTGGTAACAAGAGCAGTAGAAGATACATTTCTGTTAGAGCTAGACAGATACAGATAAATCTGTCAATTAACCCAAAATCGGTATCTGTTACAATTGGCCATGGTTCAACCAAATAGTTTTATCAACCCTAATGATTTAATTATAGTATAAGTAATGGCATTTAAATATTATAGTTTTTGACCAAGCTGGACACTTACTTTCAAAATGGTGGCCATTTTAAACTTTAGGGTGTTATGTCATATCTCTGAAATCATTCAACCAATTTAAACCAAATTTTTTATGCTGGCAGCACAAAGTGTAAGCATTGAATTCAGTAGTGATTATTGTTGTAGGTTCACCATTTTGGAAAATAGCGCCACACAAAAAAAATAAAGCTTTTTAAGTTATATCTCTAAAACAACTCAACCAATTTTTGCTAAATTTGGCACGTAAGTAATACTATGATAGGCCAGGTAAATGTAAGTAACTGCAATTAATTAGGCACTTATTTTCAAAAAGGCGGCCGTGTAAATATTTTAGGTTTATTTGGTAAATTACCACACAGTTTGACCAGTTTCAACCAAACTTCGTATGCTGACAGTATCTATTACAAGCAACATACCCTATATGCCAAAAACAACCACTTTTGTCTGCCATTTTGTAAGATAGCACTACATAAATTAATGAAGTTTTTGTGTAATATCTCGGTAAACAATTGACAGATTCCTACCAAATATGGCAAACAAGTAGTATTGCAGCCGGTGATGTTAACTGATATGTTTTAGGTATGTGGGACACTTATTATTAAAATGGCAGCCATATAGCTATTCTAGTTTTATGTTATATAACCAACACAGTGTAATTAATTCCAATCAAACTTTGTATGCTGGCTGTATATATTACAACACCACCACCACCTGGAAAGCCGGGTGTCTACTTACAAACTTTAAGAGAGTCAGATATATATTTTTAAAATGGTGGCCATATAAACATTTTAACCCAGAATTTTTTATCTACGAAATTACAAAACAAATTTCAACAGCTCTTTTATATACTGACAGTATCCATCATATCCATCAAAACTGTCTATGCAAAGCCTCATTTCTCTGCCATTTTGTCAGATCACCACACATTAACTAATACAGTTTTTATGCTGTATCTAAGAAAACAATTAAAATTAACCCATTTCTTTCAAATTTGGCAAATAAGTTTTACTGTGGTAGGCCATATTAATTTATTTATATGTTTGGTGTGTGCAAGTCTCTTATTTTCTGAATGGTGCCTATACAAACATATTAGCTTAGTGTGCTGTATCTACGAAACTATGAAAAAATGACTTAAATTTCACTTTGTATATTGTATTTATGATAATCATCGCATGTGTTAATACATGAACTTTTTGTCCTCCATTTATGAAGATCGCCACATTAACAATGGAGGTTTTATGTCATATCTCGAGAACCAATCAACCAATTCATACCAAAATTTCACTCAAATATTGCTACAGTAGAGTATGTAAATTAACATGTATTATGTCCTACAGAGCTATTTTAATGGAATTTATATAAATAATTTAAATTAACTTATATATATAACACGTTTCAACAAAATTTGACCAAATTTTGTATGCAAACAGTATTCATTAGAAGCATAATTTATGCATATAGACATCCTCTTTCACCAGATTTTTTGTCACGTGAGTAAATTGAACATTTTCCCATATTTCCAGAACAATTAAACTAATTTCCACCAAATTTTCCACACCTACAGAAGACCACGTAAAGTTACATGGTTTAAATGGGGTCAGAATATGATTTTCAAAATGGAGGCCATATAAATAGTTTTATATGTTTGGCATATCTATTTAACAATTTTATTCAAACTTTTTATGCTGATAGTATTTATTAGAAACATCTTGTACAGAGACTTTTTTTAAAGCAACTTTGTAAGATAGCCTCATTTAAGAAAAAATTATTTTTATGTCATTATTTCCAAGATTATTTGTCTTAGTACTGTCTCACATGTTTCTGGATTCACCTCTAATGATATTGTTGCCAATGAATTGTTAACACATACATTACATCTAAGCTTTTAAGAACTTCACTAAAATATATTTGTACCCATGCAGAGGAAAGTAGCCTCATTAGTTATCAGTAACTTCTTACTATTTTTACAACCCAAAAACGAGTTTCTTGATTTCATTTTGACGTGTGCTGCTCTATAGAAATACAGACTTGATCAATGTGGTTTCATGTGCGCTAGGTCAGCCGCGCTTGGTTTAGGACTGCAGTTATGCTTTTGAATTAGGTTCCTGGCTTGCTACTTTTGCGGGGTGTGTCCGTTGGTGACTGAATACAAAGTTAACCACTGTTGGAACGACAATAGGTCTGGGTGGGACGCTTGCTTGCTTTGGTGTACCTGTCTTACCAGGGACTTCTTCGGTCACTGTAGTAATAGCTGATGCTGGCTGGCTGAAGGTGGCGACTCTTGAAGAAGGATGACGTACACTGGTACTGCGCTGACCAACACAGTACTGTCGGTTCTACTCTGCTGCTTCCCTGCTCCAGCATTAGGGGTTGGCTGCCCTATACCTAACCTCTGTGCCCGCAAGTAGAGCATGTACCACGGGGTGGTAGTCGTTGGCTAGGCGAATGTGTGCAGGGAAGTATACGAACGTGCACATTGAGGAAGAAGGCCTTTCCAGTTGAAGGGTGGTCTGAGCTCTCTCCCGTTCTATTTGTCTGCTAGGTGCAGAGGGGTCGGATATACACACTCCCTTGGCGGCAGTATAGGCAGCCTTTTGCTCCTCCCTCTGTGAGCCATGCCTTTTCCTAAAAGGCATAGAGGTCTGGTTGACACTTAAGTACACTCTCTAACTGACGTGAACTCGAGACAGATCCCTGGCTAAGTGTACATCCAATAGTGGTTCATGGCAGCAGATCGGTGCTTTAATCAATTTCCCGCCACTGGCGTGCAAACCTAGAGCAGTGAGCCATGGTCTTCCTACCACTGTTGGGTGAGGTCACGACAGGGGTTAGGCCTTCAGTCCCAGGCAAATAAATACTCCTTCCAGCACCATAAGTGCTCCGGTGGAGTATAACCTGAGGTGATTGTCTCATCCCTGTTGGATGAGTTACTAGTGGTTGCGGCTCTAACGATCTATCCACTGAGTGTCTAGAATGGGTGGCCATTGAATGGTGTGTGCGCCTGACATAAAGATTCCTGAAGGGGATCTGCAGTCCTACTCTATGGTTCGTACTCGTCTAGCAACACCCTGTCTTGGTTGACGTCGCACAGTAATATCATTTCTAGTGGTCAGAAAAAAGCCTCTAGAATAGACATCCTCAGTGAAAGGAACATACGGTATTTATTAGAAATAATAAATACAGTGATGCTTACTAGCTCCTAACCAAGCAGTGTGTGAAATGGAAGTAACCTACGGTAAACAAGTGTAGGCGACCTGCTCCTAGACTAACCTAGATGGTGAATAAATTTGACGGCTATGAAAATAACTGTCGCAGCTACTCTAACCAAGGGGCATCTATTAGAGACTTTACAAAAAAAGGAACCACTACTTTTAAAAGCAGTGGGTGTAGTTGTCTCTACCGGCAAGTAGAGGCGGCTGCTGAACCAGGAGGAACAGCAGAGGAAGTGTGATGAAGCCTGCAGACTTTGCTGAAGGAGAGAATCTGGAAGATGCTGCAGAAGCATTGATGTTTATCAATGGAGCTTCTGGTATCTGGTGGTAGAGGCTGCAGGAGCCTCTGGTAACATCAAAGGTGACAGCCTCTGGTGGCTGCTGACGAGAGAGCCCCAGCACACACACAAAGTGTTTGAGGCAAGCTATTGGAGAAGGAAATAACTCCCAAGCCTGGGCTTGCCCAACCTTATATAGTGCTCTCAACGTCGGGCAAATGATGTCTGTTGGGATGGGGGTAAAACCCCTGCTCTTGGTTTCTTTTATTCTGGGTACCTCGTGACAGTTGTGGGGCGCTTCGTAGCAGATGTGGTAGCTTGCAAAAGAGTGCAGTGTGTTAGGTTAGTTTTACCCTGGTGAGTCATCCCATTTCGGGAAGGCTGGTGGTGCGAGAGGTGTGACGTGGCTTCACATGTGGCGGCTTGGTGGTTCACCAGGGAGGGGGGTAGGGGTGTGGTGCTTCTTGACGGCTTTCGTAACCTTATTATTCATGTGTGTTGAGAATAATCGCCTTCCAAGGTACTGGCAATCTAAGGACACTAGTGAAAGATGTTGCCGGGTTTGATTAGGCTGATGAGTTGTAACTGTTTAGTAAATAAACGGGAAAGCGGCATGCATAAATTTTTATCTTTTTGTAACACATGATATGAAATTATCAGATACAGATATGGTTGGCTTTGTTGCTGCCACTAATTTAACTCGATATAAGCTGTACCTGGGTGAAATCCGTGACACGTACTCCTCTTGGGTCTTGTTGGTGAAGAGGTTGTTACACTGACCTCCCTCTCTATTGCAGCGAATGAGAGGGGAATCAGGTGGAGTGATACGGATTCCCTCCCAAAGAGCTTCACTTTCCTCACTACTAAGTCTTTCAAAAGGCGGGATGCCAGCAGTCCCAGGAATATGAATGAGGTGTCAGTCTGTGATTATTCGAGGGTGATGATGGCGGTGGATGATCTGGCACACGTGACAGGGTTTATCCGCAGTGGTCTCATCGGCCGACGTGTGAGGACAAAGTTGGTTGGGCTTTGATTTCCCCGGGGTTCGGGGACGACTGCCGGTGGGAGTCGTACTGTGACTTATTTTCCTGGATGCCAACTTTACAGTGCAGAAGTTTAGCAGATCTACAGCGGGTGGGTGTCCCGGATTAACTTGCCAGTGACTAGCTTGATTATGCTAGAGTGGGCTACATCTACCAGGACGGGGGAAACCTGGGGGTCCAGTGTCTTAGCTAGCGATAGAGCCTCTGCTGGTTTGGTATGGGTTTCCTCCTGATCTTCCTCCGGCAGACACCAACCTAGTCATCTTTTTAATGGGGTTTCACGCGAGGGAGGTATGATAGTATCATAACAAAGTGGTTGGAACTGTGATTCACTAGTTATTGGCTCTACTGGATTTGAAACCACACAATTTATATTAGTCACATTCTGCCTGTGTATGGCGCGTCACTCGAGGCGCCTCTGGCGGTTCTGGACTCCGCCGTTTTTGTGGTGCATTGATACAGAAAGCTTACTACCTTTCTGCGGACGTAACAGTCCTGGGGGGTACAACTAGTCAGTCATGCCCCAGGACCTGTCGTGTGATGGGCAGTCAAGGTATTGAGACTCACATTGAATAACAGCTGTGGGAACACTGAAAACCCAGAAGCAGCGGCGTGCCCTTGCATGCTTAAATGCCAATAGCTTCAGGCCCCGTCTCCTGTGGATTCCAGTGCGCCGCACGACTGAATACCTACTCATTTACTTAGTGCACCAATAATTAAACTCAATGATAAAAGATACAATTACCGAATTAACTCACAGGGAAACTAAGCTACAATTACTGTAGGCGACACAAAGGGTTAAAAAGCACGTTCTATTTATTGCATGGATAAATGAAACTGGAAAGTCCCGGCTAAATAAATACACATTAAAATATTAACTAAACGAGAATAATAATAATTATTATTTGGCTTGAAAACAGGCGAAGGCAAGCCAAATAAATTATAATTAATTAAAATATAAAATGCTACATGATGCAATTTACAGTGTGTGACGTAAGGGGTTTCACCCAGGGGAACGTTAATGACGCAACGGCCTGCTACCGCCAGAGTCAAGGGAAGTTGACTGTGGTAATGGGTAGTGGGTACACGTGGTTGGGTTAACGTATGGAGAGTGTGCTGAACCTGATGGTCAGCTGGAGTGGACGAGCCTTATGCAAGCTGGTGAGCTGGAGCGCTGACGGCCTTCTTCAAGCTGCTGGCTGGAGAGGAGAGAGAGTCTTCGCAGACTAAGGAGAGTCTTCACAGGCAGAGGAGAGCTCGCAAACATATTTGGCCGGCAAGCCCGGCATCTCTGCTGGACCACAGTGCTGGACCTCTATTTATACTTGAAAATATCAGCATTAGTGATTCTTCAGGGAGTGGGGATAGCGTAGTCTTCCAGTGCAGGAGTAGGTTTATCAAGGTGATGGAGCATCGTACATTTCTTATCTCCCCTCTTGGAGGCTATGACAATTTTAGTCACCTCTAACGGAGGCTGGCTGGGTGTGACGTCACGAGGTCACTGAGGTGCTGCCATCTCAGGGGTTGATTAGAACTGCTTCCACGGCTAACTAAATAGTGGATTTTCGAAATTATTAATTTTATTAGTAGGGGTGGCGCTTGCATGTGGGATTCCGGGAGGGCGATACATATTGTAATTATGTAGGTTAGTTACAATTACGTACTTCGCTGTCCAGGCTATTGAAATCTCCTGGCTCGATACGTTTATTTATTTTTTACTGTTATGACTTGCCCCTGAGCTCAGGTCGCTTGTAGATGGGGCGAAGTTGCCCGTAGAGAATGCATCTGCGATGCTGGCATGCATCAAACTTATAACACTGGTATCTGCTTTCAAGGTAGTTAAAACTAATTTGTAAAAATTAACATTATGCTGCTATAATATGCATTGTCTCATATTTTCTATCAAGTTAGCATCAACAAACAATTCCTAAAAAATTACAACCATATATTGATCTAGCGCTCGCAGAGGGAATTGTTACACGATTGAGAAAACATGTCTGATAGCAAAGCGCCTCAACGTATTGACTAGTACGAATTGGCGAAATCTTATTTGTTATTGTAAGCATGTGGTTCTAATAGTAGTTTTATTTTCTTCTTTTTTTTTAAATTACGACAAAAAATAATTTATTAAGAGTATTATATGATTTGCCGAATGTAAGACATGTAGAATTCACTGTGAACCACATATTTCCCTTGTCAAACACGTACGTGTTTTATGAGAATGTCAAACACATACATGTTTTATGTGAACATCAACAATGTATATGTTTTTCATTGTGAACAAAATATTACCAGCAAATATTCATCAAAGCAGATGAGCTCACTTAGCATACAATACATGCCCACAACTGAAGTCGTAGTGCCATCTTGATCACATTGGTGCCCTAAAATTCTATAATTTTCTACACTGTAGTGGGTTGGCACTACTACGGGATGTTCCGAAGTGAAGATTTTAGACAGTTTGTAAACAACTTTTATTATGTTTAGCTTAATGATCTGGTCTGAACACGCAATTAAAGAAATTAAAAATCCAATTTCTTTTTTAATTTACAAGCTGTTACTGGAACAAGAGAGAGATTGAATTATTTATAAGACAAAACAAATCTCTTGGGAATAATTAAGACACATTCTCTTTTACAGGGTCGTTCATAAAGGTTAGGCATACAAATGTTTTTAACAAATAAATTTTAAACATTGCATTGCAGTAAAAATACCAGGAAAATATGAGCACAAAGTCTCCAGGATGTGGAAAATCATGTCAATAGGTACAAAAAAGTTACACACTAATTCCTTATACAATACAATACAATACAATATACATTATAATACATACAGTATTACAATGCTTTAAACTCTGAATATTCAGTTGTCTGTTTTAAAAACTGTTAAAGTGCATCAGTCATACTACCTGTAAAAATACATCACAATTTCTCTGTGCATCTAGTGCATGAACTTGAGTTGGACCTGGTGATCAAATATGAAAAAATGAGCCTATGAATCTGCATACTTATTTGTAGGGTAATTTCAATGTGATGTGGAAGAAAACAGAAAAAGGGAAGTTTGGGAGTATTTTAATGTTAAGATGGCTCCCCACAAAGCCATTTATAAACTGTGTAAAGTGCATATCTCCCGATGTGGTAAAAGTTTTTTGGTGCTCTCGGACACTATATAAAAATTACAAATAGTAAAATGATTTGTATCTGCACTATCTGTGGGATCGGCCACAAAGCATTGGTATCGGTAATATCCGCTAAATGGGATTTGGACCCACCTCTAATTTCTGTGGTATCATTTTATTTGGAAGATGCTGGTTTTGGGATTTGGACCCACCTCTAATTTCTGTGGTATCATTTTATTTGGAAGATGCTGGTTTATTAATATAAACTAATTTTTTTTAAAAATATCCTAGATTTTTAAGCAAGAGTCCACCAAACATTGAATTTTCACTCGGAAGAAAGAATGCAGTGTTCAATGTTACCGAAACAGGTCTTAGATACTCTTGTGCGGTAAAATTTTATCCAGAAGATGTAAAATTAATCTCTCATTGAAATATTCTCAGCATCCTAAGATTTTCATGCAAGTCATCATAAATATAATTTTTGCTCATAAAAAAGTAGACAGTGTGCAATGTGAACATTTTTGTAATTGATTGGCGTCAAAGGAGGTTGCAGATACGCTTCTGTGGTAGCATTTTATTTAGGAGACATCAGTTTACATATTAACATAATCATTGTTTAGTTGAAACATCCATCAAAAGGCCATGAAAAATTGAATCTACACTTGCAAATAAGTATACAGCAACCAATGTTTCAATTTTTGCAATGGCATGTCAAAGTGCATTTCCCCCCATGAAGACCATATTTAAACATCTGCATAAAATCAAAATTATTTTGGTGTGAAATATTAATTTAAATCAAAACGCAAATGTCTTATGAATAAAATTATAGTCCATCTTTTCTTGTCGCCAATTAAATGCAATGACAATTTTCAAGTTCTTGCAACAAAAATAAATAAATATTTGTTACTGAAATATTAATTTTTCAAAAGATAAACGTCTGCTGAATTGACTTCCTTCGCTGTTATTTGTTAAGGGAAAGTAGTGTTTTTTTTTTTCACATAAAACTTCACCAATAAATAAACTGTGTGTACTATTTGCAAACCATGCATTCCTTGTTTACATGAGGTAATTTGTGCATTTTCACTGTTGAGTCTACATACATCTGAACAATATGTAACAAAATCACTAAAACTATTGTTTAAACTGTACTGTGATGAGAAAGCAAGTATTTTTGGTCACTAAAGCTGATGTTATGATGGAAGTTCCCTTTAAAGATTCAATGCAAGCCAACATGGCCACTTGTATTGATGGTTACATGGAAGATTGAGCAGACTGGTGGTTATTTTCATGGATGTTTTCCTAATTGGTCATACGGTCGACTCTCCATCTATCATTATTCAGGGGACTGCAAAAAAAATGTCCATACACACGAGATTTCAGTACATGAGGTTTCTGACATGTACATCAATAAATACAACTTCTAACCTTTATAAAAATTAAAATTTATATTGAGTATAGTAAGAACTGTATATTATCTGTGAATAAAGTTAAGCTAATAAACACAATAAAAAATGGAATTTTAGAAAAAGTAGTATTGTAAATAATCCATTAAAAAACATTTCACTTAACTTGTTTAAATAAAGAAAATAAGGTCTCAAAATATTGTATATAATTGATTGTAATTTGACACCTAATGCAAGCTGAACTAAAACTTTCAAACCATTTGAAAATGAAAATAATATGAGACAGAATGCAAGACAAATTTCGAATGTCTCGCGCGCACTTTTTCAGCTAAGAGCGCACTGAGAAGTTATCGATCTGACAGTGAGTATACGGTGGCTGAGGGTGAGGAGGCGGCGGGAGGATTAGCGCTCCACGCCGCTACTTTTTGTAGAGTGTCGGCACCTTGCACCTTTGGCAAATGCCTGTCTTTCAAAGTAGGTCGGTAATTGGGCTTAACGTCTCGTTAAAAGCGAGGTCATTAGAGATGGTGCAAGTTGTACAGGGAAGAAGGATTGAGGAAGGATTGGGAAGGAATCGGCCATGGCCTTTGTTAGGGACCCACCCCATCATTCCCTGGACTGATTTCGAAAAAAACCATGGAAAACCTAAATCAGGATGGCCGAACTGGGAATCAATCCCGGGTCCTCCCAAATGCGAGTTCAGTGAGTTACCACTGCACTACCTCACTCGGTGTCTTTTAAAGTAATTAATTACATTGACGCATGATGCTTTTTGAGATAGTTTTTAACAACTTCAACTCCATCCCTCAGGTATCATTCATGGAGTTTGAAGCTCAAAACTATTATGTTAAAAAGTGATTGTACTGTCTGCCTTGAAGCTTTTATTATTCACCGGTCCACCGTAATTATGCTATGAGAACAAGAGCGTTCATTAATTTCCCACTAGGTCACACTAGTACTAATATTGCTCATCTTTTGTTTTGTATCCCCTTCCAGCCGGACGATGATGTCACAGAGCCAAGTCATGCATTCGCATACCCCGCTCAGAGACCACCCCTCGCACTAGTGGTACCAGCCAATGAACATTGGGCACCAGCTGACGATGAGTATAAGCTGAGACGGCCCGCGTCTCTACACTTCTCTTCTTTCCCAGCATCCGCCACATGGGAACTCATTAGATTAAGCCAGTTTTTGTTTCGAGCATACACTGCTCGGATCCAATTAATTTGTCATGTCTATTTCAGCACTCGTTGCTCGGAACTGATCTTCCCCGTTCTTCAGCTTAGCTTAATCACCACTGCATCTAGTACACATTGCTCAGGCCCATGCCAGGGTTACCACATCAAGTATTGTATTGTTGCCATCGTTCCAGGACATGCTGCTCGGAACAACTCTCACGCCGACGGTATATATCAGCAAAGCTTCTGGTGGGACAGGTCTACGCCAGAGGACAAAATGTGCAAACCAGGTTTGTGGAAAATATTTTAAGGCCTGGGGAAATCTTTAGTGCTGGGCGGATGCGATACCTGCTGTTTATATTCTAAGAACTAAACTGGCACTTAAAAACGATGAACAAAAAAAAAAAAAAGGGGGGGGGGGGGTGAGAGCTACCCTGCCGAGAGATAATCATTTACAGGAAGTGAAAGAGAGAGCGAAAGTGAGATGACGTTTCACCCCATTGTGCAAAACGTGACAGCCGCTGCAAGAGAGAATAATCTACAGCTGGAACTCAATGTGTTCTGGTTCTGAGGATAACAACCCTCGCGTGTGGGCAGCGGCTAAACCTACGGGACGTGCCACGAAACTTGCCATTCTCATGTTAACATATTATGAGGTAAGTTTCTTTATTAAATTATGAGTTTCATTTCGATTTGCGGGTTTTACATATTATTTCGGGTTTTATGATTTTGATTTTTTTTTTGCAGATTTGTTATTAAAAGGTATTGGAAGTGAATTTGTTCTTCAGGGTATTACCCTAGGAAGATATATCGTAATATTAATTGTTTAAGTTGCCCTGACTTAAGGTTAAAAATATATTACTTAAGTATTTTTGAGTGCTACTTTTATTCTCCAATTTTGAAGAATTTATGTGAAATTAATTTACCTATGGTTTTGTATGTTTACTTAAAGTATCAAATAGTACCTAGCGTGACATTGACTTTAACATATATTTCCATCAGCTTTCCAAAATACTTTTGTTAATGAACAAAGTGAATAAATTATTGCATAAGTGAAAAGCTATTCATTGTTCTTATTTTTTTTTAAACTTTTTTAGAAACAAAGTAAAAACATTAAATGTACTGTATGTTGACAAATTTCTAAACATGTTTAGGGGGTAAAGGGTGAGTGAGTGAAGAGATTTGGGCGGCTCTTAACAGTGAGGTTTCGAGAGCCGATTAGGGTGATTGAAGTAAATATGGAGTGGCGCTGGAATGAAGGGACAAGGTAAACAGGTGATCACAGAGAAAACGCGCTGACCAATCGCATCGTCCGGCACGATTCCCACTTGCAAAAATTTGATGACTTGGCCGGGGATTGAATCCGGTTCAGTTTGGTGGGAGGCTTTGGTAGAGCTAATCGCTCAGCCACTGCTTCTTTGGGGGTAAATATTTTTTAAAAAGCTAATATCTCATTTCTAAATTACCTAAATTGCAAAGTGTGCATGTGCAACTATTTACTGTAAATTGTACTGTATTACAATGTTAATCAACACCATAAAGGATTTGTTATAAAAATAATTTTTTTATATTTCTGGGGAAATTTTTTCATGCTAGGAATTTTGTCCACCTCTAGTCTACGAAAGTTAGGAGATATTTCGCTATGTATTCCGCAACCCTACATCCCCCCTGTCATCATTTGTGATCACAGTGGTACTTATCCTAGTCTTTGTCAAGGCTACTATCCTATCACTTCATGTTTAGTTTCACACGCAAATGCCAGCGATATCATTATGTTGTTTCCTACAACACATTCACATCAAGCAATAAAATACTGTTTCAATAATATTTGACGCACCCTTTTGAGTTGGACGCCTCTACCGGCCACTCTTAACAATAGCTTTTGAGGTTTGAAGCTCGCGCAGCTGGCCCGAAGCTATTATCAGTGTTAATTTTCTCGAAAATAAAATATGTGTGACCTTTAACTTGAGTATCTTCCATGTATTCATAGTATCTTGTAGTTAGTCTTGTCACATACTTGCAGGTATTCACAGGGGATTTACTCAAACAACCTTCAAATTTAATTTGAGCACAGTTCACACACTAGAACTCGCTTTCCCTTCCAATAATCCTGGACTGTGGGAAAGGAAAAACCTTCACAGGTACACTGTCTATGAAACCGTAATACTAGTTTGGTGATTACTTCTCCCAGGAGTAGAATCCACTGGGGACCTGCAACTCCCAAAGTGGTCAGACAGCTACAAGGCCACATGCCCTAGTAGTGACAAACGTAATTCTCATATAGGCGAATACCTGTGGGTGCAATACAGCTTGGTGGGGTAATTTCCAACATCCTGATGCCTTTTGCCAAAAGGAGAGGACTGAAGGAGGTCAGGGAAACACTTGTTGCATCGGGTAGAGTTCAAAATTCCAACCCTTTCTAGTTTAACAGATAGCTAACCTACCATCTAGGAACAGACGCAAGCTCTTAGACACTTGCAAGAGCCAAGGGAAGTTACTGTGCCATGGCATCTGTTCGCACCTCCTACATGCTCCAGACGTACAGCATACCCAGAGTGCATAGTCAAGTATTTGAGAAAGCCAGACATGCCACCTACTTCTGCGATCGCTCACCTAACGCCGACTGAGCTGTTTCCGCCATCTAACTAGACCTCAGGAAATTCAACCTGCACCACCAGTCCCACTTACACCTGCACTGCACAACACTTCCACTCTGTTGAAACGTCGCTCAGGTAGCCTTACATCTGCCATACCTGCCAAACATAAACTTGCTCTAATAAGTCAAGATTTTGTGCCCTACGAGTAGTCACAAGGCCAGTTCTGCATATTGGCAAAGCTCCTGCACCCCGGTAAAATTGAAGTCCCTTAAAAAAGAGAGACCAGCCATCTCTTCAACCAAAAATTAGCAGCCGTCCCACAGAGTCAACCGACCCATGTGAGTAGAAGTTCCCAGTATATCACGTGTCAATATTTTACTGCAAAGAAAACTTGTAATTGTAAGACTGAATTGAATAAATAAAGTGATTATAATTGATTTCTTCATTGCCTTTAATATTTAATCATTCAAAACCACGTCCTCTGATTTTCCCTGTCGTGAGTTACCCTACACTAAGCTCTGTACTTACCTACCCATTATTAGATGGCAAAATGTGTTGAATAGGCACTTACATTTTATCAGTTTATTCAAAAGACGTGTCTCTATGGAAGTAAATTAATATAAATCCCCCAATTTCCCCACAAGAAGTTACTGAAAATGAACTTTACACTAATAATACAAGTCACTTGATATTCAAACAATTTTTGTTGACAACGGGAGGTCAAGTATATATGCTTATGGGCATACAATTTTATTCGCGAAGATGCTGCCCCTTGAGTTAAATAAAAATTACGTTTTAAAATCATATTCATTTTACGCCAGATACAATGAAACACCAAGCTTACGGGGAAAAGCTACCTTTAATCACAAAATAATTAGATCGGTTAACCAAATTTTCAGTTCGGTCCTGTCATTTTTACGAAAACCGACACAAATTCTCAGAAAAAAACCGACCAGTCGGTTTTTTTGCACCAAAGTTAAAACTAACAAATTACTAACAACTTACCAAATAATGACACTTCCAATTATATTACGGTATGTAGCGTATCTGTGGCATTATTTTTACAATATTACTACTTATGTGTTGTAGCGTTAAAATCATCTTAAACAGTTCCCCGAGATAAAGAGGTTATAGTTTCCCAATAAACCATGCATTGCCAATACAGGAATACTGTTTTGTGTCCTATTTTTTTTCATTATGTTAAACATGGTTATATATTCAAATTGTGTACACAGATGTTAGTAACGTAAATTACTTTAATTATAATTTCATAATAACGAAGTATGTAAACAGTTCCCTCGAAAATATTTAGCAAATAAATATGAAACTACGGAGCCAGTGCTACTACACTTGCTCATGCAGTTTTCTCTTTCCAGTGAACTGGTATTGACAAGTTTTGTGCATTGCATGGACACAATACTGTACAGGATCGTTTTTTCTTGTTATGTTTCTCTTCTTGCTCACTGCTTTGTCATTTTCTTCGGCAACACCAATCAATTTAGGTAAATCACTAAGTTTTTTAACAGCTTAATTATAAACCAGCCATGGGCTCGCTTTTGTGTGAGGCTACATATCATTGTCTGTAAGAGTGTAGTTAAAAGAATAATAAAGAATATTTCTTTTATTTTTGCTTCGGGTGAGCATTTTAGCGAGGTGTTATACAGCTTACATTGCTTGTGGCATATATTTGTTTAAGTTCTTTCAGCAGACTTTCTGCTAAATTTGGCAGAATTTAAAAACATTAAGCAGAGAAATATTCATTGGGCAGCGATATATATAATATGGTTTCATAAATCAGATTTTTACATGTCGAAATTCAAAAACTGTTGTAAATTTTTCACTAAGGGAGCGTTTTCACAGTGATAGTAACTACCACGATAGTAGTTATCAGAACAGTGTGTGACAGTAACCGCCATGATAGGGCCTGTTTACATACAGACACGATGAGGCATGCTGTGATAGTTAACCTCAAAAGGGACATTTCCGACAACACTTGTGTAAATATATTGATAGGCCCTACATTGATATATTATTACTTTTACACGGTAATTGATGTCTTTAGATATAGTGAAACAAAACTCAAACATTTGCTTGATATGAAAGCCAATTTGGCAACAGAATTTTTGTGTGCATAAATATTTTTGTAATCTATGTTGCACTCATAAAAATGTGTAACCATGACCTACCCAAACTGAGAACCGACATTTTAAAACAAAACCCAAACCGAACTAAACAGGTGAGAAACGATCAGCCCTATAAATAATAATTCCTTGTTAAAATGTTTTGCTAACATTTTCGAGCAAAACCATTTGCTTTTAAATACAAGTGATGATACGTGCAACTTATTTAAGTGATGCATAATCTTGATAAAATATATACGTTCGCCAAGCACACATTTTCTCTAGGCCGGCATGTGAAGGATAGCCTGCACAGCCGAGACACCAGCTTCCCTTCTTGACGGTATGGGAGGGAGGGAGGGAGGGAGGGAGGGAGGGAGGGAGGGAGGGAGGGAGGGAGGGAGGGAGGGAGGGAGGGAGGGAGGGAGGGAGGGAGGGAGGAGGAAGGAAGGAAGGAAGGAAGGAAGGAAGGAAGGAAGGAAGGAAGGAAGGAAGGAAGGAAGGAAGGAAGGAAGGAAGGAAGGAAGGAAGGAAGGAAGGAAGGAAGGAAGGAAGGAAGGAAGGAAGGAAGGAAGGAAGGAAGGAAGGAAGGAAGGAAGGAAGGAAGGAAGGAAGGAAGGAAGGAAGGAAGGAAGGAAGGAAGGAAGGAAGGAAGGAAGGAAGGAAGGAAGGAAGGAAGGAAGGAAGGAAGGAAGGAAAGGAAGAAGGAAGGAAAGGAAGGAAGGAAGGAAGGAAGGAAGGTGCGTGGCTAAGACAGACAGAAAGAAGGGCGAGAGAGAGGATGCTCGGTCACCATGCTCGTTGCTGTAGGTAAACACTTCCCCTCTCGTCAGGCGTGTAAGGGGAAGTGGCAAGCCAGTCTCGCACCTCGCCACAGTGTCAGACAGACGTGCTGGGAAGGCAGACAGCGTGCCGCAGAGCAATGATAAACAATGGCACACGTGACTTTTTCACATCCAGTTACCAGACATTTGCACAAACAACCAGTTTAAAAATGATAGTTGCCGGAAACATTAGGTGAAGGGACCCAAAATATTCTTTGAATGACACACCATGCGATAAACGATACAAGCAGTTTAAGTGAACATTATTTACATAGGAATTTCGCTGGGACAATAAAATATTGTTGACGGATGAGGTTTATCGATACATGCAATAATTTTACATTGAGAGTCAACTGTATGTAATTTTCAGTGTAAGGTTTCCAACAAGGTTGAAATTTTTAGCCAATCAGAGAGAGCAGGTGGAGTGTGGAACTGACAATAGTTTAGTTTTCTTTTTTTGTTTTGACAGTCAGCAATAATGCCACTGAATAAGAGCAGAGTAAATAGTAAATGAAAACTGCGAAAATGAGGTCTACTAATGCTACAACAGCATTATGTGGAAATTATAGTAATAGAATGTTTATTTAACACAAAAATCCAACTACCACAACAGAACAACTTGGCTCTGTGCATTAATGGATATTGCAGGAGCTGTGAGTGAAGTCTATTCTGGAATCACAGTTGCAGAAGTAAAATACTACAAAATGCACTTGTGTTTACCTGTGTGACAGCAAGTATTGTGTGACAGGTTATTCGACACAAAACTTCATACCTGCTTGCATGCCGGCTCTGATATAGTCCATTCATAGTTACTTCCAACGTCCCTGAAGCTAACGTTCTACTTTCAAGATATTCCTCCGCTTCATGCAAACACAGCCTAATCAATTCTAGAACATTACACCAAAGGGACAGTCTACCATACTCATGCGCACTCACATTAATAACACTTTCCATAAGAACTAGATCTGACTAGGCATTACCAACACACCTATATCTTCCCATTTTTGTTAGTATTAATTATAAATTATAAATTTTAATTATATTATACCTATAGTTTATAAGTTCAAAGTGACAAAAAATTAAATATTTTTATGCTATCAAAAGAAAAAAATGCATGTGATAAGGACATATTTAGGAAACAACCAAGCACGACATACACGAGGTGATTTTTCAAAAGTTTGATTCAAAAAGCGCGAAGAAACTGCGAACAGACTATAGCAAGTATCATAGATACTTCTCTGGAACTTGTGTGAAACACTGTATCATGACATAGAGGCTTAAAATACATGCATTAAGCTTGCAACAGTTGTTGAGTTATAAGCCTGAGTGGTTGGGAGTAGCAAGTTCACCTGGGCATAGGCTATGACGAGCTGGGCGAGAGTCTTCTTGTCGCCGGGGTTGGTACGTAGCAACTCCTCTAGGCTGCGGGCAGCGACGGCTGCCTCACCCCCACGCAGGTGGAAGTCTGCTGCCTGCCGCCACATCGCACTCAGGTCCCCTGCACTCACCTGCACAAACCATGTTGCCTCTACACACCATTCTAAACATCTATCAAAATACATTCCTTATTAATAACAATAATAATAATTATTTATTTGAATGCTTATTGAGCCACCCAACAGTAGAAACCAATTACTGGGTGGCACATACATAAAAGACATTGACAATACAATACATTGACAGGAAAAATACAAAAACACAATAACACAAGGGGGGGGGGGGGGGGACCGCAGATATCGGCTAAGGAAAACAATTCTAATGTATATACAAACGTAAAATATATCTCCCGGGACGGGGGATGAAGAAACAGTCTGGAAATGCTTAGAGAGGATTTACACTACAGTAATGTTTATATAAAACCTTAAAGGTTATCTTTCTGCCACAAAATGGGCCAAAATTTATAAAATACTTGTTAAAATTAACTACACACCTATTTGTAAGATCATGGTCATGACTAAGCCCAACAAAAATGTGGGATGTTCTGTGGATATATTGAGGTGCTTTTAAACGTATTTTCTTATTAATTGCTAAACTAACAGTATTAATAAGAAAGGCATTCACTAAAAAAAGAGCATCTAAAATTTAACACCTCTCTGTGTGTGTGTGTGTGTCTATATATATATATATATATATATATATATATATATATATATATATATATATATATATATATATATATATATATATATATATATATATATGTGACGACTTGCATATTAAGTAACTCAATGTCTGCTGTAAAAAAAAACTTGATTCAAGTGACGAGTCAATCTTTGTTAACTCAACTCGATTTTTCAAGACTCGACCCATCACTACCTACTGTATTTCATCTCACAATAATCATCATCGCACAACTTTTTTTAATGTTTGAAAGTTGTGGTCTTTTTAGCACTGCAGCTGAGCCAGAACATATAAAAGAAGCCCTACTCCAGTTCCTCTCCCACTGACAGTAAGAATGTACAATGATTGTTGAGGTTTGTTTAATATAAACAAATTCAGAGTAAAACTGTACCAAAGCTCAATGCATGAAATAATAAACCAATGTAAAGAAGATATAAATTTAGTGACTGAGTTTGGTTTTTCCCAAAATCTGGCACTTCCTAAGCTGAATGTTACCACTCACTTCTACAAACTTTTAATTTAGTTGTATGTTTCCAACATTCCTATGCATAACGATTGTATCAGTGCACTGTATTGGTATTTGGAAAACAAGAGAAAGAAAAATGTAAATGCTGTTTATGTTTTACCATTTTATTTACAGTGTTAGTACTGCAAATGTTAAATATGTAATAATGTATGTTTCGAGAATCATGTGAGGGCAAAATAACCTAAAAATGGTCTGGTTTTGTTGATGGCTCTTTAATGTGTTGAACATTGAAGTACACTATACTTTTCCAGTGAGGGGACAAATTGAAGTGGTTCACATCCACTGACAAGTTCGAAACTATCAGAGGACGATGAAATTGATTTTGTCCTCTCACAAAGGGTGCATGCAAATTTTACCCTATACAGAGGCTATCTGCCTCCCCCAGACAGCTGAGATAGGGGGATGAAAGGATGCCGCACTGGTTACTAGGCCACAGCTCCCCTTCTTGCCAGGGATGAAAGAGGAGGAAGATCAAATGCTCGGCTGTTTTACTACACAACCAGCTACCTTCCCATCAGCCATGTAAGGGAAGGAAGCAATATTGCACTTGACCTTGAAAAGTAATAGTAGAGCACAACTAAAGATAGCTGTTTAGAGAACACACAGGATACACTTTTAAGAATAATAAAAGACGAGCTTTAGATATGCCCGAACTTACTGCGACGCCATCTTGAAATCCACCGATACTTCTTTGTGGAGACTAGGACTTCTTGTATATCCCTCAGTGAAATGGTGAACATAGGTCCAAGCATAATTACAGGTTTTTCCGTTAAAAATACATAAAAATAGTCTAGTGTGTGAACAAAGTGCTTCTTTCTCATAACAGCCGAGCAACAGTCAACAGAAGGGAAGAACAGCATATTGGATGCTGCATTGTAGATACAATGGGTGCCAAGTGCGAATGGGGAAATAATTAAATTTTGAATGGGGAAATAATTAAAATTCGACATGTACATATCGAAAATAAGCACTGTCGAATATTTTCTGTCAACTATCTAACCAAAGATTCTCGTAGTAGTCGCCCCTCCCTCTTTCTACAAATTTTCCAGGAAATATTTTGTATAATTCTGATGCACAACGGCCTATGGAAGGTAACATGTGAACCTTAGTTACGTGACAACCCTTGAATGAAAGGAGGTTGCCATGATCAATTATAGTTTTGTTCATGCGGCAGTGACACAAGAATTAGAAAAGTAGTGACCTTTATTGTTTGGCCGAAGGACGGTCAGTATAGAGAGCAGGGCAAGTGGCCTTTCTACGAGGTACAAAATCAAACATTAGTTTCACAGTGTGTCGTCGTGGCGTACACACTGCCACAGGTTTACCTTTCTGGATGGTGGCCCAGTTGTGGTGGCTGTGGATGCTGCTACCTGGGGTTGCTGTGGAGACATTGCTAGGTGGAGCCCGGGATGGGCTGCTGTTGACTGTCCGGTTGCCCCCAAACCAAGGGTTGATGATACCCAGAGGGATGTCCCCCCTCTGCGGACGGCTTCAACTATTGGCTGTAGGGAACCGGTGGTCTTGATGAGCAGCGGAAAGAGGTGCTGGGGTGGAACTAGGAGGCGAGGCCTCTTCAGTGGGCGAGTGGAGTGAGCTCTGCCCTGCGGGGATGTGCTGCAGAGTGCAGTCTGAGGAGTTGGGTTACAATTCAGGTTACTTTTAGAGGCATTTTCTGCCCTCCTCAAAATCTGTGCTGAGCACCACCCTTCCGGGTGTACGGCATGGGAAAGATACAACTACCAGCCTCGAGGGGGTTGTGAAGCGGGCGATTGCGTACTTCCAAGGCCGCAGCCACACAGACAAGAGTTATACCCAGTGTTCCAGAACCAACTCTTAGTCCCTTTCTGCTCAGTTCAGAGCGGTGGGTGGAGTATAGGTCAGCCTGACTGGCTAGCCACCTAGTGGAGGTCTTGCTAATGGTGGTGGCTCTACTGTACTATACCCAGAGGGAGGCACAGTACAGATGGCATTCTTATGGTTGTGTAGTTGCTATGCTTTGAAAAAGCGTGCTCTACGGAATCACTCTGATTGGCTGGTTTTTAGGTAGGGCTAACACAGTTACACTAAGCAATTAGTGTTCAGAAGCAGTTTAACAACATTGATATATTCCAAGAGAATATACACGCTGGTCTGTACTACCTCCTAAACTAACCTTGAGTTGAATCTGTATTAACCTACGCACCGCCAGGTAAAGAAAACCTGGTTCTGATCTGATTAGGGTGATTACAGGTAGGTAGTTAATTACAACTGGCCCTACCTAATCTGCTCTGTTGTCCTGAAGGAACAGTTAGTGACCCCTACAAAAGGGGTAGAGGTAAATTATTGCTGTTACCAGAAGGTAAGGCGAATGTGTGGTTGTCCTAAAGGGACCATCAACGACCACTAATTGAGGGGGTAGTGGTGGTTGCCATTTACAGAGGGGATAAGGCTGAGGTTGCATGTGTCTTCAGGAGCTGATGGTGGTGAGTCTCCAGAAGGTCTGTGAGGGCGTTGTCGCAGTTGCTGAAGAAGCTTCTGGTAGAGAATACTGCGGTAGTAGGCTTCTTACGGGCTAAGGGCGAGCGGTGGAAGAAGCAGGGCATACTCGAGAGCAAGCTGCTGGTGGCTTCCTCATACAAGTACTGAGATGTGGAGGAAAAACAGACTACCATTTTCAGGCCACACATGGGCTTATATTCTGCTTCACCGCTGGTCCTTCCGACGACGGTGAGGGGGGTGATAAGCTCTGCCCCTTGGGTTGCTTGCTGAAGTCGCCTGCTAGCGTATTCTGCTGGGGAAGATTCTGCTGACGCAAGGGGCTTCATCCCTTGGTACTGGTGACGCCATCCCTTGGCATGCCATAGAACTAAGTAAATTTTGGTGGCGGGCTCAGTGGCTCAGCCGATAGTACAGTCTTCCTTCGGGGGAGTTGATGTGACATCTGCGGATGGAGTGAGATTGAACAGTATAAGTTGGACTAATGTGTCTGTAATATCACTCTTTGTTGTAAGGGCGTATCCTGTAGGCCTGTGATCAGCCTCTTCTAGTACTGTTTGCAACTTGCTTTTGTCGAAATGAAACTACATTCAGATGTGGCGAAGTTGAGTGTGGGTTATCATTGTGCAGTGCGTCATGTGCCAATACAATGGAAACTCTATCCACCAAACTGACATAAAAATTCTATAGATGCAGACATTCTGTAAATGTGGACTAGATATATTAGTCAAATAAAAAAAACCCAACCTCATTAAACTTTATATTGAACACATTGATATGCATAAGTTGGGTTTTTGTCAAGTTTAACTAAAAGAAAACAATACAAATATGAATATTAAAGAATACATTCTAATACAGTAGAACCTTCTTATAAAGTTCTCAAGGGAAACAAGAAGTGTTGACCTTATATATATATATAAACAACAAACAAACCACTCTAAATTTTTTTAGGTACTTGCACTCCAAACTAAATAAAAACCGTATTTAAACATCTCTTTTGTAACCCCGTGCAAAGAAATGGCTGCCGACATAGTGGAAGTATTATCCATAGAGCAACTAACAACAGTTGCAGTTACTAGCTAAGAAATAGAAATATCTTGAATATTCTGATCAATAAAGTGCAGTGAATAAGGTTTCCTTAATTTTGCGTTGCCTTTTGTTAACTTTCCAGGCATATTTATTAGAGTTACATTTATAGATAATGCATTCGTAATTTTCAAATGGAAAATTTGGGAATGTTGTTGGCAATGCCACATTACGAATCAGTATCTCTAAAATATAGCACCGCTGTTTCTTGTGGTTGCTCTGCTGATCGTTACTAACATGGCTGCCACCGTAAACATTGCAATTGCTTGCTGAACATCTAATAAAACTTCTACAGTACATATTTAATATAGATTGTTCATGGTAAAGTGAGCACTTTTGAGGCACTGGTTATTTTTTCCTTTCTGCCATATTTTATTTTTTAACCACATTTTAATCATAAATATTGCCATGCAAGTAATAAACACAGAGTATGTATTCCACAGGACTTGAAAGTAAATGTCTAAGGCCACAATAAAATATATTTATTGACTATTATTCCAAATGAGAGGACTTTCAAAAGTGCTCACTTTACCGTGAATGATCTATACACATATATACTCTTTTTCCACATATTTGATTTTTTTTTGTATGTCGTGCTCTCTAAATATATTATGTGTAGTCTGAGACATCTATGGTTATTTTTACAATTTTCTGTTACTAAGTGTAACACTGTGACGAAATAAACAACAGGTTATTTCGGAAGTGGTAAATTATATAAATATGACTAAACGCATGGCTGTGAGACATGCAAAAAACAATGTGTGTTCAAATTTGATCTTATTTGTGTTATCTATTAGTTACTTGTGCATGTGTACATAATGGACTGTATACTGACTTTGTATACCATGGTGAGTACAGCTGATATTTAGGCCATGTTTCAACTTGAAAATGTGCTTTCACTTACCACTCTCATTTCTGGCACACTCTAGCGAACTTTAGCGAATTGACACTTGTGCACTCTGTAAGCCTTCGGCATTATTTCTCTGACAGAAAACGTAATAAATAGCAAAAAATAAAATATAGCTGGCCTTTCACTTTCCTCGAAGATATGTATAGTTTTTTATGAAATAGTAACTTATTTTGCGTGATCAAAAACTGTTATGAACAAAACACAGTATGTAATAATATGAACACAATTAAATTAAACCTGAACATAATAACATAATTTGTTATGTTCCATATAAAATGCAGAATATTGTTAGTATTACATACACATTTCACAATCGCAATGATTAATTTAGTATATAAAATATTTCTTACACTGCCGTAGAAAAAAAGTCTGGACGTTTGAGGTTAGACTTGAAAACAGTATGGCTCATGGCTGCCAGAGAGGGTGCAAGAGTGAGTAGCGAGTGTACATCATCGTTCACTCTCCCTCAAGAGTGGGTGAAAAAATTATCTCTCCGTGAGTTGGGGCACTGCCTTGAACTTTTTTGTTAATACTTGTTGTTTAATGACCTGAGAATGTAATTTTCAGCGACGATACAGACACTTTTGTTTGATCAATACGGTAAAAATTAAATTTTGAGTTAGGCAAAAACAGAATTTTGGCATTATTTACATAGGAATTTTGTTGGGATGACAGAAAATTTTCTGTGGACACGAACTTTCGATCCATCCGTGTTCGATAGATTGAGTTTCCACTGTATGTGTGGCAATTATGCAATGAAATCCAGCATTATACATCTTTGGTTCTGACTAGTTTGGTGACTAACGCTGCAAAAACCAAACATACATAATTACAGTATTGAACTTGAGCATGACCATCGACATGTATCTGCTGACACTCCAAAGTTTCACAACCACCACAACTGTAATATTCTGCGACACCCACCTTGTTCTTCCTGTACCAATCCACAGCATCCTTCAGAACTTTTGATGCTCCTTCACGATTCTTATCTGCCAGGTACAGAGTCACTAGAGCACTGATGATTCCTGGCTTGAAAGTAGCCTCCCCCAAGTTCTCAAGTAATTTACAGGACTTCTTCCTATCTCCCTGCGAAACAAAAAACCAACTGATTAGCATGCATGTGTTTTTACTACTGTTATTTATGTCATCATGTTCACCTGTAGTCTGCCGACTGTAACCACTAAGAAGGAACATGTTTAAACATGCTTTAGAAATTTCAAATATGTATGATTTTGAAGACCAATATATCAGAAACTGTGTACAGAGTGAGTACTTTTGAGCCTCTAGTTACTTTTTTTTCTATCAGCCATTTTGTATCGTTCCAATAATTTTTGAAATAAATATTGCCATCTAAAAAGTGCTCACATTACCGTGAATAGCCATAGCACAAGTACAATAGCTCCATATGCATGTATACATGCACACAAAGCCAAACACAGCTTTGTGTTTGTGGTGGGTGCAGTCGCAAGACAATAAAAATTTTTTTTATCCTAGCCCCAACATAGAAACATACTGATTGAGAATTACAAACTGAACAATTTTCTTATGTAATGAAGCTTTTTAAGCACCCGTTACAATGATAGATATCAAAATACGTAAAAAGGATAGAAACAATGTAACTCTGAAAAGGGTGATGATTGAGGGTTGAAACCTCTGCTACCAAATTTATTCAAAGCCTAGTGTTGAATGAGTGTAGTAGCTGTAATCCTGACATTGCTGGGAGGCCGAACATATGTCCCTCTGCGGGCTCTGGCACAGGTCTGGTTCACCATGTTGTATAAATAAGGTTACTGAGAGGAAAGCATGTGTGTGTTCTCTCTGGCCGGTGACTTGGGGATTACAACCCCTATAAAAAACTTAACGTTCAATGTTCTGCAATAGCAGATCAGGCTTTTGTGACGGAGATGGAAAGAAAATTCAAATACATGGTGGACGGCACACAGATTACTATTCGACCCTTAGGGAGTAAAATATGATAGTTATTGTCACGATAAATATTAAATAAATAATAAATATTGCCAATGCCCCACTCAGACTTGTGTCAGCTATTTATCCTGCTGTGGCCGCCTGTTGCGGAAAAATAAGAGTGGCTTCTGCTTGGGCCTCCTACGTGATGCACAGCTGGGAAACAAAATGTGTGAAATTGAGCTAACGGGTTTAAAAAGCTGGGCACTTCAACATTCAGCAGACTGCTAAGATTGGCAAAACGAGTGTTTTGGCAATGAAATTAACTATCAAAAAATGCATACGATCCAACCAAGTACATTGATATAGAGAAAGAACATGGAAAAGAATTTTTTCAAATGACATGTCAATGCAGTTATTTTCGATATAGACACTTTGTAACAAATTTTTTCTTCTTCAATGTCTCTTAGGTTGTGTTTCTTGATGAGCCTCGACAAAATTCAACATGTGATTAGTAAAAAGCTTTTGATAAATTTACACAATCAGTTAGGCAGGAGGTTTCTTGAAACACTTCTACACAATTCCACAAAAAATTGTTAAAAATTCAATATGATTAAAATTGACTAAGTTTACTTTAAAATGTAAAAAAGTGCAAATTGATTCTACACAATACAAAGAAAATTATTCACAGTTTTCTTGCTGTGATTCTATATAAAACAAAGTGTATGTTGTAAGCTTTAAAGTTTCTCGAAATGTGACAACATACTTAGAAATTATTACGTTTCTGTCCATTTTCCTTTCAACAAGAATTACACAGCATCTCCAATGTTTTCACACACGCGACGTCTTCTCATCACTCAATATAAAACACACGGCACTGTGTCCAAAGTGTTCACATAAAATTTATAAATAGCAATTAACGGCCCATTACTTCAATGGCATGTTACGTAATTAGGAGGGTAAGAGAAGATGATACTGCTGTGCAAAAAGGCAAGTTGCATAAGAAACATTTGCTTGATGTGAGCATTGCGCTAGGTAAGCGTCCAGAAAATGTTTGTAATTAGATAACTGCACTGTTCATTAACACACATATGTAGGCGGTATGTGATAAGGGGTAGTTGGCAAAAAGAGATACCGTAAATGCTGCTATCAGTTTTAAGTTTATTAGTGCGGGACACTATCACTCACAGCTTTTGGCTTCTCTTCGTCATTGGTGGTCGCCCCCACTTACATGGAGCTGCATACCCTAGGTTCGGCCAGGTGAAGCGTACAGGTGGCTGCCAGGGCACCTCGCGGTACTGGCCCAGCACCAAGCTAGCCTGGCAGGCACGGGGCGGCTGTACACAGAAAGGAAGATCAGCTGCGGTGGAGTGGCAATCCCCAGCAACGGTCAGAAATGGTCAAGAACTGACCTCTAGATGCTGGGGGACGTGATGCGGCTGCGTCATCATACTCCTCGGTGGTCTGGGTCACAGTTAGAGGTAGATTGGAGATTGCATCGCCTACCCGGGCGGTTCTGTTGTTCCTTGTGTCGGGTGGCACCATCACCATCATCAAGGGGAGTCGGTAGGCTACATGACCCTCCCCTCTCAGTCTTTTGGTCCTTTGTAGCTGGGGTTGGGGCTGGAGCTGAGGTTAAGGCAGCAACCTCCGTCTCGATAGCTTGGTTGGGCGGTCCCCTCTCGTCACCCAAAGTTGGTGACCTGGGTAGCTGACTGCATTGTTGGCGAGAGTGGTGGTTATGCTGGTGTTACCAGCCCCTCAGATGCAGTTGCCAGAGCCGAGGTTCGGAGACAGACCTCGGACTCAACGGCAGGTACACTGTATATCTTCTTCTTCTTTTTTGTCCGTCGGACTCGGTGGTGGCTGTGAGAATGGCCATGGCGTCGGGCGACTCTGTAGTCTGGAAGACTGACTAGTTTGTAGCCGTGAAAATGTCAGTGGTGCTGGGCAGGGTTGCCGTGAAAATGGCAGTGGTGCTGGGTGAGGCGGGAGCTTGGTGATGACCTTCCTTCATCCAGGAAGAGTGGCCATGAGAACGGCAGTGACATCGGGTGATGTCTCAACCACATCAGTCGTGTGGAGCAGTGGAGGGCCCTCTTTGCCTGCTCCTCCAATAGGAGATGCCTGAGTCAGAAGCTGGTTAGTGATCTCCGTCTCGACAGCACCTATCGGTGGTCCTTCACGTTCATGGAGTCGGGTCTGGGGGTTGTCTTCGGCGCATAGTGGCGCCAGGAACTTGACGTTGGTGGCCTCTGTGTTGAGTGATGACTGGACCAGTAGGGTGGCCTTGAGAAAGGCCCCATGTGGGCTGGCAGTTATTGCAGGTGCCTCACTCAAGGGAAGCAATGTTTCAGCAGTGGCTACGACAATGTCCGGCGCTGCAGTCTTCTCGCTGAGGTGGCTCGCTGGAGCCAGTGGTAAGGGCATTGTTCGTCAAGATGATGGCTTCTGGAGCATTGTCATTTCGACGGAACTGACGTCTGAGTTCTATTGGAGATGGAGCTTGGATGATGCCAACTGGGGCGTGGTTCTCTATCCAGCAGACTTCGCCAAGACAACTCGCTTGTGCTGGGCGTCCACCTCCTGGGTCGGTTGGTGAACTTCCTCCAGATTTCTGACTGAGTAGTGGACATCGTCTGTTCACACTCTTTGGATAGAGGTTTAGGGAATTCCACCAGTGTAGGCATGGAGTAGGTGGTTCCCTGGCTAGATATATTCTCACCAGTGCGCTCCTTAGGCTACGGTGTCCGTTCTTCCTACGAAGTGGCATTGATAGCAGGCTCTTCCATGTTGTCCAGCATTTCGGAGGTAACTGATGCGGGGTAGTGTACTTCAGAATTGGGGTGTTTTTGGGGTAGGGCTTCATTTGTCCCCTAGTGGCTTTGCGGATGCGCTCTCGATGATCCTCAGTCCAGTGCATGTTCTCTTAATGTCTGATAAACTTTTGGGGGCCTTTCCACTTTCCGGCGAGTCCCACGCTGAAATTATTGGTGCCTAGACTTAAGGGGTGGCTGCGGAGTAAGATGACTTCACCCATTTCAAAGGCTCGTATGCCAATCCGTGGCGGCTGATACTTCTAAGCAATGTACGCCTCTTGACTGTCCCTTGCTTTCTATATTCAGGCAAGGGTGGCTACACGAATATCTTCGGCTGCGGTTGGCTCGTGCTCCCACTGCCAGTCCCCTGGGTGCCATAGTGTCTGGCCCAATTGGAGTTGACAGGGGTTGGAGTTAGTGACCTCATTCGTGCGTCCTATGAGAGCGAATAGTATTCTGTGAATGCAGCGATCCCAGTGCTTCTGGACCTCCCCCACACTGAGTCGGACGCTTTTCTTGAGCTTCTGGTTCCTTCACTCAGTGCGATTGGATTGCAAGTGATATGGTGGAGTTGTCCAGGTCTCCGCTCCCCATTCTTGGCAGGCAAGCAGCCACTTCTTGCTAGAAAACTATCTCCTGTTGTCAATGAGTATGCTCTATGGATAGCCCCATCACGAGAAAATTTCATTGTTGAATTTCCCTATGATATGGTGGGTCTCTTGACTGGGCAGCAGGAAGACTTCCACCCAGCCAGAGAATAGGTCCGTCATTACCAACAGGTACGTGTTTCCCTTGGTACTGTGGAGATAAGGTTCAATCAAATCGGCGGCTGTGTTCATGAGGTGTGCGGTCTGCGAGGTTTTGCAGCACATGGGAGAATCAGAAGTCAAGCAAAACTCTTATAAAGTGTTACATGTTTAGTTTTTTTGTTTTTAACCAAAATGCTGTTTTAATATTCTATACTTCTCTTCCTGAATTGAATAATAAAAAAAAAAGAAAAATGTAGCAAAGTGAATTTTCACAGAGTAGGCATAAAATGGCTGAGACAGTTTGTATTTTACTTAATCACATAACTTCTGGTTAGTAAGTTCATGCTAAATAATTTGAGAAATGGCCTGAATGAAGAAGCAGGTACACACCCCGCAGCATTGGGCATTCCTGGCCAGAAGGATGACTACATATCCATCGAAAAAAAAAAAAGAGAGAGAGAGAGAGAGAGAAGAGAGAGAGAGAGAGAGAGGGAGGGGGGGAGAGGGAGAGGGAGAGGGAGGGAGAGGGAGAGGGAGAGGAGAGGAGAGAGGAGAGAGAGAGAGAGAGAGAGAGAGAGAGAGAGAGAGAGAGAGAGAGAGAGCGCTAAAAATACAAAGAACAAAATGAGACTTGTAAATGGGGCTACAAACCAAACTTGCCAAAAGTGGCAAATCAAAGACTTTAACAAGAAATCATGGAGATTTTTTTGAGACCAGTGAAAGAAAGTAATATCATGACATGTTTTAGGTGAACAAAAAGGAAGTCGTCGCACCCGGAAGTGGTCATAGCCGAGATATTGATTCAGGAAGTTGGAGTAATAATCAATATACAACATGATGCAATAATTTGTCTTAAATGTCTACGAAATAATTTCTGTTAAAACTAACTCCCATAGTATAGCAATAGAACAATAATATTGTAAATATAAGCAAAATATTTTATGAATGTAAATTTATAATTAAATTGTCGTTTATTTTGACAATGCAAATTATTGACAATAACCATTAATGACACACGCACATGCGCGCACACACACACACTCTCTCTCTCTCTCTCTCTCTCTCTTTCTGCTAAAATAAAAGTTTTAACCAAATTTCAGACGACAAAAATTAATGACTCAATAAATTAATTACAGCAATGACAAATTTACGCTGACTGAAACAAAATTTTAACACAATTTCAACACATAAAATAGTATATCAGAATCACCGAAGAAATACTTGAGTAACACACTGGGTCACAGGAACAGGGACTATCAAAGTCGAAATTACTAAAATATTCCTAGAAAAGGAATACAAATAGCAAAAGTTACAAAGAAAACAAAAAGTAGCAGGTGTCATGGAAGATGGCACAGTATGCCTTGTTTCTACAGCAAATTGTGCAGCAGTGGTCATGTTGGCGGACATCCCTGCTACCGTCCCCCAGATGTAGCACGTGTTGATGTAAGTTAAGGTTTACCAGGTGCCTGGGTGGTCTGCATCGGGATGGCTACGGTAGTGCCGGCAGATGTTGATGCACAACTCCTTCGGGATCCAGATTCTCCACTTAGCACCAGGCTGATTGTTGCACGACCAAACAAATTCGTAGCGTGAATCGTTGTGGATGCTTTCATAGGAGTTCCTTTACATCAGGATCTTGCTGTTGATGTAGCTCAATCTGGCTTTGGCTTATCCTGAGATGGAGAAGCCTGAGTTCTTCTTCGGAGATGCTTTATGGAGATTGAGGGGGCAAGATCTGGCTTGGCCTCGTCTTTCAGGTCTGGCTGTCGCAACAAGGCATTGGGAAGGTTATCGTCCTCGTCTAGGCAGTGTTGGACTGAAATCAAACTCTGAGGGAAAGAGGTCACATCTTCCAAGCTTGACCTTGTTCCCAACACTCCCCACATCCCTCCGGAGCCACTTGAGAGCTTTACTGTTGGTTCTCAAAATGAAATGAGTTCCCTCCAGGTAGTAGCTGTATTTCCGGATAGCCCAAATGACTGCGAGGCATTCTTGCTCATTTATGTGGTAATTGTGCTTCGTGTCATTGAGCCTGATGCTGATGTACACTATGACTAGGGGTCGGCTTCTGTTTCTTCCTGGTACAAGACGGTGCCAAGACCATTTTGGCAAATGTTGGTCTGCAGGATCAGGGGTCCTTCTTGTGGCACATTATGATGCTTGATGTTTTGGACGCTGTTCTTGAGAGCTTGGAAGGCAGTGTGATACTCAGGTCCCAGTCACCAACGGGCTTTCTTCTCTAGTAGCGGATGAAGTGGTGTCGTGAGGTTGGCGATATTGGGCACAAAGTCTCGGAGCCAGTTGCACGGTACATGGAAGTGATGAAGCTGCTTCTTGGTGTGGGGTTCCTCAGCTTCCTGGATAGCCCAGATTGACTTGTCCTGGGGGTAGTTGCCTTCGGTTGAAACTATGTGATCCAGGTACTGAGGACTTTACGAAGTGGCGCTTCAAAATTTTCGCCATTATACCATGGAGTTCCAAACATTCCAATACTCGTTGCAAATAAACAAGGTGTTCATCCCAGGATCTGAACTAGATGAACACGTCGTCAAGGTAGGCAAAGCAAAATTGTCCAAGATTTCAGCCAACATTAACCGTTGAAATGTAGCAGGAGCGTTCTTAAGTCCGAAGGGCACGACCCTAAACTGGAGTGTTTCTCCTTATGGTGAGGTGAACGCTGTGTATTTCCAGCTGTCGGGGTGCACAGCGATTTGCCAATATCCAGACTGCATGTCCAATGTGCTGAAGACTTTTGCCTTGCCTATGTCTCACAAAGTGTGCACCAGGTCGAGGGCTGGTGAAGGAATCGGACCTGTGACATCATTTAAAACCTTATAGTTCACATAGAACCTTAGCTGTCCATCCTTCTTTGGCACTAATACAACGTGGGAGTTGTATAGGGAGTCTTATGGCTCAATGATCCCTTGTTGTTTTATGTCTTTGAGTTGGTCCATAATGAGTAGGTATTGCCTGGCGGAAACCTCAAAATGTCTGCTGTATATTGGTGCAGTCATGCTTAGCAGTATCTCATCCTGGATGGTTTTTGTCTGATGAAGCGTTCCTCTGGATCCAAAAGCACAGACATGTTAGTCAAGGGCTTTTTTCAACTGGCAGAACTCATCTTCAGTGAGTTCATGGTTGATTTCTTCTCCGCAGTGGGCTTGCTGCTTCAAGGTGCCGGAACTGCGTTCCCAGTTTGCGATTGCATGGTGGTTGTCACCCAGGTATACTTTCCATTGCCTGTGGTCCATTATGCATTGCTGCTACTTGAGCCAAAGGTGGCCTAGTATACGTTCTTCCTGGATGTCAGGTGACATGATGAAATCCACTCTGCTAGGATCTTGATCTTGCGTAGTTCAACAATAAGTGTCGTTCGACCATCAACAGTGAGAGTGAATTCCGGTTTGGCCATTCTCACAGTTTTAATCTGCAGATGTAGTGATGCCCTTTGTTCTTCCGTGAGGATCTCTCTTCGGGCAAAGTTCCCAGAAGCAGCAGAGTCGAGCAGCACTAATACGTTTCTCCCATTGACTTGAACTTTGATGTGAGGGGCTTCGGGTACCTCAGTCTCTTTGTCTAAGAGCTTAACAGTTTGCCCTTCTGGTCCGACAGTCACCACTTTTGACCCGCTGGTAGTGGCATTTCAATTTTGCGGAAAGCTTTTGTTGCTTGTAGCAGGTTGGGTGGTATGTGGCGTACTTGTTGCGCCCCCTTCTTCCCCATGTGTTTGTCTTGGGCTGGCCGCTGAAACCAGTCCTCCTCGAAATGGTATGCAGGCAAAACCAACATTTCGGCAGGCGGGGAGTGGGTGGTGAGGATGGCAGCATCTTCAGTCGGAGTTCAGACGGTTTGCCTGACTTCCTTTGCTTGCTTGACTTCAGGAGGTTGAGGATAACTTGAGCTTTAAAATTGTACTCCGCTTCCTGCGCTTGGTCTACAAGGTCTCTCCCCTGTGAGTGGTTTGGGGATGAGTAGAATGTTTCTTAGTTTGGGTAACACCAGGCCGGTTACCTGCCGCACACAACTTTCCTCATCTCCATCTGGGAAAATACGCCGATACATATGTACCTTGCAGCAGACAAAAATTTCTACTTCCTCATCTGGTGTCTGGGTGCAGCTGTAGAATTCTGTAATGAGGAATGCCAGTATCTCTTCGCCAGTGAATTGTTGCGAGTCAGCTACTGAGTTGGCTCCACTCAGAAACGAATTACCCAAATTTTTGCCACCATTCGAGGGCTTTGCCCTTAAGTCTGGATTGTGCTCGTGACACCCACTGTTTTTCCGGCACTTAGTGCGTGCAAAATTCCCATTCACATTCGGCCGTAAACACTAGTGGTTCCTCGAAAGAACATCCCGCAAACTCTGGTAATTGGGGCTCTCCCGTGCATCTAGCAGTGTTGGATTGGGAGGCTGGCCCTGGTTTGTGTGGTCTGTAATCAGCGGCACCCAGACAGACTTCGCATTGATAAACCATTCTTGGTCAGGTAATACGCTTTTGCGGCCATCCAATGCATCCACGGTAGTACGTCTCTCCACATATTATGCAGCGCACTGTGCGGGTGCAGAGCCCTGGGCAGGTAATCCAGTTGCAAAGTGCGGTCTGACAGTTTCCACATTCTTCACATTTATATTTGAGGCCATCAGTATAATGTGTTTCATCTGCCCAGTCTAGGCAGGTATAGTGGAACCATAGTTGACAGTGGGCGCACTGAATTCTGTGTATCCCATGCTGGAGCAATTTGGATTGGAACAGCGGCTGTGTTCAGTTGAGCTCGTGCTCGCTCAAGTCGGTTGTTGACATTATGGTTGTGGATTGAGCACCATTGGGTGTTTAAGAGGGCTCTTTGAAGTCAGTGCTTGGTTTGGTTGGGTCTGGCTGACCTGATCAAACTGCCTAGTCGTTACTATTACAGTCGGGCCCCACGTTGGGCACCAGAAAATTTCCTTACTAACGCTTTGATGCAAGACACCTGTAGGGCAATAGTGACGGGACTACAAGAGGGAGTTTTTGGTTTGGGTGCTAGATCAGCCGCACCCTCTGGCAGGGGTTAAGTTTTTACGTCAGTCTCTATGTGGCACTGGTGCACATCCAGTGTAGAGGAATGGCCTGGTAGCTTTTCATCAAGTCACAAAGTCGGACTCTGTGAGAGTGGCCTTGCATTTCAGAGGATTCACTCAAAGTGGTACACCTGGGCGACGTGTAACCTGAGAATGGGGTTTGGCCAGAAACGAGTCTGGCTGGCTAGGCAATTTTACGGGCTGTGGCTCAAAGGTTGTTGCTATCGGTTGGTTAGGTTCCATTGGTCCTGACCCTCCATAATAAGTGTTGGCGAGATCCAAGGACTGGTCCTGTCCGTTGATGTAGGCTGTTAGCAAAGGGTGTGTTTCGTCGCTCAAGCAGATGGATTCCTTGAAGAGGTCCTTTGGAATCTTTGGAGTGACTGGAATCTGTAGATGGTGCAACACCTGGGCTTAATCTTTGGGATAGAGAAGCACGATCATAGAGATGTGGAAGGGGGGGGGTAAGCTCCTGCACGTGCCCAGAGGCAGTTAGCACCAATCTGACTTTCTCTCTAATACCCCTACGATGGGAGGACATCTGGACAGAATAATACTCTCACATCAGTGAAATAACCGTAGGTGACGTACTGCCCTATTGGATGTTCTGCAACATACAGCATCTGCCGACCCAAGTAGTCTCCCTATCTAAACACTCGGTGTCGTAAAGCGGTGAGCACTGAGTCAGAACTCACCATTGACAGTCTCTGCATCTGGGTGAGTGTCTCAGGAGGGAACAGTCTCCCCAGACCCAGAGAACATTAACTCCGGTATCAAAACGTGGTGGAAAGAGTATGCTGCTGAGTATTCAAATTGACCTCAAGAGACTGAGTACCAAGTGTCGAGGCTCTACCATTCTGTACTCCGAGGAGAACAAAACGAGTGGCCATACAATGTGCGTGTGGGTACTCAATGGTTGTGTTTGGCTCGTATGAGTAATTTTTCTGGTCACCTACAGCGTGAGGTCCACTGGGAGAGGTATTACAGCTACACAAAAGGATATCCTCGAGTCGGTAAAACTCCTGTTTATTCCGTTTAATGGGAAGTAAACAGCGTGGTGTCGCACTACCTCCTAATGTTTGCAAGAACTTAGGGAAGCTTAACTTATGTTGAGCTATGTAGAGGCGACCTGGTCCTAAGCTAACAATGGCAGGATAAACGAGCACTATGAAAATAACTTACCTAAACTGGTACTACTCCCTACCCATGTGTTGCCCAGAAGAGGCTGCCGTGCTGCGGTGTTTAGACGACGTGTCTAGGGGTTTCTTCGGAACAAATGTGGTGAAGACTAAGAAAGTTGATAGGGATGGCTCTGGTGATGAGGCGTGATGGAGACTAAGTTGAAGTGTTTTCTTTGGCGTGATTGCGGTGAAGGAAGCGCAGGTAAAGCTAGGAAGCGTTAATGCAGACTGATCAGTTCCTTGAGCATAAATGGATGAAGGAATGAAGACTGGTCAGAGCAAGGAGAGCAGGCTAGTCATAAACTCTGGCAAGGGCTGCGGTGGAGAGAATGAAGTCTGAATGACTGGCGAGTGTGGGCAAGTGAACCGCTATTTATCCTCTGGCTGGGCTTTCCTCTTCAGTAAGCTGAATAGGGGTGGTGTTGGAGGGGGAGGTAGCTGTGACATAGCTTCTTCAAGGCATGACACCACCGGCAGGCTTGGAGAATTGAGATGTGGCAAATCGTACTAGTAGAGCCATCTAGCGCCATGCTGTGGTACTCGGTGCGTTGGATGCATAGCTTCGGTGGCCGGTGAATAATGCAATCTCCGGCTGGAACGTCCATCCTTGCTCCATGCAGACAGTACAATCTTGGGTCCCGTGAAGCATAGTAACAATGAAAACTCTTTTGGAATCAGGTGGCACGGCTTGCTTACTGATGAGCCGAAGTCATAATATTGTTGTTGGAAAGACGTAATGCATCAGCATAAAAGTACACAGAATAACACTGCAATTCATTATATTTTGAAGTGATGAGTTGAAAGAAAGTCTTTTGCTTTGATGTGACAATACTCCCAGTGGCAGGGGCTGATTGTGTAGTGACGAGACCATTACATTTCCAACCCAACAAACACTGCCGCTGGTTTTCTCAAGGCATCATGCTCAATTCATCCACAACTGCACTCTGTTACTGTTTCATCCTTGTCTGAAATTAAAAACCTCTGCTAAACTTTATTATTTCCAACTACAACTAATTCCTCTGCATTTCACTATACATACACTTGTGTAAACCTAATCCAATACCTCCTGGGTTTTAAAACAAAAGCAGTTGATAATTTAATTGTTCACGTATCACCTGGCATCAACAAAATACACCATATTTACTCAAATGTAAGCACACTCCCCCCCCCCTTCTTTTCTGTTCCAAATATCACATAAAAAAAAGGCTAAAAAATAAAGGGGGAAGGGTTTGTACTTCAAATTACGGGGAGGGTTTGTAATTTAAATTACTGATTATCAAAAATTATGCAAAAACAAAGCAGGTATTTTTATACAAAATTCATCTCCGGGTCATGTATTCCATAGTGCACAGTAACTTATATTAGTTGAACATTTGTAACTTGTTATACACCTTCCTTCAGGTGTCACATAAACGACAGCTGTGCAGGGTCACTAGGATGCTACCTAGCATATTTACGGGCCAACCTCCCCTCTCTCTCTTGCTGGTCACTAGGGTTGGAAGCCACAATAAGTAATGTGATGTACTTTTGCACGATGTATTACAATTAACAATAGCAAAATGTTGGGTTGATTTGAAAATATTTAATTTGGTAGACTCTCTTATTCCTGCTTCCACAACCAGTGTAATGGTGTAACATAGTGTCTAATTACACACTTACTGTAGAACTTACACCTTTGATACTTACACCATAAATACTGTAGTCCACTGCCTTGGGTTCAATTCCTGCAGAAAGCATATGTTATACTTAGTGTAAAATGGGTATGGTTGGGATCTTTTATTCATTTTATTATCCAGAATAGGAAATTGGGCAAGGTTTCACATAGACAAGGTCAAGCATGTGTGCTCTGTGGTGACATAACTCAGAAACTTCAGAGAAAAATACCATTGCAGGATCACCAGAAAATTCATAACATTTATTCCACTCAACAATACAGTAAGAACCTACTTAGGAGTAATCTCTAACTACTGTACTTCAGAACTACTGGGAATAAGTAGGCTTGGTATGAGTTCCCATAATTTTTTTCATCAAGAATTATTTGTAGAAAAATAATTTAAAAATTATTGCAAGAAAAAGAGAAATTAATTAATCTGCTGACATACTTGCAAATTATGTGGAAAGCTCATATATTTACAGTGTTAATTAACTGGAGTATTATTTCTTTGAATATTCCACCATCCTCACAATTAGTAATTATGGAGGAAGGAAAAGGAAGATCTAAAACTGAAACTCTGAATATTTATTATTTACTGAAAACAAAACTTTACTGCTGCTTATAAAACTTATGTGTAGTAGAAAGTCAATGTTAATGCAGGCAATTCCCAATAGTTTCACTACTTCATTTCAAATACTGCACTACTGTTCATGCAAATCTACAAGAAAAATTAAAACTACTTGCAAAAATTCCAAAAATCACTGGACAATTAAATTATGTCAAAGTTTATTTCTTTTCGATTGTCCTCAAGGGGATTATACTGATCTGTTGCTAGCGCAAAGAGCATTTTCTCGGACCCCTGGTTTCAACAGATTCTCAGAAAAATAAAAACAATTTTTTATGAAAACTACACAAATTCAGTAAATAAATATTGGGTCTGTAGTTTGAGCAACTTAGAAATACTTTATAAGCTGTATACTGTATAAGCTGTAATACTTTATAGTCTGTTGATACAGACCAATATAGCACCTAGCGCTAAGCGGAACCTATCTTCCAAGCGACATTTTCTCACACTAATAAATTATAAATCCTTATGTTTCCGCCCTCTTCATATACATGGTGCGACATACCTATGTGTTAACTAACTTCTGGGACTGAAACATCTATCCTAATTTAGGATAACGCCTAGGATTTACTTCATTAAACCCGGTGTAAAAGTAAGTTGCGTCCACCCGAATAAGTCCCATAAGAAGTGTCTCACTTCTGGCTTCTACCTCCTAATTTATCCAAAAACCTGAGGTACTTCCAGTACAAAAGAGCCCCCACTCACCAGAACAACCCAAAAAATGAAAAACACAAAAAATCTAACCTGCAATTAAAATAAAAATGAAATGAAATCCCATTAGAACTTAATTAGAATTACTTACAAAATAAAAAATGTCTTTCAAAAATACGAAATAAAATTTGAAGTTAAAAATCAATAAAAATGTAACCCTTGAAAATGGAGTAAGAAAAAAGTACGAAAAAACTATTAAATGGCGATCAAAACTAATAATTTAAAATATATAAACATTAAAAGAAAATAAAAATAAAACATAATGTCAATATCCACTGCAAACAAAGAAATATAAATAAAATAATCTGTAATTGACCTATTACAAACTTGACTTCTTTTCTTGGGACAAAGCTCGCAATAAGGGCAAAAGTTGGTTGTCTTATGATGGGTAGGGGGAAGAGTGACACATTCCAAATTGTTCCAAATGTAATGCTTAGAAAATTCACACATAATTTACTTTCTTATATGTTAAAAATGATTTACGGTACCCTTTAATACACACGTGTACGAAAGCTTGTAATTTTCTTTAAATTTTAAAATGCTAGTTTGGTGGAAATAATGAAATAAAAACATAGCTATTAAGTTTTCAAAAAACCATTTTTTGCCATTACAAAAAATTTAATTAGCATTAGCAATCCTCCAGTTTGACCACAGCACTCTCAATGCTCTGCTCTTAAGTGCAGTATAGTCATGAATTGTGGACGAGGAATGCTAATGGAAGTGTGAGCAAGCATACCTCGGCAAGCAGCAGCTGGACGGCGGCCAGGTGCATGTGGAGGCGCTGGTCGGGGCCAGGGCAGGGGTGACTGGTGAGCAGGGCCGACGCATCCCGCGACTTCCCCTCCCTCGACATCTGTACTGCCTGTACCAGGGCAGCCTCCGCCTGCATGTCAGGGTACGTCTTCAGCAACCGCGCACACAACTGCTGGCACTGCTCCCCCTGCGAACACACACTAACTTCACTGCTTCCTGCAGAGCACCTCGTTAACACCTAAGGTTACCTACATTCTCACATTTGCCATAAGGGACATTTCTGACAACTCTGCACACAACACCTGACAGTAGTGAATTTATAAAGTTGACGCGTGACTTGGTCTTTAACAGCGGAGGCTCATCACAGCCTTAGTGGTTTGGGGTGGTGTGAGGGCAGGAACACCGGGGCAAATTTGAACTTTAGATTTGTTTAGCATGGAACAGGATCCTGGTCAGTATAGAGGACTGGCTGTGTGGCTTTCCGGCTTGGCACAAAGTCGGGGACAGCTAACAATCTTACGTCTGGGTGGAACTACTCTCACTTTTATACCTAGGCGACTGGTGGCCTGTGGAGACTGCTGACCCTGCTGCAGTGCTGGTGGTGATGAGCTGGTGCTGGTGGTGATGAGCTGGTGCTGGTGGTGATGAGCTGGTGCTGGTGGTGATGAGCTGGTGCTGGTGGTGATGAGCTGGTGCTGGTGGTGATGAGCTGGTGCTGGCTGGCACCAGGAATTGGTGCGCTGATGGGTCGGCTAGGGCTGGCACTGCTGGTCATTCTGGGCGGGTTGGAGAGTTGGTGTCCCCTGATCCAGGGGTTGGCAATACCGTAGGGGACTTCCTCGCCCCTGAGGATGATCTGGATGATGGGGTGGATCTCTCCTTTGGTCTTGATGGGGGTTTCAAACAAAACAGAAAAGGGCGCTGGGAGGACCGGTCTCTCCAGGCGGCGGGTGGCTTGAGCCAGTCCCAGGGATTTAGACTGTCAAGTACAGTCTGGTTTGAGTTGACGCGTGACATGATCTTTGGCTACTGAAAAGTGCTCTCTACAAGGTGACTTCATCCTATCTTGAATAAAAGTAATTCTTATGGGAAAGTCACAACCAAATAAAACAGTAATGGATGCGTGACACATGGTCTAACCGGAGTTGACAGTGCGTCAACAGAATCTTCAAACCACATGCTCTTAGCTTTTACTGTTAGCCTGTTTCGCTCCAAGAAGTCGTCCTGTCAACGTCCGCAGGATTCCTTTGCGCCACGCACCAGCGCCGCTGAGATAAGGATCCAGGAACACATTTGTGACACATCAGATGATCCACCCACGAGAGGCTGGGCTAAACCACCTGCATCCTTCCGAGTGCCACCAAACTGGGAAATTTAGTATAAAAGGAATCCCAGAGTGGACTCAGGGCAGTCTGCTGCACCTCTCATGTTGCTGTGAAGGCGCGAGGGTGCTAGCACAAGAGCAGCGTTCTTACCCACACCGGTGACCGCAGAGGAACCAGAGGCCGTTGACACCCTTCCTAGCTCCGGAGGATCAACCACCATTCAGAGGCCCTCAACCTGTTCGACAGCCGCCAACAATGTCCCGGAGGACCCCCAGCTCCAGAGGCCTTCCACCTCTTCAGGCCTCCACCAGCAGCTCTGGAGGGTCATCAGCATCATCCCAAGGGTCCTGCCGACGTCGCCCGCTCAACCTTCCTTAACCTCTTATCACTCTAACCCTTCCAGGTACTGTTAGTCATGGTGACGACGTCCACGTCTGGGAACCACAGAGGCCCTAGCCAGGCCACCTTCTTTGACCTCATGGTAAAGAGTCTTTCTTTGGTTCACTAGATCGCTTCAGGACACGTCCCATTAAAGTCATAGGATTAAATTAATTTTGGCTTGTTCGAAATTCATTCGCTTTTGCCTCATCAAGCACATTTTAATTTTTATTACTTTCCCCAAGTCGCGTTTCACCTGGCTTAAATTTTCAACGTAAGAAGTAAAATTATTAAAATTGTTTTAATTATAATATTTTTGCAACCATGAGTGTGTGGAGATCACATGTTTAATTTTACGTTCAGTAAAAATGTAAATTCTCATATGAATATTATGTGGTTGATTATCATGTTGATTCTAATGTTGGTAAACCCAGTGTGATAAACCATTAACTCTGGATTTAAATTATTTTATCAGAGGTTTAAAGTGCTCAATTTTATTGTATGATAGAGCCAGTTGCACGTATCACAGCCACCAAGACTTGTAAACAACAACTTAAGATGCTAACTGAGATGTCAGTAATATATTAAGTTATTGTGCTGAAAAATTTTCGGGAGCACCCAAAAACCTTAGGAACACTTTTTCTACCTGCGGAATCGAGTCTCTTGAATATTCCCTTACTCTGAGTCTGCTGGAGAATGGCCTGGTTTAGAGGGTTGATTGCCTTTATCACTGGACCTGCAGTAGAAAAACTCACCTAGATCTGCTTGATGTAAACAATGTGTAAAATCTGAAGCTCTGTTTCACTGCTGGCAATGGCCAATAGTTCCATCCACTGCCACTCGCTCGGCCGGATGTGGAATACCAGAGTGAGATTGCACGTTGTGAACTGAAGTGAACTAGTGTATACAGCCAGGATGTTTTATTTTCACCGGCTCTGTTTTAATCTATTTTCTTTTTATCCTTTTGCTTAGCCATCATGCCCTATGCAAAAAAAAAAGGGTGGAAGCAAACATAAACTGAAAGCCATTTTAAGACAGCTTGAGCACGAAATTCTACGTCAGTCTACTCCACCTACAGAGGAGAACCCATTGCACTTATACCTGCCAGACGGGAGGGACGAATAGGTTTTGAACATTTACTGATCGTACAATTTGACAAGACTCTTGTTAGCATACACCCAACACTGCTACCTGACTTACTCACATTTATTCCTCCCCATCTGCCTCAAGAGATGCTTGTCTGCACCACTCTACCGCAACCAGAGTTGGCCATTGTTCAACCACCGACCCCTGCTACCAGCCAGCTGGCGAGGAGGAGCGCACTATCACTATCATCGAGCACATCTCGTGTAAAGCGACAAAAGTTTGTAGCTCCTATCTCACTTGACTTCGTATCACCCAGGAAACCAATTCGACAAAATTTATACACACAGGTAAACCAGTGGCAGTTTGCAGACCCCTCCACCGGACAGTTGGAACCTCTACTGACTTCATACCTTGCCACCAGGCCAAGCGCTAAACATTATGTACCGGCCATGTCCCTACCAGTTGACAGTAAGGTTAAAGTCAGCTCGAACTTGTTACTGACCTGCATGACAAAACTTGACTGACAGTGACGACCCCTCACAGCCAAACGCAGTCATGCGTCAAGAGTTTTTGTGGCGCCTGTGGGGGCACAGCTTCATTAGTACAGACTAGGAAGCAGAACTAGGCCAGTATGACCCCAATATCCAGAATCTAGCCAGGCAACTAAATCAAAAGTCAACCGCACTTTGGGAAGTCTGAAAACACCCCGTGGTGTTCAAACGAACTAGCAGGAATGTCAGACTCTGAACACAGCCTAGCCGACAATCCCAATGCCACCCATCTCTGAAAGGTGAGTCACACCAAGCAGACGAGGCAGAGGACCACCAAGAGCCTCTGCCTTCGGTGACCACCCAGACCACGCCAGCCCCGGAGGGCATGGTCACTCCACGAGCCGACGAATTAGGAGCACCACGAGAACCATTACCTCTGATGGCCACCCAGGTCCTGACATTGGAGGATGCTGAGGCCGACACACGGACCTAGCCTCCTGTATGGGGGGATGAGCCAAGCTGAGCCGTGGAGGCACACCAAGTCAATGAGGCAGAGGACCCCCAAGAGCCTATGCATCAGTCGACCAACCAGACTGCTCCAACTCGGGACCACACGGTCGACCCCTCGGCAACAATGTCAGAGGATACAGAGGCCAATACATGGACCCAGCCTCCTGCACGAGAGGATGAGACCAGCAGCCATGTCATGGAGGCAGAGGAGAGCCCCAAGAACATCTGCCTCCAGCAACTACCCAGACCATGCAAGCCCTGGAGGGTGTGGTCACACCACAAGCTAAGGAGGTAGGAGTACCACATGAACCGCTACCTCTGATGGCCACCCAGTTTGAGCCGATGCAGACACCTGGACCCAGCCTCCTATATGGGAGGATGTGCCCAGACGAGATGAGGAGGTAGGAGCACACAAGAACCCCTACCTATGACAGTCATCCAGGGCCCGACATTTGAGGATGCCGAGGCCAACAGCCACAGGACCCAGCCTCCTGTACGGGAGGATGTGCCCAGCCAAGCTGAGAAGGTACGAGCACCACAAGAACAGCTACTTCTGATGGCCACCAAGGTCCCGACACTAGGAGGCATTGAAGCCGACATTCGCAACCAGTCACCCGCACGGGAGGATGAGCCAAACCGCCATGCTGTCGGGGTAGAGGACCCCCAAGAACCTCTACCTATGGCGACTACCCAGATCATGTCAACCCCCGAGGGAGTGGTTGAACCCCATGCCGTGACGTTGGAGGACTCTGAAGGCGACACTTAGGTCCAGCCTCCTGTTTGGGAGGATGTGCCAAGCCATGCCGATGAGGCACAGGAGCTACAAGAGCCTCTACCTCTGAAGGTCACCCTGAGGAAGCCCCTCCAGGAGAAGAAGGCTCCAGAACGTCCCCTGGTGCCTGGTGGCCCCGAGCTGGCCACTGCCGGGGACGAGAACCAAGGACTAAGCAGCAAAGCTACCAGAGAGATGCCAGCCCGAGCCTGCTGTAGCACCTTGAGATAGCGGGTCTCAAAACTTTCTGAAACTACGGAACTTCAACTGCCTGGTGGCCTAGCGGATGTACGCAAAAATCACCATCAATGAGTGAAAATATAATTAAAAGACTCTCACCAAGAAGAATACTATAGTGAATAAATAAGTGTTTCTTTCTTTACCTTACTGAAGAGTTGAACTCTGGTATCCAACTTTATGTGCACGACACAAGAAATTGACTTTACAGACGCCGAGTGGCAGCATGACCGTACAGTTAGCCTTTGTTACATATACTGTGATGGCCACCACTGTTTCGGCACAGCACCACCTGAGAGCAGCACCGTCGCTGGGAGCATTCGCTCATTGGCAAAATTGAAATATACTGCACCACAATCGCTCATTTTCTTGGAAACCAAGAAGGAAAATAATGTTCCTCCTGTGCTGATTGGAGGAATTTTGATTAATTATTTGTTCTTTATTGTAATAATTTTTTTACATAAATTGATTCCGGGAGCCTGCCTCTGGGCAATTTGTCACCTGGGATTGCACCAGTTAAGTACTCTTCTTGATTATGTAATTTGTTAACTATAGCTATGTAACTTTAAAGCCCTTCAGGCTAGTAGTCAGGAAGGTTGAACAGTAAGCGGTTCTTTAGCATGGAAGTTTTAAGAACTTAAAATTAGTGTAGAGTGGGCATAATTACCATCATGTAAAGAATTTAGAAGTTTGAAATTCCTTTTAATGCTCTCAAAATGGTGACATATTTTAAAAACCAAGATCTGTCAATGTCATGAAAATGAGAGTTTTTTTAAGATAAGTTTATGATAAACTTAAAGATTTTCGTTGAATTGAGATGATTCAACATGAAGGCTGTGGTAACAAATGTCTGTCAGCCTTTTATGTTTTAAAGTTTTTTCAAAAAACCAAAGAAAGAAATGAGAACAATTTTTAGATAGTGTGTCACCCAGTTTTTAAAGTCATTCGTAAGTACGAATGAAATATATTGCTATCAAGTTTTCTTTTAGAAATGTTCCTTAAAATAGCAATTGGCTTTTGGAAATACTAGACTCATGTGTGGTTCTCCTCGCAATTCTTATATTGCGGGCCTGAGTATTTAACATAACTTTGTAGTATTTGTAGTCTAAGCATTTATCAAGATTTGCAGTGAGTTCCAAGTGTTTAATACTTTGCAGTATTATTTTGCGTGTCAGTATTTAGCCAAAACTTATAATATTTTGAAATATTGTACATAAAATAAATAAAATATAAAAATATATATATTATTTATAAGCAGTCTTAATGTATATGAAGACATTTAATAAATTGTGCAAATTACGTTGAGAGGAGGAAAAGAAAGATAAGGATTGTTCCAAATGTGTTTTCTAAGGAATAATTATAGTTGAAAAAAAAATAAAAATAAATATCAGTTCTACCAATCCATGCAAGCCATTGATTTAATATCGGGGTGTAAAGTGCATTTAAATTCTGTCTTATGATAACCTTTTGCGTGCTCTGCTGTTTTGTTTTATTTCGCGGGGTGTTTTTTGGGAGTCTTAATTATTCTGATAGATTTTGTGGTTTTGCCTTGTATGCGCAACCAGGCGGGGTCACAACCTCTCGACCCAGCAGCTATTGTTTGTCTCCTTGGCGACCTAGTTCCCGCTTCATGTGGCCCTATCTCAAGGACAGTCCTCAGGAAGCGGGGTCGACAAGGAAAACAACAACTCAACACCAAACAGCCAACGAACCCTGGATGTGAGTGTTCACCAAAACAGCGTAAAATGATAATTAAGACAGCCATTAACAGCTGTCACCAGTAAACCAGTAATATAAAAGATAACTGTAGTAGCCAGTGACATAGTGCTACATAATAAACCAAATTGTAGAGTTTGTGGCGCTACTCCAACAGCGCCAAACTTAAAAGACAGTAAGTGCTCTACCAGATGCATTGGACATCTTAAGTGTAGACAAGAACTAAAGAAACAAGGACTTCCCATAAGGTATGAAGAAAAGTGCATGCCCGCACCTGATAGAAAACAAACCTTCTCAAGAAAGAAAGAAAACTGATATTACTGTAAATATTCTTATGGGAATTCTAAAGAGCTATTATTGTAAATATTCATAGTGTATTTGTTTGCTTATCCCAAATTGGTATTGTTGTAATTAATTTTAATGCAGTGCTTTTGTAGGTCTTTTGAAGGGTTACATGTTTTTATTATTTTGCATTTTGATGGTTCGTACGTAATTATTTAGTATTAGTAATTTTAATCTTTTAAGGGTACTCGTGATTGTTGTACATTATTACGTACATAGATGTCAGCCTAGGTTACGGAAGGCCTAGTGCCGGCCACCCACTTAGTATACTGTCAAACGTAAATCAACCTGTCATGTAACATGTAGGAGGCTACAAGGCGAAGCTGTTTTTCCATGCCCTCAGTGCCATGGCAGGTAATAGATAGCACAAGTGACACACCGCTCATGAGTGGGATAGTAAATACTGAAAGTGTCTTTTTTTTTGTGCCCGCAGGTAATTATGCTCTTACAGGAATAATCTGTAAATAATTCATGTATATCAATAACCACAGCCCTCAGCTGAGCTTGTGAGCGAGCACTTAATAAGAAACGAAGGAAAGTGTGCATTCACATCCGACAGCAGGCCACTTATAGCATGATACAATAACCCACCAGCCAGTTGCTCACCCAGCCTGCTCACCAGCGCTAGAGAGGGACAGTGCTACTCCACGCAGCTGCCGGACAAGTGACACGTCACCAGCGTCACAGAGAGCTCGCACATAAGAGGGAGCACTACAGATGTCAAACCAGCTTTCTTGTAAGGTGACAGTTCTACATTTCCCCAAGAGAGAAAAGTTTTTCTCTTTGCCAAGATGAGAGTAGGTCGCAACGGAGACAAAAAAAAAAAGGGAGGGAGGGGGGGTAATTGATAGATGATGCACATCCTGACTGTACTCCACACAATTATGACTCATATGAACAACTTCACACAAGGTGGGTTTACAACAGTACTAGAGGCTGCTCGAGCGCCTACAGGATACACCCTTGTCATGGGATGCTATTACAGATACATCAGATTGTACTGTTCACCCGAAATCAGACCTCACATCAACCTCCCCAAAGTAAGATCATACTATTGGCTGAGCAGCCGAGGTTGCCTCCCCAGGTAATGTATTTCTACGGCACACCAAGGGATGACACTAGCAGACAGCTTCGCTCAGGATGCCAAGCTCATCACCCCACCGCACCTCCTCATAACAGAAGGCCCGCAGACAAGGAGAATATGAATATAAGTCCATATGCTGCCCTCAAACGCCAGTTGTTCTCTGGAGTAGCTCTCCGGCAGCTCGCTCCACGTTGTGTGCTGGAGCTCTCTGCCAACAACCAGAGTCTTCAAGACCTACCAGTTCTCAGCTCTGGCAGATCACTCTATAACCCCTGGTGCTAGATCTCTTTGCCATCATCAAAGTCCTAGCAATTTACCAGAAATTCTTCAGTAACTGCACCAGCGACCTATCAGAAGCCTTTCAGCAACCTTCCAGATGCTCTTCACCACTGCTTCAATAGCTCTAGAGCTCCAGCAGCTCCCGAAGATGCTGTCAACATTTTTACCTTACCTTCTGGTAACGGCACTGGCAATGCCCTCAGGCAGTGTAAGCACCACCACTACCTGCTAGTAGTGGACCTTGAAGGTCACTTCTGGACACACCATTCTCGCTTTTCCTGCTGGCAACTGCAACTGCACCACCACTACCCCTCTGGTAGTGGCCCTAAACTGTCCCTTCTGGACAACGGATAAAATTAGTTACGGTCAGATATTTTCATAGTTACCTAGCCTAATTACCTTGTTCAGTTTAGAACCACGTACCTTTCACCTGGATTCAAGTAGTCTTAACTTCCATTGAGCGCCAGTTAGTAAGGAGGTAGTACGGGCCATCGAGCTTATTCTAGATGGAATAAATACGAGTTCTTTTAAACCACTGCAAACTATTTTCTAGGGTATTAGTTCCTTCCACAGCAGACTACATCCCGCCAGAACAAAGCAGAAGATAGCGCATTTGTACTTCTATTTTCCGCAACTAGTGTCGGAACTGCGGGCTCCCTTCACGGAGCCACCCATACTGTACACCTGGTGTGCAGTAAGGTAGAGCCCCAACCCCTGTTACTCAATACATGAGTCAACAGACCCCTAGTGTAGTTGACCCGCTCCATCCACCACACTGAACTGTCGCCGGAAGGAGTGACATACTGGTCTGGCAATCTGCCAACACTTGGACAGACACAGACTGTTGTCGTCTGGCACCCAGAAGACATCCAATGGTCTCAACCACAGTGCATTGTGTCACCAGTTAGAGGAGCACCGGTAACGATTCTGGACTGTACAGCTGCGCTTTGGTTGTAAACATAGTCAGGGAACTCAATCGCTTGCTCCCCTCACATGAGGCTGTCCGTTGTACCTGCCTTATGTTATAAACCCGACAAAGTGGTACCAGATGGCAAGACAAAAACCAGCTACTACAAACGAATCTAATGAGAGCTGCAACCCAGTTACTGCTGCACTTTGCAGTGTAATTCCGCGGGAACGAGCTCAAGCCATCCGCCAGCTGGAGAGGCTTCACCTCCCAGCTCTCTCTCACGTTTTATTCCAACCTCCCATCAAGACAGTCGGCCAACCTCAACCAGTGGTGACTGACATCCGCCAGGGATGTAAGTTACCACTGGGACTTGCCAACCCCTGGTTCCAGTGCTGACACACTAGCAGCCCTCCACGGGTCCAACTCAGTTCCAGCTCCAGTTGTCAGACGCCACACCAGATGCATCAGCAGCAGACCAAGCAGCTACCCAGGGCCCCAGCCAGCACAGGTAAGCCAGTGGTAATTTACTGACCCCAACGCCAGATAGTTGAAACCTCTACTGATTCATACCTTGCTGCCAGGCCACGCATCAGACTTTGTGTACCGGTCATCTCCCTATTGGAAATCTACAGTGATGACCCCTCTCAGCCAAAGGCCATCATGCATCAATAGATACTTCTGCAATTAATGAACATTTTAAATTGATACTGTAGCAGGTTTTTAAAATTGTTTACAGCATGTAGGATATTTTTATTTTATATACATTTTTTCCTGCCAACAGGTGTTTAATTTTGAAAATAGTTTATTTTTAATTTTTTATTTTACAGGCTTTACTTGTATGGCAGCATTTTACTCTAATAGTTTCTACACGTTAGTATAACTGACTATAAGCTACAGTTTAATTAATATTTAATATTAAGTAATTTAATATTTTATTTAGTATAGATTATATATTATATAAAATTATTTTATTTAATAATAATTTAAATTAATATAAATTATGAATAATTTTAATAAATATTCATTTTAATATAGTAACTGTTTTTGCTATTACATAAATTTTACTTTTACTGCGAAATGGTTACATTTTCAGTGTTTACATTTACTTTTTCCATGGAGGATCTTCAATAATTTATTCAACGGCGTAATTTTATTTTATATTTAACCAATATAAGAGTTACAACGAGGTCCAAAGAAGGATAACGATTTTCATGACTTTTTTATTGTGTCAGTTTTTTTGGGAAAGAGAGAAAAAAAAGGGGGGTGGGGGGCGAACTCGATTATCATTTTATACGATGATGATTTTATCTTTTAGATAAATTGAATTAATATATAATATTTGAACTTAATATTTTCATTCACAGGTACAACAGAAAAACAAATAGTTAAAAAAAGTCACATCTTAATACATTTTTCTTATATTTCTAAACCCCTCTTTTACAACTTCTACCCGGAAATGTTAACACAATATTAAATATAGAGATGACATGCCTTTGTTTGTAATATCAAAGTTCTTGTATTTTATTTGGCATATTATGGTTAATTTGTCAATTTTCATTTTTACTTTAATTTTTGGCAAGAAAAATTCTAGGCTTCATTTGCAAGAGAATAAAGAGAATTTTTTTTATGTGTTATGCCCATAAGTGTATGTATGAATATGTATGTAAATGTGCAAATGTGCATGTGTATGTACAAATATGTATGCAAATGTGTGAATGTGTACATAGTACCTATGTATATGTTTATGAGCATATGCCTACGTGTACGTATACACATATGCATATGTGTGTACTTGTATGTATACACATATGATGTACAGGCCATTCGTGGTAAAGTGAACACTTTGGAAATCAAACTTTGAAATACAACCACTGCAATCAAAACAATTTTTAACTCGACTCATGCATAAATAAAGTCATTAGGTCTACAGCAATGTTTAAAACACATATTGAGGAAAGATACAAAATAAAGAGAAAAGTAGAGATCAAGCAGCACTTTCAAATAAGCTCACATTACCGTAAAAAAAAAAACACACACACACTCTCTCTCACTCTCTCTCTGTGTGTGTATACACACACCCGCATATATATATATTTTTTTTTTTTTTCTCTTTATTTTGTATCTTTCCTCAATATGTATTTTAAACATTGCTGTAGACCTAATGACTTTATTTATGCATGAGTCAAGTTAAAAATTATTTTAATTGCAGTGGTTGTATTTCACCATATGTATGTAAACGGAGTTGAATCACTGCCACTGCCTACAAGATTGTTGTATCTACCGGGCAGGACACATGTCCCAATAAGGAAATTAATTTTCGCCCGATAAGCCACTGGGACCTTGCAAGAGGTCCGGGGCTAGTACAGCAGTGTGCTGCGTGATGCCGCCACAAGTATGATGCCTAGATTCCACAACTCTTCACTACGCCACTCGCACCGAGGATCTAGGGGCTGGACTTGCACCTGCTAACCCCCTCTCCAGACACTCTATGCTAGTGAAGGAAGGACTGTCAGTTCTCGATCAGTCTTCTGACTCCCCTTCTGGGCTCTCATCACACAAGTACTCGGTGCAGAGGCCTGCACCTCTCCAGTTTACTTCACTGCTACCTCACGGGACCGAACATACTCTCCAGCCTTCGACTAAGGAAGAACCAATGGCTTCGTCAACTCAGAACACTGAGACACCTTCGGTCCCTTATGGACAACCAGAAAGTAGAGCTTGCCCAGAGGAGTAAACAGTTTTCACACGCACCAGTAAGTGCCTACTCCCATAGATTTGCACAGGGTGCCTTCCCCTGTTTTACGCTAGGGTATTTACCTTCCGCCAAACCCAATTGGATAGGAGGTAGAGCTTCCACCATCTTTGTTTATTTTCCTCTACGGTAAAATAAACATTGATCTTACCTAACTTCTCGAGTATCACTCTGACTTCTTACCTCTTATCATTGGATCTGACAGACAGCAGGAGACCGGGTTTGCTCTTTCCGAGTAAACAATGACAACAGATGAAAACAACCTTGGAAGGCCACCCATTCTCTGCCACATGCAGTGAATGGTAGAGCACAGACACTAGGATACCGTCTCCTGGAAGATGGCTTGCCAGCTGGAAGTCGCCCCCACCTCACGCACACTTAGCGGTGCCGAGGAGGGGAACTTCTTCAGGCTTGGGGAGGCCAGTGACCTTGGGATACTTACTTCACCAATATTGCACCCAAGTGGGAGGAACGGTAGAGCTACGACACTAGTTATGCTCGTGGTAGGATTGGCTTTCTGGCTTCCTCTCATCGCACACTTTGCGGTGCCGAGTGGGGTTCACACTCCGGTGCAGTGGTGACCAACCCCATTGGGACAACACCGTGCAGTTCCTGCAACCTACACATTGCAGCTCGAGACCCCCCACAACTCTGGTGGGGAAGTCAAGAGTGAGGTGCGGTGTTGGCGATAGCAATTGGCACCTACACGTGCACTTTAACATGTTGACTGCCTAACTCCTGCAGGTCTGATCTTAGTTTAGAGCCAGATGCCTTACACCCGTACGAGTGGTGTTCAGAATAAGGTTATGATGGCGAAGGCTATCTCTAAAGATCCACAAGGTCTTAGCATCCTTCCCAGCGGGTTCGGGCTAGTGAGTCCATGTGAACAAGCTGCTCTGCTGGGATGACTCACAATACCAGTACTAGCCATCCCTCCTACAGCATTGTTCGAGTCACCCACCCTTTTAGCAGAAGGATACCATCCAGTGGTATGGGACATCCTGTTCGGCAAGGGGTACACTTACACTCCAACTGTACCTAGCGGCTTCACGCCAGTAGTAAAACTTAGCATCTCACATGCACACCCCTGGGCTCCAGTCAAGTGCAACCAGGGCAGAGGGTACAACGCTAGCGAAATCACCCATGGGCCAGACGTGACATCACACTAGCATGAACTCTGTCCCCCACCCTAAACCTGCACCACGCAGAGTAATATTGGCAGAGCCAGACTTTGTACCAAGCCGGCGGCCTACTAGACCAGTAACGTACTCCGATCGGGCACCAGTGCCAAGAAATGATTAGTCACCCAAAGACACAACTCGCCTAGCATCAAACAAGTAGCCAAGGGACGCGGGCAGCCGAATAGCCAGTCTGTCATGCTTCAAGGGGTACTGATGCATGCACAGGGGGGACTTGAGGGGCTGGATGCATCGAATAGTTATCTAAGACCTTTGAGGTTAAAAGTTACTGTGAACTTCCTCACACAACATTTAAAAGAGACTGTAGAGGTCTTGGTCACTTTGACAGTTTTGTTACGTGATGCCAGAATCACGAAGTTGAGAACCTTAATGGTGGACTGGCAGATGACCAGTGTACAGTACAGGTCGTGTAGCCTGTCACACGGGCACAAAATCCAACGTCACTGTCACGGCCCTACGAGTCAGCTGACCATTAGTTACACATTTATATGGAAGTTGGTGGTTCTTCTTATGTAGTGGTGCTGCTGCCGGCTGGAGACTCTTATTACGCTGTCGTGGGGTGGGCTGGTGGTCCCATTGATGAACCTCAGCCAGTACTTGTGATTCCCTAACATTTACTTCTGGATACCCAGTATTGTAACGAGAGACGGCACCCTGTGTTCCTTTTGCCCGGCCCTGCAGGAGAGCGGTGGACAGAACATCGGATAGCTCAAGTTACTTCCTGACCGGAATACCCAGGTGTGGTATCCACAGGAGGTAAGTTTGTCAATGATGGTCCAGTCCCTTTCTGGCCCTGCAGGAAAGCAGTGGCTGAAAATGGAACACCCTGCATCACTGAATCGCCTGGCAGAGGAGTTTCTAGTGCTTTGGGCTCCATGAATTCTACCAGTTTGGTAGAGCTCAGGTGGCCTCTTAATACGTGGGTATCTGGCTTGTTGCCTTATTAAGTTGCCAGGTTCACTTCTGAGGTTTGAACTACATACAAAATCTATGATGTTTTACACAAAGAAATTCAGTAGTATACACAGAATAGTTCAGTTTCACTATTTTATTAAGTGAGTAATAAAACACGGTAACTCTGTGCTACCTCCTATACTAGAAACATTGATACGGAAGTAAATCCTAAGCAATCCAGGTGAAGGTGGCATGGGAGTTAATCTAATTGGGGAAGGCATTAATTGGTGTTAGAGAAAATGAGTATTCAACAACTATTTCCTTACTAATGGGTGGATGTTCGGAAAGGACAAACTGGGGAGGAGAACTACTGGATTAGTAGTGTCAACATTACCGTCACCGTCCGGTGGGCAGGGTGGAGATCCTGAAGGGATGTGCTCGACGTGACCTGTTACCAAGAGGTTCTTCTGCATTTAACATCAGGGGTGGTAAGGAAAGCGGAGAAACGTCTTCGAGAGCCTCTGGAGGGTCTAGTCTCCCAGAAGCAGCGGAATCTACGGTGGCTGCAGCGGTGATGGGTTCCGGTCGGCGATGTCTTCTACTGGTAGAGATTCCAGCCCTTGTGAGAGGTTGAATCTGCAGATGAACCATGGCTAACTCAGGCCCTATACGAAGGCAATGAAGGAGCAGAGACTGAAGTTTTCTGGTCATGATGAACCTTTTATACTTATCTAGTATAGGCGCTCGGTGGTGAGTGGAGTATCATCCCTTATCTTTGGGTGCTGCGCTCTGGAATTAACTTGGCTTGGTTGATGGCAGCGACAGCTTAACATACAGTACAATCTTGTTGATGTGATGGCTTCTTGGAGTTCTCGGGTGATCAGTACAAGCTACGATCACGTATCTGCAGTCGCCTTTGACATTGCATCAAGTAGTACCCTGTAGGCATGTGTCCTGCCTCTTCAGTAATGTTGTGGTTAATGACGTGCCAATAGGGTTGAGAATTTTGCTCACGATGGGGCAAAGTTGTGGCGTGTGACAGTCCCGGCTGGTTGACTTCCCGTGTCTCTGGGTTACTTGTTTGATGCTAGGGAGTCTTTGGGTGGCTATTCGTCTCTGGGCACTGGCAGTTTTACTCTGCATGGTGCAGGCTTAGGTGGTGGTGCGGAGTTTACGCTAGCGGGGTGACGTGTCTGTCCTGCAGGTGACTTTACTAGCACTGCTCCCTCGGCCCTAACTGCACTTGACTGGAGGGTGGGGTGTACGTGTGAGGTGCTAGGGTTTGTTACTGGCATGGAGCTACTAGGTACAGTAGGAGCATAGGTGGACCCTTCGCCGAACAGGACCTCCTGCACTACTGGATGGTATCCTTCCGCAGCATGGTTGGGCATCTCAAACAAGATGGTAGGCATGACAGTTGGTACTGAAATAGTGAGCCATCGCAGCAAAGCAGCCCGTTCACGTAAACTCAATAGCCCGAACCTGCTGGGAAGGATGCTAAGCCTTTGTGGATTCTTAGAGATAGCCCTTGCCTTTTAACCTTCCTCTCAACACCACCCCTACGGGTGTAAGGCATCAGGCTCTAACCTAAGATCGGGTCAGCAGGAGGTAGGCAGTCGACGTGTCAGAGTTCTCAAGTGTAGGTGCTAATTGCTACCGCCAACACCGCACTTCACTCTTGACTTCCCTAACAGAGAAAAGGAAGACTCGAGATGCAAAGTGTTGGTTGCAGGAACTGCACAGTGTTGTCTTAATGGGGTTGGTCTCCTCTGCACCAGTGTGTAAACCCTCTTGGCATCACGAGGTGTGCGGTGAGAGAAGTCCATCCCAGCCGATCCTACCAGGAGCATACCTAGTGTCATGGCTCTATCGTTCCTCCCACCTGAGTGCAAGGCATGGATGGCCTTCCAATATTAGTGAGGTGAGTGTCCCAAGGTCACTGGTCTCCCCAGGTCCAAAGAAGTTCCCCTCCTCGGCACCAATAAGTGAGTGGTGAGACGGGGGGGTACTTCAAACTGGCAAGCCACCTTCCAAGGGATGGTATCCTAGTGTCGTGGCTCTACCGTTCACTGCACAGGGCAGAGAATGGGTGGCCTTCCAAGGATGTTTTGGTATGATGTTGATGTAAATTCAGAAAGAGCAAACCCTGTCTCCTGTTGTCTATGTCAGATCAGATGATAAGAGGCAGGAGGTTGGAGTGATACTCAAGAGGTTAGGTAAGATCAATGTTTATTTACAGTGAAGGAAATAAACAAAGATGGTGGAAGTACTACCTCCTATCCACACTGGCTTGGCAGAAGGCAAATGCCCTAGCGCAAACAAGGGAAGGCGCTCTTTGCAAAGCCACAGGAGTATGCAGTTACTAGTGCATCTCTTAAGTTTACTCCTCGGGGCAAACTCTACTCTCTGGTGTCCGTAAGGGACAGAACGTGTCAAGTGTGCTGCTCTGTTGATGCAGCTGGTTCTTCCTTAGGTGCAAGTTGGAGAGGATTTTCAGCCCCGCAAGAAAGCAATGAAGTAAACTGGAGAGGTGCAGGCCTCGGCACCAATAGCTTGTGCAGTGAGAGCTCAGGAGAAGAGTCAGAAGACTTGATCGAGAACTAAAGCAGTACAGACGATCCGGAGGACGGGGCACATCTCCTTTTATACTCCTCGACCATCTCTCCTTCACTGGCATAGGGCATCTGCAGAGGAGGTTAGCAGGTGCAAGCCCAGCACCTAGATCCTTGGTGCAAGCGTCGTAGTGAAGAGCTGTGGGATCTAGGAATCATACTTGTGGCTGCATCCTGTAGCACACAGCTGTACATGCCACGGGCCTCTTGCATGGTCCCGGTGGCTCATCGGGTTAAAATAAATTCCATTATTGGGACTTCAGTACTGGCCCAGTAGATACAACAATCTTGTAGTTGACAGCAGCGACTCAAATACGTTGACAACTGCTAGTGACAAGGTTGCACTGATGAGTAGTAGTCGTTTATTAATATGTATTGAAAGACGTTATGCGTTAGTTGATTTGTAGAGTGCGCATCAAAGATGCAGAATGCATCATGCGTCACTACTTTATCTATATACATATATGTATACTCATACGTATACATGGGTCTTTTGTCTAGATGCTACGCCCGGCATTTCTATATGTACAAGGGGGCTCAGTTTTGCTTGGGTACTGGCGCCTTTCCGTTGTACAAAACTGGCCATGTGACTATGCAGTAGGGCACGAAATCAGGTTTGGGCAACACAATGTGTCATTTGAGTGCCAATACTGCCTTAGATATACTTGGGTGACGACTGAGTGGAGCAGCACTTGAGGAAGGTGTGATGGACTCTGGCACAGAATGGTCTGTGGCTGAGACAGGGGTGTGGGTCACAAGAAAGCAGTAACTAGGTAGGCTATAACTGATGTCGGCAGCTGTTTTGGTTGTCTCCGATGTTCAATGTGGGACTGGTCTTCTCAGGAGGTGAGATGAGATCTCTGGGCACTGGAATTTTCACTGGGTCTTGCAGACGGCGTAGCACTTGCGCCTGTTCTTGAGGAGTTAGACTAGCTATCTGTTTAACCAGGGGGGGGGGGGGGGGGCTGATATTCGTGTGTTCTACCAGATGCTAAGAGCATCTGCCTGACCTCCTTCATTCCTTTCCTCTGGGTGTAGGGCATTGGGAATTGGACCTTACCTTTACTACTACTGTAAAACACAGGCAGGCTCCTTGCGCAGTTACATGTGGCATCTCATGCAGGCAGACAGGCAGACACCTTATTCCCAAGTCTGGTGAAGACTGCGGGTCAAAAGGGAAGTCAGACCTCATCTTGTCCAATGATGTTCATGAGTGTGGGGCCCTGTACCAGTCTTCCCAACCTAGGGGGGACAGGTTTCTATTAACGGAGTACGCTCAAGAGTAGCAAGTGAACACCAGGCTGACAAGCTGTTGCCAGGACAGTGTACCTATGTGGCTCCTCCTTTCCATATATTCCGTAGGGTTGAAAGGAAAGGCGGCCGAAGAGAGTGCATGTACTTGTAAAAGAGAGCATATGCTCGTTTGAGAGAAATTCCCCAGGATCACCTGCAAACCTGTTACGCAAGAGTAATTATGGAAGGGTGCTAAGTCTTCAAGGAAAGTACACGATTTAAAAGCTGGCACACGCTTTATTTCTTTTAACATAAATAAACACGAGATGAGGCACTCTAGCTCCTGGTCAATGGTGCGAGTATCAGCTGGAAAACTACAAGTGCAGATTAGGATGGTCGGTAGAGGCGACCAACGTATGAAAGGGGGAATGCATTGTAGATGCCGTGAGCTAAGCAACAAACCCTTTCATTATTGAATGTACCAATGTTTATAACGACATAACGTAATTGTGGACACGTTGCAAGGTGAACTAAGCACGGATGTGACAGGACTTAGCCTTGATAAAGACTGTACGGAAGGGTCCTCTACAGATACGTCTGTAACTGCAGGAGGGTACAGGGTTTGTGGAGTATGTAGCGGAGAGCTCCTAACTAATGAATCCTAACCCTATTGCAAGCGTAGCTTACGCAATGTGTACGGGTGGTTGTCCTGAGCAACGGGTGCTACGATCAAACGTAGGTGATTCATGCGTGGCGAGCACTAGGAAGAGCTGAGTTCTATCTGGTCAAGTCTGAGCGTCGGGCACTAGAAATGAAGACTGGCCTGGAATCTGGTCACTTCCCGAGTGGCGGGCGCTGGGAAGGAAGACTGGCCTCGAGATGTGGGCTGTCTCTGATTTTATACTAATCTCAGACCACTACTGGTTGCTGATTGCCTTGTGCCACTAGGGCGAGGGGTAGTCACAGAACAGGGGATGCGAACGCACGGGCTTGCCTCCATGACGTCACTGGCCGGCTGGAAGGGATGCGAACAAAAGACAAGTGATAATTACTATTAGAGCTATCTAGGGGGGAATAAGAACTCGTTGCCTTTATGTAATGTTACGGTGGGCCGGTGAATAAAACGATCTGCAAGGCAGACAGTGCAATCTCGCATATTAACAGGACAAAGTTACCTTCCAACTCTGCAACAACTGACCTTCAGACGGAGCAGAAGTCATTAATATCACCATTGTTGAAAAGACGTTGTGCGTCAGTACATACTGGGTTGAGTCACTTCAATAGCCAAGCTTTATGCAAAAAAGTGCAATTTTCAAAATATTCACTTACTGAAAAATTGTATCCGGGCCGAATGATTTAAATTACTTAACAGTAAAACAACAAAATATAAATTATATCTGTAATAAACGATGGGAAAAATTGTTTAAGTCACAAAATTTAACTACCATACCCTAAATAAATTTAACAAAAAATTATTTACGGTTAATCAAAGTACTTAATTTTTTTTACTTTCATCAAGAAGACTGAATATTACCATGTTAAATGGTGTTCCTAGTTGTCACACAGGTCTCATTGTAAATAGCTGTGCCTATCCCAATCAAAAATAAAACTATGGCATATAGTTGCACACCACCATCAACTGTGAAATTTTGTAAGCCCTTAAGTTAAACAAAAAATATTATTCAACTTCGGCGTCCCTCCTTCCCCTCCCCAAATATCTTAATCATCAGCAACCCAGCTTACTCAATCCCTTTAATTTCTTTCTCCCTCTCACTGAGCATCCCTCCCTTCCGCTCCCCAACTCCCCTTTCCCTCTTCCACGACCGGTTTGTCACTCCCTTCCTCTCCGCTCCCCCCTCCGCACAAGCATTTTGTTTCTTTCCCTTCTTCACACTCCCCATTGCTCCACACAATCACTGTAACAGTGGTTGGAGGAGAAATGCAGCGGGGAAGTGCTATGAAGGCTGTGTGGTCTACCGGTATTTTTCGAATGCCCCCTTCACCCTTTTTCTTGTCTCTCGCGCTGTCTCTCTTTCTCTCTCTCTCTCTCTCTCTGGCCAGATGAAACAGCCAGCAGCAGCTGTGTGCGTGTGTGTGTGTGCTTGCCATAGTTTGCTGTTGGTGCGCCAGCCCGCCTTCGCACTAGCACAATGGGGCCCGGCAATATTTACAGGAATACAAAAATTCAATGCGGCCTATACTTGATATTAATTATGCCTAATTTTTCAACAAAAACTTCTGGTACGGCATATACACGCACATGGCCTACATATGCCAAAATACGGTATTCATTATAGTCCCAGTCTGTCTCACTCCCACCTCCACACAGAATCACAAAAAAGAATAAAAATCCCCAAACCCCACAATTCATTTCATATTTAATTTCCTTGAAACAGACGACACCAACACATAATGGAAGAGAAGATACTGGGTAGATCTTGGCAAATTGGTTATTCCATGAACACAATTGCTGACGAATGTCATTTAACGGCACCAGTTATAACTATCTGTGGCCATTGGGTTAAAGCATCAAAGTAACCTTACCTGTAATTGTGTAAGTGTATGTTACTGACACTGTATATATTAATACTATATTAAGTTAATTTTTGAAGAGGTCTGAGTTGTGAGATATATGATGTCATGTTCTCTGTCCATACAGAATAATTTTTTGAGACATAACGTATAGGAAATCCCACACAATATGGGACAGACTGAAACACTACTGCCACCAGATTTGAAATAATGTGCAATTCCTGACTTTATCACATGCTGTTTTGTCATAATTACACAAATTTCTCAACTTTTAAACATAACATGACGACCAACAACAAGTCGCCATAAAGATATTTAATCATTTCTGGGGAAGAAAAAAAAAAAAAAAAAAAGGGCAGTTACAGTGCCAAATGTTCCAATATAAAACAGCCAAGTTGTGCACAAGTCACAAACATTACAAAATGCACTCGACACAGAGAAGTTCCATTTCACTATTTACATAACATCCTATGCCTAATCTTCACGTGACATCATGTCATCCCGAGCAAAGTTTGAACTCAGGACGACTTACTTCTAGAGCCAACCTGCACATCCCTAGACAAGGGACACCCAAGGACACGGCAGCTGAGGGCATCATACGTCACGTGTCCGGTAATCACCCACACATGCGACAGAAGCCAGGCACGAAGCACAGCGCTTCCCCATAGCTCGTGGGAGTGACGGTACCTGCACACAGTATACCACACTTCCAACCACCCAAGAGAATCCAGCCTGCGCTGCTAAGGGAGGAACTCTCGCCTGAAAATACCCAACCAGCCAGCGTGGAGCCCCAAAACATCAGTTGTATACTCAGCAGCTCGCTCCACCACCTTGTGTGCTGGAGTGAGCTGCCTACTGCTTTCCTTACGAGAGACCAGCAGCCTACCAGCAGTATTCTGGACCTTCGCACAGCAACCCCAAAGAAGTATTCGGCCTTCGTTACACTCACTACCACCTTCACCTGGTTTATCATAACTTACGTCCACCGGTTTCAGTTCAACTGATAGCTAGGAGATAGTATGAGTCATCGTGTCTATTCTTCTGGGGAATAAATGTGTATTCTTTACCTAACTCCGAATACTCATTCTAGGGTGATTGCGTCTTCCATCCTCGTAGACATCAAACTTACCAAGGAGAAGCAGGAGACGGTCTTAAAACCACTTTGCCGAAACTAGTGTAGGAATGCAGGCTACCCTTAACCGGGTGCATGTACATCATAAAACATGATTCATTAGAAGGCCACCCATACTGTGGACCAAGTATACACAGGTACCTGGTGCACACATACGGCAGAGCCCCAACCACTAGGAACATCAAGCTCACCTAACCCACTCCATCCACTGCATTGAACTTAACTGGTTGGAGTGACAGGACTGATTCTGGTTACACTCTTCGCCAGGGAACTCATCGCCTGCTCCTCCTTCGCGTGGTAGACCACAATACGTTTCTGTATGCCCTTTCACTCATAGAAGTGGTACAAGGTGGCGAGCTAAGAGGGCAGCTACTGCTTCTAAACCTAGTAGGATGCCCTGCAACCCCCAGTGCCATCTGCCCTCAGCAGCCCCTCCCCACCAGACTGAGCTCACACTGCCCGACGACTGTTGAGGCATCATGTCCCAGTTTTCTCTAGCTCCCTCTTCCAGTCACCCAAGAAGAATGCCAGAGAGCTGCACCTGCATGTTGTGCACATTCGACGGGAACTTCCAGTGCCACTGGGCATCGCCTGCCCCTACTTTTGGCCTGTAAGGACCAGCAGCCAACTGCCAAAGCCAACCAGGCCAGCCAGCTGCACCACCACCGCCCCAGGACAGGACCCCAGTTCCAGCTAGCAGCAGCTGAGCAAGGATCTACTCAGGTGAAGCCTACAGCAAATAAAAGAGTATCTTTGTGCAAACCATCAGTGCATACAGCAGTTATCACCACACCTGACTTTGTGCTGTGCTGAAGGGCTACAACAGAGCGAGGTGGCACCGTGGTAACTCACTGGACTCGCATTTGGGAAAACCCGGGTTTGATTCCTGGTCTGGCCATGCTGATTTAGGTTTTCCATTGTTTTCCGAAATCACTCCAGGTGAATGCTGGGATGGATTTCTAACAAAGACCATGGCCGATTCTTTCCCCAATCCTTCTTCCCTGTGCAACTTGCATTGTCTCTAATGACATCGCTGTCGATGAGACGTTAAGCCCAACTACCTACCTACCTACCTATTGAAAGGTTACACAGTGTTCTGTTTTGTCCTGACTCCAGGATCAAACAGACAAACTAAGTTAATTTGGGGTGATGTAGTCTAGAGCTAAAGAAAGAACTGAACTGGATTCAAACAACGGGTCTCTTTACTACGCAAATCTAGTACAAGTTATACAGGAAAAACACAAATTAGAGACACTTCATCATTATATCTCAACTATAGGAATCACATTACTCTCAATACCTCATATAACTCAATAGTTGGCAGTCGTGCCTTACAAAGAACTACTTAAATTTAATCTCAATATAAATATATATGAATACTCTTAACGCGGCCTAACGCCCTATCCCAGGTCCTACTCTGCATCCAAATCTCAAGGTTCTTACCACTGAATCTACTGAAGACAACACTCATCCGAGAGGCTCCTCCTAGACCTGTAGTTTGGCTCAGCGTCATAGTGTGTTGTGCCCCGACATCCTCGACGTCGTGATGCCCTCAGTAGTCTTGCAGAATTCACACTTAAAAATGGCAGCAGAATGGGGAGAGGGATACGCATTGCACTCGCTTATATACTCTGCCTTGGGTTCCCTCCTCTTCCTGTCACCCTGCTCCAGGTGCCTCGGACGCTACCGAGCTCTGTCAGGGTGACCAACAGGTGGCAGATAATACAAACTCTCCCTCAGTGAGTTTAGCCTGTGCCTCTGTCCGGCACCAAAAGAGCCTCTATTTGAAGGTAAAGTCCCGCCATTTTAACCCGACGTCACGCGTCACTGTACTTCAAATGAATTACACCTATGGAAGTCAGACTCTTTCTCTACCAATCCCTACATTTTTCTGACTCTAAAACACAGTCCATTAATGCTTTTCAGACTATTAAGTGGCTTGTAATGTAACAAAAACTGTAAAAACATAAGACTATTAATTGCTACTACTCTAACAGAATCCTAATTATCTCTGGGTGGAAAAATCATGTAGAAAAATAATAAATTCAGTAAGTTCATGAGCTGCAAAAAAACTTTAAGCAAACTGTAATACCTAACAAAACATATGGAATTCAGACATAATGGGAAAGATTGATATTCAGGCAGAGTGCAACAATAGTTCCAAAATAAAATATTTTTACATTTTTGTATTGCACGGCTATTCAATTATTTATCCCATAAGACCACTTACAAATAACTACAATGGTTGACGGGCCACACTCACTCAGTGCATTCACTAAAATGTAACCCCCCCCCCCGCAACATTCATCAGAATAGGTAACTGAAAAAAAGTATGCCACAAATTTAAGGCCTTCTGTTAGTATGACCAATGCAAATAAATGGGAGTAAAAGCACCAATAAATAAGTACTCTTATTTTCCAGAAATAATTTATCATCAATTCAGTAATAGGGGAAGGTAGATCAGTGGTAACACAGCAACGTGACAACACCAGAAGCTATCCTTGCAGCTAGTTGCTGTATTACTAACAGTGTGCTTAGCTCAGCAGTTATGTTAAGTCTGTCACATTGTACAGTTCTTTTATTGAACATGTCTACAAAAAAATTGTGCACTCTCCCGTAAAACACAATTTATAACACAAAGCAAAAATTCACTATGCAAATAGAGCAAACAGTAATGTGTTTATCCAAGAGAGAAATGGCAGAATTACCTATACATAGAATTAAGAGACCCAAGAAATTTGTAATAACAATACAGGTGCAAAAAAATGTGGCAAAAGGCTTTCAAAGCAATAAAATAATACAGTCGACTCTAGATGTATCGTCATTCAGAGGATGGCCAAAAAATTTCTATACGTGCGGGATTTCAATAGATGAGGTTTTTGACATCTATATTGACTCACATCGTTCTCTTGGGTGGAGTGGTTTGAGTGCTGCCTGCCCTCCCCAAGTCCAGTTGGGAATCCTACAGCAGCGTGTTCTTTGCTACTTTGGCCTGGTGGGTCATGGAAGGTTCAATAGGGTACCATTTAGTAGGGAGAAGTAGGGGGGGGGGGGGGAGGTACCATCTGGGGGGAGAGGAATCAAACTCCAGAGTGAGCTGAACCGTGAATGTCTCCTGTCCAGGGAGTTCACTGTTTCTCACTACAAAGGCTGCCAAAATGTGGGATGCTAGCAGGCCCGGAGTTATGAAAATGACATTTAATCAATAATAGAGGTGGGTGATCCCGATGGAGTGGTGGATATTATACATAGTGGTCTTGTCGGCCGGCAGTTAGGGATGTAATTCACGAGGGAAGGGGTTACGTTGGCCTTGGAAGTAACCTTTAGCGGGAGTCGAACCCGGACAGCACTCGGCTCTGTGCTTACCTACCCATTATTAGACGGCAAAAGGTGTCAAACAGGCCCTTACATTTGGTCAGTTTATTCAAAAGATGCGTGGCTATTGAAATAAACCAATATAAATCTTCCGATTTCCCTGCAAGAAGTTATTGAAAATGAACTTTACACTTATAATACAAGTCGGTCGATGTTCAAACAATTTTTGGTGACAAGGAGAGGTCAAGTATATGCTTTTGGACATTTAATTTTATTTGCGAAGAAGCTGCCCCTTGAGTTAAATAAATATTAGGTTTTAAAATCATGTTAATTTTACGCCAGATACAATTCATCACTAACCTTATGGAGAAAAAAAAACTACCTTTAATCACAAAAGAAAACATCTGTGCAAACAATAATTTCTTGTTAAACTGTTTTGTGTAACATTTTCAGGCAAAACCATTTGCTTTGAAATACAAGTGATGATAGGTGCAACTATTTTGAGTGACGGATAATCTTGATAAGATTTCTACGTTCGTTAGGCGCTGTTTGTTTGCTCTGTGCCCGGTGTGTGGAAGCAAGCGTGCACAGTCGAGAGACTTGCTATTTTCTTTTGCTAGACAACCGCTTCCCCTCTCTAATGCATGTGAGGGGAGGAAGTAAGGTGGGCAGGTGAGATAGACAGAAAGAAGGGTGAGAGAGAGGACGTTAGGTCGCCATGCTGGTTGCTAGGTAACCATTTTCCCTCTCAACAGGCATGTAAGGGGAAATAGCAAGCCAGTCTCACATCTTGCACCATGCGGCAGCATCAGCCAGACTACAGACATGTTTGGAAGACAATATGTTGCAGAGCAGTGATAAAAGGCGGCACGCTTGACATAGTTCACATCCAGTTACTAGACATTTGCATAAACAACTAGCTTAAAAATTAGAGTTGTGGGAAATCTTAGGTGACAGGATCATAAATATACTTTGATCTACGCAACATGCGATAAACAATACAAGCGGGATACGGTAACATTATTTAAATAGGAATTTTGCAGGGACTACAAAAAATTATTGGTGGATGCAATTTATCAGTACATGCAATAACGATACATCGAGAGTCGACTGTAGATGCATTTTGAAATGAACTGTAGTGAAGTGAAATTTATGTTCATTTAGCACTGTATAAATACAAACATACAGTTTTGACTAAATCCAGAATTACAATATTGCGGCTTATTTATATGCAGTCAGTTTATGTATGTGAAGCTGAAATAAAGAAACTAATATAACATTTTATTACAAGTTTTACACTAATGATAGTTACAATTGTTGAAATAGGTAACTGTATTCAAATTGTATATCAAAATGAAAAAGAATTGGTAATAAAATCTTTTGTTAGCAGGTCAATCTCACAACTGTGATATGTGGCCCACGGACCACTGATTGAATAGCCCTGCTGTATGGTTGTCTTCCCAGTAAATATTTACACACAGAAAATAGTGAAAACTAAATTATTTAAGAAGACAGTTTGTTGAAATCTGGATCTGAGTGAAAAACAGCTATGAAAGTCAAGTAGGCACACACCTGATTGGTGTAAATGGCGAGCAGACACTGGTTGAGTGCAATGTTCCTACGCTGGCGCGAGTTCAGCTTGTGCTCCAGGACATCCAGGGTGGCATTGCGCATGCGCTTTTTGGAGTCAAAGACGTTCTGGTCGCGGTTGATGGTGACGAGGTTGTTACTGGCGATGGCGACCAGCCCCACATCATCCTGCTTCTGCTTTAGCACAGCAGAATAGATGGCTTGCGCCTCCTTCTCGCGCCCCTGCATCTGCATGCAGTACGCCAGCTGCACCCTGCCAGCCCACGCATGAGCTAATCATCTTATACACACACCTGTTACAAACTGCACTGACCTCTAACACAACACACTACTTCACAGGAGAGACAGCACTTGCACGTGTCTCCTGCTTTTAGCATGCATGGGACATATATTACAGCTATATACAGGTTAATTGTACTTTACAATTTTATAAAGACAATACAAAAATCCAAGAAAGAGCAATCATACATAATTGTTTTAACTAGCATTGTGAGAAAATATTGTACCATAATGATTCATTTCTGCTGAACTGTTTCTGATTCAGTACATTTTTATATGTAATAGTTCACAAAATTGACAAAAACAGTTAAGGATCCCCCCCCCCCTTCCTCTTTTTTTTTTTTTTTTTTAATTATTCTCTTCCAGCATCTAAATATTTGTGGACTTCAATTTATATATTTGGATTTAAGTTTTATGCCCAACTCCATCTTGAGAAGTAAAATGTACAGCATGACCCCACTGTTAAAACCCCTCACTGTTTCCAGCAATTTATATATTTGGATTTAAGTTTTATGCCCAACTCCATCTTGAGAAGTAAAATGTACAGCATGACCCCACTGTTAAAACCCCTCACTGTTTCCAGGAATAGGGTTGTTAGTAGACATAGGTCGAACAATCAAATTTCGAACAGAACCCGAACTTTAAGGTTATGTTTGGTTCGGTTCAAAATTGATTGCCATGTAAAATATTGGATCTAGTTCGGTTCAAAAAATTTACAGAAGTTTGTGTTAGGTTTGAAATTTTGCCAGAAATAAACATCATTTATGAACTCTGAAACTAACTTACTACACCTCAAAGACATTGAAAAACAATGAACACAGGACACAACACAATAAAATTATAGAACATGTCATTTTTTTTGTAGCAGTGATGACAACATTATATCTTGAAATATATTGTGTGTAAAACTAGGTGCTTTCCTCTAACTTACAAACAATAAGTGGTTTCCTAGAATTTTTGAAAAATTACACTTTCAATTAACATATTTTGTGCTAATAATTTGTGGTTTTCACATCACTTCTAAAAAGATTATAAAGATACATTCCTCAGTGTTTTAATGAATTATCGTATCAAAAAAAAAGTATAAAAACCAAAAGTTAATATTAATTAATTTTGAACTGACGCATGTCGCAGTTCTGTGTATTGGACATGTGCACACTACATTACGACTTTGCCCCATCATCGAATCACCACACTAATAGAGGCTAGTCACACAGCGACAGTTCAATTAATCACGTGCCTACAATATAGCTCCCAGCCTAGTGAGCAATTACAGACACATGGTGATTATTTTAAATTGTACTGTCCACCCCAAGCAGCCATGCGGTCACCCATTTGCCGTCTGAGAAATTGTACTGTTCGCCGAGTCAATCCGAGCAGCATGTTTAAAACTACCCCCATGAAGGGAGGCTAGCCATCCCCGCACCCCTCTGATAGCCCACAAGCTACAATTTTTTGTATATAAGGAGGTGTCAAACCGCAACTCAAGACAGTTGCTGGCCCTCCAGCTTGTACAAGTCTGAGGGCACCAGGCCGCCAGTGCCGAGGTCACCGCAGTGAAGTCGCCGGGGTTATACTCGTGACAATCTCAAACACTGCCCGCCACGACATCTCTAGTCACATCCGGAGAACACCTTCGCTGGAGTATCCAGAGGTATCTCAATGTCCTCACCTGCTCCTTACCTAGAAGGTCTTATCCTTTCGAAGTCCGTGGTAACAGGTCGTGCCGATCTCCCTTCTAGACTGCCCCCCTGCCCCATCTAATTGTGAATAACGTAAATTATAATAATTGAATTAATTACATTTATGATTGCATACAGGTTGCCTTTGCCTGAATAATTTCAACTTTTATAAAGAGCTGTGCATTCCACTGTACTTTTCAATGTTTATAAATAAAATATGTACTTGCAAACTTGTAACTCATGTTGACTTACTTTATCAACCCAAAATTAACTCCAGTAATAAATGGTAAGAACAATATTGGCTCTAATAGCATTGGCAAATGCCTTCTGATAGGTACTGACAAACTGAACAATCTTGGTTATCCCCAGCCTGAAAAGGCCGGGATAATATTCTGCTGTCTGAATAAGACCAGGAATACCCAGGACAAAGTCTGGGGCATTTCACCTGCAGTAGGATTCACACTCAGTACTCCAGGATATACAATTATCCATTACCTTGGTCCCAGTCTGCATTCAAAACCGGACATAGGAGGGCTTGGATATTCCCTGGTGGCAGAGCGTGCTCCTTCAATCTTGAGCCTTAATTAATCTCTTTTAAAGCTTTCCAATTGATAGGTACGATCAAACTGGATGTTCTTGGTTATCCCCAGGTTGAAAAGGCCAGGATATTATTCCATTATCTGCACAAGAGCAGGCCTTGATTGGCCCTAGCATAACAATGATATCGACTCCCCAGGTCCATCTATTCCAGTGCCGGAACTTGCCACTTCATCTTGCACCTCCTTACCAGTCGAGCCCCAGTTGACACGTATCAGATTTGCACAGCCGCTGGGAAGGTAATTAACATTCATATACCACCCAAAGGTAACAACTCCCATAAAATAGTGTCACTGGAACCCGACTTTGCTCCCCTTCGCAAACCGACTATGCCAGAGCCTCATAAACGAAAACCTACCTCGGATCCCTCAGAATAAATTTAGACCCAGTTCTATAATCATTTAAATTCTCCTTTATTAACTTGTGACAGCTGGCGTCACGTTTCCTGACAACCTTCACGGTGAGTCGGATAAAACTCTCTGGAAGGGAGACATATTTGATCAAACTTACCATTAGGTTTGATTCCCCTCCTATTAAGATCTCCTGATCAGAAGGGTGTCAGCCTGCATCTTCCAACATGCGAAGATCCCAGACCGAGCCGGAAAACCTAGTACTCATTCTTTAGACACCCAGGTAGAAACCCAGCCACAGTAATACAACAGGAGCAGAACCAGCGTTTACCGTTTATTTATTTGTCACCTCTTTTCCTTGCAAGGTGATATCAACTTCATGCTAGTCTTCCCTTGACCACACTTGACTAGAGTACAAGATAGAAAGAGGAAGCTCGCAATCAACAGGAAGCTGGAATGAGTCAGTAACTATTTTCAAATTAGGAACAATTTGGCCATTACATTTTGGAACTATTAGTAGTAGAACTGTGCATGTTGTATATGTATTGATGCATGATGCTTTTGCAACAATATGATAACTTCAGCTCTTCCGAAATCATAGCAGTGTGTCGGATTTCAACAGAGTTTGCATTGTTGACCACCACGAGACAGGAGATTTTACTGTTTGCTACAGCAAAAATGAACGTTCCAGCCTGCAGATAGTAATATTCACAACCCCACTGAGACTATGCATTCCAAGGCACTGAGTTCCACTGCATGCCGCTAGATGGCTACACCAGTATGTTTCGCTGCCTCCCTCATTCTTCAAGTCTGCCGATGACATCTTGCCTGAAGAAGTTTGCCATCGCCACCCCCCACTCCAGCAAACTACCCCAGCCAATGAATGGAGAGGAAGGATCCAGCCAGAGTATAAATAGTGGGCCGCAACTCTCGCTCCACGCCAGTCTTTAGTCATCCACCGCACTAGTTGCCAGACACTGACCATCCTGCTCAGCTATTCTCCTAGCTCTAACTTCCTTTTTTCACTGCACTTTTAGTGCCGAAGGAATAACCTACTCCTTGGTATGCACGGCGCCTTGTCACCGGAACTATTCCATCTAAATCCTCCTTAGTTTTCACCGCATTCGTGCTGAAGAAATCAATCTGCCACGTAGTCTACACACTTAGACACTGCGGCCCATTCTGGGTAACAATTTCATAGGGAGTTAGCACAAGTTTAAGTGGTTTTCGCAGTGCTGGTGTACCCCACCTTCGTAGTTCAGGACTAGGTCACCACTACCTGGATAACGTATGTTTAAACTTGATATATGATCAATTTCAACAATGGTAATTAGACGACTTCAGCTTGTCAGCATAGCACGCTTTGCATCTGATTTCTATGGAGTTTGCATTACCATTGACCACGAGATGCCACATGATTTAGAAGCTGTACTGTTTAATACATCAAGAATGGACATTCCAGCCAGCAACTTCAACTTGTACTGTTCACCGGCCCACCGAAGCTATGCACCTAAAGACATTGAGTAGTACTAAACACCATTATTAGATGGCACCGTTAGTATGTTTTGTTATTTATCTTCTATTCTCCCAGGCCAGCCGGTGACGTCACGCTATGATAGGTAAGCTATCAGTCTGAACTGATCCCTCTGAGTACCACGTTCCTGGAAACATAGCACCTATCCCATTCGACCTCCGCCTTGAGAGAAACGCAGGTGATCCTGGGAACCATACTCAATTGAGCCAAGACACTTCTTGCTAGCCCACAAGCAATAACAACGGCCAGCCTTTCAGTATACTCCGGTAGGCAGAACGGTAGAGCACACACACATGTACTCTGCTTTCGGGCCAGCTTGTCAGTTCGGTGTTCGTCCTATTCCATCACACTTTCAATGCCGGAAGGGGTCGTTCCCTGGATTGGGAAGACTCGGCTGGAGCATACACTCACCTGTAGAGACTACAGACAGTGAGGCCTGATTTTCATTTTTCACCCTATTTAGGTGCCGAACACTGAAATAGGGTGATCGCTCAGTCGGCGGACACTGCTGACAATCACGTGACTTAACACGTGTAAAGTGCACCATCCCTGCATTTTGTCTCACAGACGTATGTGTTGTGTACTCCAGATGCCTTATTCCCAACATAGTGGACTCGGAGAGAAAGTGAAGCAAATGCTAATTGCCTCCGGGCATTTGCAAGAGCTGACCCATTGGACAGCTTGCCCATAAGGCACAGACTGAGGTACTACATCATCATCTTCTCGTCCCTGACGATCCAGAGATACTGAAGAATCTGTTCCAGGCCCCTACACGTTTCAGCCAGGAGGTGCACCCATGGCTCACAGAGTATCTCAGCCAGCCAGACCAACTGCTGACAGATCCCATTGCATATTTCACACCAGTTGCTCTGTCTCCATTGACACAACCAACTTATATCCAGCATCCACAAATACCTACAGCACCAATACGAACAATTGTTCTGCCATCAACTGGTCCAAGCACAAGTAACGCATGTCGCCCAGGTATACCGTACAAAGCACCAAGCCTGAAGCAAAAGATATCACGTTGCCAGAACCTGACTTTGTGCCCTGCCACAAAGCTACCAGGCCAGTCCTTTATACTTGGCGTGCCCAGTGCCATGCAAGGACTAAGTTTAACCCGAGCACCCAGCTAGAATAGGGTACATCTGATTTAGTGCCCGCCCAAAACTGCTCCACTTGACATAGTTTACCTCAAGTCGCTGAGAGAAACGCAGAAAACCTGGTAAAATTACTCCTTCGCACTAGCACATTGTCTGAGTACCCACACATACTAGCAACGGCCAACCTTTCTGCATACCACGGTAGGCAGAATGGCAGAGCCCATACACAGGTACTCTCTCTCCGGACCAGCTTGTTGATTCGGAGCTTGTCCTCTCCACCACATTTAGGCATCTGAGAGGTTGTTCCCTGAGTTAGGAAGTCTTGCCTGGGGCATACATCCACATATAAAGGACGGTTGACAAACGAGACCTGACTCCCAGTGCTCACCGCATTTAGGCGCCGAGCACAGTGATAGGATGACCATTAAGTTGGCAGATGCTTCATGTGGCGCTAAACTAAGCAGAGCTACACATTACCTGCATTTTGTCTCATGGATATGAGAGTGTGCTTCGATCTCCAAATGTCTTACTCCCATCGGAGTAGAATTCGTGAAAAAGTAAAACAGCTGCTAACTGCCTCCGGGCGTTTACAAGAGCTTACCCCCTCCCTCGTCACCTATCTTAACCAGCCTGCGCCTAAGGAACAAGCACAGGCTCTGCGCCTTATACTGGTACCTATCATCCCAGAGATCCCAAAGGGCTTGTTTGAGGGCCGACAGGTCTGAACGAGGAGATTCACCCTTGGATCGTCGAGTACCTCAGTCAACCAGAACAGTCACCTACAAATCGTACTGCGTACTTCAGACTCTAACCAGTTCCTCTGCCCCTACTGTCGTGGTTGAACGTCCAAAGTCAAATCATTAACTTATCTGCAGCACACATACGCCCAATTGAAGCCCCCAATTTCAAGCCCACCACAGAGGTTATGCATTGCCCACATATCCTGCCAAAATCTAACAACCTGACACGCAAGATTACTTTGTCTGAACCCGAATTTGTGCACTACCGCAAAGCTCCTAGGCCAGTCCTCTACAATGGATAAGCACCAGTGCCATGTAGGGACTAAATAGAAACCAGCAACCACATCAAAAGGATGCGCCTGACCTAACACCCAACAAAACCAAACCAATGATGAAGTGCTTGCCAGTCAGACAAGGCATCGCGCGTCAAGAATGGGAGTAGGAGGTTTTTTGGCACCCAACGTGGGGCATTTGTCTGTTATAGTACCAACCAGGAAGCACGAACAGGTCAGCCAGACCCAGTATAGAACCGCCTGGGCTTTGAGGAGTCCAATAAATACCCCGTGGCACTCAAAACCGCAACCACAATGCCCACAGCTCACACGAGCAAGCACAAGCTTGACTGCACAATTGCAGCCGCAACTGAACACATTGTTCAAAATTGAGCTGCCCCATAACGGGGGATCACAGGATCCAGTGCGCCCATTACCAACAATAGGATCATTATCCTTGCCTTGACTGGGCAGACGAACCTCACTACACTGATGGCCTAAAGTACCGGTGCAACAATTGCAGAACATGGCTGACAGCGTACTGCAATTGGTTAACATGCCCAGGATGCGAGACCCACACGGTGCAATGTATCCTGTGTGGCGAAACCTACCACCACCAGCATATCTAAGTAATTCTATGTAATTGCGTGGGCTGTCGGCCACTAATTCTTTGGAACCTTACCACTGGTGAGGTACAAAACGTCTAAATTATACTGGTTCTATCACTTACAGCATAACAACGGCAGTTATCACTAGTTCAATTCACAGCTAGCCTATCATCGAATAGCTGTTTATATTATATCTACCTCTCTGGCTTCTTTGCTTTCCCTGCTTCATGACAGCTTGGGTAGGCACTTACGCTGGATACACATATTATTTAAATCTAACCTAAATAGTGAATGTTCCTCAGTTTCAATGTCTTTAACCGGCGGCTAGTTTAAATTACACTGATTGCAGGTCTGTAACAAGTCATGTTCTGTTTCTACGTAACAGTCTATGACTGTGTCTGTACACTTTCTTCATCGCACTTTACTTACTTGATTTGGTGTATGTGGGTTTAGTGGGTACATGTACCTCGACGTGGGTCACCACGGTGACTCTTGGTACCGGCCAGGCATAGAGTCAGCCTTGGCAGCATGAGGTGGCATCAGGCGTCGAGGGCACAGCTACTAGGGACGTAGGGGTAGTGCGAGGGAGTGATTCCAGGACCTCCAACCAGACTGCACAGGTTCCTACCCATAGGGCAGGACGTTTCTCTGCTGAAGCATCTCGTCATGGGGCCAGGTAGTTGGAGGCGTCAACGGTCTCAATGTCTAGGTCCATTGGTGAGGCAGTGCGAGGGAGAGGTTTCTCAACCTTGACTGGGGGTACTGCACCAGGTGACGGGTAGTAGGAGGCATGGAAGTTCTAGTTGCCTTCTGTGGCAGCACAAGGGAGCTGCGGGACTCCGCGCTCAACCTCGACTGCGGGTGGTGTGTCTCGTAAGGTCGGGTAGTTGGAGGTGTCAAAGGTCTTGGCATCCAGGTCCTGTAGCACGGCAGTGTGAAGGAGAGGAGTCTCAACGTCAACGGCGAGAGTTACACCAGGTGTTGGGTAGTCTGAGGCATTGACTGTCTCGGTGACTTCTATATTGGTGGCCGATTGAGCAAGAGACAGATTGGGAGAGTTGTACCATGTGGGGAGAAAGGGGGGGGGTGGGGGGGGTAGGCTCCCAGGTTTGTTCTACCGCCCACACTGAAGATGTTTCTGACTTTCACTAACGAAACTAGATTTACAGGGTGTCTGGCAGCCTTCGTGTTCTCCGGCATGACACTTCGAAGCAGCTTGGGATCGTTTGTCCACATAGCTGCGTGGCGTGAAGGGCAGTGATCTTACGCTAACTGTGCCTAGGTATGTTTCGGCGTCTGACCTCCATGGTGGCACATAGCTGGGTGCTCGTTCTATGACAAAGGGTCTTTTTTCAGCCGGCTACATGCGTCCTGGTTCGAATTCTGGAACTGCCCTTCAGAGTTGTGGTTCGTTCTCAATGTCTTGAGTCCCCCGACATTCCCCCTACGTCGTCGGCGTACTCAACTCGTGGCATGTCCCCCGGATAGGGACGTATTTGGTCTCGGGTGGCCATCCGTATCTTTCCTCTGACGTCTTCGGCCCAGTAGATGTAATCCTGCAATAAACTGATTGCTGGCCTTGCTGAGGGGATGTGTTTGGAGAAATAAAGCTTATCAGAGGTTGAATTCACGTACCTCTGTCTTGGGCTGTGGGTACTTTTGGCGGGTATATTCATCCTGGGCCTTCTGGGCATTGGTAGTACGAACTAGCGTGGCCAGCCGGATGTCCTCTGGCTGAGGCATGTTGGTGAATTTGCTGTCCCACTGCCAGTCACCTGGTCAGCATAGGGTCTGTTCTAGGAGTGTACATGGGCTGGTGTCTGGTGTCTACCGCTTCGTTCGTGCGACGACGTAGGACAAACAAGATGGTGGGGATATGTTTATCCCAGTGTCTGTGGTCATTCCCCACACTGATACAAAGGCATTTCTTGATTCCTCCATTCAGTGGGGTTGGCTGGGGGTGGTATGGCGGAGTTGTCCATGTCTCGACTTCCCATCCCTGGCATGCTGACTGCCACTGTGGTGACTCGTGAACTGAAAGCCATTGTCAGTCAGTATGACCCTTGGGTATCCCCAACGTGCAAATATTTCTGCTTACATGTTTCGCACTATGGGGGCTGTTTCCTAGCTGGGTAGAGGGAAGGCTTCCACCCACCTGGAGAATTGATCAGTAACGACTAGGAGGTAGCTGTTTCCCTTAGTACTCTGGGGATATAATCCCATTAGATTGGCAGCTATGTGTGTCTATGCCATATTTGGTCTCCGTGGTCATGCGGTCGGAGGGGGAACCGGGTAGGCCTTGCCACGGCAGCACGTGACACAGTTGCTGACGTACTGTCTGATGACGTGGCTCATTCCATCACAGCTATACCGGATCCCGATGTCCAGCAGGGTTTCTCGAATACCCGGGTGTCCAGCTTGTGGGTGGTCGTGGAGGTGGCGGCAAATGTCTACTCGTGGCTGTTGTGGAACCCAGATTTTCCAACGAGTGTTGGGTTGGCTACTTCGTGTCCACACGTCATCCCAGGCTTCAAAGCGCTGTGCTTGCTCCCGCAGGAGTTTGTGCACGTTGGAGTCCTCCTGCTGGCTTATCGAGATTTGGTTTCCGGTAATCTGCAACTGGAGGAGACGGATCTGCTCATCGGGGCTTCGTTCTACTTGAGGGGGAGGGGACATCTTTTCCCCTTCCTCTGCTTTCTCCTCCAGTGTCAGGAAGTGGGATAGGGCGTCTGGCAGGTCATTCGTTTTCCCTGAACATTGTTATACTTCAAAGTCGAATTCGGTGAGAAACATGTCCCACCGACTGAGCATGGTTTTGCTGTTTCGGGACTCATGTAATCATTGGAGGGCTTTAAAGTCCGTTCGCAAGATGAAGTGTCACCCTTCTACGTAATATCTGTACTTTCGCACTGCTCAAATTACTGTCAGGCAGTCCTGCTCATTGATGTGATAGTGTTGCGCCATTTCATTGAGACAGGTGGAGGCATACGCTCTCACACATGGTTGGTTGTTAATATCCTGCTGGTAGAGGACTGCTCCCAGTCTCTTTTGGCATGCGTCGTTTTGTAGGATCAGTGGCTGATCTCCTTGGGCTCGATGTAGCTGCTGTATATTTCCGAAGCTTGTTTTCAGGTCACGGAAGGCCTGTTGTTGTTCTGATCTCCATCGCCAATGTGTGTCTTTCTCCAGGAGCGAATGTAAAGCTGCCATGAGTTGCGCAATATTCTGCACAAAGTCGCGCAGCCTGTTGCACAGACCCAGATACCGTCAGAGTTGTCATTTATTTGCCGGTTCGTCAGCATCTTCAATGGCTCGTATGGAATTTTGATGCGGGAAGTTTCCCTCAGGTGATATGATATGTCTCAGATAATCGATGGATGACTTGCAGAAGTAGCTCTTGGACAGCTTGCAAGTCATCCCATGGAGTTCTAGGCATTCTAGTACCTGCTAAAGATGCTCGAGGTGCTCTTCTCAGCTATCTAAGTAGATGATCATGTCGTCGAAGTAGACAAAGCAAAACTCTCCGACATACCCAGTCAATACCTCTGCGGACATTAGGCGCTGGAATGTGGTGGGGCTATTCAACCCGAAAGGACCCTAAATTGTAGAGTTACACCCTCTGGTGTGGTAAATGCAGTATATTTGCGGCTATCGAGGTGTACCGCAATTTGCCAGTATCTGGATTCCATGTCTAAGGTAAGATCGTCGCCTTGCCCATGTCCCGCAGGGTATGGGTGAGGTCGATAGCTGGAGGAGCGATCTGATGTGTTATTTCGTTTAGGCCCTTATAATTAACGCAGAATCGCAGCTCTCCGTTCTCCTTGTATACTAGGACCACGTGGAAGATAGGGTGAGTTAGAAGGTTCCACAATACCCTCGTCCTTCATGTTGTTTACTTGATCCATAATCAGGTCGCGTCGGCAGGCTGATACCCGATATGGTCGGTTATACACAGGGACATTCGTGTTCCAGATCTCGTGTTGGATTGATAGAGTCTGGCGTAACAACCCCCCATGTCCGAATGCACTAGTGTGTTCGTTTAGTACATGTTGCAATTGGTTAAACTCAAATTCGTCGAGTTCATGATTGATCTATGTAGGGTCTATGGGTGCGGGTATAATGTCATCCAGGCTGTTTACAGTTATTGTCTCGTGTTCCCCCATGTAAGCACGGCGTTATCCATGATCAATAATGCTCTGGTGCTGTCTAAGCCATGGGCAACCGAATATAACTGCTTCGGATAGTGTAGATGGAACTATAAACTCAGATGGGGCTGAGATCCGGTGTACGCTCACCTCTATTGTAGTACAGCCATCTGTCTACCTGTTCTACCTGTAGGGTCGAGTCGGGCTAAGCCATTCTGATGGTTTTAGTTTGCGGGCGCATAGTGGAGTTGGTCTGACACAAGTATATTGCATCTAATAAAGTTCAATGTGGCAGATGAATCAAGTAAAGGCAATACCCAGTCTCCATTTATCTCCACTTCAATATGCGGGGATTTGGGAGAATGCTGGATCCTCATTTAAGCCCTGGATTCTGGGCCCTTGAGGTCCGGTGGTGGCAGCCCGCTTTACACCCCGGCGTTTCCCGATTTGATAACGGAGGTCGGGCTTTCGGTAGCTCTTGTGGTTGGTGGTGTTGAAGTTCGATCAGATTTGAACAGTGGAACTAATGGCTTGGCTGGCTTGCGAGGGCAGTCCTTGTTCCAATGACTACCGGGGCAGAAATAACACTTTGGAACGAAGGCCATGCGTGACGTAGGAGCGGGCACATTATTGGGTGACTCGGCTGGTGGGGCTTGTGGCTCCGGGGTTTTTACTGGTAGCGGCTTTTCCAGACTGGCCTGAGCTGCAAAATTCTGTTCGGCTTCCCGGGCCCTCTCAACTAGTTCGTCGATAGTTGTCGGTTTGGCCATGAGGACGACGTTCCTCAGGCTAGGTAAGAGCATTCTGCTTATCAAACGTACGGCCATTGCTTCGGGTAGCTCCGAGAATACACACCAGAACATTTGCTCTTTGCAAAGTATAAAAACCTAGACCTCATCTTCAGGTATCTGTGTCTAGCTGTAGAACTGGGCTGTTAACCACACTAGCACCTCCTCGTAGGTGAGCTCGGATGCAATGAGGTTGCAGAACTGATTCCAGTCTGTGAGAAATTCTCCTTACCTCTCCCACCAGGTTAACGCTACACCTTACAGGTGTAGTTGGGGCCCTGTCTACCCATTGTTTCGGCGGTAAGTTGGTATCCCGGTATTCTTTTTCACACTCGTCGGTGAACGCTACAGTGTCTTCATGTGGTCGATCGGCGAAGTCAGTAATTTGTATATCGTCATCGCGTCTGGTCGCGGGTGACCAGATGCTGTCCCAGGCCGTATGTAGATCCTGGACAGTCTTGATCGGCGGGAGTGGGAGACGTGTTTCCATCTACATCTTTCACATTGGTATGCCATACCTGGCATAGAGATGTGCTCATCGGGCCATCCTATGCACAGGTTATGGAAGGGTTTATTGCACGTGGTGCATCTGACACGGTTTATGCCTAGGCCGGGACAAATAATGTCACTACAAAAACTCGGCTGTTGCAGACAAATTTCGCACCTGTATTCGAGGCCTGTTGTATCCCGTACCTTGTTGGGCCAACCTAGGCAGAGGTGATCGAATGTCTTTAAACAATAAGTGCATTCTATTCTTAGCAAGCCAATACCCAGACATTCGGTATGGTTACATTTCGGGTCTTGTGTGTCAGACCCAGAGTCATGGTTGATGTTTGACGCGGCATTGATCTCGGAAGTAGACATGGCTATCGTTTCTTGGGCGCCACTGGGTTTTCACTTGACTCCCCGAAGTCTGCTGAGTTAACCCGGTTTGACTCCTAGGTTTCGAGGTCGAGTGACCTGGTTCAGCCTCTTACTGCGAACAGTTAATTAGCTGACATCCCACATTGGGCGCCAGAAAATCACTTAGCGCATGTCCGATTAGCTAACGCTGGATCACGGTCGTGTGGCTTTGATTGCACTTCAGTCAGTTGTGCATACTGGCATTTGGAGCTAGATATAATAGTTGGACACATGGCCTTATACGAGGGAACAAAGTTCTCAATGTTACGACTAACGAGTTCCTTAGATTGGTCTGCCCAATTACTAGTAGCGTGGTTAGTTATTGTAGGTGACTGGCGTAAGATGTTAGTGGCAGCAGACTTACTGACGTCTCGAGTATGAGGACTAGCTGGGTACAGTTGGTCGAGTCAATTGTTCTCAGCCCGGGTGCAGCGAAAGCCCTAGGTGTGGCAACACAAAAACTACAGTTCCACCTTATAGCTGCTGAACTTCAGAAGTTGGCGTTCAAGATGCCAAGGCGTTCCTCAGTCTGTTTGATTAACCCAATCACAACAGGGTGGCAGGCAGGATGCATGCAAAAAGGTGATGAGAAAGTTGCTGGATCATCTGCTGTTGACGTTTGATGCTCAAGTGACCTGAGCAAAACGGCACAATCTTATTCAGCTAGTCGACTGGCTGTAAGATGAACTAAACCAGCTGGATGCTTGGCAGCAAGGCACGCAGCTCTCTGCTCCTCCCTCCTTGCGCAATGTCTCACCTTAAATGGCATAGAGTGGGTTTGGCTGTTGAGAACTATGAATCGAGCACCACGAACATGAGTAATCCTAGAATAGAGTTGCCCAGTAATGGTTCGATAGCACGAGCCCGGTGCGTGAGAAGGCTCCCCACCTTAGCGGGCAAACCAGAAACGTTGAAGCTATGTGGGCTATCAAGACTATTACTGGGTTTGCGATCCCAACCAAGGCCAGGCTGTAGCACCTAAGCAAATACCCCAGCCAGCACCCAGGTGCCTGGTAGGGATATAACTCAGGCATACTGTCTCTCCCTGGGCGGAAAGTGTTGCTAGTGGTCTGGGCTCCTCTATTCTACTCCTCCAGTACCTATATACTTGGTAGGAATAGAATAGATAGCCGTTTAATAGGTGTGTATCAGAACTGAAGCCATTGAGGAGGAGTCTCAGTTATAGCTAATTCATAGTAATAATTTCCCCTTCCCGGTCAGCAGTACTCGACTCGCGGTTCTCCCAGCAGTTGGCAAAAAAGTACTCTATGAATAAGACTTGCAGTTAGAAGAAACAAAGCCGTGTTTATTAATCGCTCAGTAAACTCAATGACTCGTGCTCTCCTCCCAAGCAGACGGGTGGCTGGAAGTAAACCTACGGTAGCCAGGTGAAGGTGACCTGGTCCTAGGCTAGTTGGGGAAAGTGAATGAAAGTGTGGAATGTCTGGTAGCTACAGAAAGCTTGTGGTAGCTATTGGCGATTGGCATCGCTGGAGCATCTGGTCACAGGTGTTGCAGAACTCTAACAGTGACGTCAATGGTAGGCACCCTCTGGTGGCTGCTAAAGAGTGTTGAGCAGTTGGAGGCAGCGTCTGGAAGGGCTGCTGATGATCTAACAGTAATCGGAGTGCCCCAGCACTAGAAGTGGTGGAGTGAGCTCGAAGACTGGCAGGAACAACTGGCAAGGTCCATCGTGCACGGACCTATATAGTCAGGGTAGCGCGTGTGACATCCCTCTGCTGCGAGGCCGGAGTGGGGGTAGCATCCTCTGGTCATATCTCATCCTTCGCGTATCTTTGGTGGTGCTTGGGCATGCCCTGAGGCGGCTGACGGCTTCTAGGCTCTCAGTGTGAGGGAAGGGGGTGACGCGCCGCTTGCTTTCGCAACCCCTCGTATCTCACGTGTCCGGCTGCCCTCCAGGATTGTAGCAGGCCGTGACTTCCATGTACGAGTTGGTGCAGGGTTTGAATCTCACGTGTGTAGAAGCAGTATACTAGGGTTGCAGTGAGCTGAGTCGTAATAATCGTCGTAGATAGTTAATATAAACGGCAAGGGTCAAATAAGTGTTGATAAAATGTGATTAAACAAAATTTTTTATGTCCAAACAAAGTCACTTTTTCAAAAATTAGTTTTCAAAATAATTAATAGTAAAAATATATAAATCCATGGTGGTGTCCAACTGTTTTTCTTAATCGCCCAGTGGAGCTGACTAGTTGGCCAGGGTGACACGAAGTAAGTGTGGAATGGAAATCATGGAGGAAATAAAGTGTCTCTATAACAATTCACATCACACAGTGTCCACCATACTAACTAAATAGCTGCCTTCCTTACTGAAACTATTTCTGCCTGCTAGGGCCAAAAATCAAAACAGAGACCCTGACAGGTATGAGCAGTGTGTAAAACCAGTAAGTTATATTAAACAGCAGAAAACTATAAAAAAGGATGGGCAGAGAAAAGTTCCTCTCTCTACAGGCTGGTGCAACATACTTACAGAAGTGAGAAGTGGCAAACCAAATTACAAGCTGCTAGATTTTATTGACGAGTTAAGGCCTTCAGCAGGTGGCACATCACTGTGCTAATAGAGGAAGATATCTTTAATCACTGCACAGAACGGGAGCTCGACTAGTGTACAATACTGGTCAAGTCGTTTTCCAGCAGGGAACAAAATCGGGTTCGGTGAGCACTACTTTTCGTTTTGGTGGGACCACTCGTAATGGTATACCTGGGTGACGTTTTACCTGCGGCTGCAGCTGAGCCAGCGGAGGCTCGACTCGTGGCACACTAAGGGCTGCCCCTGAGGTGGGTGTGCTGGTCGGCCTAGGTTTGTACTTTGGTTGATGTTGAGGTACGGGGCTGGCATGGCGCTCCCTATAATCAAAGGTTTGAGAATCCAAGTGACTTTCCTTGGCTACTGAAATAGTACTGCACTACAGGGAGATGTCCCTTGGCGATCTTGGTTGGTGGCTCGAACAAGGCAGACTCGTAGGTTAGTGAAACTTGTCTGGAAAGTCGGCGGAGTTCTGCAGCTCGATCCTGTGGACTGAGGTGCTCGAGCCTATCGGGGAGGGGGTTAAGCCCCAATGGATATTTAGAGGCAGTCTCTGGTGGTTTCATTCTTTAATGAACACCACTGAGACGGGAATAGGGCTTGAGGAAAGACAATCTACTATCAGGCCTAACAGAAATGGAGCCGCTGACGTGTAGTCTGTGTTGGTAGTGTGCATATGGTGCCTGTCAGTCCAGTGCCGTATCTCACTCTCAAACTCTAGCACCCGAGGTGCTGGGTTATTCAAGCTGCGTTAACACTGGCAGCAGTCCCAGTATGGGGATGAGTTCCTTCTAGTAGGCCCCCCCGAATTGGAGAAGTACCTCTCTCGGCACCAGAAGCGTGGTGAGATGAGCAACCTCCAAGCCGACCCTAAGAGGATGGGGTAATTATGTTGTGGCTCTACCATTCACTACACTTGGTGCAGAGAACAGGTGGCCTTTCAATTCTGTTGTGGTGAGTGCTCCAGAGGAACTGATGCTCCCAGGCCTGTGGAAATATTCCTCTCTGCATCAGAAGCGCGGTGAGAAGAGCAAACCCCAGACTGGCAGTCCAATCCCTTAAGGAGGTGGTATCCTAATGTCGTGACTACCGTTCACTACACAGAGTGCAGAGAATGGATGGCCTTCCAAGATCATACTGTTATTAGTGTATAGTGTTTTAACGAGTTGAATAAAACACATAAAACACCGGTCAGCTGCTTTCCCTCGTATGGAGCTGATGTCTACGAAGTGATGTACTGAGACTACGGGAAAGAGATTCACGAGGTAAACTGTGTATTTCTTTTGATGGAAATAAACAGCGGTGGCGGTACTACCTCCTATTCACGTAAGCTTACGGAAGTTAAAACACCCTATATGAACACAGATGAAGGTGATCTGCTTCTAGACTAACAGGATAGGCAGTAAAAAGTGGCTATCAAAATAACTTTAACTAACTAGTGCTAGACCGGTACGTATCTCAGTGTTTACGATGATGTAATACATCAGACGTAGGTTCTTCAGTGAAGAGTAGATAAGTACAAGGATCCTCGGCACCACAAGGACGCGGTAAACACCAATGTAGGATAGCTGATGGTTCCCTCGACACCAGAAGTGTGGTGAAGGAAAAAGACAGGCGACAATTTTTTGAAGACTGGTCAGGAGCCTTGGTGCAACCCTCTATTTATACTCTGGCAGAGACTACGTGCCCATTGATCGGCTTGCATTGGGGGTTGTTCTGGAGAGGGGGTAGCAGCTGAGATGATTGTGACATTGATCCTTGGCGTGTGACGTTAGTGGCTGGAGCTCGATCCAGGCTCATGCCTCGGCGATTGCACTAGTAGTGGCATCTAGCGGCGCGCTGCTGTACTTGATTGATCTTGACGCATGTCTTCGGTGGCTTGGCCAGCGAATATCTGGCGTGGAGCGTCTGTCCTTTACCCTGGGTAGATAAAACAATTCTTGACGTCTCATTGTTAGTGGCGGCAAATCAAACTTCATTACCAATGCTCCAAGTTCGCTTACACTGATGAGTAGAAGTTGATTCAACAATATGCAGAAAGACGTCACGCGTCAGTATTGTAGTAAATGATGAAACATAACAAGGCAAAAGAGAAGTTTGCTATTTGATATGATTCATAAATGAAAGACAGACATAATGAGTTAAAACTATCTACTGTTAAATTACATTATATACAATAGTTTTCCTCTTATGCCCAAGAAAGTAGTTTTTATATTAATACCTAATTTTAACTGCCTGACATGGTGAAATGTTTTGATGGGCCCAAACTATAACAACACCAGAAAATTTTTAAGATGAAAGTTTGAAACAGCTCCTTTAAAAGCAAATTGAGGCAACAACCTGTGGTCTTGTATTTCATCCTTAATGGAAATGGCAGTTGGAGAGTGAGGCTGAGGTACTTCCCCCTTAAGTGACGGTAAAGCAGTGGTCGCTGCTTACACGAGATTTCTCCGCCTGCGATGCTGACTTAAGCCACATCTGTAATTGAGCATTGCACCTTGGGTGGCTTGCTTGCGAGCGATGGGCTGCTGGGTACCCTGGTAGTGGTATAAGTGAGTGTGACGTTAAGGGGCCTGACTACACTGGTAATGTTGGCTGGCTGGACAAAGAGAGGCATCTTCTTTGGCGGTGGAGCTTGACGAGCTGGTGGTAGACCCTTTCTGACATGCAGTCTCCTCTTTCTTCCAGGTGTATACCTGGTTTCCAACTGGACCGTTTTACCTCAATACCCCAGCCTGCGCAAGCTCCTGCTTGGTAGTTTTGCCCTGCCCAGTCCTATAGTGAGGCATAAGGTGGTGGGGGTAACCAAATAGGTTGATAGCAGGTGGCCAGTAAAGGGAAGACAGTCTGATGGAGTGTAGGTTAGGGAGGTCAGGTGAGGGTGAAGGCCTGTTCTAATGGCCTTCAATCCAGTGGCTTGGCGCGTGGGACGTCACGGTATGATCCAAGTACCAAACTGGAGGTTACAGTAGAAGCTCCCTGGCATGTGGGTCATCGCGGTCTGACCCAGGCGTCATGGTGAAAGGGGCTCCTATTGGGGGTTGGCTTATCGTTTCCAAGCAGGTGTCCTGGTGCACGAGGTGTCGCTGTCTGACCCAGACACTTACCAGAAGGTTGATAGTCCAAGGGACAATTGCTCTAGTGAGGCCCAGGAAGGCAAGCTTCCTAAGCTACACTTTGAGACAGTTATCAATAGGAGCGAAAAGGATCAAGGTTTTTGGCTCGTGGTGTGGAGAGAGACACGCAGAGGCGAGAAGAGAACAAAAAAAATGTAGCAGCAACTTCCCCTAACGTGCCAGGTGCTGGATGAGTAGGGAGCGGCGACATGATGCGAAGCGGGTTGCAGCACAGCAGGTGGCAACAGCTGGGCAAGACTGGCTTGAAGGCGTTTTGTGGTGTATACAACATAAGTGCTCTTCTTTAGATGGATTCGCAACTTTGGCAAGGCTAGATGAGAGAATGACATCGCTCTTGGCACGTCAGGCCTTAAACTAGCCTTCAAAGTCAGCCATATCTGATGTGATATGAATGCAGTAAAAGTATTTAATGATAAGAATTTCATTAATATGTATATGGGAAAATTCACTGTGGTTACAGTTCTAATTTTCTACTTTGGGTAAGACAAAGGTGGATGCGGGAGCGATAAATGCGGAATAACAGCAGGCAGCTGGGAGAAGCTGAAGGAAAGGAAAATTGTTTTCAAGCAGGAAAACACTAGTGATAATCATACTTAATAATGCTCAGCTCTTCTTCTATGTCAGCATCTGCATCATCCTCTTCGAAAGTCTCTCTGCAAAGTTTCTCCGTGACCTTCAACTTCTTCTCTGCTTCCTGGTAATGACCTCTGCCAATCAACTGACACACTGAGTTATATGACAGCTCGTACGTGTCTTCCCGCAGCTGAGGGGCCTCATACTTCTGCAATGTGACAGAAAATAATACATCATAGCATTGCAGTATGTATAAAAAAAACACTACAGAGTCTCAACGTAAGCCAGACAATGCACATTTGTGAAAAAAAATTAATTATGAATATCTTTCAATTATTTGCTGTCTGAAATAGCTTGTCCAGCCAGAAAAACATCAAAATCACTAGTCTGCACATACAATGTGTAGTCTGACCATACATTTGCATATCTGCAAGTACAGATATCCTTCTGAGTACTTGTCCTCATGTCATTTTCATTTTTACAATGTAATCTCTATGTGTACAATGGGGCCACAGTGGAGTGGTTAAACTACTCGCCTCCCACCAAGGCGAACCAGATTTGATTACCGGTGGGGTCGCACCTGGGTTTTTGCATGTGGGAATTGTGCAGGATGATACTACTGGTTGGTGGGTTTTCTCGGGGATCACCCGTTTACCCCACCCTTGCATTCTGGTGTTGTTCCATACTCACCTCACTTCCACCTCATCGGCTCTCAAGACCTCAATGTTAAGAGCCGCCCATATCTCTTCACTCACTAACTCAATGTGTGCCTTCAATTTTCAAAGTGACTATATACTTACATATAACAGATAAACCAATACCATAAGTACATTGAGTTAATGTGTGAAACAAAAATTATAATAGAAATAGGTTCTTATGAAGTCCCTGAATGGACTGAAAAATTTGGGCTTATAACCAGGAAAACTTCTTAGGATGATCAAATTATTTTGGTGTTTACAGATCAGATGCAAAATATGTACACATGTTAAGCAGGAAAATTTTTTAAAAGGGTTTTCCTATATGTAAAAAAATTTAATGATGATACTAAAGTCAGAGACATATTTTTATATTGCTGGCATTTGATGTAGAACATAATGTTGAGGACTATCAAAATGCAGAGGTGGAGAAACAACAAACACGAGCTCTGTCCACAAACACTTTGCAGAACTGTAATTACCTCACAGGACTGGCAACCGTTCGCAATAGTAACAATTCAAAAGAATGGTTGACCACATTGTTTGTCAACATATTGTTATGATCATAAAATTTCCCTTCAAAAAACATATATATATTATTTCACTGTTGTATTTTTTGTTAGGATACCTTTATTATTTTAGGAAAGTCTCTTTTTTTATTTTGTTAGGAGGAATTGGTTTGTTCTGATATGTTTGGTTGGGATTCAGGTCAGTGCTTTTTCTGTTTTTCTACAATTTTATTTTATTAATTTTTATACAAGAGTTTAGGTAAACTCTATTCAGTAGGGACTTATTTTTTTCTTTGAGCTCCTCTTTGGTTTTTGCTTTAGCACACAGTAGAGGGATCCAGAAGTTGTGTGCTGTGAGCAGCAATTTTTTTTGAATGCCTGATGGCAGTTATTTCAAGTTTGTTGTCAATCAATTTTTGCAGGTCATTGCAAATTCCTGGTCAGCACGACCGGTTTTTTTTGGAGTGTCACAAAGCTTTTAGACTAACTGGTAGAAATGTTTTCGTGGTCAGGACCTGAGCTGGCGCCTAGTGTTTTTTGTTTATGCGGTAGCAACCGCTGGGTATGAGGGCTTTGAGAGGGGAGAGAGGCTGCGACCTACTGATCCCAGCTGAGATACCTTGGGAAACCAAGGGGAAAGGACGGAATAAGGAAGGAAATTTCTGGTGACACGTGGTTGTGCTAGGGGAGTCTTGGCACGCTCTGATTGGTCGAGGCCAATGGCGCCCCAAAATAGTAAAACGAGGTCAGCCACAACATCAACGTCATTAGCTAAATGATTTTCTCTCTTTTGTTTTGACTGATCTGAACATTCCTTCAGAAGTATCTAAAGGGATGGTCCCAGTCAATCAAATAAATACTAGCTATTTAGGGTAGAAGTAGAGGCAGTTTAGCTCTGAGTTCAGCTGAGGTTAGTCGAGAGAGACAGAAAGAGTGTTTTCTGTGGCCATGTGTAGCACATGATTCTTAAGGTCTTTAGGTAAGACTGAATGAGGTGGATATTTATTTTTAGAAGTTAAGCTCAGGTGTAGATGTTCATTCGAGGCAACGAGTGGAGGTAAATGCTTTCAGGTGGTGGTGTTTACTTTGGCGTAAATTGCTACTTGTGTCCGCAGCGAGTGTGTTTTGTTAGTAGTCCGCCCTTGCATTAATTTTTTTGTTTCAGGTTATGTTTCAGAGACATGTGTTTTAACCTATTGACTGTAGTGTTTATTTTTGTGTTGGTTTATTAATAATTAATTTTTTATTTATTTATTAGCCAAACCTTTTCTGAGAACATACATTAGTCCTTACTTCTAAGTTTACGTAAAATAAATTAGTTTTAAGGACAGTTACCTTGTTTAACTTGACGCGTGCCGTAGCTCGTGAGATAATGGTTAGGCCACTGACCACCCTCTCGGAACACGCCAAGTACGCCTACCGCGGCATATATTGCTAACTTTATGGGCCCGACAGGTCGTGGAAGGGTTAGTTATCTGAGTGGGCTGCTTGGTAGTAGGGAACAATCAGGTTCGAGGGGAGTCAAACCCCAGTGTGAGGCGGAAGGAGGTGGACTCCCTCCCAGGGAGTTCCACCCTCCTCACTATAAGAGTCGCCAGTAAGCGGGATGCCAGCTATTCCAGGAATATGATGTGATGATGCAATTACGCGATCGTGGGGGTGGAGGTGTATGATCCAGCTGCAGAGATTTTAACAGGTCGGGTGGGTCGACGTGCGAGAACAAAATATAGGTACGGTGGTGCCGCACTTAGAAAATGCCTTTGATGGGAGTCGAACCAGTACTGTACTACCTGACGCCAGCTTTATGACACAAAAGTTCGGAAAATCTGTATCTGTCATCTGTTTAACCCGAATGAATTTGCTCCAGGTGAGCCTGACAAGGCTGGACATCCTAGGGACCTGACTAGGCACGGTGTCCTCAGGGACAGCACGAACTATAGACTGTGACCTCTCTACTAGGACTACGTAATCTCCTGTAGGATACCTGGGCCCACAGGTGCCTAAATGGTGGTCTAATGAGGACATGTGCTCAAGGGGGATGAGGGGTGAGGTAGGTTGATGGAAGGCCTTGTTACTCTGTTGCAGGGTTTCGACCTCTGTCATGGTACTTACAAGAATGTCAGCTATCTCGGTTCTTGCTAGGGTGCAGCATTCCTGGCGCCACTGCCTATTTTGGATGCCACCTCTCCTATTATACATCTGGTCCCTTGTCAATACACTGATTACTCGCCGTATCTCTCCAATGAGAGTTAATTATCCAATACAAAAGAATTTACAACTCTGGGAAATTAGGTGACTATCTAACAATGATGGTAAGCTGACAACTAGGTTTGACATACTATTATTTATTAAGTAATAAGGAAACTGGAAAGTCCCGGCTAAAAGTAAAAATTATAAATGATGATAATTAGCTGACTGGCTAGACAATTATATAGGTTAAACAATTACGTGAATAAAAGAAGTAGGCGAAGGCGAGCCTAGATAAATTAATTCCCTAAATCTACTCAGAGAAACATCTAAGGTAATTTAGACGGACTTTGACAACGTACTAAAATTTCCCAGGAGTTTATCAGGAGGTAAAATAAGAAACACCGGCTTGTTACCACGGAGTCACGGAACTTGACTGGGGGAAAAGGCTACTGGGGTCAGGGAGTGGGTTTACCTTGGCGAAGGAGTGCTGTCCTCTGGTCAACAAGCGTGGTTAAGGAGAGCCATTTGCAAGCTGTAGGAGGCTGCAGTCTTCAAAGTCTGCGGAGTGGATGATGTGCTGTGTTGCAGGTCGCGGAGAGAGAAAGAGAGAGTTCTCGCAGACTGAAGAGATGCTTGTTCAAGCTGAGAAAGAGTTGACAGACTAAGAGTGTCCTTGCAGACTGGGTAAGAAGAGTCCTTGCAGACTAAGGTAGGGAAGCCTATACAGACTGAAGAGAGTCTTTGCAGACTAGGAGGTGCTCGCTCCTCTTCAGTCGGCGAGCCTGGCGTCTCTGCTGGTGCTGGCCGTTGGACTTCTATTTATATGAAAATTTCTCAGATCCACAGTTCTTAGCATTACGGGGGTAGCATAGCCTTCCAACATGGGGATGTGTTATCTGGTGTGGGGGAGCGCCACTCATATCTTATCTCCCCGCTTGGAGGCGACGAAACATGTATCTGAGGCAGGCCAGTCGTGACGTTATAAGGCCACGGGGTGCTACCATCTCTGGGGGTTATAGGAATATCTTCCAGGGCTAAGCGACGAGTAGTAGAATTTCATAAATATTTATTTATTTCACGAGGTCTCTCTTCCATGTAGGTTTCCGGGCGGGCAATGTGGGTTGTAATTACGTAGAAAATTTACAATTACGTATTTGGCTGCCTAGGCTTGTGGGATCTCCTTACTCAATATGTTTAATTCATTTTGCCGCTTATACATCTTCCCCCTGAGCGCGGATGGATCGTAGATGGGGCAAAGTCGCCCGTAGAGTGCGAATTCGCACAGTGCAGCATGTTGGCATGCATCAATCGGCTACCTTCTGAAGCGACGTAGACCCATCTGTTGCTTTTACTACTTTACTTCAGGTCTGGAAGGTGGTTGCCTTAATTGTAGACCTTCGGATGGACATCTAGGCTAGCGCCTCTTCCGTGTGCACGCTGCCTTGAGCGAGCGCTGTTGCAGTCTTCCCATCACGTTACCTTCACTTGCTTTCTTACCCAGGGAGGAAGAGTTTTGGAAGGGCATTTGAGGGAACAAGCAGTTTGTTTCATTGAACCTAGACCTTCCTAGTTCGAGTGCAGATCACATAATGATGTGTGAGAAAAGTTTATACAGGCCATGTACAATTTTGGTTAGCGCAAAAATTATTTTTACGTTAAAGTTTTCATTTCTGCTCTCGAGAAATAAAAGTTTGGAGCTGAACGAAGGCAAGTTTACATTCGGGGATGATTTACTATGGCTCCTACGAGACAAAGTTAACTGGACTGGTACTTAAACCAGTGTGGTCGCATAGTAACCTAAATGCATGCAGTGACAAAAATTTTTTTTATACATCCTACTCTCCACAGTGCTTTCCTACAGAATTATTGACACAGGTTATGAAGAAAACCCTTTTTGAAGAACATGACAATTAGAACACTCAAGTAAAAATTTAATTTCGTGCAAAATTCTTGAAGTCCTGAGGTATGTTATGTTCACACTGTTTGTGCGTGAAAACAAAAATAACACTACTGACAGCAACTTTGCTGAACATGAACACTAGGTTACAAATCTTATAGGCTAGGTTATACATAATCATTGGATTCGACAAGGTCACACTTTCAAAAGTTAGGTTAACATAGATTGCGTCGTCTTTACTTTATTGTAATCACAAGCTTTGACACTCTTACGTACTACGATACACGATTTCCCATATATAGTGGGATTGGAATAAGTGATTACAATAGGATTTTGAGTTTCTACTCTGAAGCAAGTTACAATTTGATATGCACATAATTTACACGAGTTTGCGTTGGGGCAGAAGGTTCATGCACAGGTAGGCATATGCCTCCGTTTACGTGACATGAAGGTACGCTCAGCTACGTGAACTTGGTGTGGGTTTTTTCCCTTACGTGATTATAAGTGAGGTTACAAGAAAAATATTCCTAATGGTAAGTTCTACAATGACGTACATGGGTGGGGAGAGGTTCTCGAGTCCTCACACTTAATAAGGCTAATTCATACATTTCTCCCTATACTCCTATTGAGGTTACATTTAAGGTTTCATCACTCTTACTCTACAAATATTTGAGGTTATGTGCAATCATTATTTCTATGCATGGCGCAGTCTGACTGGCTGAGAGACAAGATTACGCTTTCTCGTGGTTGTAGAGCACGGGGTATCTAACTCGCACTGAGTAGCTGGATTACGCTGGCCATAGTGATGGCAGAACACATTACACAGGCTAGAGATTTTAAGAGTACACCTCTGAAGTATCATGATTCTCAATACACTAAATCTAACCTAACACATGGGGTACGCTACAAAAAACACTTCAACTCACTTTAATCCTACAGGTTACATACGGGTTTGCGTTCTAAGGAAAATAACTAGGCCTATTTTGCTACGTTGATTAAATATATATTTCAGAGTCATATAAATCACCTAGCCTTGAAACCTTACTGGATTGCATTTCTGTTTCGTGCTGGATTTTCTTTAGTGAGAAAAGAATTTACGTTAATTTGGCAAACAGGAATTATACAAAGTTTACGAGTTGCTGACTTCTACACAAAAATATTACACTTGAAAACTCAATTTTCACAAGTTGTGTATTATTAAAATATTTTGTTAACTGACAAAGTTTACACTCAGGGATTTAATAATTTTATAAAGGTTTCGAATTTCCTGGGTGGTGAGTTACGGCATACTCACAGCAAGTTCTTACCTCATGCTCTTACGCAATTTAAATGGTTTCTTTACTCAATGTCACCCAGTCGCACTACAAGAGATGGAGAGGGTTTTGACGAGGTTATGTTTACGGGCCTGCTGAAAGGGTTCGGTTTCGCGTTCACACTTCCTAACAGTGCTCACGGAATTCAGTGACTATGTTAAACGTGTCGTACTAATTTTCACAATAGCAACAACAACATTTTATTACTCATTCATTAATGCTTACATTACGTGAGCACTAGGGGATTTGCGGAGAAAAATGCAAACATCAATTTTCCAGTTTGCTTAAGGGATCTGAAGTTACTTTAAGTTTCCTCCAACTTTCTTGGCTGGCAGGCTAGGGACCAAGTGCAAAATTAAAATTTGTTAATTTTGTTTATGTTAATTTTACCGTGTCCATTCAAAGGAGGTTGACTACGTTACTAGGACACTTATCGCGTAGGACCTCGGTTCCTTTCAATGTGGGTTTGCTTTGCGAATTCTCTACCTTGAAAGCAAAAGTAATATGTTACACGGTTACACAATAGAAGTTGAAACTCTTGGATGCTGGTGCAGGCACTTTCGACACACTGCCTAATCTTACCAGGCTAGGATTTTGTACAGATGATTGAATGACACCTACCCGTCCCTACTAAATAAGCTCTGAGCTCTTGTATGCTTGTATTGTCTTCGGGATCGGACTTTCCTCCCATTGATGGAGAGGTGTCACGTTCACTCACGGTTACTGTCTTCGCGGATGTCGCAGTATCTTTCTCATCCTCTCCGGCCTTATCCAGTGAGCAGATGGAGACGGTCGCCAAGTTAACTGGCGATTGCACAGGTGTCGGCTGAGACTGTGGTCGGCTTTCTTCCTTGTCTCATCTGCTTACACTATAGTTGCCTGGGATGGGGTAGGATGGGAAGGGTAACATCGTGTGCGCCCTAGATTCCCTATTCTGAATCAACTCCGCCGTTTTGGGGGGAGGGGTGACCGGGACAGATCTTGGTGGGTGGGGATACTCTGCCGCGCCCAGGCCGATGTCTGGCGATGGCACTCCTCCATTCGTAGAAAAGGAGACCAGGGAGACTCGCGCAGCACTTGTGGTCGAGGTCTCGAGGGGGTCCTGGCTTTCTACAGCCAGAGGGGCAAGCAGGGGGACGATGGTGGCTCGTGGCCTAGACATAGCGCTTGTGGAAGGGGAGGAACGGAGGTTTCTCTTTGATGAACTCAAGTTCATGGTAGGCTTGTCGTAGACAATGCGATCAATGGAATTGCGCCATGAGGTCTCATTGGGGACGTGAGGTGGCATCCAACAAGGTTCTAACCGAGTACTGCGACTGGATTGAGAAGAAAATGGGGTTAAAGCAGAGAAACATTTCCTATTGAAATGTACCCTGGGGGGGGGGGGGGGGGGTGGACTATAAGGTCAGTAAAGAGGGGCTATCTACTTTTCCCTCGTCCGGTGAAAGAGATCTACTGCTGCGAGGTGGAAGGGGACGATTCGTCCGCCTCGTGGGAGTTTGGGGTTTGATTCTCTCTGGAGGTTCTGGATGTATCGCGACCGTCAGCAGCATCGAGTTGGGAGTTTCCCTTGACCTGGGAAGCACAAAAATCTGTCGTAGATTCAGCGATCTCTCATCAGTGTTGGCAGGGCATACATTAGTATTGTGAGTCCCATGAAAAGGGAAAAGGACTGCACGTCTCTCCATTGCATAGCTGTGGGCTTGGAGGGCGGGGAGGAGGGTCGCATACCTCCTGGGGTTTCCGAAGCGGGCAGTCTTTATTATAGTGCCGACTTGGGCAATGCCAGCAGCAGGGCAAGGGGGCGGTGGGTGCTCGCAAGGTCGTGTCTCGCCCTACAGGGGGTCTGGGTAAGGGGACTGGGCCGTTAACCCTTGCACGTGCCATCTGTTACTTCCCAGCGGAGGGGAGCTCATTTACTTCCAACTACCTCGCCCTTTCCAGTAACTCCTTGACAGTCTGGGTCTGGGAGATGACTAAAAAATTTCTTTACGAGGGGAGGAGGATGTGGGTGATGTTTCTCACGCGCCAGCCCTTGTTTTGTTCGGGGTACACCCGTTTATGGAGGCGTTCTTTGCACCGGATGAAAAGTTCCACTTCCTCATCCTGTTTCTGCACTCGTAAGTGCAGGTCGGTGATGAGCTCACTAGGGAGGTCGTCTCCCGAAAAATGGGAGTTTAGCTGGGCCTTGAATTGGGGCCAGCTCTTTATAAATTCGCAGTATTTCTCCCACCAGCGTTTGGTGGGGCCAGTGAGGTGATGGTGAGCACAGCTCACCCATTGTTTCCTCGGGATAAAATGCTCCCTTAATTCACGTTGCACTCTGTGAGGAATTTTCCAGAGTCTGCTTACGATTTCCCATTGAAATAGGATATTGTACTCCTGCTCCTGGCGACAAACGTTACATTGATAGATTTGACCTGGAATACGTATCCTCTCATCAGACCAACCATATGCACAGGTGGTGGAATTCCCTATAGCCCAGAATGTAGTGCACGAAAAATTGGCCTTGGCCATCACAGTCCGGCCATTGGCATGTCTGGGGTTCGTTCTGCCTGCAGTCAACACAATGGTGCTCCAGTCCATCAGTGAACCTGGGTATATCCTCCCATCCAATAAACCCGTAATGAAAGGTTTGGTGGCAATAATTGCATAGGATGGTATTTAAACCAGTACCTGTGCAGTTTGTCACGGAACAAGGGGCGTTGCTTGCCCCTGCGGTATTGTCCTTGGCTATGTGATGCCGTGATAACTCATCTCAGAGTCAGACATTGCATTAGTATGGGCGCCACAGGGTGTTTAGAGCGACTCCCCGAAGTCTCGAACATGCTCCTCTGAAAGAAGTAAACAATGATGGAGGGGGGAGCGTGTGTCGTGGTCCTGCTCTTAAGGCTGTTGGCCCCATGTTGGGCGCCAAAATCGACGCGTGCCCTACCTTGTGAGGTAGTGAGGTAGCGGTTAGGACGCTGACCACCATCTCGGAACGTTAAGTAAGCCTATGGCGGCGTATATTTCCAACTTTCTGGGACCGACGGGTCATGGAAGGGTCAGTCATCTGAGTGGGCCGCTTGGTGGTAGGGAAGTATTGGATTCGAGAGGAGTCAAACCCCAGTGTGAGGTGGATTCCCTCCAAGGGAGTTCCACTCTCCTCACTATAAGGGTAGCCAATAAGAGGGATGACAGCTATCCCAGGGGTATTACGTGATGATGCAAATACGCGATCATGGGGGTGGAGGTGTATGATCTCATTGGGGAGATTTTAAAAGGTCGGGTAGATAGACGTGTGGCAACTAAATATTAGAAGGGTGGTGCTGCACATGACTTGGGGACTGCCTTTGATGGGAGTCGAACCAGTACTGTCTTCCCTGATGCCAGTTTTATGACACAAAAGTTCGGAAGCTCTGTATCTGCTGGGTGATTAACCCGGATGAACTTTCCCAAGGTGAGTTTGACAAGGCTGGACGTCCTAGGGACCTGACTAGGCATGGTGTCCTCAGGGACAGCATGAACTATAGATGGTGACCGCTGTAATAAGACTACATAATCTCTTGTAGGATACCTGGGCCAACAGGTGCCTAAATGGTGGTCTAACGAGGACACATGCTCAAGGGGGGTGAGGTAGGTCGAGGGACGGCCTCATTACTGATGCAGGGGTTCGACATCTGTTGTGGTACTTACACGAGCGTCGTCTATCTTGGCTCTCGCTAGGGTATGACATTCCTGGCGCAGTTGCCTACTGTGTATTCCACCTTTCCTACTATACATTGGGTCCCTTATCAATACACAAATTACCCACCGTATCTCTGATATGAGAGTTAATTACCTGATACAAAAAAATTTACAACAAATCTGGGAAATTAGGTGACTATCTAACAATGATGGTAAGCTGACAACTAGGTTTGACGTAATATTACTTATTACGTAATACGGAAACTGGAAAGTCCCGGTTAATAGTAAACATTACAAATGATTATAATTAGCTGGCTGGCTAAACAATTATAATGGTTACACAATTACATGAATACAAGAAGTAGGTCAAGGCGAGTCTCGTTAAATAAATAAATAATTTAAAAATTCCTGAAATATACTCCGACAAAAATCTAAGGTAATTTAGACACACTTTGACAGCGTACTAAAATTTCCCAGGAGTTTATCAGGAGGTAAAATATGACACACCAGCTTGTTGCCACGGAGTCACGGAAGTTGATTGGTGTAAAAGGATACCGGGGTCGGGGAGTAGGTTTACCTTGGCGAAGGAGTGCTGTCCTTACGGTTAACCGGCATGGTTGAGGAGAGCCATTCACAAGCTGTAGGAGGCTGCAGTCTTCACAGTCTGCAGAGTGGCTGATGTGCTGTGTTGCAGGTCACGGAGAGGAAAGAGAGAGTCCTCGCAGACTGAAGAGATCCTTGTCCAAGCTGAGGAAGACTGGGTAAGGAGAGTCTTTGCAGACTAGGAGGGGCTCGTGTCCTCTTCAGTTGGCGAGCCCGGTGTCTCTGCCGGTGCTGGGCACTGGACTTCTATTTATATGAAAATTTGTCAGATCAGAGTTCTAGGGGGTGCGGGGGTAGCATAGCCTTCCAACACGGGGGTGTGTTATCTGGCGTGCGGGAGCGCCGGTTATTTCTTATCTCCCCGGTTATAGCCAAATTAAAACACCTGTCCCTGAGGTGGGCTGGTTGTGACGTCACAAGGCAACGGGGGTGCTGCCAGCTCTGGGGGTTATAGGAACTACTTCCAGGGCTAAGCGACGAGTAGTAGAATTTCACAAATATTAATTTTTTTCAAGAAGGTGACTCTTGCATGCAGGTTTCTGGGCGGGCAATGTGGATTGAGATTACGTAGGAAATTTACAATTACGTATTTGGCTGCCCAGGCTTGTGGGATCTCCTTACTCAATATGTTTAATTCATTTTGCTGCTTATACATCTTCCCCCTGAGCGTGGATGGCTTGCAGATGGGGCGAAGTCGCCCGTAGAGTGCACATTTGCACAGCTCAGCATGTTTTAATGTGTCAAACTTACAGTATTTAACTGTGATTAAAATAACATTTTTTATTAGGTTTTGGTCTCGCCGAGGTATACACATGAGCTGGTAGAGACTTTCACTGCATATATCCCTCCAGATAATAGTGGTACAAAAAGTATTGTGGTGGCATATATGTTATTTAAAGACCAACTGGTTAATGTATTTTCAGATAATTAATAATTTTTATTTTTAGGAGTTTCTGTGAATTTTGAGAGAAAAAAAGTGACAGTTACTTTTCAAGAAAAACAAAATTATAATATCAGGTTTAAAGCATATGATTTTACATAACCTTTTGTAGGTGAACCATCCCTCTGTAAAATAAAATGAAAATTAAACTTTTGTTTTTATTTTTTCTATTAGCCTTGATTAACACAGAGTCTTGGTACCATTGATGGTTCTGTATTAACATTTTTATAGTAAATTCTTATAGGATAACTTGTATCTTTTAAAGACAATACCAAAGAGACAGTCTAATTCTGTTAAGGTATCACAATTATTTCTTTTTCATTTTCATGTTTTGTTTCTTCTCTTGAAATTGACTATCCATTTCCTGATATTATTTTGTGTGAGACTTTGTCTATTAATTGTATTACATTTTTTTCGCTTGGTTACTCATCTAAAGGTTATAAGATTAAGATACTTGGTTTAGCCATTTTTCAGACATTTAAATATATTTATATCTTTTCCTTCTATTTTCAATTATTAATTTATTATGTAATAAGTTTTTTTTTTTTTTTTTTTTTTTTTTTTTTTTTTTTTTAATGGTGCATTTTCATTGCTACATTTTAGACTAAGGTTAACCCCTTGGTAAATTAAACCTTGTTTTATTTACTTTTTCTTTTGGAATTTAACTCCAAAAATATATATATTTAGTAATTATTTTGGTAGGTCTCTCTCTCTAAACTTACTCTCTCTTGCCCAAGAAGGTTTTATTAATTTGAGTTTGGCTACCTATAGTCTATTCATGATGAACAAACTTTCGAAAACGAACATTTAAAATAACACCCCAAGCATAACATGTCAACCTGTTTTGTCAGTAACTTGTATTCAACAAATATATAACATTGTGACTGACTTTAAAGTACTGTATTCATGAATAAATGAAACTGTAACTTAGTACCTTCTATAACGTGAAACATTTATTTATTATTAAATGCAAATTAAAAAGAGTGAGAGCAGCAACATGTTGGCAATGGTTAGTCAGAAATAGTTCAGTCAAAATATTATTTTAACCTAGTTTTTTGGTATGCTATTTATAAATTAAATGTTGCCTATTCAAACATTTAAATATTTAGGTAGCCCTGATGGCAACATATTTCATTCCTACAGTTTAAAATAACAGCCCAAAATATTGTGCGTAGGTCCAAGTGACACTGTGTTTTTTTATAGACTGAGGAAGCAACTGTTGGCTGGGCAAGGCTTGTCACTCTCTCTCACATTTTCGCTCTCCCCCCTCGGGAAGATTTGCATCAAGTAGCAGACAAAACATACGTATTTAAAATGTTAGCATATTTCATACTTATTACAGCAAAATAAGGATTTTTGAATTTGTAATTTTCAACTGCAAAGAAGTTTTAATGTTTGAATACTTATTTTATATAAACAGATATAATGGTGGAAGCAATGCAAATCTAAGGTTGGCAGACATGGCGAGAGGCTACATGACATGGTGTTTTGTTGCTGCATGCGCAGTAAAATTTTGCTTGCTCCGAAAAACACTTCAAATTACTACACGTGTGTACGTGTTGTGTTTGTTAAACCTACCTAGGCAAGTTACAATGTTGTGATAAATCTGCTTCCACAGCAGGAATAAATATACTGTTACGTGTGTCAACTGCTATATGTGAAATGGTGCGGTCGTAACGCTGTGTGTGAGATTGCAAATATTGGATGTGCAAAATTTATAAGTTTTAATCATGAACTGTGTTTATTTCGAAGTTCATTATACATCCGTTTATTTATCACAACGTAACTTTGCCCTAGGTGTTTGAAACACAACTGTGTAAAGTGCTCACTTTATTGTGATCTGAATATTTGCCACAATCTCAACAAATTCATATGCACAGTCAGAAATTGTAAATAAGTAATCAAATAAACCTAGTAAAAACTAAATACCTATGCAAACAAATATGAGCAGAATAATATATACGGTAGGTCTATTTGTGTGCGCATTCACCATTATCGTTTTAATTTGTCGCTGCTACGTACACAAAAATTAGTGACACCAGTTGCATGTTTGAATTTCCTGTCTTTTTCATTGGACTGGTTGCTCCTTCGTTTTAATATTTATTCCAACTAAGGCCATCCTTTTAACAAAATAACCCAAACACACCAATAACAAGAGAGTAAATACTACTGTTTTTTCCGCCATAGTTGTAACGGAATTCTTTGAACAGCTGTAAACAGTAAACCACTCATTTGATATAAACATAGGTCACATGGCAGTGTTTATGTTTAGGTGCAGCGGAAGGATATGTAATCAGTAACCAAAAGTAGAAATTTAGCAGGGCTACAGAAAAGTTTGTTCCAGTAGTGAACAGCCTATCAAGTGATAATTTGCTTGGGAACTGGTGTTTTTGAACCTCACGTCATTTTCTTAAGCAGCACCAAGGTGGTCATGAAAAGATCCAGCGACCTCTCCCAGTTATCCAGTTGAGCTATTGCTTCCCTCTCCTGCACCTCACCTTAACTTTTTTTTTTTTTTTTTTCAAAATTATTTCCTTTCTGTTAAGTATTTAAACCAGTTATAACAGAGAACTAAGGCCTTTTAGTGTACAGAAATTGCATCTGTGAGACGACTATAAGATCTCAGTGTGTGGACAACATATATGTGACTTTAGACATTTTAAGGTAAAGGCTTCCAGGCGGCCCCCATATTTTTCATCAGCAGCCTGATGGTGGAGGTGATTGATTATTCTGTTCTTTAAATTTTAATCTTAATTCCCCCAAGTGGTATAGATTTGATTTGCCTGTCCTTACCCCCCCCCCCAAACCCTTTCCGCCACCTTGTAACAATATTTCATGTACTAATTCCATCGCATTTGAAAACTAAATGGTTCGTAGTACATTTAATTTTTTATGCGGTCTTTACCAGTTCAATGTTTTACTAACACTCCAACAATAATGTTGATTTGATGCATTAAATATTTCCTTTTAAAGTGAAGAACTGTATACAGGAGTAACACACTCACAGGGTTATCCGTGCACAGACTGGCCACAACAGCAGACAGGTTTGTTTCTCGCTCATTTTCATTGTCATCACTGCTGTTCTTGATGACATCTCGATACTCGTCAAAGCACTCCTGAAACCTGCACATCACCACCACCACAAATACATCCTGTTAGCAAAACCCAATTACATATTTACAGTTTGGTTTTTTAATTAAAGCCCAAAATTTGAATTGAATATTACTTCACAAAACATATTACTCTTTTGCAATGCAACAAACAACTGATGTACATAAAGATCTGCAAAGTTTAACTGATCAAATATTACTGCGAGTAATTTTCTGATGTCAGAGAAAGAGCTGACAATATTAATTACATTACACACACTGCTTTTTATAAACACTGATAGGTTGCCCTTTACTTTATTAGACAAGCATCACATGCCTTAGCAAAGGACTATAGGCAGTTGAGTTTCACTTCTCAGACACTGAAAGAGGTATTGGCCCTGACCACAGCCTCAGGTGAGCAAGGTGGCCATGTGCACCATTCCCACTCATCCTGATGAACATGCAGTGTTACCTGTAGAGGGATGGCCAATCGAACCACTGTCTCTCCTCACCCTAAAATTAACTTCAATCATCATTTTGGTTGAATCTAGGGCTTGTTCCGTTGGGTCAGGCCAGGCAGCCATACATCACAGTGTTCTAACTAATCCCTACAAGGTGTAAGTAAACACTGTTCCCATGATAAAACCTACTTGCAGGTCAGCTACATTACCACATACCCGCTTGCCTGTAATGCAGAGGTTCAACAATGGGATAAACTGTTCTCCCAAACCAAGCAATGTGACACAGTGGCTGATCTTTGAACTCATTCGGGAGGACCTGGTTGAGTCCCAGTCCAACTGTTCCGATTTCGATTTCCATGGTGTCCCAAGATTACTCCAGGCAAATGCTGAAATGGTTCCTTACTAAAGCGTATGGCTAATTCCTTCCCCACTCTTGCTTCTCTGAGCAATATGTCCAGGCTCTAATGACGTAGGGTTAACCCTACCTATCTGTTCTCCACTACACACACTTTGGTATATCCATTCACTTACTGACAGAGCAAATGTTATCCAGCGAAGGCAGCATGAAACTGAACTTATTTACTGTCCCTAACTCTAGGTCCTGCATAGACACTAAGAATGCAGTTGAAGAGACACTTTTACTACCTATGTCAAACACTCTCTCAGGAACTTCTACACACCTGGCTGTTACCAGGCTTCTCGTTTGGCAAACTAATGCTAAAGAGCTCAAGGAAACTAATGACCTCCCAACATGCTGCATCTTATGTACTCTAAAAAAGGACAGGAAAGAAGTAAGGTGGGTAACCAGGTAGAAAGACATCATCATTTCTCTTGCTGTATTACACATGGTTAACTTACTAACAGATACTTTTCACTCTTCTTCCTTGATGTAGGTAATGTGAATATCATGTCTGTCACTTTCCAAATATGAACTGAGTATTGCAATGCATTATAGACTCTACTAAATGTATGTATATTGGGGCTGTAAACAGGTTTAACATTTTTGTCAGCATTTTTTAAATGTAATTTTATGTATAGTGAAATCTTTTATTTACATTTTTCAAGGCAACAGTAAATAATTGCAAAATTAAGAAAATTTATTCTGTAAAAATAAAACAGGACCAAATAAAGAGGATGTAAAATGCAGGGTTCTACTGTTGGCATTTGTGCTTTAATATTATAATTTTCAATGATAACAGCATATAAAAAGGTGCCTGTGCATGTATGAGGAAAATGTGTTTGACTTTGTGTGTGTGTGTGTGTCTATTCACGAGTATCACCCTGTGAGTAATTGTGTATTCTGTCTCCTTTTAATAATGTAGGAATTAGTAACTGCCACAGCTTAATTTAAAATAATTTGATATCTGTGGCTTGCAGGATCGTGTGTACATCAGGTTGGCAAAGGTACGCAGATAGTGTTCTCTTTAGCAGAGCTGCTCAAATGTGATGTTAAGTACAGGTGAATTGGTAGAGAGAGCAGAGTGGCACACGCTGAACCCTCACCCTGCCTAGTCAGCCAAATCCCTGAATGGTAGGAGGAGGCAGATAGGTTTCTGTGGAGGGAGGGTTCAGTACAGAAACTGCTCTCTGCACCAAGCGCGGACCACTGGATGCAATACCAGACAGCCCAGTTCACTGCTGCTTCCACATTCAAATTCATTCAGCCACAAATCAACAGTTAAAGGAACTGCCTATCTCTGCCTGTTTTCCACATTTGATGCAAACAAGCGTGGGAGTAATAAGGGCCACACTACCACGTACTTCAAGTGTACCATCGCAGATACATACAAGTCTCTGAACTGGCATGCAGTGTTCTCATCGTGCTGCCTGTATCTAAAGGACTTTAAACTGTAACCTTTGGAAAATCTGTACAAAGTCGAATACAGACCACTATGTTAGTTTTGCAAGAATATAAATGGAATATTTTAAGCTATAACAAAACTGAAAAAATTATGTTTGGTGGTTTCGAAGAGCTTCAAAATAGTGTTTGTAATAAGTAGAGAAACCTGTTTTTCGCAGCACGTGAAATTGCAAAATTTTGGCCAAATCCGCAAAATAATTATGAAAATAACACATTTCTCCAAATAGTCTATATATTAATAGAATTGATTACTATACATTTGTGCAATAATTACTGTGAGAATTGTGATATATATCACAGTTTCTGAGACATAACGCAAATATACAATATATATATACACACACACACACACACACACACACACACACACACACACACACACACACACACACACACACACACACACACACACACACACACACACACACACACACACACACACACACACACACAAAACCACACACACACACACACACACACATATATATATATACAGACACACACACATGCTATATATATTGTACTATTGCCCAATAAACAGTAACAACGTGACAATAAACAAAGATGCTGGACGTGTGTAATAAAAATGGTTACAACAGTATTTGACCGTAATAAAGAATTTTCTCATGAGGGGTTTTATGTATTTGACAAAGTCAATAAAATACCTATGTATGAATAGAATGGGCTCCAAAGGACACTTGTCTGAAGCACATTCACGGCAGTGACACACAAAATAAAAATATAGCTTTAGCGATGGAAGTTAAAAACGTTCAGGGTGCAGCGATGTCTGGTGCAAAACATCAAATTTTGCTTACAGATCTTGTTCCCAGTCGAAAAATGTGAAAGTTGAAAAACAATAATTGGTTTTGTCAACAACCCGCGCTTTCATGAATGCTAACATTCCATTGGAAAAGTTGATCACCCGAAATTACAGGAGTGTATGAATAAGTACATTGCAGGTATTAAAGTTTGTATAAATCCTTACTTGGAATAAATCCTGACCCACTGGCCATTTTTGTATAACCTAACCTCTGGAATGTTTTCATGTAAAAACCTACCTTGTCATCAACCTACACTGTGCTTATTAGGCATACAAGATTCCCAGATGCCTTATCTGACTTTTTCACTTTTGTAGACCTGACAAATGAAATATATACTGAAAATAAATGTGTACAATTGTTCATACTTAAACATAATTAATTTTAGTCCTAAAATGTAATTTCTTTTTGCAAATATTTTAATGCGAAAAATGGTTAAAATCTGCTAAAGGAAAGGAATTAATTGCAGACACATATGCTATGATTTTGTAACATACCTATGTTTTATTTTTAAAAAAAATTTTGAGTATAAAAAAATATTGCAGTAAGCATATTGCAGTAAGTAACACTTGAATGTTTATTTTCACTTATTAAAGTGTATGTAGCTGCATGAATATTTTCAAGCACGACAATTAGGATGCTTATTATTGGTCTAATAGTCATAAATACTTACATGAAGTGATATTATGTTGTTTTTAGTCTTTTGAATACTATGATTTGCTGCAAAACTTTTTCAGAATTAATTTCAACCAAGCAATTTTTGTTTTTAACAAATAACGAAAAGTACCAAAATCACTTGGGAAAAAAAAAAAAAAAAAAAACCATTTTATTTTTCTAAACCGTAAACAGGTGTGACTAATTATACAGGTGCATAATTTTTTTTAATACTAGCACTCTTTTTTAAAATCAACCAAATTTTTGGGAAAAAAAAAAAAAAAAAAAAAAAAAAAAAAAAAAAAAAATATATATATATATATATATATATATATATATATATATATATATATATATATATATATATATATAATATATATATATATATAAACGAAATCATCAAATAAAAACTGATGAAATCAAGAAAACATTTTCACAGAAAACAGGTGTTTCTAGCAATAAGCATAACATGTTGAAAGTTGTAATTCACCATAGTCTGAAATGTTTGTTTTAATGTGCAAACAGACTGCACGTGTAAAACAGTCTGTTCTAAAAACCTGTGTAATAAACAAACTACAAACCAGCTTGTGTGCCAGGAAGATGGGCCCCTTAACTACTTGAATGCCAAGAATGAAACCCTAAACCCTTCGGCTAAGGCATGTCTGGTTCACACAAGTATATGACTGAATACCTAGAACTATTGCAATGGAAAATAGAACTCACCTTTCAAGCCTGTACAGTATTTGGGCCCTCAGCTCTTTCAGCTTAACTGATGGCTCAGGATCCGAGTCAACAGTCTTAAGTGCTTCCTGAGGCTGGTTAAGACGATACTGGCAGTACGCCTTCTCAAACGTAAGGCTCCTAATGACACACACATCCAGCTCTTAAGTCACAATCACAATGTTGGAGCAGCCAACTGCAGCTCTCCCATCTACATTAGCAAGATGCACCAGCACTTTTAAGTTAAAAGTTCTTGATTCAAACCCACTACAAGTGCCTGGTTTTTATGTCACTTAAATTAAAACTGAAAAAGCTAACTAAAAAAACACCATTCCACTCGTTATCAAACATTATTCAGCTACTTTTCCATTCTACAATCTACAAGAAGGCCTCCTGCAGTTAGTGCCTATTATACAATATACCAGTTTTACACAACTTTAGAATGGGGGTTAGTTCAATGAATGGCATGCTTTGGTTCTGGGAGTAGGTATTATCACAGTACCCATTTTGAGACATTTCTGTGATAAGCTGGGCTGATCAAGTGAGGGACCATTCTACAAATACCACAATTTCCAGTATAACAACTGGAAAGGCAAAATTTTACATAACTAAATAACATTCCGCAGCCATACTGTACTTTATTATATGAAACTGTGCTCTGGAATTGGGAAATACTGTTGAGCCAATATCTCAATAGTATTTTGTGATTCCAAAACATAGAGTTATGACAACAGTTTAAGATGTTCTACGAGACCGAACCTTTTACATTGAATGAATATAAATGGCATTTATAGAGACTTATCATAAAATATGGTTGTGACCATCTGCTCAACAGTATTTTGCGATACAGTTTGTTTACAGTTAATTGTACACTTTTGAAATAAACTTTTAAAAAATGTCAGTGCCCCTATCTGCATAGACTTTATCAAGCACATTGACTCGTATGCACCCAGTACAGTTCATAATGAGGTAAAGTAGTTCCATGTTGTAACACTGAATTTAAACTGTTAGGGAAACATTTATGGATACTGAAATGATTTTTTGTTGCCTGTTGTTTAAATACATGTAGATAGAAAAATTAGCAAATTTGTAAAATACGTAATTAGTTCACTTCTTCAGTTTCACTTCACCACCGCATGAATAAAGTGATCAGGCCCCTGGCAATGTTAATTTTACATATGGTGGAAGAATACACAGTGTGCATGCAAGTAGATCTTAAGCAGGGGCTTCAAAAGTGCACCATTTACCAAGATCATCCTATACTAAGAATCATTACTATAATACAGGAGAACCCATATATTTACTTAAAGTATGCAATACATGTGACAATTTGTCTCTGTCCTACAAACCTATCCAATTTTCTAATGTGGCCCTGGAACATGGTGTATGGAGTAAGATGAAGTCATCTGCATGCTCTCCCACCCTTTCTCTTTAGCCAAAACATCAACACTTGGAGAAAACATACATGTCTGTTACTACACAAGTACAGTAGAATATTTTTCATATACCAGTTGTGTTGTATGAAATAGCACATTAAAAGAAGCGTGCAAAGTCAAACTGCAAAATGTACTATATAGCAATTACTTGCAAAAATGTAAAGTGGTAATGTTAAATGTTGTATTTTTCCAAAGGATAAAGTTTGCTAGCAAGTGGGTAGAAGCATGCAAACTAAATGAAGAAATGAACTTCTGTGTTCGTGTGAGTGTGGTATGCCTTTATGATACAGATAATTAAAGTTCCAAAAGAGCAAATGTGGCATTAAATTGTTCTAAATAATTAAATAATAAAATTTAGTACGGAATAATATCAAAAATAAATACAGGCAATGCAACAACTATGATTTTTAGAAGCCAAATTCACAACTGTAGTACAAATAGATATAGTGAGTACAAACATACTAACTCCTTGTAATTTACACAAATAAAAACTTTGTTCTGGAAAATTAATTAATTGCAAAAAAATGCTACTCTGCTTCCAGAGGGCTGCATGCATTAACCTGCTTCACATTAAGCAATTAGTTGCATTATTCATCTAGATCACATGAAACAAGTAACCGTGTAGGGTACTTCAGGCTTGCTACTGCTTGCCCTCTAGGAAGCAGAGCGGTGCCGCTTTACGTTGAATAAGTTTTCTTTCTTAAGCAACTTGCATTTGGTGCAATCATGCAAAAATTAAAAAAAAAAAAATTAAAATCTGCAAAACAAGGCAATATGGAACTGCTAAAAAATGTAATTTATATCCCTGAGTGAAGGATTTATACAACTGGACAATGAAAATAGCTCATCTCAAAGAAGCCAAGCGACAACCACAAAACATTGTAAATAGCAAAAGTATGGGCTGGCATCCACACAATTTCATGTTGGTAAGTTTGCATTTGACCGCACACATGCCAGTGGTGCTGCACACACCTACAGGCAGTTGTACACACTGGCATGTAGTCAAAACCACATTAATGCGAGGAATACCAGACAATACCATGCAAATGTACAGAGTGAAGAAGAATGCCAGAAAGATGCCAAAGACATTGCTTTGCACGACTGACTTCAAAAGAGAACGCATAATCTAGTTGAAAACTGCAAGGAGGTCATATTGCACTATATCCCACGATGTGGATTGTTAAGACAATACTGTCCGATGCTGTTGTCAGCAGTGGATTAATGAAGGCACCCACACACAGAAGACTGGGTAAGGATAGACGAGTTTGACTACCAGTCAAGAGGAGCGATGGATCTTTGCCAAGCACAGAAGAATCCCATGGCGAGCCAATCCATGACACTCACCAATTGTTGGTGCTCCTGTGTGGCCACAAACCATTCCCTAACACAGTGAATCTGTGATCCCAGTGTCCATTATGTGTGCAGCCATTAACTCTGCAACAGTGGTGTGAGACCAGAGCAATGTGGGCTGCCACAGATTGGTGATTTGTGGTGTTTAGTGACTATTGCCATTTTGTTTTGAAGACAGATTTATTATTTGCGCACAGATGTGGAGAGCCCCTGGTGAACGTCACAATCCCAACCTCGTTCCCGGGCAGCACATTTCCCCACAGCAGGCATTATGGTCTGGGGAGACAGCCTACAATAGCCGGTCCCCTCTTATTGTGTTACGTGAAACGCTGATGGCCTAGCGGTATATGGTTGAGATCCTATGTTCCAATCTGCTCCCATTTCTAGCCGGGATAGCAGGTGCAATATTCCAGCAGGATTATGCCCAACTGCACACGGCATAGGACTGCCTCAGTAAAGCTTTCCAATCAAGCATGTGTGGGTCCAGTTGAAAAGCCAGCTGGTGCCATGCCACAGTAGCCAGGATTTGGAATACAGCGTGCAACTATTTTGGGCCAGTCTGCCTCAGGACAACATCCGGTGTCTGCTGTACTCCACGCCAGACCACATGGCATACCACAGATTCCTATGTAATTGTACTGCTGTTCTGTTTTTGTGATCAAGTGTATTACTCATTTATATTACTACCTCTATAAACTTTCAGTAGCATCCAATGCAACTTTCTGTGAGCGCCATTGTTGTTATCCAGCAGTGCAATAAAATTATACCATACCCATTCATGTCTCTTAACAAGTATGTTCCCCCCCCACTCACACTCACCTAAATTTTCAGAGCAAGAGATTTTACTTTCATCAATACTACATACTACCAGAGTGACAAATGTTATAAATTAATTTGTTAATATTTGATTACTGCTAATTTGAGTACATCTTTGTGCATAATATTTACTGGACAATAATTCTGAGAATAATATTTTTACTATCGGCGTATCAATTGGTACAGGGAGGATAATGGGGACAGGGGGTTAAATAGTGAGCTTAGGATGAGTCATCAAGTGATAGCTATGGAATCGGCAGTGGGACCAGATAGCATAGGTAGTGGAGCCCATCCATAAGTTTAGTGGGAGACGTGGTTAGATATTTGGAGGTTCTGTTTAGCACGCAACTAGAAGAGGGTAAGTTGCCACAGGGATGGAAGGAGGCATTGGTGGTCCCAGTATACAAGCAGGGAGATGTTAAAGAGACGCAGGGCAGCTACAGGCCGGTGAGTCTCGCATCAAATACAGGGAAGGTAATGGAGAGACAAGTTGTGCTGTGTAGTAGATGTCATGAATGAGAGGAATGGGCTGCAGAAGTACCAACATGGATTTAGGAAGGGATATGTGTAGTGGTGTGGGAAATCTTTGCGGGGGCTATGGCCCTCCCGCTCGCACCTGTGTTCATTAAATTTTTTTGTAAAGTTATCTTATGTGGGCCCTGGGAAAGAAAGTACACATAAAAAACCTGAAAATTATTAAGAAACAATTTAATATGACGCTGGCTAAGCCAGCAGCGTTAAGCCCATGACGACGCTCATCACTCACGTGACACGTGGGCATGCACGTATGCAAAGAGGCTCCAATTTGAACTTTCCTTGAACAAAATATTAATTTCCAGTGTAAATGTGTCTTTTGTTTTCTTTTCAGGTTTTTCAAGTGTCTAAATATTTTTAATGCATGTTTGATAATATTGCACAATGTTTGGTTATGAATTCAAAATGCACACTGCGCAAAGACGGAGGACAGTATTATTCCGGGGTGAACGCTATCATAAAAAGATATTCAAATTATACAGAAATTCCAAAATGTAACTCAATATTTAAACTGCTTATGTGCCATTTATTTTTCAAAGATAAAAGTTTTACTCAGCGTGCATAGCACTTCCACTTATGTGAACCCATAGGCAGCCATGGTAGGCCCGTGAGATGCTTGCCTCGGCGCATTCGTTGTTGAAGGCCTGGTGAGGTAAGATGCTGTCATGTACACACTTCAAACTTTTTACACTGATGTAGATTACCATAGTTCATTCTTAGTATACCAGTTAACCTTTGCTTACATACGTTTAGCCAGATATTTTCCCCAGCATTATGCTTCCGCGTAACCTAATAATGTGCCCTTGTGGCTAACATGTAAACGAGGAGAAGGGAGGACAGATGTCGGAGAGGCCGGGCAGCCAGCGCAATTTTGAATCAGATGACATCCGCCTATGTTAAAGGTGTTTCAGTGTAATTTCTATGTAATTGCTGCGTGCAATATTAAGGGCTTTGATTCTATGTATGTATTTAAGGGTATTTTTCATGTTTAGTTGTCTTACGGCCACAACGTTTGCGACCACGTGGTTCATAGTCGCCAAGTCAATTTCTGCGCCATCCATGCGCTTTGAGGGTTTATTTGTGTAATATCATGTGCGCCATAGTTAGTTTCAGGGTTTCATGTAATTTTCATAATAATTGATGCTTTGTCTGTCTGATCATGCAGTCATTTCAATGTTTGATTTTCTTGCCCTCCGGCATGTTACAAGTCCAAAACCAATTCAATCTGAAAAAAAATAATTCTCTCAATGGAAATAATAGTTTGTTCGACCAGAATTTGCAGTTTTCGGAGAAATACTGAAATTTCACCTGCACCACGTGCTCTGCTGCAACACTTACCCAGAGGCATCCTTGACATTTAACCTTGCTTTTACGCGCTTGCATGTTTATTGTGACCATTCATGTCATGTCCCATTTTGTTCCAATTGTATTTGTATCAGTTTGTATAATTTGTACGGTGACATTATTTCTATTCTAACTGGCCATGTGTATAGGCTGCCACCACATTAACCATGTGCTGGAAGACGTGTCCTGAAGAGTTTGCGCTAGTGATGCCAAATAATCACACGTGTTCAATAGTTCATTTCATTATTCTCTGCGCCCTGTCTTCAGAAAACATCTTCAGTCCACCCTAGCGGCTGTGAACCCCTTTCCTTGTGAAGATTGTGTGTTCTAACACCACAGAGAAGTCCTCTATCTAGGAGTGTGCTAGATTAATTGCGGGCTGGGAAGCACCCAAACTGAGTTAGCTAGACACATTCGAGTGTAATTCACAAACTAAAAATTCTAGCACAATTTCTGTATGAGTTGTAAAATAAAAGCAAGCATACCAGTGTATAAAGTATTTCTTTGTAGTGACAGCCACCTCCTGCCATTGTTTTTCAGTGATAACAGTTTAGTAATGATGTTTAGTAATACTAAGTGTTTTGTACGTACGCTCGGGTGAGACGGACACACAGAACCCACAGCATCCTTGAGAACCCTGAATCTCAACAGTGCAGTGACTGGGAAAGACCGCTGGCACCCACGTACAGTAGGTTTATTGTGTCACCGTTTGTCTCGTGTCTAACCCGACGGCATCAAATATTAAGTAAAAAAACTTTAAATTTATGTTACAATTTATATTAATTTGCAGTAATAAATGTGGTGCTTTGAAGTTTAGGTTTTAATGTCCCACTAACAGCATCAAAACATATTACTTGTTAAAAATGCAAAGCACTATTACGTCAAGTGAATACTGAATTCTGAATAATTTAACTATGGTTAACACAATGCACTATTTAGATTTACATAATATAAAAGGATTAATTAAATACAAATTACCATGTGGGCGGCACTTTGTATCACTCATGTTACATGTTTACTGCAGGGATTTCGCTGAAATCATTTACTGCACAATATTTCATTATTATGATAATTATGCAAAATTATTTAGTTTTATATATTTATTCATTTTCTAGCAAGCTATGTACATATTGTCACATCAAAATTATTTGCACAAATTCACTCGGTTGAATTTGGGTGCATGGCCTTCGGTCTAGCGGCATACAGAGTGTAAATGGGCTGCGTAGTTCCTACCTTGAACTTTGTATACACTTGGTTTTTAAGTGTAATTGCTGAAGTGTAACAGAAAATTTTAGCACAAGTAATAAAGTTTTAAAAACATTAAGGGAAGTATAAATACTCAGATTTTTTTATTTTGATCCCGGCAAAATTTTTTCAATGGTTAGTATTAACCAGATTTTAAAGTGTACTTGTGGAAGGGTAATAAAATCTTAGCACAAGTTTGTCAAATTTAAAAATAAAATTAAGGCGAGTACCTATACATACTCTGTTTTTATTACATTGATTCTGGTTAGTTCTTTTTTCAAGGGTTAGTATACACTAGTTTTCTAAGTGTTTAGCTTTTATTACGCAGGCCTACATTGATTCTAATTATTTTTTTCAAAGGTTAGTACATATTACGTTTTTAAGTGTAGTTGTTATGATGTGCAATGTATAGCAAAGGATAAACAAAGCCAGACTCGTAGCCACCACATTACTACACCACTCTGTGTAATAATGCAACTGTAGATGGTAATGATTACACAATACAATGGAGTGTAGTGTTAGAGGTAGGCCTATATGGGTGGGTGCAAACATATAGTATAGGCCTACAAGGACAAAACAACTGCACCAACAATAAACTAAACTCTTTACTAGGTCTTAGAACACATGAAAACACTTTGGGAAGGCATTCAAATAAGACACTGCATTAAAAACCACAAGAACACAATTATATTTAGGTAAAACAAAGAACACAACCCTCAACATGAAAACTCTTTGAATTAAGGGGAAGAAAATCAAGTATGAACATACAGAAACATTTACAGATAACTTCCAAGAAACACAGTGCTAAAGAACTGATCTGTAGGGAAAAACTCTGTATTCTACTGAATTTTGGTGTAGGAATGTCTAATTATCAATTATATTCCAAGCCAAATTTAATCCAAATTATTATCTTAATCTCCTCCTGTGTCACTACTACTGTAAAGTTAAGTAAACTTACACATCAGTTTGACGAAACTGTATCAAAACTGGAGATTCAGTTCATTTAAGCTTAGGGTAGAACAAAAATAGAGAATCTTGTTAATTGTGAGCTTTCATACCATGTAGCATTAAATAGAAAAAAAATTGAAATTGGTCCGCACACTTAAAAATGCAGATCAGAGTGCAGTTCAATCAAAAATTACACTCGCTTGTAGACATAGTAGCACAAAAATTTCAGAAAGCCTCTGACGATGTTGAAGTACCACCACGTTACCACAGATCTGTCCCAGGACCATACCAGAAAATTGAAGTCAACGTCATCCAGGTTTAACACATCATAATTCACTAAATAGCTCGCATACAGAGTTCTTGTTAATAAATCAGAGGTCGACTAGCCTGAACACTGATTTTCCAATAGAATTTAGCTAAAGTTCTGGTATTCCAAAAATAAAAAAAAAAAATCAGGGACCTCCTTTCAGTTCCAACTGGCTTAGGCCTATCATGGTGGCTGCTATAAGCAGGAAATTCGGGTCTTCCACACCCATGTGGAAGCTTGAATCCTCATTGTTATCAGCTCAATCGTAATTGGCCGAGAACAATTTTTAAAATTCCAAAAATTACCTTTAAACCTATGTAACATAGGATGCATTCCAAAACAACTGCAGATATAAATGCATAACTAATTAACAGAACCAGGTATAACCAAATATTTTAACAGAATACAATATTTTTTGAGATAAAAATGATAATGGCCAACTTGAGGTTATGTGTAAAGGTACGTGAAAATACATGTTTACTAACTTTGTAATATCTCCAAAGCGCGAAATATAGTCTCCTGAGGTCAATATTATTGTTTTGAGACACAGATAGTAAAATAAATAAGTTTGATGTGAAAATAAATATTATGCTGTCAAAGTATTCTTCGGGAAAAAGTAAACAAACATGTAATTAAAAAAAAATAAAAGCAACATACAGACTTTACCTGGCGACTGCAATGACTAACATTACATCTAAGTGTAACCGAAAACTAAAAAAAAATAAGGGAAGTATGCATACTCTCATATTAGAACATTAATTCTGGTAATTTTTTCTAATGATTGTAGTCACTGTTTTGAAGTATACTTGTGATGTGAATCTGAAGTGGAAACCTAACTTGACTCAGAGGGGCTGAATGATGAGGCTGAAGGGCAGGAGAAGTGTGGAGAGACTGGTCAAGTGAATGAAGAGGGAGGATCGGGGGAAATTGGGTTGCTGGTCATCTTGAGGAGTCTACAGAGGGAGAGGTAACAACAGTGTTATGATACAGAGGGCATGGAAGAGAACAGGGCAGGGTAGGCAATCTATGCTTGTGAGGTCAGCAAGGGAGTGGAATTTATTGCGGGAGGAGGTACTGGCAGTAAAAGATGATAGGAAATTTAGGAAGGGCCTGGAGGGGGAATTAGGGGGAGGGGAGGATGAAATTGCAACCGGGCGGCCGCCAAATAGAAATCATAGCTTTATAATAATTATTATTAATTATAACAACATGTAACTCACGCTGATAATTTAGGCTCCTTAACGCACGCTTTGAGTGCATCTTGAAATCTAGACAACTGTACGAGGCAGATTATCTTACAGTGGAAAGCCTTCTGTTCATCGTTTTTTTGCTGAAGTACTGAAACACACACAAGTACATTTGTTGGACAATTTGTCTACAGCAGAAATAAACGAATACAATACAAACTTGACATATGGTTAAGTAACGACGTCACAAAATGCCATGCCACCAATACTAAACAAAATTCCAAAGACAATAAAAAGCATACTTTTGTTTGCAGTTTTCAGAGCTCGCTCGTATTCTTCTTTTTGTCCAAAACGGCTCAATTCAGCATAAAGAGAACTTAAACTTATCTCCTTGTTCCCGGCCATACCTCCACATAGATACTCATCAGACACATAAACACACAACCGACGATGCTATATACCTTTACCTCGCGGAAAAGTAGACAGATCACATTAAGGACAGAAATATGTCGCCAACATGACAAAACCGAATAGTTCTATGATACACAAATAAGTGCAAAATAAAATTTGCACATTAGTTGTACCAAAATGGAATATAAAACAAGAAAAAAAAAAAAGATACGAAAAGTTGTGCACTAACATAAAATACAGAGAAATCTGCGCCAAGGCAAATACCTCGGTTCAAGTGCAATTGCTTTCGCTCCGCATGCGCAATCGACACATGTAGCTAAACTGCAAAATGTCAGTCATTTAGTAATTTCAAAAAATACGTTTAGGTATTGTTGTCGGTGGTAAATTGTGTAAATTACTAAATAAGAGTGACTTCAACAATAAATTGAAGTCGGTAGTGTCTTATAATGAATTTCATAGTCACCAATATTTACACACATTGCCAGTACACATTACTACGGACTTCCAAGTACATTGTACATGAACAACATACTACAACAAAACGTCAGCGGTGTATCTGCTGGTTGCTCACATTACATAACGAGGCCATCCAAACAACACACTAATTCCCATACAACAAATAAAATTCTTGCTTTATACAGGTAGAATGGAGAACGGATGCTATCAGAGGGTGCTTCTGGATTAACTTTTCGCACAAGGTATAACATTTTTATTTCCATCAAAACAGTCCCAAAAATAAATTTTTATTAAAGTGCTTCAAATTTTTGCTTCGTATTTTGGAGGGGGATTTGTTATAGAACACAAAAGGGTCTTATTTCATTAACTGTCGAAGGGTGCGACGAAGATTGGTGATACAAATGTTTATGGTGAATATCGTTAGAAGTACACGAATATAAGATAAACTACAAACATAACTTTCATAAACCTAAATAATCAACTTCAGCACCACACCGATTGCATTTGCGTAGAAAATATCATTCAAATGGAAATTCGAAATAAAAAAAAACGCAATTAAGAATAGTATGTTATCTAAACAAAAATAAAAGAAACAAAATCAAAATGTTAGGTCGGTTGCAATTAGAACACAGTCAAAAATCGTATTAATGCTTATAATTTACGATATCACATCTCTTCTTTAACGCAAAAACATTAATTATACAATCTCAAGCATGTGGTATTAAAATTTTAATTTTTTGTCCGCTAAAAATATGTCGCACATTAACACGTCAACACATCGCAGTATAAACATAACACCTGCCAGTTGTTATTTGGGTTATAACTACTATAGAATATCAACAAATTTTAGACCTTGTAACGAATTATTTCATTGGCCACTGTAGTTTGGGTACAGGAAGTGAAAAAGTGTGGCCAAAAAAGCCCTGCACACTTATGTTCGATGTATTTAATTGTAACCATGGTTATGGGTGCAAGTACAGCGAAGTTTTATTTGTGTTGTGTTGCATTGGTGCAAATATTAGGCACTTATATTTAATCGATCTACACCTCCACCCTTCTGCTAAGGAAGATAGAATTTTCCGTATTATATTTACAACTATATAGCTGTTCCTGCGATTTCGTTTCCGTGGGCATTAGGATTTGTTTACATATGTTTAAATATTAGAAATAGAAAATTAGAATAAGGAGTGAATAATGTCAATCGAAATTTATGCAAAACCCCCAATGCCATAAAACTCATGACAACACTCCGATCTTAATTTGAAATAAACCTAAAGGCAACACATTATCAACATTCCTCCACTATTCAAATGGGGCGCAAGAACGACCATCAGAAAATGCTTCCTTTTCATTCATGGACCTGCCAGGAAGATCGCAATTCCCGCATCGTCATTAGAAACCTCCACATTGACATCCCGATTTAAGATATTTCAGACTCACTCACAGATCACAACATTCGTCATTCCAAAGTACTTCGCGTGCAGAGCAAAGGCTAGTTTCCCGAACCGTTCCCCTTATTCCTGATCGAGCTTGAAGGAACATCACAATTGCAACTGGCCCTAAAATTGACGAATCTTAATGACGTGACCATCAAAGTCGAGCTGTTCCATGGAGCAGGCAAGGCTGTTCAGTGTTTTAGGTGCCAGGGTTTTGGTCATACCACATACACCTGTAATAAGAACATAATATGCATTTATTGTGGAAGTCTCCACATGTCCACCCAATGTGACAGGCGAAAATATGCCAAACCAACTGACGTGTGCCACACGTACCCTCACCCCTAAAACAGTTTGACCGGCCATGACCTGCGATGCCACTGCAGCAGGGCTTAGTGATCTACCGATGGGCAGGGCATGCCTCAGGTTGCTGGTGAGTGATCAGGATCGGCACAGTGCAGCATAAGGGTACGCCGGTGCAGTGTAGAGGGTGGTTGCCACGAACACACCAAAGACTCAGTAAGGCGGAATTATATGAAAGTAGACCTGGTAATAATTTGACTTGTGAGCCCAGGATCTATGCCAGATATTCTGTTATGTTTTATTAAAGGTTTTACAGTCTGATGTGTGTTTTCCTTGTTTTGTAGTGGATTGTTTAACATGTTATTATTTGCCTGATCATGCATCCAGTGTAATGTTCATTTCATTCACCAGTATTTTATGTTGCAGAGTTCTATGTGTAATTTTTAATATTAGTTTCATTTAGTAGCATGATGCAGGGCAGAATATTGCAGGTTGTAGAAGGAAGTAGTTCCGCTCTGGTGCATGGGTCAGCCAAGGCCCGCACGCGCATCAAGTAGGAACACTAGTCAGCAAGTAGCATCGGATGAGGGTGGTGCGTGTGTCATGAGCTCTGGCTTTTCCTGTGTGCACTGGGCGGTATTCAATATTTTTGGAATTGTCGTTTAATTGCAATAGACTTTAACTAACTCTGGAACATTTTTATCATTTAGCCGCCCGCTACACCACCTTCTCTTTCCACGGAAAGAACATAGCCCTGGGAAACATAATTCTTCAGTAAAGTAATTTTTGTAGTAAGATTTTTTACAGTGTAACCACCATGGTCGGTCTTATTACCACATTCTCGCATGCATGTGCTCACCAAGGAGGATATTTAATCACATCAAATAAATGTTACTGTGAACTGAATGGTACATAGTTTATTTCGTCTGCTCTATGCATTTAAGGAAACGGTCCCTAACAATACCCTCTCATGTCATGTTTTCCTTTATTCAGTTTGGTCATGCTATCCTCTCATCGTGCACCGGCCGTCAGCTGTGTGACCGCCGACTGCTGTCCCCTGCCCCGCACTGTGCCAAACAGGCCTGCTACACCATGTAATCGCCCTTGCCGCACCATGTGCTGCACGCTCCCGACCGTGCTCCTGTGTACCATGCACCCACATCGGCTCTTCTGCAACCATATGGACAGGTTTACTAATAACATTTCTGGTCAGAAATTTAGCTATGCACAAGCATTGCTGTGTCTGCATTATTTGTGCCTACTTCCACAGGATTTCATTGCGAAGTATGAGCAGGATACAAAATTTTGCAAATGCAATCGACAGTCCAACCCAGCAAACAACCACGTCGTGTTCAACCATGAAAGTAATAAATAAACAAATGTGGAATCAGAACCAACCGAACAAAAACACAGTGCAAACTATTTGGACAACCATGGAGTAAATTGGTGTCACGACATACTTTGCCTAGCTGGGACATACTTCTGTTAAATTGTCAGAAGTACAACAACCAGTATCATGCCGAATATATGGACGGTAACGACCTACAAACCATTGGTAGACTGAAATTTCAACGTTAACACAGTAATGTGCAACAGCCAATACCAAGAAACATAACATACAACTGGGGCACTTTCTTTGGAGAACTGCAGAGAATAAATGTGTGAGAAAATTTGGAGTGCATGGGGAAAGTAAATGGAGGAATTCAAAACTACAGTACATGCAATACTAGGGTTCAGCACAAGTGTCAGTCCGAGATGGAGCAGATGACAGCAGAGGGGGTAAAAGTTCACGTATCGGGATTGCACGGCCATGAGGAAGGAAACACCTGCCATACTACTCGTTCAGAGTATGCACGTGATACCAGCCAGGACTTCTACGCTCGAGTTACAATCCAAAACCACAACTACCTTTCCATTCACATTTCTGCCACCCATACCTGTCACACACTATGTTCTGTTAATGCATATCTATCTCCCCACACCCATGTACCATCTGCTCTTTCCAGCAGTATTGCCAAATTTATAAAATCAATTCCCGACATTCACACCACTTACAAATATACTACCAACTGTCAACAATGCCATATAAACTACACCCAATGGGAGCAACAGGTCAGATATGCAATTTAGCCCAACAGGAACCCACGTCCAAACACTGGCAACATTCTCCAGCCAGTTAAATGAAGATCCTCCACCTTTGTCCAGGACTATACCATGCTCCTACAACGGTACAGAGTTTCTGAAGATGAGTTGCCGAGATGTGTAGGGAAACAACTCGAGGGAGAAGCGAGACAATGGTAGAAGTCCACTAATCACTACGGCCTAACCTGTAGAGTTTCTACATGCATTCCAGTGTCGATTTGGAGGGACCTTTATGTATGCTCAGGCGCAGAGTAAGTTGACCATACACGTACAACAGGAAGGGGAGACACTAAAAGTGTTCATAAATCGAAAAACTCACCTGGTTCGGAGGTTTCGTCTGGAACTGTCAGAACGTGAGATACTGGAGGTCATCGCTGAGAATGCCCTACCCGAGTATCGAGCTGTTCTTCCCTGTTACTGAATAGCAGACTTGCATAATTTATGTGTTTTAATATCATCTTGGAGTGCAGCACATGTGTACCGTGATGTGAAATGGGAGGCGCAAGGGTGCATCAAGAACCTCACGTCTTCGGCAACAACCACAGTGTAAATCATTGAATGAATGGACAGGACTACCAGCCCAGGAGACATGAACAACCAAATGCGAAAAATGTAAACATTTCCCAGAAGTGAACACGAGATGGTGGTAATGGGCCAAATGCGAGTACATACCAGAATGCGAATAGGTTCGTTTGGTGGAACATCACAGCCACCTCTGCTGCGTGTCGCTACTGTCCTGGACAGCTGTTTTATTGGCATACCCACTGCCTGCAGAATCCACATAGGAACAACAACCGATTGCCTGCCAGCAGTGAAGACCAGCAGGGAAACGGGTTGTAGGGGTAGAGTCGCCTTCCGTGAACATTACCCCTCCCCAGGATAACAGCCCAATGGAAACCCCCCACCAGGTGTTAATAAATAAGGTCAGTAGACAGAGTACCAAATTTATCAGAGTTCTTCTATATGTGAATGGTATACTATGTCATGTCTTAATCGATACAGCAACATACCATCATGTGTGTCAGCCAAAATTTGTAAACAGTAGTAACATAACCTCAACTGGTCAGGTGATCCAGCTTGCAAATGGTGAATTTACACAATCTATAGTAGGACAGGTCACAGTAATGATAAATATAAGATATCTTGAAACAATAATAACCACAATAGTAACAGATATGATAACAAAGGACACCATTTTGGGAGTGCCCTTGTTAACACAGCCGAGTATGATCGTGGAGACAGAAGAGCGACGTATTCATTTTGAAGTTAAAGAAAGATATACCGTTTATAATGCAGACGGCCGTAGAATTGAATAATTACCGGAAGTGAAATTGTCAGAATTTGAGCACACAATTCCCGTAGAGCACCAAGCTGCTTTTTGACACTTTTCAACAGAGATAAAAATTGTATTTGCAAAGCATGATGCCTTACATGGTTGTGCAATATGCCATACCTTTAACGAAAGAAGAACCAATTTTAAGCACCTACCTCACCAAGTCCGTATTATAAAACAACAAAGAGCAGAAATGCTTCTAGATGGGGTTATCGAACCAACCAGGAGCCACTATAGCTCCCTGTCATATTAGCACTGAAAAAGGATGAGACCTGGAGGTTTTGTGTAGACTTAAGGCCTATAAATCATGTCACATGTAGTACAACACCCTCCTACATCAGCATCAAGGACGCAGATACCAGCTATTGGCAGATACCAATATGCCATGAAGACCAGGAGAAGACTGCTATTACAACCCCCTATGGTCGGAGATACCAATTTTGTGCCATGTCTTTTGGTCTCAAATGTGCCCCAGCAACATTTCAAAGCATGATGGTTAGAGTACTGGATAGTTTGGTAGGCAAATGCCTAATCGCCTACCTGGATTACGTAGTGATTTGGTCCGAGACATGGGAGGAGAACTTGCATCACCTCTCATTAATACTGGAGAGGCTTGAAATCAATTGCCTGACGTGCGCCATTAATAAGTTTTATTTGGGGAAAACCGATCTAGAGTTTCTAGGTCACATTGTTAGCGAAGCAGGTAACTGGCCAAATACCGAACAACTCGAATTAATTGAATGTAAACAAGCGACACGAACACCCGAGCAACTCAGATAGTTCATTGGCCTAGTAAACTTGTTGTGGGAGCACATCGAGCACTTTGCCTTAATCACCATGCCCCTCATGGACCTGCTGTCTCCACAGAAGCAGTACATTTGAGGTAGTGTGCAGGGAATGGCGTTCCACAATATCAAGGAAATACTTCGACAGTGCCCTGCTCTAGCGAGGTATGACACAGCATGCTACTTGTACCTGCAGACCACCGCTGACCCATTGGTGTTAGGTGCTGTAATTTACCAGTACAGTGACATGGGCGAAAAGAGAGTGGTTGATTTTGTGAGTGCAAACCTTGGCAATGTCAGCTGCTGATATGATGTGAACGAGTGAGAATGCCTCACTGTAAGCAGTGAGAAAGTACCAGCCATATTTAGAATACAGACATTTCACTTTAAGAATGGACAATCACAGCCTGGTATGGCTGAATAACATGTGAGAGGCTTGTAGCAAGCTAACCTGGTGGGCACTACTATTGCAAGCTTATGACTTAATTATCGAGCATGTGCCAGGTAAATAAAACGAGCTCGCATACATGCTGTCGCGAACACCTAACACAACTGTAATGGTAATAGATAACGTAGAGTGGGAGGAAATGTTGCCAACTGTCATGCAGGAACCACTCACCGAGTCAAATGTAAACAAAGTAACAATTGTGGAAAGTGACATACTTGTGTCAGAACTGTACAACGAGGTAGTAGCGGCGCAAAATTTGTGCATTCGCTCGGGAGACGAGGGAAAGATGTGAGAAGGATATTACACAATGAATGGACACATGGAGACCTGCTCGCCACATGATAAAACAACATGGAGACTACACGCCCGCAGAATTCTGGGAAAAAGTTTTTAAGCACGCATACTCAAGCTCGACAGCAGACACCCAGGGGCCAAAAAACCCTAAAGAATGTATTCTAACACTTTTTCTGGCCCATTCTAACACATTGCATGAAAAACGAATTATGGAAGTGTAATAAATGTAATTTATTAAAAATACGCAGGGTGGACGGCAACCAACAGCAACAGCCGAGGCAGCCACAAACGCCATTCGAAACAGTATGTTGGGACTAAATGGGCCCGTATCCCAAATCACAGGGAAGGGGGGCAAGCACTTCATTTTAGTGGTAATGGACAATTTCTCATGCTGGGTCGAAGTGTACCCATAAAGCAGCGCAAGGACGGGACAGATAGCAAAAATCATGCAGAACAAATTCTTTCCTAGCTGGGGTTATCACAGAGAAGTATTGAAAGATAACAGGACACAATTTACGGGGAAAATTTCACAGGAGCTATGTATGATCTGGGGAGTGTGGCATTTGATGACTGTTATTTTTACCTCCCTGCCACCTCATAGATCGGCACAACCAGGAGTTGAAGTTACAACTCTGGTTCCATATGGGTGAGAAGCATAACAGCTGAGCTGATCACCTGCCCACCCCACTCTTCATGCTCCGCCACAGAGTGAACGCAGCAACGCGAAAATTCCCGCTCCCCAGGTACTGTTGGGAAAGAACATAACCTTGCCCAGCAAGTGAAATTGCACACGTGCTAAAAACAGCAGCACAATCTAGACCAGCAGCGCACGGAAGGAGAGGCGCTGGCACAGGTACTGTGGACACAGGGAACAACAAGAGCGGCATGCAGCCCAGTGGCTGCCAGAAAGTATCAGACCACTGTAAGCACTCATACCAGGCCAGGTTGTTTACACAAAAGCACACCCGCAGTCGGCCACAAGAAAGAATTTTTGCAGGGAACTTATGCCTAGGTGGACGGGGCCACACCAGTTGATCAAAGTGATTAGCCCAACAACTTACTTGGGGAGAGTAGGAAGGAAATCAGTCAGAACACACTGGGACCACATCCAGGCAGCCGTCGATGACGTCCCCGGTCAAGACGAGCAAAATGTCCAGAACAGTCAGGATGGCCTGGCTCACGACGAGCAACAGAGAGGAGGAAAGTGGTCCCAGACCTCCAGAAGAGGCCAGACCACCTAGTGCCAGCGAAACTTCGATGCTGAACGCCACAGAGTTGGCCAGAGGTCCATGTCAAGCCAGCACTGCAAGGAACCAGGTCGCGATGCCCACCATAGATGGTGGCGTGGGGAGAGAAAAGGGAGAAGGAACTCACAGTGAAAATAATGGCAGTGAGGAACCGGAACAGCCGGTAGTATACGTGGACAACCAGGCACCCCACGATGGTGGATGCTCTGATGAGACCTCTGATGAAGTCCCAGCAAGGGAATGTGGTGCGGCACTTCGGGAAGGAGTATCAGCAGGTGGTGGATTGGGTCTAGCATCACCCGATGCACAGGCATTGGCAGGGATGAGCCTGATGGCCCGCTTGCAGGTGTCCGACAGCACAGCTCCGCCAGGCACAACCATAAGGGCTGAAGAACTGGAAACAGCCCTGGTTCTACCTCCAGAGAACATGGAGGGGGAGGGGCTATCTCCCGCCATGGAAATGCCTGCTTCAAGCACACAAGTCGACAGAAGTTTGGAGGTCGGAGAGCAAGATCGTTTTAGCACACACAGCAACCAGGGAAGTGGGGAAGTGAGTAGCGAAGGGGATGGCGAGAGTAACGGGTCGGCTAGCTCGCTACTCCTTCAATGTTCAGGAAGGCGAAGACATCCGTCGTGGGACTGCACCACGTGCGGTAATGCCAGAGCGTGCTGCAGAGTGCAGACTCGCCAGCAGCACATACAGATGTGGGACTGCCTCCACGTAGAGAGTCCTATGTGCTACGTCCTCGCCGCAGGGAGCAGAGGATTTGCTCCTGCTGGGAGTGACTCGACGGCTGAAAATAGTCTCCATGGTTTGGGAGAGTGGGGGTCATTTGACGCCATCTGCTCTCCCCAAGACCATTTGCCCGCCGCCACCGGCAGCCACTGCAGGTATCAGCACTGTACCGGTTGCTCGTGCGCATCGGTTCAGAAGTGCACCGCATTGGTTACACCGAACCTGCTACTTAACGAGTGCAGCCAGTGGGTCCGATTGCAGTGCTCTTTTCGTGAGTGCAAGTGCAACACAACTTAGTGGAGGGTGCAGAGCAATCACGTGTACCCTCATGCACGAGTACTAACAGGTGTTCCAGTGAAATAGGGTGTAAGTTAAATTGTGTTAATTACAAGATGTTCAAGGATGCCTGTTCATGCAACATGAGCACAATAAGCCCTATAGTATTTTAAGTGCATCTGCAGGCCTCAGTGTACCTGTTCATGTTTCTCTATACTTTTAATTCTTCGCATGTTTCATCTGCACTTCATTCCATTCAGGACTTGTATGTATTAAATCGTTATTATGTGCTGTGTATTTTATTATGCCATGATTGCAGGCAGGTAAGCAATGTGTGTATGCATAATGTAATTTTAGTATGTAGAAAAGTAGTCTGCACGGCTTGAATGCCCACCAACCTGACCAGTACACCCACGATGGAGCAGATAGTCATTCTTCTGCGTCTCGAGGAGGTGGACATGTCGACCTATATCGTAGTTTTCTGCATGCTCGGGTCGCGCTTCAACTTTTGTGCTAACCACTTTAATACAATATACATTTAATTACTGGAACTTTTGTTTACTTAGCCACCCAAGAATATCCACCCCCTTCCTCACCATGGTTTGCATCACCTCGGGAGGCATAAAGTTCATCTAAGTATCTTGTGGCTTTGTGCATTTTATGCAGTGTAACCGTATCGGCAGGTTGAAGCCCGGAACTTTCTTGTAAAGTTTTGCTCAAAAGAAGTATGTTTTTAAAACCCATTGAACTTATGTATTGAGTATGCATCTTCATTCGGGTTGCCTACGGACTTTAAGGGCGTGGGCCCCCACCTTTCCCGCAAATTGATGAGTGTATTATGCTGAGTGTTTTACGTGTATTTCCAGTGTTTGGTATATTGGTTTGCCTAATTGATGGGTGTGTGAGTTGCCCTGAGACCACACTGTAGCACATGTATTTCTGGTAAAGTATTTTAATAATTAAGTGCGAAGGAGCACCACTAGAAGGATGCTGCCGATGGCCATCGGCACACGACCCTGAGTACAACAGTAAGTTCTACAACAACTTGGCATTGCACCCCTGCAATGCCTGGGGCCCAAGAACTAGAATCGAGGTTTGTAGAGAAGTCATTGTAAAATTCCTACCGTCAAAGATTTAGTCCTGGTGGATGGCCGGCAACCACGAGATTGGCAGAGTCAACAATCATCTTGATGTCGCCTCGATGGCGTCTGGCACCTATCCGGATTAACCATAGCCTAGACCTTACCTCCACGGCCCCCAAAATCATATCCAACCCTTTATCAGGCCATTCTTAGTCATCAAAATGGCTTGCCCAAGTGTGGCCATTGTCCCATCGTGACAATTTTCCCACCTTGGCGACATGATGCAGTCACAGTGTGCTGCTTTTTCAAAACAGGCGAACCCCGCAAAATTACTCAGGCTGCCCTAAACGAATTCAATACATTGAAACCTGAACCCACAAACTCCAGGAAAAACCTACAACAGACTCATCTCAAAATAAATAACCTCATCTCTTCCTCAATCATTTATCACTCAAGGTTAATCTTTCACTGCTGCTATCTCTGGCATCCCCAATCAGTCCACTCCACTCTCTTCTTTAACTCTCGATGGCAATGATCAATCATTTATATCTTCACTGAAAGACATCCTGAACTGGTTCCGAAAAATGGGCATATGCAAAACACTGCAAAAACTCAAAACTATTCTTCAGGCATCCTAAACTGCCAAAACTCTAGCAGACAAATGCGAAATTCTTATTATTGGTCTTTCAACCATTTTCGGCATCTGCGACCATTTTACTCAGCCTGACACATCTAACACCAATCCACTTTAGTAATGACATCCATCTTCATATGTAACACCAGGTCTGCTGTTCATCACTCTCCTGAATTACAATTCCTAGACAAACATCAGCCACTATTTTTTTTGCCATCACAGAGACCTGGCTAACTCCTAAATTAAATTTTCACATTCCAGGATACACATGCCATCGTTCAGACAGGGAAGCAGCTGCCTGTGGTGGAGTTGGTCTCCTTGTTAAAAACAGCACCCCATGTTGTCGGAAATCCACTCATCTCCTAGCTGGCATTGAGGCAGTTGCAGTCTGCTTCACTGGGTTCCATCCTTATTTCACCTTTATCATCTGCCACATACCTCCTCGTGGCCCTTTTCCTACTCTTTCACTTCAACGTCTCTCACTCCTAGACCACAGTGTAATTATTGTTGAAGACTTCAACAGCAAACATGTAAGATGGGGTTGCCACACCACCACTCTCCAAGGTAGTGGTTTCTTAAACTTCGTCTGTTCTTCTAATCTCGTGGTATATGCTCTGCCTTCACCTACATTCTTCTCCCCATGAGAGAAATTTCTTCCTTCCACTCTGGATCTTTTCATCACTTCTCAAAATATTCAACACTCACATATTCGTACCATTACAGATTTGGACTCTGATCATTTACCAGTTTCTGCTGAGATCACCTCCATCAAACATCTCACACTTACGACTCCACAATACAATTTCCACAAGGCAGACTGGGACAAATTTAAAAACACATTGGACATCACATAGATCTCATAAAAGCTCCTCGCACTCCAAATGAGTTAGACATCACAGTTCTGAAATTTACATAAGCCATTCTTACCTCTGCCAATAAACATATTCCAAAGCTTCATCCACCAAAAGCTGGTAACCCATTCCCTCATCAACTCCGAACACTAATTTGCCAGGGAGGTAAAGCCAGGGGGCAATGGCAACGATTCATGCTAAAATAAAACCCAACTTCTTGCTACACATTTCTTATCTACATTTCACTCAAACCTTCCTCCTCCTGGATACCCTGAGAGTGAACATGCCAATCTCACTTTCACTCCAGACACTAATCCACCCATTGAGGGGTCGCCTACTTGCCACTCCATGAGAAGTTGACTCCGCAATTCAAAAGGTCTGATATTCAGTGGCCCCAAGAGCCGATACTGTTGCAGCACATCTTTCACAATCACTGACTTGTAAGGGAACAATTTATCTAACCCTCATCATAAATGCCATTTTTATTACCTGTCATTCCCCCCACATCCTGGAAACATACCATAGTTGTTCCTGTCCCTAAACATGACTTATCACCAGAATCAATCCTGTCCTATCATCCCATAGCACTACTCTCAGTAATCTCCAAAGTAGCTGAGAGAGTCATTCTGTATCGCCTCACTCGCAGCCTTGAAAACTAAGCATACTTCCACACACCCAGTTTGGATATCGCAAGCGCCACTCAGGTCTCAATGCAGTGGGCATTGCCATTGACACTATCACAAACTGTTTCTGTACACACAAACATTCCATCTTCATAATTCTTGGCCTGGCAAAGGCCTCCGATTCTGTACATCGTGCTGCCCTTCTCCCCAAACTTCGATAATTTCACATATCTAAACGCATCATCTCTGAAATTCATAGCTTCCTCAAAAATCGCTCTTTCTCTGTACGCATCGACAACACTTTATCAACACCTTTAAATATTCATACAGGAGTTTCTCAAGAGGCCCTATTAGGCCCCACTCTCTTTTCTGTATTCGTAGCTGACATTCCACAAATTCTTTCCACACAAATCCTACAGTATACAGATGACATGGCCTTTCTTATCAAAGGCGAAGAAGCCCAAATTTCCGCAATCTAGAGCACAAAATGCAGTAGACATAATAACTTCACACTTCTTGTGCTGGGGAGGGACACCTAACCCCAAGAAATTAATGGCTGTATTCTTCAAACGCTGTAGGAATCCTCCACCACCACCGAACATGCTGGGCCACAAACTACAATGGAATTCTTCTGTTCGTTTCTTTATCTTGGTCTTAATATTGATTCAACATTAACATTGCACCCCCACATCACTCTATCCATTGCCAGAGCAAAATCCGCACTGTATGCCCTCCGACCAGTTCTATCACACTTCTTCCATTTCACAAACTGTCTGCATACAACTCTAGCAAGTTCTTGTTCTTCCATTTATTCTCTATTGCTTTCCTGTAAGGGCATATATTCACCCTTCTTCATTCTGTCCCATCGTTGCATCATTCAATGAAGGTTTCCGACTTATTCTTGGATCATCTAAATACACTCCGGCCAATACACTTTACAAACTGGCCAACGTCGACCACCCTATGGACCTCGTCACCAGACTCGCCAACAGATTCTACAGACGACCCAGTAGATCCTCATCCTCACCGTCGCCTCCTGGACTTCTCCAACTCCATCCCCCCTAACCCTCGTTATCGTAGCTGCTGACTCTTCCCCAACTATCCTATGTGCAGTGCAGGAGTGGTGCTTTGCTGCACATATCATGTGCGGGTAAAGGCCATTTCGCTCAAATATCTTCCAAATTCAGTGATTTCCTTTTCTTAGTGTCAGTGAACTCCATTCCATCCTTAATTTAAATTCAGCAAACCTCTGCTCCTTGTACATAGTTCATCTTAGATTTAAGTTCCTCATTTACATATCATCCTAGATTAATATTTAGCTTCAATATCTGTACATAGTAATTGTTTCTTTCCTTTGTATTGTATATAGCTGATATTTCCTATTTACCTCCAATTTAAGTTTAGTCAACAATATTTGTTACATTTAGATCGCTTGAGAATCTCATCACATGTTGTACATAACCATTCGCCTTAAGGTTAAGTTAGATTTAAGTTATTATATACGTTTTTGTACATAGTTTATGTTATTTTCTGTGTAATGAACATATATGTTTTTGTAAGTATTATTGTAAATATGAATGTAAATACTTCTGTAAATATTATTCTGTAGATAGTTAATGTTAATGTTAAGTAGTATTTAAGATTTCATATGTACATAAAGTGTAAATATCATATAGATTGTAACATTGTATTTTGCTGTTTGCCAAAATTTAGTTGTTCATAGGGATTTTCTTGTTTTCCCTGTAAATTAAATATTTTATTGTATTTTTTTATATATTAGATTATGAGTTATTAAATGCAATATTGTAAGCTCAAAAGAGCATTTTTTGTTCAAGTGAGCTTGTTATCCTGTGCTGAAAATGTACGTATGAACAACATTTTTTTAGATGTGCTGATTAATAAATTGGCCAAAAAATCCAGTGGACTATAGTATTTGTTTACACATGTTTACAATAGAAATTTCGCTTCGCTTAGGTTGTATCGATGTATTAAAATAAAGCCCGCCATCGCTTCGCCCAGGTTTTATGGAGTTATTGAAATACATACCTATATAATTGGTTTGGAAGATTGTTACTTTACCATCGGAAATAGTTTTATCGTCGCGCCAGTGTTAGTTGTTTTGTTATTTTACTACGTATTCCCAAAAACTAATGTACCTTTTCCTATGATGCATATTATATTGATGTGTACCACTCTCCCCTCCTAAACCGTTTGCCCACAGCTCAACACTAAAGTAGTGCAGTGTCCACCTGCACTCTACTTGTGCGACCAGTGTGTGGTGTGGTGTGTGTGTGTGTGACGTCATGCATGAAGTGCACATTGGTGAAGAGGTAAAGTGTCATCCAGTGTAGCGCCTGACCACAGTGGCCTCGAGCCATGATGGTGCGGAAGGATACCAACTCTTCAGTTGTATTTCTATTCAAAGGACAAGTTATCAGGCTGTACAGCTCATGCAAACTGACAGTCACACAATGCAAATAAACACTCAATAAAGCCACCTTTCTTTTAATTAGCCTCGTTCTCTGCTTATATATTTATTTTCTGTTTTTGTTCATCTCATGTGTTTCCATCTGCACCCCATTCACTTTGTTTGTTACTGTTATATTTATAGCGTGTTGTAAATATCTTTTGTTTAGCGTATCCTCAGCATGCAGAATACATGGTAAGTCAGAGTGTAACTTCATTTGAGCTAGAAAGTATTTCCATTTGACTTGTCGGTGCAGCAAGCCGACCTGCGTATCATGTAAGCCAAGTTAGTCATAGTCGAGTGTAGGGAGGAGCAGGTCGCGTGTGTGCATATCTCGCATTTTCGCGCCCGAGGGACACTTCAACTTTTGAACCAAGCATTTAATATGCAATAGCTTAAAGACTCTGAAACCGTTTTTCGTTTAGTTGCTTTGGACTTATCTCCTCCACTTCCCCAGTGCTTACATCGCCTGGGGAAGCTGTAATTCACACTTATGTTTTATGACCACATGCTGCCTTTACCTCCTGGAGGGGTATGTAATGAAACCTGAATAAATACTACATTAAAGGAATCTCCGTGTTTTATTCAGGTTGGTCTTCGGATTTTTCAGGGTGTGGGCTTTCACTTTCCCACCAAGTGTGACCATTGTTCTTCAAGTGAACTGCTTACTGCAGAAAGGCAACTATGCCAACATTTGAATATTTCTTTTTTTGGACGATTACGATTTTTGTGTGGGTCAATGGATCGTTTACCACATGAAGGGAATGTGTCTACATGATAACAGAGGCCTGGCAATGCCTTCAATTGTCTGTGTACTGCCTATAAACGATAAAATAATAGATGACATCAGGAAAACTTTCGTCTAAATCCCTCAGAACAAGCTACAGTTTTGGAATCCAATCACATCTAGGCCTGTAGCAGTGGCATCGCGTGATGAATATGAAGATAACTGAGTAATTCAACATTCCTAAATTTCAAATATTATTCAGACATATGTAACAAACAATGTGAAGTACATTAAAATACGCTTATATGTAACATTATATTTTTTAACAATTAATTAACCCCAACAATTCATTTGACAAACCAATTTACTGCAGAAACAAAACATGTCTAGCACCTAAAAATGTTTTCTACCTTTCCCTGTGCACCATAAAGGAATTTTAATTGTATAAATTAAACAAGCACAGGCTACTTATATTTAACAAAGAAAAATTGGAGCATGGAAAGAAATTGCTTTAAACCAGTTTTATAAATTTTTTGTCTCTACTGTAAAATTAGGAAGAGTGGACATGTTGGCTTTCTGCAGTAAGTGGTTCAAGTGTACATTGTGTTTGCTTCCAAGTGCTTTTATTCGTCACATTGTTTTCATGTGTATTTCGGGTGTGTGGCTAGCCCGAATAGGCAACCGAATAGCATGCAAATCATAATTAATATTATCATCTGAAGAGTACCAATATTTCGGGAGGATTCCGCCTTGGCCATCGGCCGGACTAACCTGAGACAACCAGAGTCAGCTCTATCAGAGTACGGTATCATCACAGTGATGCCTGGTGCCCCTTGTAATATAATCCAAATTTCCTAAGATTTCCCATAAACCTTAATTCACTGCAACCAAAACTACTCCTCTACCCACTACCACACCACGGTACCCTGTCAAATGTCCCCCATCTTAGTGGCGAATCGTTCCAGAATCCCAGAAAACCTAAACCTGCAAAAAAAAAAAAAAAACAGCCAACAATCGTTCCAAAACTTTCTGAGAACTATTTTTCCCCGCTGATATTTCCCTGTACACATCACCTCGATGTGTGCAGCAAGAGGACAATATGGACGGCTAGACCATAAAAGTGCCACGACACTTTCCGGACACCTCCAGGACACCAGGAAAGGGCACCATGTGGTCGACTGAGAAAACATGCAAAAAATACAGGCACCACCATTGCTGTTGCGAAGGTGGCATAGAGAGATCAGGCAGCCGTCTTGGGAAAGTGGCGTGATGTTACTGGCGAACCACCCTGTTGCAGCACAGTGAAACAAAAGAGCTAAGGGCGTGTTGCCACGTACAACCCCATTCCACCTGTGTTGCACCATGCGCCAGCTGAGCACTGCTCTATGTGTTGACCCCTATAGTGGGCGCATAGGGACAGTGTGCTACAAGCAGAGAGGGTGTTGCCTCCCCTCCGACCCTGCAGCACGTTGCTGCGACTTGGTCTTCTGTGCCACACACACAGCGAGTGTTTGTAAACACCATGGCTGGGCAGACACAATCTAGTGTCCGGCGCTATTGTGTTGCAGTGCCTGCGTTCTACACCAAGGGATGTAGTGGACTGGTATGAGTTAGGGGCACCACATTCTGCAAATGTAACCATGAGTCCAGCTCAAATAACAACAGCTCTGTGAACAAACACGAAACGGTAAGAAACTTATAAGTGATAGGAACATTAATGCAATAATTTCTACCAAAGAACTTTAACATTTTTTTTCCGAATTATTAACTGCCACTCTGGAACAGAGATCTGTTATGTGCAGGCGAATGGGCACTAATTCTCATGTGTACCAAGTGCCATATCCAAAAACATAAAAAGTACACATCTGGATCCGAAACTGCAACCGTGGATACTATGAAATTTTTGTGCAAAGAGTGTATGTGAACTTGAAAACACAGAACAATAACACTATGTATAACTGCGATGAAATTTTCGCCGATTTAAAATGCTACATCGCAAGATGTCAGTCAGTGGAAGAACAAGGACAAAAACCCCATCCAAAATGTAAACAAAGTGGAGAACAGGCGTAAGGTGATGTTAAGCGAGCAACAACAGAGTAACATCGAGGAGGAGTCGTCAGCGAGGGAAAAGCAGGTCGACTGTCATGACCAAGCAACATCTTCATACATAAACAAACAACTGTCAGCCATCAACCACCTGCAAGTAATAGCTGTCAACCCATCCATACAGTGTGCCCAGTCAACACCGCCTGTGTCAATTCCCCCTACCATACCAAAGCCATTTTTTCCACATACACCTTATATACAAACTTTCCTGGATATTACACCACTCAAAATTTTCCACCAATGGTGCTAAGTGTAATACCAGCTCCTCTTCCTACTGCTACACCCATAACTCTGTTTCAGACCAGCAACTGTGAGTCGAACATAACCCACAGTTGTCCATAAAGCAAGTCGAAGGAGGAGAAATTCGCAGTGGCTGAACATAACCTAGAAAGCAACAGGAAAATGATTTCAACGAAGTTACAGACACAGCCTAATTTTGCAGGCTCCTCTAATGAGGATCCAGTGGCCTTCATCAGGGATTGCACTACACACCTGTAATGTTACAGCGTATGAGAGGAGGAATGGGCAAGGTGCATTGACAACGAATTCCAAGGTTATGCCAAGAAATGGTGGTAGTCAATCAACCACTACAGCTTTCAATGGGGAGTATTTCTGCACTCCTTTCAATGCCGGTATGGAGATACGTATATGTCTCTGTAAGCACAGAGTAAGCTGAATTGGCATGAACAGCAGCCGGTTGAATAGCTGTCAACGTTCATCAAATGAAAGATCCATCGTGTGAGAACATTCCACTCGCAGCTGTCCGAGCGAGAAGTTTTAGAGGTTGTGGCTTAAACCACCTTACCGGAGTTTGGTGTAGCACTAGTGCCCCTCCTGATCAGCAATGTGGATAAGCTGTTGAGATCTGCCCGAATATTGGAGTGAAGTGTGTCATCCGCATCGCGATAGTAGTGCCACACGATGGCGACACAAGTCATACCAAGAAGACAGTTCCAAACTGTGGGAACAGCGAAAGACTCTGTACAAAACATATTTTGGACAGAACAGGGATAAAACCGCGGTGAAAATCAGGAATGACATTGCGAATCGGGATATCAACTATGGGAACTCTGACAGTGCAACGCGGAGTGTAGGTAAAAAAAGCAACACGAGGGATGGCGGTAAAGTTCTGGAAACACTTTCCGCTACTGCAGGCCTGTAGAGGTCTTCAACTGGCACATAGGAAATGCCCTAACAACCGCCAACTTGGGACCTACAAAGGACCTACGAACAGCCAACAGGGAAATGGGAGCAGTGGTAAGGAGGCCGGATGCCTCCCGCTGCAGCACCTGGAGTTGATCCCACAACAAACACTAATACAACAGGTTAGTTGTAACATGGCACAGTTTAATCATATTCTTGTATTTGTGAATGGGTCTCCATGTCATCTTCGATCGCATGATTGCATCACATAATTTTGTCCAACTGCACTTTGTAAACAAACAGGATATAACCCCCAACAACCACGTAATCTACCTCGCTACTGGCCAGCACAGAAGTGCAGCGCTGGGCCAAGCAACTGTTACAATCAGAGTGCACGATTTGATAACAATTACGACTGCAATAACTACCACAGAAATACGACAGGATGCGATACTGGGTGTGCCATGGTTATCAGAGCGAAACACGATTGTTGACCCAGCTGCGAGGCATATCCATTTCGGAACTATAGAAAGGCGTACTGTTTACATTATAGATAAGAAGACAGATGAAAGTGTACCTAAAGTTTTGCTTAGTGTATTCGATCACAACATCCCGCCCGAACAGCAGGCAATGCTCCAACATTTGTTGGACGAACGGAAGGAAGTTTTTCTAAACGTGATGCGTTCCGTAAAACAACTGTCGCAGAACATGAAATTCCACTAATGCAAAAAGGACCTATTTACACTGCCCGTGTAGTTATACAATTCATCAAGCACACATTATATGTAAACAAATTTAAAAAATGCTGGTAGATGGAGTTATTGAGCCTATGCGCAGCAGATTAAACTCGGCCATTGCATTGGTGCCGAAAAAGGATGGGAGCTGGCATTTTTGCATCGATTTTTGCCCCGTAAATCAGGCAACTTGTGGGACTTTGCCACCTTACATCAGCATCAAGGATGCACTGGTATCGCTTGGCAAGGCCAAAATTCTATCATCTCTTGATTTCCGTAATGGATACTGGCAAGTGCTGGTGAAACTGGAAGATAGAGAGAAAACTGCTTTCACCATGCGATTCAATTCTGTGCAATGCATTTTGGTTTTAAATGTGCATCCATCATATTTCAAGCTATTATGTTGCATGTACCGGATGGCCTTGTAAATTTTTTTATGCTCGCCTACTTGGATGATGTTGCAGTTTGCTCAGAGACTTCAGAGGACCACATACACCACTTGAGTATGGTGCTGGAAAGGCTTGTGATAAACGGGTTAACATGTGCAGTGAATAAGTGTCATATAGGCAAAACACAGTAGGATTTCCTGGAATACATTGTCGACGAAAGGGTAAATAAGCCAAATCCAGAGCAGTGAAATTTAATTAATAACTACCAGCCACCACGTATACAAAAGCAACTACATAAATTCTTTGGCTTAATTAACTGGCTTTGTAAATTTATTCAGGTTTTTGCTGTTGTGAGTGCCCCACTCATAGACCTGCTGTCACCATAGAAACGGTATGTGTGGTATGATGCTTCAGAAACAGCTTCCCAGAAAATAAAATTACCTTTCAGGTCCTGCCCTACACCCACGCGGAATGACCCCAGCCGACACCTATACTTACAAACCGAAATCCAGCCAGGAGGGGCTGGGCATGCTATTGTATCAGTGTACATATGATGGTGTTTGCCACATAATCGATTTTGCGAGTGCAAAAATGGGACAGACTGAGAGAATATATGAGGTAATCAAGCGTGAGTGTTCGGCTGTAGTGTGGGCAATTAAAAATTACAGCGCATACTTTAAGTATCAGTGGTTCACACTACGGACTGATAACAGGTGCCTCGTCTGGTTACACAGTATGAAGGAGGCACAAAGCAAATTAACATGGTGGGCTGGGTGCAGTGGTGTACCAATATACAGAAGACGGTGTTCGATATGTGATAGACTTTGGGAGCACAAAACTGGACCAGACAGAGAGAATGTACGACATCAACAATCGTGTGTGTTGGCTGCAGTGTGGGCAATCAAAAGATACAGAGCATACTTAGAGTATCAATGGTTCACACTATGGACCGACAATAGGTGTCTCGTCTGGTTACATAGTATGTGCGAAGCTCAGAGCAAACTAACACAGTGGGCTCTACTGATCCTAGCTTACAATTTCACAGTAGAACATGTTCCTGAAAAGGAGAATCAACTGGTAGACATACTGTCGCATGCGCCCAATGCTGACGTCCAACGATGCGGATTAGGATGACACCCTACCTCTGGTATCCCAAGAACCATCGCCCGAGGTAAAATTAAAACAAATTAATGTTGCTGGAAACGAAGTATTAATTTGTGACCTGTATTGCGAGGTAGTGGTTGCGTAAGAGAAATGTGCATTTGCGCAACAACAGATGGTGAAGTACGCACATAAGAATGTAGAACAATGGTGTGTTGTTGACAATCAGCTATAGATGTGCTCGTTAAAGGAACCACTCACACAAAAAATGTTTGTGCCACCCGCATGCAGAAGTAAAGTGTTTGTGCATGTACACACAATTTGAGTGGCAGAACATCCCGGTACCGAACAAACCATTTGTAACATCAAGGAATATTTATTTTGGCTGGGAGTGTAGCATGATGCACATAAATATGTCTGTGTGTTTGAGAAATGCCAGAAGTTTAAGGTGTGAAGAAAAAATGGGACACAACAACAGCAGCCTCGACTACCCAGGTATCAGTTTGAGACAGTGACCCTCGGCCTCATGGGGATGTACCCAAGGTCAGCAAGGGGAAAAAAATTTATACTGGTTGTATCCAATAATTTTTCCAGATGGGTAGAGGCACACATCTTAACAAGCACATGAGTCACAAGCATCGTGAAGGCATTGGAGAAAGAGTTATTTTTGTATTGGGGGTAACTAAGACAGTTGTTGACAGACAACGGTGCCTAGTTTATTTGTGCGGGGGGGGTGGCAAGAGATGTGCACCTGGTGGGGGACGCGTCATTTGAAAATGGTGGTAAACCACCCATGGGCGAACCCCACGGAGCACTGCAAACAGGAGTTGAAGGTATTTCTAACGTGATCTAAATTACTTGAAGCTGTTCAAAGTTTAATAAAATTTAAAAGTTTGAACCATCCAAAAGAAGTTTAATAACGATTTTGTCCAGAAAGTTTTACCGAGTTTGGAGGGAAAACAAAAATAATAGGGAATACTATACTATAATTACTCAACTATATCTAAAATAAAACATATTACTAGAAATTAATACACCACATACAAACTAAAGCATAATTAGAATAAAAAAATTAATTAAAATTTTTTTAAAAAATTGAACATTTTATTTACTTTTGCAAATATCTTAAAAACTACTTATAAACTAAACACATACTAACTATCGAAACCCACCCTCACGTGCACACACAAACATCAAAAACTCCATATATACAACCAAGCATTCTCATCAGACAACTCCTTTCAAAACAAAGGTTTAGGCATTAGTTGTAGAGATATTCTCTCTTCCACACCATGAAACGTGATGGCTTATCTAACACCCTTTCTCCATACATACTTGCAGTCATGCACCCACCTCCACATTTTGAAAAGAAATTATTATTTTTAATAATTGCAAACTAACTAAGTAACTACCAACTCACCCCTCAAACATCATAGCTACACCCCCACCCTCAATCATTCAACACAATTCTGAGCACAGAGTAGAGGCCAGTGATATTGGCACCCCTCACTTATATCCTTGGGATGGCAGTAATCCTCTCTTTCTTTTCCCTACCCCATCAATCACACAAGCAATCATACACCCTCCCCAACCCAAATTATTGAATTATTACATAAATACGAATATCAATAACTAAAAGTATTTAAAAAAATAGAGAATCATACTTTACATTTACAAAAATAATTTTCAATAGCAATGAAAAGTTTTGCTGAACAAACTCTCGACAAACGCACAATTTTGAAAAAATATTGAAAGATACATGATAGTTAATTTAATGCTGCAATAATTAAAGAAACCCTAAATGCTATCCCCAAATACTTACATAATGTCCACTACCAAAGGGGATAGTTGAGGAAAGCATTGAATGACTGTGGGCTGAGCGGGCAGGAGGCCTGTAGTTTAGCATAGCTGATGTCCTGACCGAATCCAGGTGGCACGACAAGCGAGCGTCACGGGTGAACATCCCAGCCAGGTGGGCCTGTCCAGAACCTCAACAAATACGGGTGACCGCTGACTCCGACGTAGGCTGGGCCGGGCGGCGAACCTCCCAGCAGTGGGCGTTGGGTGGCGCAAGTGGCCGACATGTCTCCAAGCGTGGGCAGGGGTGGCAAACCCCTAGTGGTGGCACGAACGCCAGGCAGCAGCTCCAGAGGTGGGCAGGCAGGCGGCAATGCAAGCATGTGGCAGCAACCCTGGTGGGTGGGTGGGTGGGTGGTTGGTGGCGAGCTGCAGGCAGCAACCCCAGAAACTGGATCACAGAGCAGATGGTACACACACACAAAGTAGCGGAGATCCTTACTTTGTGGTGGTTGGTTGGCTAATGGCATGGTCAGGGCAGGACCCTCTATATATAGCCCTGTCACCCTCCCTTGCCATACAATTCATATAGCGAAAATCGTCTGAAAAGTTATGAAAATTCATCGTTATTGAGAAATTAACGTATCTGAAACATTTTCCTTTAGAATTGAAGAAAATTCAACACAAAATTACAGAATTGAAAGGTTTATTTGACAAATGAATGTGCAGAATTCGTTGGATTTTAAATGTAATGTGTTAAAGTTTGAAATATGCATATTTCTTCTGTAATAGCTATTACACTTAATTAGAATAAGTGTTTATTTACCGATTTTGTACAGAAACAAACAAATAAATTTATATTGGAATATGAGCTTTTAAACTACTATGTAATGTATTGCATCACATTTATTTAAAACTATAGTATGGAATGAAACATTTATTAAATAGTATGTAACCTTTTACATGCACGAACGAATTTCTGTTTTAAATCTGTGAATATCAACTGAAATATTTACTTATCAACCATTAGGTGGACATGCATTATTCCATGAAGGAATTTTATGTAACATATAATATATTTGACGGTTTATAGGGTCACTGACTTACAAACTAACTTATATCTTCCATGCCCTACAGAGGATTCGAACCCAGAACCCCCAAACTGTAAACCATCACACAAACCAACTACGCTATGGAGGTTGGCGACATTAATGAACTATTTAGTGTAATTATGGGGTTTTTGAAATTATCATTTTAAAATAATACATGTTTCAACAGACATCTTTTCTGGATACAGTCTCAACTAATTTTAGTGGTTTTTAACCAATTTTTTGACAAATGAATAGGTATGTTTTTTTACTAGATTTTCCTCTGCATTAAATCTTATCATTACTAAAACATAGTTTATTTTTATTTGAACCAAACACTTTTCAACTCGTTACAACACCACTAGCGATTTGCAACATACTTTTTAGAAAATTTAAGACTCTCTCTCTCTCTCTCTCTCTCTCTCTCTCTCTCTCTCTCTCTCTCTCTCTCTCTCTCTCTGTTGTGACATTTTATTTACAAAGGTAATATTTTTCCTTTCATAAGGACACAACATATTGCACAGTTAGTGAAAGGATTTGCTAAATAAATGTACAAATCATTTAATATTAGATATATTTATTGACAAATTTTTCACTTATAATACAGATTGTTTCAAAATATATACACAGTTTTATTTTAATGTGCAAAAGTATAGTATGTTTCACAACATACATACCAAATATTGTAATACAGGTTGTTTCAAAACTTACAAAGCAGTTTAAGAAGCAAACACAAGTATAGGTTATTTCACAACAAACATACCAAATATTTTAATACACGTTATTTAAAAACTTACAAAGCATTTTAAGATGTAAACACACATATACCTTGTTTCACAGCATACAAATCAATTCATTTTAACACATATAATACAACTTGTTTCAAAATATTTACACCATTTTATTTCAACAAGCAAAAAAAAAGGATAGGTTGTTACAAAAACATAACACATGTTACACATGATGTTTCAAAACCTAACACTAGTATAGAGTGTTACAAAATAAATACATAGCATTTTAAGAAGCAAACACAAGTATAGGATGTTTCAAAAACATAAGTACCAAATATTTTAACACAAATTATAAGCTATTTGCCACATCAGTAAACAATTTTTTTATACACTTACTTAACATTTGGTCTAGGTCCTCTTCTTGTAGTCTACTTTCAAGGAGGAAAGATTTCTTACTACCTGGTTTATTTCTCTCTGATTGAATGCAAACACATTTACATTCAGGTGAATGTAAAACAACGCTACCACCTAAATCTGGGTAAATTTCGACATAGTGTGAGTGGATGGCTTCAATACTAGAGGGAAGAGGACTGGTTGCAGTGATGTAGAAAACAGGATGCTTTGTTGTATCACTACATTGAATAAACTCATGACTTTTTCTTCCTCTAGCGGAAAATAAATCACTTTAAAATGGAAAACATCACCACAGCTCTCCTTGTCACACAATATACCATTACATACCATGGTAACATAATGGTTTCCCAAGTGAAAAAATATGTTGATCATATGAGATCCAATACTTGACTGAGAATAAATATTAAAGAACAATATATATATTACCTTGATAAACCCCCTCTATCATTCTAAGTTGAACAGTGATTCCAGGCTAAACTTTAGTTTTGCTAATTTTACAGCTCGATGCACATAACACTTTGATGAAACACATCTAGTAAGTGCTGTATAACCAAACTCTTTGCGATCTTGAACAAACATATGTAAACCTTTATCACATTCTTCGAAATACTGAAATGGTTTAGTATTATCTGCTATGTAGATAAGATGTTTCAAATTGTGTTCTTCCCCACAAACATTTGTCACAATATGCTCACCCTCAGTCCTAAAGTTGAGTTTTTTGCTATCATTTAAGGTCTACATTGATTTACAAAACATTTTGTACTAATACATTAGGTTAAACTAGATTCAAAAATGCATGATTTATTATGTCTTAACATATAACCAGATTATATGAATATTTAAAATAAATATCAGACTCACACATTTCCTTATAATTGAGATGTGAACATGATAAACCATAACTTACAGAATACAAACCATAATCAATAAACGAATACTTGCCATTCGGCATGAACATTATTCTGAACTAGCTCCTTCACAGGCATAAATCTTGCACATAGATGGAAAAGGTAAACTTCCTTGTTCGAAAATAAAGTTGTGGATGTCTGCTCCATTGCAAGTTTTCTTCCAGCGGACAGTGGTTCCAAGGTGAGGTCTGGTAAGTTAATAGGTGATTATTTGATTGCCTTGTTCTTCTTCCACCTCTTTGCTAAGGCTAGATATCATCAGGTCTTCTATTGTACATGGCAGTTCACTGTCGAGGCAGAGATACCTCACAGCACAATAATTGCATGCTAGACCTTCACCAAATCGAGTGCCGAGACTGACGTAGAATGTGTAGCACCAATGTTCGATATCATTGAATGTTTGAACTTGAAACACTCCATCGAAAGGTTTAAAGAACACTCTTCTGTATTATATTTGCAGGACCTCATAAACATCTGTAGGCTTGAACACACCAACATGAACGTCAGTTTATTATATTAAGACTTCCTTTATATAGAATTTGTGACATCACTGTTTCTCATTGATTAATTAAATGTTCTTGCTTTGAACAATTTTGCATTTCCACGTACCACAGGGAGTTGATAATTCTTGGTTGTCTGTGCACATAAATGTTCCTTTTTGTCACATTGTTCGTTCCACACTGTAGGAATAGAACAACAACATTCTTTTGCATTATGTATTCAATTTTCTTGCATGATGTGCGTTTCATGATGTGTTTAGTTAGAGCTTCAATTGCTAGGATGTTCTCACTGCAAGGCAGCTTACTGTCAGGATGCAAATTATACAAAGGACAAAGTCTTCGCCCATAACAAACGTCGAAAACTTTTAAACTATATGTCGGACTAATTAATGAGAAATGCCAATGCTCTTCCACATTACACTTTTGAATCTGTAGTGGAGTATATTCTTCTCGAAACCACTCTCTCCCATATCCCAGAGTAATATTTGAATATTGAACTGTAGGGTTGAACTTCTCCATTGTAACCGAAGTTCCGGTGTATGGTTCTTCCTCTATATAGCTTCTCATTTTCAAATTTTCCGACATTTAGTCAAGAGTGCATCACTGAGTAGTTTTTTTTTTTTTTTTTAACACTATTTTGAAGTTTAATACTTTCCCAATGACATCTTCATTAAATCGAATTTGCAGGCACAAGTATTGCTTAGCCATACCCTGCACTTTCACATTCCACAAGGCAAGACTATACATTGATTACTTTCATGGATTTGAGTGGGGTGATGCTTATTATTGCAGGTTTCAGTCCACTATGGAAGACTGTCATAGAATTCCCTTAATAATTTATGTTCTAACTGCTTGTATCCTGAATACTTTGTTATTTCTTCACATCGAACATGGAACCTTCGTTCAGTTCGAGTACATGGCAGTTCCCTATCAGGTCACATGTTGAATACAGGACATCCATCTTCATCGTGCAAACTCCGTTCTTTGTACGATTCTGCACTAGTTTGTGAGAAAGTCCAATGTTCTTCCCCATTGTAGAGCTCTATTTGACATGATGTATTGTAGTTAAGCCTATACCCTCCTATACCCACATACTACACTCTCGTAAGACCTTGCTTGATTGAACCTCTCCATTTCAATGGCATAAGTAAATGACGTAAGAGTTGTCAATGTTCCTGTATTTATAGATTTTCTCAACATAAATGGTAACAAATAGATCTTGTTAAAGTTAAACATACCAGGGATGTTGGTACATATATTCCCTTAATGCTTTGCTGTTACACTGTGAACAAAACATTTTGTTCGAACATGGATGATTATTATAACATTGTAGAAGTGAATTGATACTTGGACATTTGTAAATCTTCTAATGTTTATAATTTCTGCATTAGTTAACATCTTCATAAGTTCCTTTTGCATTTTTCCCAGTACATATACGGAACAGTCTTCGATGAGCGCATCATTTACGTATTTGAATCTGTCTTCATGTTCTAAAATACCGGAATCCCATTTAAAATCATGTGCTTTGTATGTTTGATGACAAAACATCTTTTGTACTTCAGAGCTTAAATCAAACCACGACTGGGGTGATTTAAAGCTTAAAACTTTAGTGTCATTATCATAATTCACATACAATATAGTAACTTCTTTTACAATAAAAGACTTACCACAATAGTTTTCAAAGCCTTGCACATAGCAAATCATGGTTTGACTGTCTCCTTATTAAACAAAACTACATAATAGTGTAAAGTACGGAGGATATAAGATTTATTTGCACTATGAACCACTATTTGCTCATAATATATCTGTTGTCAACTTCATCAATCCCGGAATTGTCCATTGGTGATTCGGGACAGTTATTACAGTCAAGTTACATTACTTGTTGCCACCTTCACATAATACAATCCCTCCTCAAATGAGGTGTGCTCGGATCATTAAAGAATGGCAGTGTAGCGCACAGACAATCTTCGCAAGGAAGGTACAAAACAATGTCCTCGTTCTCCCTTAACTCCTCTGGGAGAAATGGGTAAACATGTTGAATCTCATGTGATGCAAATGTAATTATAAATACTTTAGGAAGTAGCATTAATTGCAAATAAATGTCCAGGCTTAACAACATTTTGCTTCGCCCATTAGCTAATATTGCATTAGAAACATTAACGCACACTTGATCGCAATCCTCCCAAAAGTGTACTTCATGCATATTATCTGATTCCGCAGATGTACATCTCGGTGAAGGTTGCTGTACGTCTCGATGAAGCTTGTTGTACAGCTCGATGTCCCTGAAGCCTTTTGTATGTCTTGGAGATGGCAGATGTAATCCAAACCTCGCAGTGATGCACTCCCAACACACACTAACCTTGACGACTGCTGATTTTAAACTGAGAAAAAATTTATTTATTTCCTTCTTATATAGTATTCGAATCCAAAATGATAGCCATTTTCTTTGGATTTATGCTGAAATAAGGCCTTTTCGAAATTTTTTTGAAAGATCATTAAATTTGCCATATTACAAATCCTATCAAGTTTATTTCAGACTTGAAACATGGTATGTGGTTGTTCTTTAATTATACATAGCTGAAATGTAATGTTTTTAAATCAAATAGACATATATTTGTCTACATATACACATTTCTAATACCTATATATGTCGGCATATCCAAAGATCTTGAATGACAACATTTACAAGTTTGTAAAAGGAACATATTACATACATCCTTTATTTTCACATACATAAAACTTTGGTTATAGCAAATATAACTGAACTTTTCGTCTCGTAGAGAAATCTAGATACAAATGCATACAAAAAAGTGTTTTATTTTCTTGGCTATAAACTAATAATATTTCAACAAAATTGTATATGCATTTGTTTAACGTACTTCTTCCATCATATTAGTACGATGTTAATCCTTTGAGTTATGTATTGTGAACATATATATTTTTTATTATATTGGATGATATATGTATGAAAACAGTGTTCTTTTAATATATAGATTTTAAAATTTGTTTCAAATAGTTATAAACCAATATTTATGACACAAATAATATAAAAAGTCTTGGAATTGCGTAACAGTTAATTGAGAGAAAATATCTATTGTTTTACCAAACAGTTTCTGGTGTAGCTGTCTTGTGCGAAATTATTTGTTGTAATAATTTCCTGGAATTGTGATAGTTGGAAAGTATGTCTTAGCATTGAGGAAATAATTTTTTCAGCGTGATTTCCTTATTAAATTATATTCACTAGGAGCAAGCATTCAAAGACGGTTGAGCGTTGGGGCTACAAAATTTTTCAAACATCCCTCGGCCACAAAGAATATGAGGTTCTTAACTCTGGCAGCAGCATCCTGGTTTGGACAGACATAAAAACGGACTGGTGAGTGAGGGAGGGCAGGGTGGTTGACTGGACCTTACATGCACGCAGGCAGACAGGGTAATGGGTTCTTGGCCAAGCTAAGCCATTTTAGTTTCACGAAGACTCTTGCCTTGGACGGATGGATACAGTGCTACGGAGATCGATCATACTTATAATTTCATAAACTTTCCTTCGTAAGATACAATGCGATAGGAGAACAATAATAGTTACGTGTGTTCATATAAGAAGTTCATTATTTTTTTAATATAAAATGTGTATTATCGGAAAGGGTGTTCGTGAACTACGTTTCTGAAGCTCATCTACGTTTGGATAAAGTGTTCACTAAGCCTCGCAAGAGTTGGTACTCCGTTTGTGTTAAGAAGTGCAGTTATGCGCTATTTATTTAAAGCTTGGAATAGTTGTGCGATTCAGCAAATTAAATTGTTTGCGTGATTGCTTTTTAATTTCTTTTTTGTTATTATTAAGAGAGATTTTCCTCAATTCAGAGGTTTTCCTCCAACATAACAATAAACTCGGAACAATTGTTTTGCACAGAACTCGACATTATCTTCTCAAAATATATCTCCAGGAGCCAGATAGTCATGGGTCACCTTCCTCTCCTTCCTACAACTTCCCATTCCTGTATAAGTTTTGGTATTCTAGTGTCTTTCATTATTGTTGCATGGCCATACCATTCCAACCTTCTTCTTTCTATATTTCATACATTTCATCTTCCACTTCCATTAGCCATATTATTTTGGTATTCCTTACTTTTTCTTTTCTTGAAATTCTGGCTGATTTTCTCCAGGAATCCATTTCTAATGCTTTCAGCTTCTTAATATGTTTTTGATTAACTATCCAGGTCTCTGCTCCATACAAGACTATACTCTATAATAGGGACTTGAATATAATTTTTTTTTCTATTCATAACATTCCTGAGCCATAAGATTGAATTCAGCATCCTAATTACTTTCTGTCCATTAGTAATTATTTTATTGATCACCATGTTTCTTTATACATGTTTAAAAATTTGATTTGAAACGTTCCGAATATTTTCTGAGATTTTTTTTTACAAATTATGTGACTTTGTTAAATAACTTTGTACAAACTCCGAAAACCGAGACATTAAATTTATACTGTACATTGTAGAGCTAATGAGGGTTATACGTGCATATATAATTTTTTAAACGTAATATTGCTTTTAAGAAATACTCAGTTTTTTTATGCGATGCATGGGATGTTTAATTCAAGTCGTTCGGCTGGATTGTGATTAGTATGTGTACATTCTTGAATTTTGTGTTAAATTATATGCGATAGTTTAATAATTTTTTTACATTAATTTAAAAAAAGTGGATTATTGGAAAGCGTGGATTATTGGGAAATGTGCATGTGAACTACGTTTCTGAGACCGATCTATGTCTGGATAGTTATACCGAGGTGCCGTCGCGAGTGGAACATTGCGCTAGACTTCGATGGAAGTTGTGTTAAAAAGTGATTTGTTTTAAATATCCGGAGTGGAATTCGCTGGCTTACGACATGCTATCATTGTCTTGAGGGTGGTATGCCTAAATTGTTCTTGTTCGTGGATAATAATTTGAACGTGTGCACTTTTAATAACTCATTAATTTTTTACACCTAGACTGGCTGGGATAAGGTCTTTTTTTAAACGTCGTTGTAGATATAGTTCAGAATGTGTCGTTCTTGTGTGTAAATCGTTTCCTTCATTAGTAAGTTTGTGTGTTCTTTGGCTTAAATTAGTAGGGAAATAGTTTTTGGAACTGGTGTTTTGCATTTGTGCTCCATTTGTTACGACTCGTGTTGTAGAGGATATTAATATAAAGTTGTATGTGTGCATTTCGCTTGAAATATCTTCTGTTTGTCGAGGAGTGATTAATTAATTAACTAGATATGTGCTATTCGAACAGAGATCCGGATTTTTTAAACGTTCGTGCGTTGTAATTCTCAGTTGGGATAAGTCATTTTAATTGATTTGTGATAAATTATTTCATATTTGTAATGTTTTTTTCGTTACTTTCTCTCGTGTTCTAGAAAACAAAATTTCTTAATGTCGCATACTTATTTCATATCGCCGAAATACTATTCTCAAACGTTCATTTAGAAATACACCTGTCTGACCTCCGCCATAACCTCAGTCTACAATCAGACGTCAGCCAAAGTCGACATATCTTATACCTCAGTCGCCTGCCAAACGGCAAACAGGAATAAACTCCTTTGCTCCACCTCCCCCTCCACCCCTTCCACAATACCATAATTAAAATTAATATTACACAATAAGTAGATATATACCCCTTCCCCAACACATTACACCTCAGTACAGAGCTAGACATCCAAAGGTGAACATCGAAGCCATCGCTCTAAAAAAAAAATAAAGAACCCTTATCACACATACCAAATATACAATCACACAGTAATTTAAAAAATTTAAAAATTAAAATATATGTTGGTGATTGTTCCATATTGTGTATCAAAAAAAAAAAAAAAAAAAAAAAAAAAAAAAAAAAAAAAAAAAAAAAAATTGTATTATGAATCCAGTGGTAAAAAAGTCGAGACAAAAAACTACAATTATGTATCCAACCACGACCAGGAAAAAAGGCCAAATAAAATACAAAGTTTTCCCCTGTGTATCCAGCGCACCTTAAAAAAGCTGGTTTTTTTTCAAAAGTTTCCTTTGCGTATCCAGGTGACAAAACGTGCAGGATCGAAAAGGACGCCATTGCATATCCAAGTGGGAAGGGGGGAAATTGGTGCCACACGCCACTTGTTTCGAATTGCGTATCCAGCCCAGTTGGGGGAAAATTTCGACCTACACCCAATTATTTCTTAAAGCGTATCCAAACCGAAAACGGAATATAGGGTGGCATATCCAGGTGCCAAAAGTAATTATTGCTAAAATTTTCCTATCGCATATCCAAAATATATTTTTTTTCCGCCTTTTTCTCGTCCCTGTTTAAATGCACGCTATTCTTGATGCATAGTATATTTATTTATTTTAAAGATACTATTTAATAATTATTATTTTTTTTATAATTTTAACCATTTACTATATAAAGATTCATATGTACGCAGTCACTAAAAAGGTAGACCAAAATCATGTACAGTTAAAAATTCAACATTTATAAATTTAAACATATAGATTTTAAAGTTTTATATACTGAATCATTTTTTTAATAAATTACCTCAACACTCTAAACTGGCAGGTCCAAAGTTCGCGAAAGCAACAGCGTATGCAATTGCATCCGACACCGGCCGAACCAATCATGACAGACACGACCGTGCTATGCCTTTTCGGAATCGCGAATGAATGTAATTTCTTAAAAATCAATTTACCTCAATAATTGAAACTGGCAGATCCAAGTTTTGCGGATGCAACAGATGCAAGTACGTCTGTCGTCGCCGGGCCGACCTATCATGACCTACCCGACTATTTTAGGCTTTTTTCCAGATAGCGAATGAATGTTTACACAAACAACACGTCAATCAAACATTATCTTTTTTTACTGAAACAAACAGCAAGTTATTCAAACTTTTTTCAACTAAAACAAACAGCAAGTTATTCAAACTTTTTTCAACTAAAACAAACAGCATGTCATTAGATTTTTTTAACCAAAACAAACAGCATGTTAATCAAACATTGTTTTTTTGACTGAAACAAACAGCAACTCGATTAAAAATAAATTTAAACTTGAATCAAACAGCAACTCAATTAAACATTAATTTAAACTCGAATCAAACAGCAACTCAATTAAACATTAATTTAAACTTGAATCAAACAGCAAGTTAATAAAACAATAATTTTAACTTGAATCAAACAGCTACTCAATAATCATTAATTTAAACTTGAATCCAACAGCAACTCAATTAAACATTAATTTAAACTGAAACAAACAGCAAGTCAATCACACTTTAATTTTATACTACAATGGCAACAGCAAATCAATTAACTTTTTAAAACCGCAGCTGCAACAGCTACTCAATCTCCCATGCCTGCAAATTAAAGACAACTGTAACAAACCTGTCGAAATTAGGATAGCCTTCGCAGCCATCTCCTCTGCACCGATTGCGATGGTGCATGTCGGCGGCGTGAATCAGTAAAGCGTGCAGTCGTTCTCTGTACCGATGATTCTTTTTCCAGGCGTATTCCGCCAGGTAGCCGACCCAAGATTTTTTCCGTCGGCCAAAGCAGGCAATGCTGTATCGCACAGAACACCAACTTCGCTCAATGTTTTGAGTGTGCACCCTCAACGTCTCACCCCTCTTCACCTTTAGCATGTCTCGAGTGTTTACCATTGTGCTCTTTTCGCTGCACACGAATTCCTTCCTGTTATTCACCTGCATGTGACGGTAGCAGTGAATGTCTAAGTTAATGTAACCGCGAAAGCAATCTGAAATTATCGTCGTGCCCAGAGCGATTCACGCGTGAATGATTTTTGTTAGGGCCGCCCCGTTCCTCTTTTCCACTGGTACCAGGAAGAGTTTCATCGGATCGTCCCGCTGCACTCCCCCGAAAACCCACTGACTGTGAACTTTACATCCTTTGCGGTTCTTGCGTTTGCCCATTTTCGATTTATTCGAACTCGACCACGTTGCCCGGCCTGCCAATGCGTTTCCTGTACATCAACACCCAGTGTATGCACGCTTGGCGGCAGAAACTCGACCAGGCGACGACCGTCTTTCCCGAACACAAAAGTTCGTTCACTATAGTCTGCTGTCGAGGGTATTTGATCAGGCACCAGTGTAAACACAACTCGACTAACTCGACCAGGCGACGACCGTCTTTCCCGAACACAAAAGTTCGTTCACTATAGTCTGCTGTCGAGGGTATTTGATCAGGCACCAGTGTAAACACAACTCGACTAACTTGCCCAGAGACAAGTTTGAATCTCCTACGAAACTGCCCTGTCTCGCCGACACTTTAAAGTTCCATTTAGTACCGTCCTCCATTCGCCGTCGGCACCAGTAAAACAAGCCCCTGTTTTCCACCGATTTCGCTTCACCCTCCCCGCATTTTTCGTAATGTATAGTCGATTTGAGAATGTCGTGCTCGATGAGAAACGTGTTTATGTCTGGCGAGAAATGAATCACTTGCCTGGCGTTCAACATTGTGATTTTACATCCCGCGCACACCATCTTGCGATTCGCGAGAGAAAATTTGCGGAAAAATTGCTTGGATACGCAATACGGAACAATAGTTGCCGAATTTGGATACGCTAAACGGAACTTTGCCGGATACGCGATACGGCACTAACTGCAAGTAAACAATTGGGATGGATACTTTATAGTACACACTAAATGTTTGTATGGTTTTCCCATTACGATAAGCAATATGGAACAATTACCTAAGCGGTTCTGCGGTGGTATTATGTAACACCGAGGAAGACTCGTAACTGTCTGGATCACTGGGTTCATTCTCCTACTTATCCTTCCATCAAAGTCACATGCTTGGTTTATTTCATCACCATATTTGGAGAGTGACCTCCTTCCCACTCTCCCCACTCTTGCTTTTTTTTTAAAACTAGTTTCTCAACCAATCAACATGTTTGGTTTAATTCATTGCCATATTTGGAGTGTGATCTCCATTCCTCTTTCCCATTTAAAAAAAAACCTTGTCCCTCACCTAATCGGTATGCTTGTACCCTCTTACTAATTACCCTTCTCCAATTTCCCCCCTTCCATCGTCGTCACACGCGATATCTCATCATCGCCACGCCCACATCCGCTCCGAGTTACATTTTAAATCGCCCACTTCATTTTTTCTCATTGGGATGAGAGCAACATTACTACTTTCTGCACCATTATGTGTGAATAATTTATTATATTTGTCATCGATCTAGACGGCAGAAAAAAGGATTATGTATTCTGTGCAGATCACGATACGGCAACTACATTTAAGTATCCATGCAATATTTCATCAGCAGATACATGTAAGTATTTATACATAATATTTTTTTAAAACTCATTATTCGTGATTGTGTGTGTTTGTGTAACACAATGTCTAGTAAAATTATATTTCTAGAGCCGGGATTATACGGATCTTCGCTAGTTGCAGACAATAAATTTTAAACTACAATTTTTCCACACAAATTGTTTCCTTTCAAAAAAATACTGGATAAAGATTCTCAGCGACTACTAAATGACGATTCATTACGACCCGGCAAAGTGTTATGTTCCATGTGTGGCAAATCTATATATTCGAGTTTCATTTCTCATTTATATCGAAATGTTCCGAAAGTTAAAATTAAAGGAAACGCGTACGATTGGTATAAAGATTTATTGCAGTTTGCATATTCAGTAAAACTTTCGATGAAAAAGTACTTGTCGAAATACTCATTTCCTTTGGAAATCTTCATAGAGGACCATTCTTTGGGTAATTTACTGGTGCGAATAATACTGGAAATTTACAATGAGGTGAAATTATACAAATATGTAAATTGTGTATTTTTTTGTAGGTTCCGGTTTGCATTCGGTTTGCAAAATTTCAAAAATGTTTTCGACTATTTGCTTTTAGCCTTGCTGGAAGAAGATACAGCAAAGTCCAAATACAATTTCTTTACCAAAGATGAATTACTAGCGCTCTACAGACAATTTTGAAAGAATTTCGTGTTGCTGTTACTGTACGAATTTTTTAAAACTATTCTAATAAATCACGAGTCGTCGACGACAGTAAACAAATATCACTGGATGGATGAAAGATTGTTCAATTGTGCTAAATTGGGAATATTCAGTCGGTATGCAGTCATTACAAATTCATATTATGATACAATCACCAATCTCGAAATGAACTGCGTAAAAAACAATTCCCTGCCATTAGATGCGAGATAGCCCGCCATTCGCGAGAAAAATAATTCAGATGGGGTAACTTAGTATTTTCCAATTTAATTTTTTCGACTATAGCGATGGGACGGTCTCCATGCGAGATTGGTGTTTGAATATATCTCTAAAAACTATAAATACTCTTCAAATAAACGACCACTCTCCACTCGGCCACACTTTTTTTTTTTTTTACTAAACAGCGAGTTTATATAAAAATATTACAAATTTAATTATGCGAGACGTATATATAAAATTAATTTAGTAATTGGACACAACAACCCAAATGGCACCTACTATCGACATTGTCTTGAATGGCTTTTAAAAATTTTACACTTTGAAGGAACCAGTCGATTCAAACACAGCAAGTAAAAAGTGCTATAAATTGAGCGACGAATACATTAAACTGTTGGTTATTCGAGAGTATAAACTTTCAAACGTCAATATCCTTTTCACGTACGGTGTAAAAACATTTATAAACATTTTCAAAATCAACTTGTTTCTACTCGATGGTATAATCAACTACGAAGCTCTGTTAAAATTCAACCCAAAACTCAAAATCGATTCCATTTTATCCATAGTTCAAGATCTAAACAATTCTACGATAAATCACCAAAAATTATCGAAGACTTTACTCGAGATGTATTCAGGCTCGTGGAAAAACCCAATCAAGTAAACATGGTTTCCCTGGTCAAATTAATTTTCCGATTCTACTTGACTGAATTTGATCAAGTACGCTCGCTATTGCATATATTGTTTGTACCAGTGATGGGTTTCTGCCTAGCGTTCGCGCTTGCCAAACATTCACGCGTAGAGTTGCAAAAGCAAAATGATTTACCCGCGAGTCCCGAAGCACAAAATACGCTGGGATCGGACGATGTTCTGTACAATTTGTTGTTCAAGTTTTTTAAAAACGTCTTCAAACCCGACGCCGTCTTTAAGAATTACATTTCACCTCTGCTCGGACACGACGACAGTGAAGGGTCCATGCTAAATGTACACAAATTCTTTTACAGACGCTGCAATGGCGTTTACCGGAAACTATTCGGACCTCGGGTCAAAAAGTCAATTACAACACACCAAGTACACGGCTTGTGCACAAATCTGTTTGATAGAAACATAAATTATTTACCGCTCCTAATTGAAGCCATCAACGAAAAACTACAATTTGACGAATTCAATCAACAAATGTTCCCGTTCATTTTCTGTGGAAAAAAACGACCGGTGCCAGAAGCTGGCAATCATTTATGCTTACTTCCTCGCCTTTGGTCTTGGAACGATGAGTGCAAAAATAATAAAAACACCAGAGTGTATATATCTAATGAGATCAGAGTTTGAACATATTCTCAAAGTTAATTTACCTAGTTATTCGTTTATGCAAGACTTTTTTTACGATAATTCGCGAGCACGACTCTATAGAGGAGGTAACCATAGAACAATTAAAGGGAAACGAACAGGTTATGGAAACAATTTCGAAAGAATTTAAAGTCTAACAATGCGTTACTCGATACCATAACAGGCCAACTTAAAACAAAACCTATACAAGAAATTTTTAATTTTATTTTTTAACGAGTGACAAACTTTTGGATATTTTTACCGCAATTTGGGTTTGAATCTTGATAACAATATTCACCAGCAGAAACATTTTTTGAGAATAAAATTGTATACTCTGATTGGTTGTTGAATGAAAAAAAAGCGGGGAAATTAAGTCAAAATCTTATTTTAACCCTTTACTACATAATGTATCATACATGTGATGTCATAAAACCGAGTCGATTTATAAAAAGGGGGACTGAATCACCTTCTAAATAAACCGAATTTTTGAAGGGGGGACTTCTGGTCCGCCCTAAAAAAAATCGGTCTATTTAGAAGGTGATTCAATCCCCCCTTATACAATGTATGTTTTTACGTCTTACATAATGATGGTTTATTGTTATTTTCTACCAGATTTTTTAATTTTTCAATTACTAAGTCTTTGTATTCAGAATTCAGTAATTTGATGAAATTGTATTTGGGTACATATTCAATGTTGCATCGTCTCAATTCGTTTTTTAGACTATTGGCCATGTTGATTCTGTTTGGTACATAGTTGGAGCGCATAATTTCCTGAATTTTTGGATTTTTTTATATAGTTTTTTAACAGCACGATTGAGAGATCGGTTTTGAGTACGTGTAAAAGTCAATGTTATTTTTCGTTTGCTTTCATTTGTATCAGTTTTTTCATCATCGTCAGATTGGTACTGACACACGACCAGAGCATGTTGAAGTTGGGGTTGATCGGGTTTCACCACCACGTCTTGAACAATGTCCGCAAGACTAGTAGCCATCTTGGTCATTTCTTTTCTCGCTTCAACTGCTTCATCGTATGCTTGAATTAATTTTTCATTTGCTAATATGAGATTCTGAGTGAGTTCGTTATTTTTTACAATTATCATATCCGCATTACGATTGACAGCCGCTAACATAAGTGTAAAATCATCTGGTTTCTGAGGAAGGTTTTTGGTGCTGTTGAATGCAATAACAACCAACTTTGCTGAAGCGATGGCAAAACTTCTTCGTAAACCCAATTTGTAAACATTTTAGCTTCTGGTTTTTTAGAGTGCATCAATGAAACGTATAATACAGGTTCATTTATGAATAACATATGGGGGTGGCAATTAACACATATATTGTACATATCAAAAGAGGGATTACAAACCCTCCTTTTGTACAATGTATGATTTTTAGTACAAGTACATATATTTTTTTGTTATAATGTTCCAACATATTTAATAATTTTTAGGTACATGATCTGAATAACTTTTTTAGAATCGCCATATTATAAAAAAAATCGGTAATTTCTTTTGCTCGAAACCAAATCACATATTTACCCGGTTTGATTTCAGTTCGTATTATACTACATGTGGTTAACCCTGCTTTCAATCTCAAAATGCTTTATCAATACATCGGACCGAATTTCGTTATTATTATTATTCGTCATCATACAGTGGTTTTTGTTGTTAGGTATTATCTTATATAACCGTCATTTTTTCGATGGTAGTGGACTGTTTCAACCATTCAGTTGATGATTCGCATAATGTCTACCAGCGTATAAGTAGGTATATTGGGAATTTTCGTAGACATGTAGGTAACCATCGCAAAACTTATAGAATACGACTTCTGACGAAATACCAGCCTCTATATTGTTTACGTAAATAATGTTTAGTAATTTCGAGTAAAACTCTTCGGGATTAATGCTTGCATCTATTTGAGCCAATTCGTACGATTTCTGAAGGAATGCAAGTTGAAATGATTTGTTTTCCACTTTTGTTTTTGTCTGACGAGTTCGTGCAAAGTTGGTTTGTTTCGCTGGACTTGATTTAGAAAAGTGTCAATTTCCAAATCTGTAAATTCGTCTTTAATTAAATATATTTTCGTAAAGTCGTGAGAGTGCAAATTGTTTAAGGCGAAATCTATAGACTCGTCCATACCGTCCAGTCTTTTCATCACCTGTTTGTAATATTCAATTTCCAAAAAAAATTGCGAAATATCAGTCTTTCAACCGTGACCTACAATCTTTGCGAGTTTTTCTACACTGTCCGTTTTTATTTTATCCATATTTTTTTTTTTTTTTTACCTTAGTTATAAATCAAATATTTTTCTCAGAGGGTTTTGTTTCTTAGAAATAATTACATTGTTTGTTTTTTTTTGTCTTGTATGCCAATCTCGGAATCATTATCGAATAAAATAAGGGCACCATCCTACACATCGCCACTCTCATCACTTTCGGCGTAGGGGGGAGCCGAAGGTTTTATGATTACTGTTTCTAGCAAGACTCGGCCGCCGTAGCAAAATTGAAATAACACGCCATTCTTGTCGACAGAATCTTTAAATTGGCCAAAAGTTGAGTGTAGGCACACGAAGCTATCGTATTTATTATAGTCGAAATGTGTAAACACGTTATTCACTCGAAAAATTTCCATCAAAGGATCCAAATTGTTTTGTTTTTCCATTGTGAAAATTACGGCGCTCTTGAAGAGAGGAATCGCCATGTCTCGAGCCACATCCATCGCGAGTTATTTGAAAATATTTTGAACTATCGTAAAGGCAGAATTCAAAGTCAATTTCGACTCGTTGGCGATGTTTATTAGGGCAAAATATATAACGTAGTCATTTTGTATAAATTGAATAGCTTTACCGAAATATCATCAAATGCAAAATACAGTATGCCATGTTTCGTACTAGAAAGATTAAAATCTACGTACAAGTTTCACGAAAGCTCTTTCCATTTAAATTTGTCGACAGACTTTGCATTACAATCGAAACAAAAATTGAAAGAGTGGTGGGTTACAAAGTTATTTCTGAAACCAAAACAAATAGATATTTTATGGCTAGAATTATATTCGGTTGTCGGCGACGACTGAAGTGATGGAGGTGGCAATGGTGGCCGAGACAGATTAGATATCTCTAGAGGTTTTACAAAATGTTCATGTTTGGGTACATTAAAAAACTTTTCAGTTATTAAAACCAACAACACGACTATAATAATCAATAATATTAGCTGTAAAAGAAATAAATACCTTTGAAAAAACACTCTACGCATAACATATCAATCTGTTTTTTCAATGACACTGTGGTTAACTTTAGAGTACTGTATTATTGAATAAATTAAACTTTACCTTAATATCTTCTATAACTTGTAATATTAATTTTAAAATATGAATTATCGACAGCGACAGCAGCGATGTGTTGGCAAGGGCCGGTAAGAAATAGTTCACAGTTAAAATATTATTTTAACCTAGTTCTTTAGTATACTATTTGTAAATTAAACGATGCCTATTGGAATATTTAAATATTTAGGTAGCCCCGATGGCAACATATCTCGTTTTTATAGTTTAAAATAACAGCGGAAAAATCGTGAGTAGGACGTAATGGTACGGTGTTGATTTATCGAGCGAGAGCAATTTTGAAGCAACTGTCTGCTGAGGGAGCTTTGTCACTTTCTCTATGTCTTTGTCTCTTTCACACTCGGGAAGTTTCACTTCGCTAGTACGCGATCAAATTGTCAATGTTTTCAATTGTAGCATATCTTATACTTATTACAGCAAAATAATGATTTTTGAATTTGTAATTTACAATAGCAAAAGGGATTTTAGTGTTTGAACACTTATTTTAATATATTTAGATTTTATGGCAGGGCAGAAACAAAGGAAGTTGGCAGACGTGGCGAGCAATGACATGGCATGTTGCTTTTTTACCAAACGAAGCGTAAATTATACTCACTCCGAAAAATACTTCAAATGACATCACGTTTGTAAACATGTTCTTTAAACCTACCTAAGCAAGTTACGATGTTGTGATAAATCTGCGTTTCCGTGGCAGTAATAAATATACTGTTACGGTGTTTCGTTGACAGCTGCATGTGAAATAGCGTGGCGTGGTTGCGTGGTGATCATTACGCTGGATCTATGTGTGTGCGTGATTTCAAATATTTGATGCGAAGTATTTATACGTTTTAAATGTGAACTGTTTTTATGACGAAGTTATTTATTTACATCCACGTCTGTTTATTTATCACAATGTTGTACCTTTGCCCTTGGGTGTTTGAAACACAGTTGTGTAACATGATTTACCACCAATCCCAACAAAAAAAAATCAAGCCCAGCCCTAATAAATTTCAATAAACCTAATACACAGTAAGTAGCAATACATATAAATATGAGCGGAATAAAAGTTATGGTAGGATTATATGTGTGCATGTTCACTGCTATATTTTTTAAGTTTGTATGACAAAAAATGAGCGTCACGAGTTGCATGCTTATTTCAATGTCTTTTTCGTTGCACTGATTATTCCTTCGTTATTCGAACTGATGCTGTCTGTTTAAAGAAATAACCCAACACATATCAATAACAAAAAGTTAAATACTATAGTTCATTACCCCGCAGTTGTAACAGTGTTAAACACAGTCGCGGCAAAATACCAACGTGCATTACATGTAATGTGCTATGTCGTAGAAAACAAATATGTTATTGTAAAATAACCGTAAGAACTGTCGTCAATTCAGGCATTTTAAAAACGTCATAAAGCACACCTAAATAATGTTGGAGGCCTAAACTGTGAATATTCGTACAGAATGGTTTTTGGAATACAACAGAATTCTTTGAAAATCTGTTAACAGTAAACAACACATTTGACAGGTATAAAAGTAAAAGTCAGATTTCAATGTTTATTTTTAGGTGTAGCGAAAGTATACGAACACATGTACACACACAATGGCATGTAAACATTGATTTTGACAAATGTTACATGGCAGTCACATGGCAATGTTTGTTTACATTTGGCGGAAGGATATGAAATGGGCCTGCAAGTAGATATTTAGCAGGGTTCTGAGAAAGTCGCTTCCACTGGGGAATGGACTATATGCATACTGCACGTGATAGTATCACTCTGCCCTTGCTGCGGGTTGCTTAGCGCACATGACGTTACACCAATCACACTTTCCTGCATCTGCACTATCGTGCATCGCTCTTGCACCACACGTCACTAACACACAATCGCCGCTGATCAGACATCGAGTGCGGGTGCGTGCTGCGCTGGTGAAGCGGCCGGCGTGACATACGGCCTAAGGTGGGGAACAGCACACGTCAAATTAATGAAGTCGTACAAATGAAAGAAATGGGAGGAGGTTCGCGACTGTGAAATGGCTCATGGCTTTATATCTCGGAAAAGAGATACAACGTATATCAAGGGTACATTTTGGCCAAATTTGATGAAATCTACAGTTGTAAGAATTTAAATGAATGCCATTTTATCACAACATTAGTGTTTCTAATGTATCATGCACAAAAACATAAAATAAATTCAGTCATTTTGGCTGATATTAATGTCTGCATTTACATACATGTTTTTATTTTTCTGTTGCACTGTACTTTTGCCAGACAAAAATGAGTTGCATTTGCCAATAATATAAACGGAAAATATACAAAATAATATAGTTTCACCCAGAGTTTAGCTGTTTGAAGCCATTATATTATTTTCGCATATTTCATGCAAAACTTGATAGTACAAAGAAGACAAGTGCAGCAGGAGGAGTGAATTCGAAATTAACTGAAATGGGCAACATAATAATTGATATACTGGGCAGAGAATTGCCAGCTCTGAAGACCCTAGGAGTACCAGAAACATGGTGTTCCACGACTCAAAATTTGCCTGTGACAAGCGAAGTGTCTCCTGCGATTGATGCATTGTCAGCATCGAGCAGTTCACCAGTTCCAACCGTGGTAGCAAATGGTAAGATAAATATGAGTAACTATAATCCATTTATGGTTACTTCAAACTTTTCTGAAGACTTACTAAATTTATATTTCCAGAATATTGTTCGACCTCATACAAAAAAACCTTAACTAATCTTGAAAATTACCCCAAAAGGACAATTCACCATTACTGTGCACTCAGTGTAATCACATTCTGTATAAGAACTATTTCTCACTATGCATTACCAAAACACCTATTTCCCCAACATTTTCATTCAAGTTAATAATACATAAAATATTATGATTTATAGACAGAATATAAGTAACAGTTCAAGTTAACCAAAAATAGGGCACTTTTGTATGGACACAAGTATAAAATGCTCGTGATACATTGCATGTTTAGGAAACATTCAAACATGTCATACACAGGAGGATTTTACAATGGTTTCATTCAAAATGTTTAGTGAAACCATGGACATGCTATTTCTCAGAAATTCTAAGCGCAGAACAGAAATATTGTTGATGCAATAATTGTGTTACTTATGTATATTTAATTACTCAGTTAAATCTAAAGGACTTTGCATCCTGTCTCATCGTCACATGTTAAGAAAGAACACCCTATAAGTAAATAGTAGTCCTAACTCATATGTAACACTAAATTTATTATTAAATGAACTAACATTTCCTTTTAGAAAAGAATAGGAAACACCGCCCAGATCAACAAGACATCAGAACCTGTAAACGTCTATTAGATGAAAAATTAGTGCTTCAAATTGAACACCTAAAACTGACAAACCATAAAATAAAATTAGAAATACTCCATCTAGAAAAGCAGCTTAATCTCTCAAAGTCTCAGATTACATCAGACTTTCCTTCACCCCAAACACGAACAGCAGTATCAAATTGTTACCTATGATGGTAAAAGTTTCTGTTTTGAAACTGAACATGTAATTGATGAAGAACAATGATTGCATTTGCTATTTGAGAACTACTTTTTACTTATTCATTTTATATACACATTCAATCCAAGTTACTATACTAACTGAATAAGTCAATCCACACGTAACATACATTAGGTACATTTAATACGCGATTACATTCTGAAACTGTCATAGCTTAATGAAAGTAACAGTGTTGCACATGAGGTACCTAGTAATTGTTGTTTATGATAATTTAAATCCAATATCAGAACTGATTACATTTTATTATTGTCAGTAATGTTTTAAAATTTACATTTAATTCAGGTTACAGTTATATTTACTAAATGTTACATAACGGAGAATAGCCTTAACAAATGGTACTTCACGTAACTGGAAGCTGTATTTGATGCACATTGTATTGCTGTACTCAACAAGTATGTTAAATTCATAAACATTCTTTAATATTACATTATATGATAATTTATCTATGTTTAGTGTTTATCATTTATGAAAATGTAAGTTTCGTAAAGTGAGAAAAATTAAAATACCTAAATAAATTCAACATTTTCACACAAAAGACTTTGTGTTGTTACTATTTAATAATGCTGAGGTACCTATATTTAAGATGCATCACTCCTAAAATAATGATTCGATTTTGCAATAAACGAATATATAATTGCCAAAAATGTTTAGATGTTCTTATCTCATGTGTTAGTTAAAATGATTTATAAGCGGTTGCTTGCGATTTTCAGCATTTGGAATGATTTCCTCATTAATATATTCGTCCCCATCAATTTATTCATGGGCATTTATATTTAAGTAGTTTTGTGCAGGTATGTCATTCGGGGCTCTTGAAATGTTGCACAGTGTAACACAGCAAGTAAAAATGCACCCTGCATATGTAGGATTAGCATAAAGATAGTTAATGCAGGGGAATTTTTCTTTCAATATACCAGTGGCATGTTCAATCATTCTACGAGTTTGTTTATGTGCCCTGTTGAAACAGTGCACAGCTGGGTCTCCATTGTCATATCTTGCAGGAGGAATTAACCACTCTTTAAAAGGGTATGCCGACTCGGTTAATATTACATTTTCAGATAGTAGCCAACCTTCATCTATTTGAAAACATAAAGTACTATTTCATAAAACATGTGCATCATGTGTACTGCCTGGCCAGTTAGAAGAACAGTAAAACCTTAGATCTGGGCCACACACGACCATGCAGTTAATGGACTGATTTCCATGTCTGTCTACGAACTGCTCTTCATGTTCTGTGGGAGCATCGATATTTAAAAGAGTCCCATCCACGACACCACAAACATTGGGCATCCCAGCTACTGTATGAAATCCTGTAATAGTGGGTTCCATTATTTGTGGCCACTCCACAATTTCAGGGAACTTTACAACATTTACAGCATCAACAACTTCCTTTACAGAGCGGTAAACTGATGCCTGTCACCTAATGCATGATACTTATATCGTGTACCAAGCCAGTGAAGAGCAACACACAATTTAGTTTTTGCTGTTAGAGAAGCACTTCGTTTCGTTTCAGGTGTTAAAAGATGACCAATGTCTGCACGTAATATTTCAAGTTTTTCAGATGACATCCGAAAATGCTCATTGAATTCATACACACCCTCAAACTGCATATTTACTCTTTCCCTAAATGTTCTTCGATGTCTTGGATACATTAGTACATTGTATACTAGTTGAGCTTATGAATCACTACTGAACATTTCTGTTTATAATACCCGGAAATAAAGCACAAGACAATTACATTTTATTTATTTATACACCAATCAAACACATATTACTAACTTGTAGAAATTTCTACCCATCTATCCATTCTTGTAAGAAAATTATACTGTTTCGAGTGTTTGGTGCAGGCTTGTGTATGCTTGAAACCAAAATACTTGTAACTATTCAAAAACCCACTTGTAATTTGTAAATATTGACTCGTAGATATATATATATATTTATCGCCATTACAGTAGAATCACATAATAATATTCCATGGTGTTTTTTCAGTATTGTTTTGAGATATGTGCCATAACTGAAATATTTAAATTCTGAACTTGTATGTTAATTTTATTTTTCAGTATTTATTTTTCAATTTTTAAAATATAATTCTTTCTTTTCTTTTAAAATTTTAACTGTGTTTAATATTTCTATTCAGTTAATTTTTATTTTTCTATCGGAAGTAGCTATCCAATTTTGGGTTAGCTAACTTAGATAGTTGCCGGAAGTCGATGCTTCTGGGGAGGGACCTTTGAATGGACGATCGGTGAGATTTTCGCTGGGATTTCATCCTAGAAATCCCCAGCACCAGCGTGAGGCTAGGATGAGAGTTATATCCCAGAAATTCTAGTTGAGATTTCTGAGCCAGCTATGTTTAAAAAGAGGGCTAAGCCTCAGATATTAGTTAGATATTTTTTGTGGTTCCAGCTGAAAACGAGACGCCGTTCAGCGAAGCGCCGGCGCCAAGCCACAGGCTCTGAGATTGGCCTATACCCAGGTGATGCTATCGTCATTATAAAATTTGAGGCACTCATCAGTGAAATTTGATGTTTGGATACATCAAAGTGCCTAGTAAATTTTATGAAAGTTTTGAAGAAACTATTAAAGTTTATGTATATGATAATTAGGGTATAATTCAGTGGTCCAGTTTTACTGCTGAGTTAATCACCGGAGCATAATTTAAAGAACCTGAGATATTTTATTTCAAATACTTTTGATTTCTATTAAGAGTTATTAAGTACAACGAGATTTAGTAAGAAGAAAAATTTTTATTTTATCTTTGAGAATTGAGAACTCATTTGCATTTATTTTGGAATAGAGCTCGAACAATTATGCACAATTTAAAGACGCGTGAGGAGCACTACTGGTTTTAATTACTTTATTTGTTTATTTCAGTCTCGATTTAAAGAAGCTATCATTTTTTCTTTATTTTTTTTTATATTATATACTGTAAGGAGGATGGTATTTCCCAGGCTCACGCAATCCTATTTGCAGTAAAGTTAATACATTTCCCACGTAACTTAACCTCAATTTTAAATTGTTTCTACACTTTCAATTATTTTTATTTGCAGGAAAGTCATTACAAATATCTATCGATATCTTTCTTTTTCTTTTTTTGGTATTAAAAAAGGATTTTCACTTTGCCTACATTTTTCTATCAGTAGTTCGCAAGTGTCTTCAGCATGAGTGCAGTTCATCTAAATATTACAGAGTTCCTGAGTCATCAAGACGGCAAGGATAAGGTAAATGAGACATTAAGGTATAAAATTGTAAACACATACACTCTAAATATCTCACTATCTCACACGAAACGCCATTCTTACTCAGATCTCACACACGGAAATATTACATGCAGAATATTATATTACACCGTATCTTAAAACATGCTAGCCAGACACGAGCTAAACTACGATAGGTGCCTGCATTGAACTTTGATAAAGACTTTTCATCAATAAAATTATATTGTCACCACTGACAGTCTCATAGATACACGCAGCACTCCGAGAACACTATCCACCAGTTCAGAGCTCAGCGCGTAGCGGCGATGGTGTTCTTGTAGCGCGTGGAAGTGTAAAATTTATATCTTCCGCACTTCTCGGCCAAATGAGGAGAAAAAGATGCAGGCGGGGGGGGGGGGGGGGGGCTTAATGCCTAATACAAATTTGGTGAGGAGATTTCTGAAGTAAAATGTGACAGAAAACGTATTAGGACTCATATAGTAATGTGATTATAGGCTATTCACGGTAAAGTGAGAACTTTTGATGCCCTAGCTACTTTTTTATTTCAGTAATATTTTATACTTTAACCACATTTTAAAATTAATATTGCCATGTTAGTAATGAACGCTGTGTGTATATTCCACGAAACTCGAAATTTAACGTTTAAGACTACAATAAAATATATTTATTGACTGCTATTTTTAATGTGAGGACTTTCAAAAGTGCACTTTTTGCCGTGAATAGCGTATACTGTGTCGGCCGGGTGAATGGAGTGGGACGGGGAGGACAGAAGAATGCGCCGTCAAAGTAAGTGGTTTTGAATTAATTTATATGAATATATACGATACTATGTGAGATTAAAGGAAAATATTAGTGAAAAATGTTTAGTCGATAAAAGATTTTAAAGCTAACAATATTTGGTTCGTAAAACCATCTTCCTTCATTAATCAAGTTTTGGTTGCCACATCGTGATCACAAGAAAAATATACTTGCCCGTATCTTTCCTCCGGTTTTGACTAGTGAAGTTAACGTGTGCACGTTAACAAGTAGGGTAGCCTTAGTGAAAAACAATATTCAAACTAGCGCACAAAATTTTAAATAGTGTAGCGGCAGGCCTGCATGGGTATGACTCCTTTGCCACCTGCGAATTATTAAAAGCGTAGTAGTTTATTGTGAGAATGTTAATGAATATATACGTATCACCTCAAATCGGCATGTTTAACCACAGATAGCACTGCTCTTAGCACATAATATACATTTTCATAGGCAGACACATTCTGATAGGACTGAATGAAGTTTATTTATATGTCAAACGTAGTAATGAGTTAATTGTGCCATTGCAGAGTACCGCAGTTAACAAAAGAGCGTTGCAAATAATCATTGGCAGTGGAGTTGCCTACCCGCGTAGGCGTGCCACCGCACCGTTTTAAAATAGTGCAAACATTTCTACCGCACAGTTGGCCTTCCTGTATATTACTAAGGCTGGCCTATTTGTTAATCTGTATATTCTGACTTTAGATACCAATTTCGGGTTAGAATGATTTTTTTTGAGATCATAATCTGGCAAATGAAATGAATTCGTGGGCTCTTGGGAAAGTTGTTGTAAATAATTCGTGTTATTGTGAGGATTGGATATTCTCTACACTACCAGCGATGCTACAGAACAAATTCCAATTGGTGAAGCATACGTTTAGTAACCAACTCTTTTCTTTAAGCAGTGGCTTCAACTCAGAATTATATTCAAATGATATTAAATGCAGCTTACGTAATTCAAATTAACTCGTAGCAAAATACCAATCATACTAAGTAATTAGGCAGCTGGTAGTTACGGGTCATAATTAGTGCAAAAATATAGTGTTCTTGTACAAAGGTTCAATGCTAGCTAAAACGTCACACAACACTGATTATTTATTATTACTTAGCTTAACTCTGAATAATTGGGTAAATACAAGAGAAACTTTAACTGAAGGTTTCTGTGAGACTTTAAAAGGATGCTTGATTACGTCATTAACACAGTAATACTGCTTTCGGTTTCATCTAGTCGTTAGCATGCGGCTAACGACTAAATAGGCCTAGTCAGACATATGTACCGTACATCTAGCTGATATAAAACCATTAGTACTCAATATCCCTCTTCTTTTGCGCTCCAGTGCACTCCAGCGGCTCTAATTCTTCGATTGAGTACCATTTCGCACGTCGATGCCGTCCATATACCACATAATTGACGGAAGACCAATACCGAACAGCTCTATATACATAGCATAGGCGAGTTTGCGAGAAAAAAAACCTAGTGGCAAGTGGCGTTAGTATCATTATAGTTTCGGAAATATTTCTAACATCATAATAACTATTATTTGTTAGAAAATATTTTCCACTTTTTTTTTTTTTTACATTTGACATATGAAATAATTTTCTCGTCTAATTTTTGGCCATTGTTAAGAAAACTTTCCATAGAGGAATAATGTTTCTTCCTCATACCCACCCATAGACTAAAGATGATGTAGACCACTTATTCGTATTCTGTGAATGTACTCAACATTGACCTACCCCAAAGGAACAGAACTGTCAAAGTCACGGTCAACAGTGATGAACGTGTTTGTTTACATCGTAATTTTCAAATGACAAGCGTTATTATAAGAATAAAATTCTTGTACCAGTTTCAATTTAATCAAACTACATTTCAAATTGATTAGACGAAGTATACATATATCTCAAATCATTTGTTTACAAATAAGTTTTCTAACATAAAATCATAAAATTCCGTTTTGGCTAGACGTGTTGGCAGAAAAGCAGTTCAATATTGGGACATGGGGATTGGTTGTGCACAGCCAGCGAGATCTATCTACCTCATGTTTAGTCTATGTATCCACCATTATGATATTGTAACTTTACTATAATTGGAAATGTACTATTAAACAGAGCTGCTGCACTCTGCTGACTGAATTATCTCGCAAAAATCTTAAAGCTGCCCGGTACTGGTCTCTAGTGTATTTGGTATCACATTCAATGTAGAGACCAGGTCCGTTCACAATAATTAAATTTTCACTCAAAGTTCCAATTTCAAACTAACCCTACTGATACAGGACTTATCGCTAAAGAATATTTAAAAAAATTATCTGTTTGTGACGTTATGAGCAGCTGCCAACTTACGTGAAAAAGAAACATTACTGAAAATTAACACAGTGCAAACAATAAAAATAAAATTTGCTGTTTTTGAAAATTGCCAATGCACAAGATAATTAATATACAGACCATATTTGGAATTTAGCATATCAGAATAATAATTACGGTAAACATTGGCCCTGGCCAAAATGACTAATATGTGAAAAATCAGACGCCACACCAACCCTAATTAGATGTATAAAGTAAAATGATTTTACAAACAAAATTTTCTAAGGCTTACGAACTTTTATCAGTTAAATATGATAATTTGGTTTGTTGCTTAATCTAGCAAGTTTCTAATATATTTAAATTAATTAATTACCGAACCATTTACTTTAGGGTTGCAAACCACCGTTTCCCCCATACTTCAGAAATTACTTTAGATGTTGAATCTTATTATATTATCTGTTTCATTTTTCGTTAGGAAATCATCTCACAAAGTTTGTAACATACGTTTAGCTACACATTGTTTAACAAAGGTTCTTTTTGCAACTAGGCAAGGTATGAATTGTTTTGAATTAATCTCGAATAGCTCTGCGGTTATACTTCATACACATTTTTAAGAAAAATGAATTATTCCGAAAAGATATTTTCAGCGTGCAGTTAATTTAGAATAATTTATATTTCAAGTACATTTAGTTGACAACTGGTATCGAAAGTGCGTCATACGCAGTTTTGTGGTAAGATGCCTATTAAGACCATAGACTAAAGATAATGTAGACCGATCTCACTGGCTGCGTACAACCAATATCGGTGCCCCAACATTGAACTGCTTTTCTGCCAATACGTCTAGCGAAAACGGCGTGGTTTGGATTTTAGGTTAAAAAACTGTTTTGTAAACAAATGATTTGAGATGTATGCTTACTTCGTCTAATCAATTTGTGATGTAGTTTGATTCATTTGGAACTGGTAAAAGTATTTTATTCATATAAGAGAGCTTGTCATTTAAAAATTAAGATGTAAACAAACACGTTCATCACTGTCGACCATGTGACTATGACAGTTCTGTTGCTTTGGGGTGGGTCAATGTTGGGTACACGCACAGAAGATGAAAAAGCGGTCTGCCTCATCTTTAGTCTATGATTAAGATAGCATTTTCGTTATGTGATTTAGCCTCTTATTTGGAAACGAATTATATATATGCGAATGTAGTGGTCCTATACTACATAAATCTATGCATACCTTATTTTAGCTATGAAATAACAGGTCGTGTACATTTTGTTAGCAGTTATTGGAAAAGTTGGAAAGATGATAACAACTGGTACATTCTTTATTTATAGCAATTAGGCTACGAGTTATAAACTTTGGTATAACAGGTAGGCCTGTATGTTAAGTTGATTTTTATCATTGATAAGCTTATTTAAAGTTTAATCAAGTTAACTTAAAAACTACTCTAAAGGAACTAAAAACCACTTTTGCATGTAATTGTACAAATATTTGCAATAATTTTGGTAGACAAGAAATGAGGGACTGCACTGTTACTCTGTTTTACTCTGTTATGTTCTCCCTTTTAAAGATCAGTAGGCTATAGGACATGCGAGCTTTAGAGATAAAATAGGAGTAGGGAAGAGTAACACATTTAAATAAGTTATAAGATTTAAAATAAAGAGCTGTTTATTACGCAATTAGTGGCTTCTGTTTTAAGTGATTAAGAGCCAGAAGAAAGTCCGAAGGACAAAAGGGACTTATCCAACCTCGAACAAGCGACCGCTCAATGAGAGGGCAGACTGCGATGTTCTTCCAGTTCGGAGCTCTGTCCACACTTCTCGCCCCACTCCTTATGTCGCTTCGCCCTATGATTGCGATTGGCTGTGACTCGGTTTGTAGGTGGAGTTCAGATACATATTGTTGATAATCTTTCGTCACTTTGAATAGTTGGGCCCACATTTTGGTCCTACCTCGGCGGATTGTCCAGCTTGTTCAGAAATTCGACACTTCGGCTATATATTCGAAAATAGTTTATAAACATTCTACTGCCCTTTTTTTCGGGCGTGCGTTTGTGGCTTTCTTGTTGCGCAAGGTAGCGTAGCGAAGAGCGCCGAGTGCAACAGTACATAAACAAAAAGGTAGAATAAGTTTCTTCTTTTATTAGCAAGCTTGATGCGTACTTAAGTGGTTGCTGGTATAGTTCAGGCCATATCTGCTGATCATGATTTCTCTACTGATATGACATTCAATATGAATACAGGTGCAGCTTAGTACTAAGTGGAGAGATTTGGGCGGCTCTTAACACAGAGGTCTTGAGAGTCGCTTGGGTGAAGCGAGGTGATTATGGAGCAGCGCTGGAACGAAGCGGGAGAACCCCGAGAAAATACGCCGATGAGCGACATCGTCAGGCACGATTCCCACATACGAAAATCTGGGAGCGACTCCGCCGGGGATCGAACCCGGTTCTCCTAGATAGCAGGCGAGTAGTCTAACCACTACACAAAAGTAGCTCAATGCTTAATTATTCGCCAGTGAATTAGGGAAGTGTATAACGATAATAGTAGTAAATGAGTATTACTGCAAACAACTACTACACCTCCCGAAGTGCAAGGCAAGGTGTTAATTTTATATGAAATAGAAATGAAATTGATTCCGAATTTGTCTAACAGTAGGTATATGTAAAAAAACGGATTGTAAACCAATGTAACACCAATATTTCAATAAGAAATAATCAGTCATAAAATTCATAAAAATTGCCAATTTCATGAAAGAATTAAAAAAAAAAACTACAACCAATTTTTCGTACCAAAATCAATTAAGTAGCAGCAATGGGAGTGTAACAGTTTTATAACATCATAGAAATACTATAAAAATAATTCCACGAAAGAAAAAATCAATATTTAAAAAATGGGTTAGTAAATATCAAAGTTACATGAAGAATCATTTATAACTTCAAAATGGTAAAATACATTAGCCTATAATAACGTTGTAAACATTTTTTTTATAAAACTCAATGTTAAGCCTATTTCAATATCTCAAGATTAAATTCTAGCATTATTTATACACAAGTTATTCATGATTATGTTTTAGATACGATTCTTTAACTTTTCATGATAACAGAAAAGTTTTATATAGGCCTACTAACCCGGCAAGATTACAAAAGCATTTATTAAAATAATTCAGTACAAGTTTAACACATAAAATAAATTATTTATTTATTAGTGAAAAATCGTGTACGTCATATTAAAGTTCAATTATGTTACATACATTAATAAAAGTCTTACTAAAATATATAAATCCACTGTAATATTTAAGCTTTTTTACTGTAATATTGAATTTATGTAAAACAATAAAATTTTTATTAAAGGACAAATAAAACATAAAACGTTGTAATGCAGAATTTCGCAACATTCAAAATATAGATTACGTCACAAAAACTAATTAAATATAATAATGGCCTTCAATGATAAATGGGAAAGAGATGATAAAGTCTTAAATAAATATATTATATAAATTCTGTTTGTAATTTCTATTTATGCCTTAACAGGGTACATTATTTTCCAAGAAAGTAATTTTTGTCTCAGCATCTGCACAACCTGTACTGAGACGTTTTGTTAGAGAATACGTGTTCTTTATCGTAGTTACCAAGATGTTAATGTCATCCAAGAATAAACCTGCTGAATTTTAACTTTCATTTAAGAAGATTGACCCTAGTTCTCACTGGGGCCAAAGTGGCTGAGCGGTTAGTCTGCTCGCCTCCCACCAGGGCGAACCGGGCTTAATCCCCGGCCAGGCCACTCCCAGATTTTCGCAAGTGGGAATCGTGCCGGACTATGCCGCTGATCAGTTTTTTCGGACCACTCTTCACTTTGTTCTCATTAACATAATCAAATGGAATGTCATTGTGAGCTACCAAAAATGGGCGCATAATTATTATTCTCGCCTCACTTTCAAAATTTAGTTTAAATAAAATCAGGGCCTTTAGTTACGTAAAAAAAAGATAAACGTATTTACTCAAATTAAATTGCAATAAAGCAAACATTTGTATAGGGCACTGTTTACACAGGAGGTATAGTTGCACGCAATAATTCTCTAAATAACATATGTTAATATTATGCATCAAATTTTAAGTTTACTCAAGTAAAACTTAACATTGTACCTATATTATTAAACAATGAAAATATGTAAGATATTAAATCTAGAGACAAATTTCTACATGCATTCTCTAATGTGCCATTTAACATTCCTGGATTTATTTGCAGTACCGGATTACGACGGCTTAAATCTTCAAGAGTTTTAACATAAAAATAATACTGTTTACTCTGGGATTAACCATGAAAACAAGGAAATTTATTTTGGCGAACAAATTTGTTGGTGAACCGAAAGAAAGTAACTTCAAGCTAGTTGAAGAAGATCTGCCTGACTTGAAATATGGCGGTGAGTTAACATTTACCATATTTGTGAACCTTCTGTGGATTTTCCTAAAAACGCTCTTGATTGCCGGCTAGGTGAAGTTTGTTATAATTTGTTGCAAGACATGATCACACTGAAGCATAATCTCGTAACTTAGTACGAATGCTATCTGAGGCCATGAATGAAATACAAGGGGAATGAAGCATTAAGCTAGGTTTACAATAAAAAAAAATCATTCAGTTAGCAGTGATCAGGCATACGGAAACACAGGTTCTGTATTTTCAGTTTCTAACATAATGTTTTAATTCATAATTCCAGCCCATAGAGAGGGGGGCGACAAGCCTGCCATGTCTACTTTTGTTCCTAACCTAACCTCGTATATCATAACCATATTTAAACAGATCATACTTCAAAGCCGACATTTTATATCAGAGAAACTTAATTTTGTGAACAAATACAATCGTAAACATGTGCACGCACGCGCTTTTTAATATTTGTTTACACTTACATTTCTGTAAATATCAGTTTCCCGCCAACAACACCGACTACTCTGTTCTGATTGATCGTCGCCTCATACGTTTCACTTAAGATAAAATAATTATTTATTTTAACGCTTAAGGAAATTCCAACTACGTACACGACCTGCTTAGTACCATTGGAAACCAATACATAGATAACACATTTTCATTTCTCCTGCAAACGTACTAACGTAATAATTTAACGCTTAATTTTTATATTGTAAACCCAGCTTTACACTCGATATACAAGGTCAAGACTTGGAACGATTGCACTTAATTTGCTGCCAACTGAACTGAGAGCCTGCAGATAGAGTGTACTGTTGTATACAGTACGTGTAGTGAACGAACAGTAGTCCTTTTTTCAGAGGTTGGTTTCACAAGTATTAACTTTACCGTGCACAACCTCTATAAACAATATGGTTGTATTATGACAAGAATGTTACAATTGCTCCATATTGGTCTGATATACTACAAAGAAGCGTATCAAAAGCATTTTTATTTTTGGATTAGACACATAAAAATGTATTACTAAGAGCAGTTGTTTTGAACACACTTGTTTATATGGTTGATTTAAGAGCCGTATCTACTTGAGCCATGAAATGCAGGGCTGGATATCGGCAATACAGCTATTGTTCAACAGTGATATATAGGTAGTATATCACTGATACATCCGGGACGTATTTTAAACGGGATAATGTGGCCTGTGGCTTATCTACTTCAGGTCGGGAATGCCGGACTATTCCCGAAGGTAGGGGAGTAGCCACAACGGGAAAGCAATGAATATGTTAGACTTTTTCCGCAAACCGCTGGCCAGATTTGTTTCACGGAATGCCAAATCGGATATTTGTATCTTCGTCGGATTTATAACATTATATGCATGTATAGAAAACATATTACAGCACATTCAATCACATATGCATATGTGTTCATATTTCTGCGATTTATAAGTGTCTGAAACCTGCTCTTACGACAATGTGCATGGATTTTGCCAGTGTACTCCGAGAGTTTTGTGTTACAAATTTATCGATAATTACTCTGGTTAATTTTTAATTTGCTTTCGAAATGCATGAGCGTTTTTCTCTGTGTTCCCTTTAATGTTGCACTTTTTCTTTAATTTTTATTTTAAATGGATAGTCTGTAAATGACTGTAGGAGTAAACGAGATTGTGAGCTACTGTGTGCTTCCCAAAAAAAAAAAAAGCATCAAGGTAAATTTATGAGAAATTTCTTCTTTCTTTCCATTGATAGGGGTCCGTATTTTGACTGCATTCGATATTTGACATAGTCCACTATGCTGGTACACGCGAAATCTCTTTCTCGGTGAAAATGAATGTTTCACTCTCTGGATGCTGATTACTGTAATACCACGCTTGACTTAAATGCGAATTGTAGCTGTCCAAAATGTTTACAAGAATTTGTCACGGCTGCACTTATTGTATGAAAAAAAAGCGTGTATTCTAACTAATGGCTAACGAAGTACTACCAACTTTGATACTGGAAAATAGTATATTCTCTATCTAGTATAACCAATGCATATAAAACAAGTGTGCCCACTGACTTCTGGAAACATTCGAATATGCCTATTGGATTTTAGGTCGTAACTACTCACCACTTTCAGGCCGTGTCCTAACTTAAAAATTCTCCTTACTCTCTCTCTCTCTCTCTCTTTCTCTCTCTCCACTCTCACGCTAGCACATTCTGGCACACTCTGCCCCATTCTAGCGAATTGAGACTTGTGCCCTCCGTAAGACTTTGGCATTATTTTTCTGGCGGTATAGGTAATAAATAGAGAAAAATAAGAAATTAATTTAGGCCTACAGTATTATTTTTAATATCAACTAATTTTAATTTTGTATGTGTTTGTGTGAACAGAAATTAAACTATATGTGCAAAGCAAAGTGTTTAAAACGCGAACAATTAACGCAAACGAAACTTGAACATAATCACATCGCAATTTCTTATGTTCCATATCATATTGAATATTGTTGGTAGTACACGTTTCACAATCGTAATGATTATAAGTTAAATTTAAAAAATATATATATATATTTCTGACACTGCCATATAAACAAAAAATTTGTGTCTGAATATTCGAGGTTGGACTTGAAAACAACATGGTTGCCACAGAGGGTTCTAGAGTGAGCAACGAGTAAACATCGGCGTTCACTCTCCCTCTCGCGCTCTCCCCGCCGAGTTGGGACAGCAGAGAGGACCCTCTGTGACGTCACGAGTGGGCGAGAGAGTACTCTCTCGGCGACTTGTACACAGCCTCAGGAACATCCGTTACTACCAAGTGACTCGAAACAGACAAGCCACAAGTATACATTAAACAAGTGTTCCACAGTTTCACACTAGTCAGAAGTACATGGCGACTTAGGGCCGGTTGCACCAACATCACACCGAACCGAGATCGAATGATCCTAGTTCCGAAACAGGATACAGTTTGATCTTGATTCCAATGTAAAAGTGTCGCACCAACGAAATTTCATGGTTCTGGATCTCCGATTCGTCGATCCTGGTTCCAAAGTGAGAGATAGATATGCAGTATGAGACAAATTTTGCTATTGGTTCGTAATATATGGCGTCATTGAAGTAGGCGTATTTTTCGTAATAGACAGAACTAGATGTGCGATCTTTTATCTGTTTTAAGTGAACTATTGTTGTACCACTTTTACTGAATAATATTCAAGTGCGTATGCAGTTTTAATTTCCCAAGAAACAATCGACCGTAGTTCTATCTGTTGGCGTATTTCCAAACTACATTTGTCGACGATGGCTGCTCATCTCGGATCGAGATTTCGAAACGCCAATTTCGGCGGTTCGAAATGAACTTAATCTCTATCTCCAGTCAAGCTCTGAACTCGAATGGTGCAATAGTTTTCTGTGTCGATCTTAGACAGGATCTCAGATCGCATTTCGAACCACGATGGTGCAACCGGCCCTAAGCCTTGTGGTCCCATTTTCAACTCTTCTATAATCAAATATGTTTTATTTGGTTTTTTGAGTGTCCTCGATCAGAGAGAGGCTACGGCGGGGTAGTGGTTGTTGGAAAGAGAGGCAGAGTAGTTGAGGTGAGAGATTTGGGCGGCTCTTGAGAACGAGGTCTTGAGAGCCGATGAGGATGAAATGAGGCGAGAATGGAGCAGCGCTGGAATGAAAGGGCGGGGGAAACGGAAGATCCCCGAGGAAACACACTGACTAGTGGTATCGTCCGGCACGATTCCCGTTTGCGAATATCCGGAGTGACATAGCCGGTGATTGAACCCGGTCCGCCTTGCTGGGAGGCGAGCAGTGTAACCGCTCAGCCACCGCGGCCCCCGAGAGGCAGAGTAGCTTAGCTTTTAACTTCTATGTCCGTACGGCAGAACTCTCAACCAATCAGAATGTTCAATTTAATAATTATTTTATTCTTTTAGCTAAAATTATTAACATAAAATTATGTTTTCTTTGGTCAATGTTTCGAAATTGTACAATTTTTCTTGCATAAAGCGTGCAGAAATTAAAACACAAAACAATAATCTCGTTTTTTAAAGTTTCTGAATATCCGCGAACACAATACATATTTGCGTTACGAAGAGGTTGTGAAATCTCCTTTTGTCTCCCGACTGTTGTGAAATATAGTTTCTTCCACCCCTCCTCCAGTTTCTTCGTGTGGTATGTTAAGTACAGTTTCATTGAACCTATTGAAAAATGTATTTAGAACGTTGATGCATGGCTGATATTATTAAGACTGGTCTCAAAGCCTACATCAAAATTTGTTTTAGCTTCTCGACTTTCTGGGCAACGAAGGACAATGTACCTATACAGTCTAGCTAATAAGCACAAATTACTCTAGGTATTTGCGCACTTTCTCAACTGCTCGTAAGCTCAGGTTTTTTAAAGCCTGCAAGTTAATGACTCGCTATAGGCATGTGGATGATGACGTGTACTAACGTGTAAAGTGAGCAGTTTAGAATGCCCTCTCATTCGAAATAATAGTCAATAAATAAGTTTTATTTTAGCCTTACACGCTAACTTTCGAGTGTGGTGAAATATATACAATGTGTTTATTATTTTCATTACAATATTTATCTTACAAGGTGGTTAAAGGTTAAAAAATGGCTGAAAGGAAACGTAACTAGGGCCTCAAAAGTGCTCACTTTATCATGAACAACCTATACCTCTGTCATCTTAAAATGGTTTTATGCACTCCGAAAAGGTTTGACATGCTAAATTATTCAAAATGTAAACTGGACCTTCGAAAGTAGTACTTCTTATAGCATGTGCATCGAGTACTATTCCCAAATAGGAGAATTTCTTTTATTTAATTATTTTTTTAATGAATTGAATTGTAGTATTGGTTTAATACCTTGGCTACATATGCCTTAAATAGTCTTCATATTTTTATAACTAATAGGTATGGAAGCCTAGAATCTGATAATGATAGTAAAGTTCACCCACAATAGGCTTATACTGTACAGGTATCGTGTTTTATAACTTGGTGCTTGTTAAATTTCATGATATTATTCTAGGAACATGTTGTTTGTGTAGGTAAATTGCTACTGTGATTCGTAGTATCTTAGAGTATAGAGTTAAATTATTCATTCATGTATAAATTATTTCAGAAATACTGACTGAAGCAGTCTGGTTGAGTGTTGACCCCTACATGAGGTAAGCACAGTTATGTTGCATCTCGCTATACTTGTTTTTCAATCCTGTTGATTTATTACTCATATTTGGTTGATTTTTTTTCTTTCAGAATTTTTATGGATGATATGCCAGTTGGAAGCACAATGATTGGATCACAAGTAGCAAGGTGAGAAACGTCTTCGTCAATACACTGTTTGAAAATTAACCTTGGTTGTTGTGACGTTTCTTGTGTAGCTGCCACCCATGCAGATTAAACTTGAAATACTGAGGAATCAGCACATCTACTCCCAATATGGTAGACTTAGTTCCATCCCTAGTGGCTGTCAGCCAAAATTTTCGAACATGGGAACCATGGTGCACGTCGTTTGTGACTGATGGATTTTCTCAGATACGTCGCTCCCCCTCCCCCCATCACAGAACCAATGCGGCCTGGTTATTGTCAATAATACGACCTGTTTCATGTCATGAAGCTAGACTAAAGGTCGCTATTAGCTATAAGTGTCATCGTTCTAGTAAATGCTGCACTGCACTATATAAACCTCTTCCTATTTATAGGATGTTGACGTGTGTTGCAACCGGGGGGGGGGGGGGGATTATATATAAAAAATCAGGTACAAAATATATGTACGACTTGAGGCCTTAAATTATTATTAAATGCGCTATTAACCCTCGAAAGTAAGAAAATAACATGCCTAAGCACCACATTCCTGCACACTCAAAGTAAACATATTTTTCATAAGAGTTATTTCTTACCAGGCATTACCAACACACCTATTTTCTCACTGTTTTTATTCATATGAATTATAAATGAAATAATATAATGTATAGATAACACATAAGTAAAATTTCAATTTAACCAAAAATAAGGTATTTTATTGTTAATACGAGTACAAAACGCTTGTGATGTATGGAATAGTTAGGAAGAGATTTTTTAAAGATTTGATTCAAGAAGTGTGAAGAAACTGTGAATTGACTTTACTCTCACAGCGTAGTAAACGTTGCAGCACTAAGTATTTCGTAAAATTATAAAGACGGTAAATGCCAAGAGTAGTAGGGTTTTTGTATGTTCTGGAACAATGACACAGGGCATCAGAGCCGGAGCGGGCCAGAAGCCATCTTGGTATTTCCCTTTCTGCCTTAAAATCCCCCTTATTTAATCTCAAAATCGACTAAATGTCCTTAACAATGTCCTCTTTTCCCTAAAAATTTCTTTTTTTTTTTTCCTTAAAAATTCTCCATTATTTCCTAAAAGATTCCCTTTTCTCCTGGAGCAGGTGACCAGGATTTGTAACACAGGTAACCGAGGTTTGTGACCATGAGTTAGGAGAACAGGATTCAGCACCTTTGACCTCGATCTATGACTGTTGACCTTTGGCCACAAATTCCCAAAGAATTAAAAAAAAAAAAAATGAAAATTTTCCCAAAAAATTCCAAAAAAAAATTTATAAAACACTTTATGATAATTTTTTTAAATATTTTTAGAAATATTTTCAAAAAGTTAAATTTCTGGAGGTCACCCCTTTCCCATACTCATTCAACCATCTTGGTAGGTACATCCTGTCTGCCATGCTGGTAGGTGCGGCTGGCCGCTATGTTGGTCGCTGTAGTCTGCCATCTTGGTAGGCGTCCACCATCTTGCTAGGTACAGGCCACCATGCTGGTTTTTACGACTGTAATTTGTTTTAGAGTTTGTCTCTCACCTTTCTTCGACTACCATATTGGATTTCATATGTTTTTAACACCTAGGTGGTGCTAGTGTATTAATTCACCCACCAGGTGGCAGCCATATTTGTTTATGATTTTAAAGAATACGCAGTGCTGTCGGTTCCCTCTATATTGGTTTATATTTTCAACACATATGTGGTGTTAATTTCTCGATTATGCTGTCTGTTATCGGCCTGTACAGAATGGTGACATTGACCATTCCTACAAAGTACGTAAACTGTCATTTAATTTCATTAATTTTATTATAAATTGTGAGTATTTTTATTAAAAATAATTTTTATATAAAGTGGAGGCGTTTTTATAAAATAAGTAAAACACAACATATTGTTTACATAACATTTATTGTACACATAATAAAATATACAGGTTTATTAATCTACTTTGTTGTTCACCTCTCGATGTCCGCCTCGGCAACCCAGTAATTGAAGTGATCAGGGAAACTCCACCAGTTGATGTACGCCTTTCTGTTATGTCGTTTCAGCACCTTCTTGACTCTTGAAGCTGACGATGCTCGAATATAGATAAACAGTTATAATGTGCGAGCAGTTATATTCTCAGCTGTGCTTATGACAGTATTTTTAAGGTCTTGTTTCGACAATTGTACGATACAAGCTGGTCGTGAAGTATCAGACAGAATGTGTACGTGTTGGCTGTAATATTTCCATGTGTAGTGAATTTGATCCTGCAGTCGATCACGTTGTAGGTAATACACTCGCCCTGTTTACTCAACTCGAATACCATGAGTGGGGCCAATCTCTTGAAAGTATCAGGGCTCAATATCATGGATTAGGTGTGCCCATAAGATGCATTTTGGTATTGAACATATATCTAATATGTCAGCAAGTACTGTCCATTTTCAAAGTTCGTGTTTATGTCAACATATGGGTAGCTTTCACTTTTCAAAAATATTTTCACATGTTCTATTTTAAATGGGTTGAACTGCGAACAGCTTACTTTTACATTGTGCTGTCTTCGGGTGTGTAGCCCAACGATGATGTACATTGCTTTCTCAGAAGCAAAGCTGAATTTCATCATCCAGTTGATGCGCTGGCTTTTTGGCAATCTGTAGTATGTTTCGAGACTCCATTACCTGAAAGCCACATCGATGTTAAAAACTTTTTCTACATTTTGCAACTTTTTTTATGTGTTCTGCAGTGCTCAACTGCAAATGAGACAGCATCCATTCGATAGGCCGTAGTTTCAGTTCCAACTGCCTTCAGGTTTTCTCCCATACCCACGAAGGTGTCCATGTGTGTATTAGCGAGGAGCAGCACCAGTTCTTGCTTCGAATTGAAGATAATTTGTTTGTAGTCTTTGCTAAATCCCAATAGCATGGAGAGCAGGATGCACATTTCAAACCTGCCTTCGGCATAAATAGGAATACTATAGTCATTTTCGATTCCCCATCCTGCCATCTTGGCTGCAAACAGCTCATTCGGCATGTGCTAATAGCAATTTTTCATCGTTGAGGTTATGCCCACATCTCGCGACTGGTCCACCTCGACACCGCTGTGAAAGTACGCAATGCGATCAATCAGATGAAGAATTCCGTTGCTCGTTATTTCCGTGGATCCTGGATTGGACCCATCTTTTTTCGTAAGAGTCCCCCTGATTCACAGAAAAGACTGGCAAGGATTATTATAGATATCTTGGTGTTGGACCGCTATCTGAACTTCCGATGGTAGTGTGTATGGACCGATCAGGAAAGGCTGATATGTACGAAGTTCCACCTTCGTTATGCTGTCTTTGAAAACGGCTGGCTCTTCGATGTTTAGGAAATTTTCCATCGCTAGCACGTGTCGGCGTAGCTTCTGGTCGGCGTAAATCTTTTCCCATCTTCTCAAATGCAGGCATAAGGTGATTTCTTTGTTCCCAACATTCACCAACTCTCTGCGCTGGTCGACGACTATCACCACCGCCTCGTGTGCTTCCTTCACGATGACCAGAACGAAAATGATCCTTTGCAGTATTATGACCAGTTTTAACCCTGGAAGGGCCATAGGCGAAAATTCATACAGCATATTACTCGGCCTGCCATCGAGGTGTATGCCACCTACCAAATGTGTGACGACACATGTATTTTTCCTGCTTCTTAGATGCATGCCTCGAACCCTAGCAACGGCCCAATAGTATCCAGTTTTGCAAAGTCTATATCTTTGCTGTATCTGACAACACTCTTCAGCGTATTGGAATTCCCACATAGTTCGAATTCTGTGCTGGAAGAAAACGAATTCCCATTGTACCTAACATTGTCGTATATTTTATTATGAGTACAATAAATTTTATATAAATTAAAATGATATGTTTTACCTATACTATTATATAAAGAGGTAAAGTTTGTTTTTTGGTTGTTTAGAGGTAATCTACGAAACTATGAATCCGATTCTTATAATTCTTTCATTGTTAGAAAGCTACATTCTTCGAGATGATCATAAGATTTCCTGAATTTTAAAACAATCCTTGAAGAATTTCAGAATTTGTGAACCAAGTCGGAGAAACATGAGCTACTTGGCTGCTTTCTAAACATGTTCTATCAAAACTACAGGGCCGGCTCTTATAATTATTTCACTGTTAGAAAGCTACATTCTTCCATATGGCTATAGGCATATATCAAGTGGGACCACAGAGGACCATTGGGTAGAGTAATGTCAAGTAGAGTTACAGTAGCCCAGTGGGTAGAGCAATCCCAAGTGGGGCCATAGTGGCACAATGGCTAGAGCGATCTCAAGTGAGGCTGCAGTGGCCTAGTGGCTAGAGCTATCCCAATTGGGGTTGTAGTGGCCCAGTGGCTAGAGCGATTCCAAGTGAGGCCATAGTGGCTTAGTGGATAGAACTATATCAAGTGGGGCCATAGTGGCCCAGTGACTAGAGCGATCCTAAGTGAGGTAGCGTTGGCTCAGTGGATAGAAATATATCAAGTGGGGCCTCAGTAGCCCAGTGACTACAGCACTATCAAGTGAGGCCACAGTGGCTCAGTGATTAGAAATATATCAATAAATATATAAACTCCATAATACCTGAGTGAATTGATGGTGGGCTGCTTTAACTTGAAATTAAGGCGAAATAATTAGATGCATGTAAAAATGTCAAGATACCTTTCTTTGTAGAGAATTTGATTAGCTACTAAATTATAATCATATATTATTAACATAACTGTATTAGCTTACCAAGAATTTTAAATTCCTTACAGTTACTTTAAAAATGTAAATTTTAATGTTTGTAATATAAAAAAATCGAAACAAATCAATTATCAGCCAAGCAGGCAAGGGTACAGCTAGTATATTTTATAAAAATCCCTCTGTTATATGTAAAAATTATTTTATATAAAAATTATTTTAAATAAAAATATTTGCAAATAAGAATAAAATTAAAAAATTAAATTTGGCAGTTTACATACTTTGCAGGAATGGTCAATGTCACCATTCAGTACAGGCCGATAGCACGCGGCATAATCGAGAAACTAACACCACCCATGTGTAGATAATATAAACCAATATGGAGAAAGCTGACAGCACCGCCTATTATTTAAAATAATAAACAAATATGGCTACCACCTGGTGGATGAATTAATACACTAGCGCCACCTAGGTGTTAAAAACATATGAAATCCAATATGGTAGTCGAACAAAGGTGAGAGACAAACTCTAAAACAAATGACAATCGAAAAAAACAACGTGGTGGGCTGTAAATAGCAAGATGGTGGACGCCTACCAAGATGGCAGACTGCCCTAAGTAACATGGCTGCCGGTTGCACTTACCAACATAGCTGACAGGTTGTACCTACCAAGATGGTGGAATGAGTATGGGCAAGGGGTACCTCCAGAAAATTAAGTTTCTTTAAAACGAATTTTTAAAATAATTCTAGATAAAATTTTCATAATTAATTGTTTTATATAATTTTTGGGGTTTTTTGGATTTTCTTTGGGAATTTAGGGTCAAAGGTCATACTTCAAGGTCAAAGGTCCTGAGTCCTACTCTCCTGACTCAGGGTCACAAATCCTGGTCACTTGGGTCACAAATCCCGATCGCCTGATCCGGGAAAAACGAGAATTTTTAAGGAAAAGGGGAAATTTTTAGGTAAAAGGGAAATTTCTAAGAAAATTTAGTCGATTATGAGGGAAAATGGGAAATTATAGGATGGTGGCCGGCCAGCTCCGGCTCCGAAGCCCCATGTTGTCCCCAAACATACCAAATCCTACTACTGCCATGTCCTAATATATGAAATAAGGTCGAGTTATTGTAACTATCGTACTCGCTCCGTTGGCGAGAAAACAGTTACCCTTCCCCCTCCAACAAATGAGCCCGGACTGTATAGGCTGTTCACGATAAACTGAGCACTTTTAAAAGCCCTGCTTAAGATTTTCTTGTATGTACTACGAGCATTCTTCCCCCATATTAGGTTTATTCTACTCAAGTTGGGAAGCTCAGTGCTTTTAGTAAGGCAACTAAAATTTTTCGCCACTAGGTAACTTGTGGCGAAAAATTATATCAATTATAAGAAAAATAAATACTTGACATATTCGCTCGTTATTGCGCTTATAAATATAAAAAGAAAACAAAGCAAAACAAAATAACTCCAGAACTCACATAACGAGGGTAATACATGGAACTATTTTCCCTTCATGCCGTTGCCAACTTTACTAGGCACATCCAGTCAGTGTGCTTATGTTAGGACATATTAAGTAACGCGAGGGCGGTGACATTTTCCGAAGGTTGATTTCAGAAATGTTGAATAAGACGCGGACTGCCGACACCCTGGAAGTAGGCAATATGATTAGCTTGTATGGTGGAGATGCTTCCTACCGCCAAGGGGTTGCACGACTACACACTTTGTGGGAGCTAGTTTTCTCATAAATGCAAGGTTTGGCGATACATCAAGGGTGCAGCCAGGAGGAGAGGTTGGGGGTTTTAACTCCCCATCCCCACGTTTTGTCCATTTGGTTGTCAACAATATTAAAAATATTAATAATCTTTTAATTGTGTAAAGAATATGCCATTGCTGTTCACTGTGGTGCATTTTATAATTATTTCCTATAATTCGTCCTAATTGACACTAGTGTCAGCAAAGTTGATGCCGGTAAAACCTTCCTCCTCTCCCTTCACTTTAGTCAGAGGAACCAACTTCCCCCACCCCTTTTTTTATTTTTTCTCCATTTCTAGCTACTCCATGAATCAAACCCGTCTTGTAATTCTGGCAAACGCTCAAGGTACTCAGGACTAAAACATTTACTGCAATGTAAGAGTTGAGACTCCTGTTTTGGTTCTGAGTGCAATGTTAATGTTATCTGCAATTAGCTTTTCATAAGTTCTAGGCTGTTTACGACGGTTCGTTGAGCACTTTTGCAAAGTGTCACTGCCCACTGACCTACATGCATCTTAATGGGCACACTGACTGCACACATGCGCTCAGTAAAGTTGATAACGACGCACGGGGAAAGTAGTTTCATGACTTCACGTTGAATTAAAAATTTTAGGTAAACATTTGTTAATACTGAAATGTTTCCTTCGTTTTTTAATGTATTTAAGTGTAAGAACTAGCAAATGTGTAAATATTTACTTTTATAATAACTTAACAGTCGCACTTGACCGACGCATTAATAAAGTGATCGGTGGAAGAATAAAAAAATATTATACAAGTAGAACTTAAGTAGGGCTTTCAAAAGTGCTCGTTTTAAGGTGAACAACATATAATCATGTTCGTTTGCTGATATATTGGGTGTATATGTGTGTACACACATATAAAATAATATTGGAGATTATCGCATTCTCCACTGCTCTTCATGGGGACTGTAAATGTCAGTTTATTTTATTTGTTTAATTTATCAGCTGTTGAAGTTCGCTGATAAATTAAACAAATAAAATAAATTGTAACACTTTGCGTTATCTGGTACACAAGTTGAAGTGTGGATGGCAAATCAGCTCGTAGCTCTATAAAATACAGGTATAAAACAAGACAAATGTCTACAATAAACAACCATTTACTACGAATAACAGACATTTACAGTCCCTCATGAAGAGCAGCGGAGAATGCGATAACCTCCAATATTATTTTATTGCACGCGAAACTGTAGAAAAGTCGCTACACTCCTCTGTCGTAGTTTTTCATGAAGCCGGTGCGTATATTCTAAGAAACAGTAGTCTGAAAAATCCTTTTTCAGCCATGTTGGAGAGCATTAAAATAATTTCTCCAATGTGCGCGATGTCTTGAAAGTGCCATACACTAGTATAGTCTGAAGTGTGTCTACTTTTCGTTGATAAGCATTTTGGAAGCATGTTTACTGGTTAACTATTTTAAAAAAATGGGAGTTTAAACACACTGCAGCGCAATTCTTGCACCACGGGTACGCATCCGCCATAATGTGGAACAAAGTGTGTGCATAAATTAATTGTTTAGGATTTTAGTACAGATCTTCTGGCCAAGTTGTAACAAAAATACGATGCGTCAGTTTACTCACAACATACCGGTATATTCTTGTAAACGCGAGCATTTACCGTAAAACCAAACACAAACATACGGCGTGTTACTCTCTGGTTGCGTGATTTTGACAGTTTTTAAGGGGAACCTTCCACTTCCCCGCCCCTCCCCCCCATTATTGAATTCTTGGTTTTTCAAGCTTGTTTATATATTTTTTTAAAAGTAATTTCCGAAAGTACCTTTACACCCAACCAGCTATTGGCATTACTCAACAATACAGAAATGACTGGACTACGAACTCGTATTTATGTCACAAAACTGAATTAATATCGTGACGTAGGCCAATGTAATTATGAGTCCGTAGTTCCCTTGTCATGCCTGTGCTGCAGTGTATGTTAAATAGCTAGTTGGGTATAGAATTTTCAAAAGACAAGCAGTTTTATATTAATAAAATACTTTCACTGATTCCAGTTTAATCTACCTGCATTCCAAACTGTTAAAAGAGGAAGCATACAAACATCTCAAAGCACTTGTTTACAAAGACAGTGTTTTTACTTTAAATAATCTAATCCCCGCCGTTTTTTCTAATCGTGTTGGCAGGAAAGCAGTTCAGTGTTGGCACACGGAGCCTGGTTGTGCGCAGCCAGCGAGGTCGGTCTACCTCAACGACTATCTAGCTGCCTCATCTTTGGACAATGTTGTACGAGTACCGTTTTAACAAAGCATATTAATTTATTTTTCAGAATATTAGAAAGTCAAAATGAAGATTTCCCAGTTGGCAAGCTCGTAGTTGGTAATTTTGGATGGCAAGAAAAAGTCGTCGCTGATGTCACTAAACAAATACCACCATTTCCCAAACCGTACATCGTTCCCGATTTTTATGGGCACCCAGACTCTCTTGCCCTGGGTATTCTCGGTATGACTGGGTAAGTAGTTGAATAAGTTTTTATTTATACCAGTATCTCTATACTTAATAATGTTTTTACCTCTTTTAGCACTTGTACAATTCTAACTTCTGCACAGCCTCGTGAGAAGAATAGGCAATCTTCAGTATAGTTTAACTTCGATTTTTGACACCAGGGTAATACTTGAAACTAGCAGCCTCTATTGTGGAAGCCTACCTTAGGAGAGATAAATTACGCCTGATTCAGCAACTGCTACTTTCATACGAAATTAGTTCAGAAATAACTGATTTACGTATTTTAAGTCTGTTTTTTAATCTATAAAATACGTAGAACGTCTTTTATTAGTATTGCAGGCATACTCGTATCGAAACTGCTGAATTCTTTTAAAGCACATAATAACAATATAAATATAAATATAAATACATATTTGTGGACTTCGGTGCCTCTCGAGTATTTGCAAATAACCAACCTAACGGCATCCACGAACTTATTTGACTGTATTATGTGTGTATGTACGTATATATGTAAAAACTCTTCAATTTGATATTCATCAGTACAAATTTTCTGTGCACAATCTTACTAGTGGTTTCACTTTTGCTTTACCAAGTTTCCTCATACCGGTACACGACTAATGAGAATTCAAATTGTGTTAAAAGTTTGTATTGTATTATTATTATTTTAGCAACACTGCATATTTCGGGTTCCTGGAGATCTGCAAACCCAAAGCAGGGGAAGTCGTGGTGGTGTCGGGGGCGGCTGGTGCTGTGGGGAGCGCAGTCGGCCAGATCGCCAAAATTAAAGGTAATCCCGTGCAGGGGGATGATAGGAGGGCGAAGAGGGTCGCAATTGACGTCGCCTTCCCCCTTCTCCAAACACCTAACGTTTGGATCCGCTCCTACTCCGTATGCTATAAATCACCTACTAACATATATATCCTGTTCGAGGTATCTTCACATATTTTGATCCAAGCCTTTGAAAAATTGCCTCATTGCACTTTTGGTTGTTTCTAAAATATGTTACGTATCAAAAGAGTTTTATACATCTGGCAGCATAAAAGTTTTTTTTTTTTTGTTAAATTAAACTTTTGCTTATAATTTATCTATAAACTTCAACATTTCGTTTGGAGAAAATATGTGTGTGGGTAATGCTTGATAAGAAGTGGTTCAATGCAACATATTCCACGTATTCGAAAATTCACCGGTGCATCCACCGTTGTACACCGGACGTTCGAAAGTTACCATTTTGGCTGGGCCCGGTTGAACCGATTGATCCATCAGTTCAACCAACCTGAAAATTCGGCGGATCTCATGGATATGCGCCAAAACAACAACCGACACATATTCGATCGCTTTCTCTGAAAAATAAATGTTAACGCACCCACAACTTGTAATTTTCAAGCATTCCAAAATATACAAAAATAATTCGGACGTAGAGTTTTACAAATGGGCGATGAAAACTTTATAATTGGGGTATAATGGTATTAATATGTGTCTAGAAGCAGAACGAAAATACCGCTAAAAATCAATCTAATGTTTGAAAAATGCCTCAATCGGTTTATACCGGTGTATCAACCACTGGTGGATCCATCGATTTTTTTTTAAAAAACGCGGATTATTAAACTAAGAGCTCACGAATGCGGTGCAATTTCCTAGACTTGATTAAGCGTTGTTCGTTTGAGGCAGGGGAATAGCCTGATAGCAAATATTTAGCAGGGTTTCAGAAAAGTTGGAAGTAGCAGTGAATAGACTATACAGAAATCAAGTGGAGGTGCAGTTACACAGTCTTACATAATACAAAAGTTAGCAGTACAAGAATTAAACGCTTATTACAGGACAATAAAGTATTTATCATGTTCAACATGTAAAATTACTTCGCTGAAAATGGATATTTAAAGTAATACTTCAGAGAACCCATATTGTACTGATTAGGCCTACAAGTCTTTCTGCAAACAACATCAAGCAAATACTATTTGGAAAACATCAGCTTGAATTTATCTATTAAACTGACAGTGCGATCGTGCGATAAATAGTTTGTATGATTTAAAGTTTGTTAGCGTGGCATGCTCTTTCTCTATGCTCTCGACCTGACGACGCAAATGAAAAAAGTAAAAGTGAGTTTTCTTTTATTTGGCAAATAGCGCCAAGACGAGAGGCTAGAAACATCGTACGAATATTATTTGATGCAAATATGTCGCCTGATGACGAAGAAAGCAACGAATAAGTTTAACATGTTCACGTAGCTGCAATTAACAATGACAAAGACTTTCACCGGTAACATATTTCGCTTTTATTGGTAACAAATTATCCTTGTACTCTGCTCACAGGTTGATCACTACGTTTTGTGACAGGTCTAATGAATAATTCTTCCAAATCACGTCATCTCAAATTCCTCAAGTAACTAATATGCAGTCGCGTGAGTTTGTTTGTTTATGTTTTTGTGGGCGGGAACGTTTTTACTCTTTCTGCTCCACCTCGGCGAGCAAGAGCAGGAAGAGCTGCTCTTAGGGAACAGAAAGAGCAGCGCTCCTGCCACGCGAACAACAAACTAAAACAGTAATTTCGGTAGCACGAGCGAGAACGAGCTTGAAAAAAGCAGAAGTAGTAGAGAGAACAAACCTACCACGCGAACAGACCTATACAGTATAGCGGCTATACATATTAAAAGTTTTTTTTTTTTTTTTGCATGAGCTCACTGCAACTTTTGTACATATTCATCTCATGATATTTCTTTATCACATATTGTTTTGCTGGAGTACGCATGCATTGATTCATCATGAATCTATACAAAATGAATGGCTAATACAGCTACGTACTGGCACAGCAATTATTTACTGTTAATTACACAATCTGCAATTTTTTTTAACGTCCAGTGCATGACAAACATTTTATTGCACTTAAAATTTCTACCCATATGTGTGGCATGAATTCTGCTTTAAGCCTGCTTCGTATGATTTTATTTACTTCTGCATGTTTGAATTTTGTATTTAGAGGAAATTAAACATGACACAATAGTCCCTAAAACGTCGACCAAGACTCTGTGGTTGAGAGTTCCTCGTCCTCTGGAAACAAGGATTTTACTAAGCGAACTGCAATATATATATATATTATATATATATATATATATATATATATATATATATATATATATATATATATATATATATACACCCTCTCCCCTTCCTCCCTTCCCCCGCCCCCACAAACGTTTTACCACAAACTATACGATCACGTTTCAGTTACTTTTTATTTTCAGGCCATCATTATAATGGCATGCATTTACACACGTTATATTGTGTCAATTCAATTATGTTTATGAATCCTTCCTGTGGTATTTTGTAAACTAAGTCACTATTATCGGTTTTTATACACAATACTAGCCACTCCCTCTTTTTTCCCCCCCATCTCTCAATCATTCCACGTAAAAATCATTCGGATTATACTGTTATACAATGGAATCTGAAAATATAGCTTGGTCACTAAATATCCTTTTTTTCAGTATGGGATTAGGAACTTGGCCTTGGACATGCTAAGGTCAATCTACACGTGTTTTAATTTTATGAGAGTAATCCCAAGGGTTTACAAATTTTCGGTCAGTTGTAATTACGTCTCAGCTGTATGTGCATGGTTAATGAAACTACACCACAGAAAATTAGTTTGATTTTCCATCAGTTTTTGTATGTGCCACATATGTGAAGTTAGTGGTTTTTATTTTTTAGGTTGTAAAGTTATAGGCATCACTGGAAGCGATGAGAAAGTTAAGTGGTTGTTAAACGATCTTACCTTCGACCATGCGTACAACTACAAATTCGCTGACATTGCAGAAGCTCTGAAGGATACCGCTCCGAGTGGGATTAACTGTTATTTTGATAACGTGAGTACATTTAAAAAAAATAATATTTCTTCGTGCCGTTAAATAAATAAATAAATTATATATATATATATATATATATATATAGTTTGCACTGTGAACAAAAAAATTCATTTGAGTTACCTCGACAGAAATGTTTAACCAAAAACATGTTTATTTGCCATACTGCAGTGTTCCTTTTTGAAAGTAATTTCTATTTGGTGTTTTCAACTAAAGCTCAACATTTGGTTGCATAGTGTAATTATAACGTCCAGGACATTTTTACGATTGTTAAAAATAGTCGATGAAAATTAAGTTACGACATTATTCTCAACTTTCATGCAGCGTTTTAATTTAATTCCTGCATTAGGATTAACATTTTGCCTGGACAACCCTCCACTTGAAACTAATCTGCTTGCTACTGAATGCGACAGTCTAATTCTGCGTTATTTATATTTAATGAAATGATAATGGACATTTGAACAGTCGTTGCTTTCTCACTTTTGATGCTTTGAGCTCAACTTGCACCTTGTGTGTGAATTTTCTAGGTTGGAGGTCGAATCAGCAGTACCGTAATCAACCACATGAGATCATTTGGCAGGATTTCTGTTTGTGGCAGTATCTCATCTTACAATGTGGAGGCTTCTAAGTTACCAGAAGGTAAGCTGTTACTTGCAGAATTGTTGTGGTTATGTACTCTGGTATTTCACTCTTACCTGGGTGAGTCACGCCAGTTGCTATTTCAGAAGAGGAAAAAATGGGGGGAGGGTAGATTACCGGATTGGAACAATATGTTCATGAGCACATGACCAGGTCATTGCTATTATAACATATGTTATGTAAGTGTATCACATATTTTATGTAAGTGTGTCACATATTTGATCTAAGTGTATTATTTCCCGAGTTCTCAGAGCACACAACCTTTTTGGTTATACTGGAGAGTTAAAAGTTTTTCTAATCATGTATCTCCTCATTTTGAAAGCAGGGTAAAAACTCTTGCATCCAAAATTTCGCCCCAATCCCCACATCATTAATCGCTATTCAGCTGTGCCCAAAATTAGAAATGCTCGTCGCGCTTTGAAGACGTCAACGATTTCTACGCAGATATGTATTTCTGTGACTGATTTTCACTTTCAGGCAATATTGCTTATCAATCTCTTCGACTGGTTTCAAAAATTGTCACACTAACCTTGCTCATTATAAATTAACTTATTTTAGCACCTTCGTTGTCTTGTTATTGTGTGTGTTTTGTATTGCTACGTTTTTCCGAAGCAATAGCCACCGTAAAAAAATTTAAAAATTTTCGGAACTCACTGGCAGTTTTTTACTTCAGAACAAAATCGCGCCTCATGCCGCCGTTTGGAAGTTGGTGATCTTACCGCCTTGGTGCAAACAAATGGGCTATCACAACAAACTCGTGCATCATGCTGTTCACATCTGTCTCTTCAGATTCTTTCACTCTATATAAGTCTGAAACAGTGATTTGAGTAAGAAGAATTATTCTTACTGGAACTTTGGTTATGAGCTGTCACATCCTGGTGAATCAGTGGAATGCATTCAGTGAGTGAAGTGATTTGGGTAGCTCTTAACCTTGAAGCCTTGCGAATCGAAGGAATGCATTCATTCTGTAGTGACAGGCCAGAGTAATTCACTAAAAATCACTGTAAATCACTGTTGAATCAGCGAATACCAGCCAATAAAATAATCAGTAGAATTTTAGTGACACTAGAAGAGCAGTTTCGACAGATCTGCAATCAAGTTCTCCCATTTCGAGAAGTTTAAAGAATTTCGATTTTAAGTGTCCTCTTCACCTAGCCGAACTATAGTCATGCACGCCTACAGCATTCTCTTGCGTGCCACGACTGATGCCCATACCGAGACACCGCTAATCGTCATAGCCGATATTCTTTTCGATGCATTACGTCCAAAAATAACGACCATTGTGAAAATGATATAGTACTGTAGTTTAATAATCTTTTGCAACAGTTTAAGATATTTATTGGCTTTTTATACAATAAATTTAGAATATGTCGCTCATATACAGCATCCAGCATAAGAACCTCCCACATTTTGAATGACAATAAGAAGATCAATATTAAAACTAGGCACAGGTTTGTTACACAAGATGGTATGACGCACAATACCGATTGTTATTGCACGGTACAGGAAGCGTAGCTCTCGCAATCGACGTCGATTAAGACGATTTATTGTGTAGTCGCCCAAACGTCCTGAAAATAGACCTGCACCTGATTTGGAATTATCGGATCGAAGTGTCAGAGGAAATTTGCACGAAGTTTTGAATTTCAACCCGTACAAACTTATGGTTGTTCAAGAACTAACTTAACTGGACTGGGGAAACCGAACCACATGTTGTGAGCTAATAGTAGGGAAAAGGGGAGTCTGATCTGACATAAGAGCGCGAGGCGTCAGAGCCGGAGCTGGCCGGTCGCTGTGTTGTAATTTCCCTCCCCCCCCCCCCTCAAAATTTCCCTTTTCCCTTCAAAATTGACTGAATTCCCCATATAAGGTCCCTTTTTCCTCAAAAATTTCCCTTTTTCCCTTAAAAAGTCTCTTTAATCCCTCAAAAATGCCCGCTTTTCCTAGAGCTGGAGATGGGGATTCATGACTCCGGAGAGGCGGATCAGTAACTCCGAGTCAGAATAGTTGGACTCAGGACCATTGACCTTTGACCTTGACTTTGATATTGAAAATCCAAAAAAAAAATACAAAAAATTCTAAAGCAAAATCTTTAAAAAAACCCAAAAAATTCCAAAAACTTCTTAAAAATTAAGAAAAATATATAATAAAGAAATTTAATTTAAAAATCGTTAAAAAAGTTATGACAAAAACTTTTATTATAAAAGCCGCTTAAAATTTATGAAAAAAAATATTAAAAAGTTATAAAAAATCACTCAAAACAATTTTAAAATGCTAGTCCCCGCTGCCATTTTCCATAACAATTTCACTTTTTGCCTTAAAATTTCCATTTTTTCCTCAAAAAAATTCTAAACAAATTATTAAAACTTACGTAGAAATTTATTTAAAAAAGATAACTTACATTTCCGGAGGTCCTCCTAGCACTTCGTTCAGTAGACGTGACCTCTCTCACCCAACTCCTCCCATCTATACTCATTCTATTGTATGTAGCCATATATGTTTTTTCATTCATTTGTTTATGTTACTGGAGGCGGGCATATTTGGTTTTTCGTTCGTCATTTCTTTATATGTGATACTGAAGGCTGGCGTATTTGTTTTTTTTTTTTTTTGTTCGTCATTTGTATATAAATGTTAGTGGAGGTACTGGAGGTAGCCACGTTTGTCGGTGCAGTCAGCCATCTTGGTAGGCAACCATCATCTTGGTAGGTGACCACCATCTTGTTAGGCGATAACCATCTTGATATACATCACCTATCCACCATCTTAGAGGTCAGTTCCCATTAGCAATTGAACTTTGGCCTTTGACCCTTGACCCCTGAACCATGAAATTGGCCTTGACCACATGACCTTGAACACAAAAACTCGAGAAACATACATAAAAGTCAATAAGCATATAAAATTACTAACTACTATCGCTATATTAGATGCAGAATACGTCAACCTTGACACCATGACGCTGAATGACCTTGAAAACAAAAACTCGAGAGAAATATATAACAGTCAGCAAACACATTATGATACTGACTACTAAGGTAATTTCTCGATTTCCCTGCCAAGCCAGATGTCGGCACTCATCATTATAAACATAAAAAACCTGTAATTTTCATTCAATTAAAAAAAAATAATTTTCGCAGTCAGTGGTATACATTCATGAATAATTTATTATATATATGAAAAACTTAAAGGTCGACAGGATAATAAAATGGACAAAAATAAAGAAGAACAATTATTTTATAATTATAATTTATTATTTTGTAATTGCAATTTCAGAATAAATCAGTTCATCACATCATCTGATATAACACCGATACTTAAGTTCTCTAATGATCGAAACTACCCCTTTCATGTTAGAATTTTCCCCTGGTTTCTGAAGCTCAAGCACATATCTAAGTCTGTCTACAAGTTTATTCGCGTCTTCGGGAAATAGGTAGTCAGTATAACCGGCATCTTCTGCCTTCTTCGCATCACTTGTCGAAAGAAACTCTCTGGGGAAATGTGTGGGATCATCGAGGAAATAATCATCATCTTCAACTCTATAGGCTGTTCACGGTAAAACGAGCACTTTTGAAAGCTTTGCTTAAGACCTACTTGTATGCAGGTTGTGTATTCTTCTGCCTTATGTAAAATTACATTTCCATGAATCTTATCACTTTATTCATGTGTCGGTCAGCTGTAACTGTTAAATTATTAGAAAAGTAAATATTTCACATAACTACTCTCGATTTTATACTTCGATGCAGTAATAAAACAGAAAGCTACATAAATAACTTAAGTTATCACAAATGGTTGCCTAACACTTTTTATGCGACTTTTAGATATGGAACTACTTTCCATCCATCGTTACCAATTTTACTAGGCGAAAGTCACTCAGTGCACCCGTTAAAATAAAGGAAGATATTGGCAGTGTTTTTTGTAAGGTTGATTTTAAAAGTGCTCGCTTTATCGCTGTAGTCATGGTCATCATCAAAGCTGTCTCATGGTAGTCTTCACTTCCTGTTTCACCCCCAATAACGAGTTTATTTTTTTGCTGCAGGAGTTGTATGTTTATCAGTATTTAGAGCTGATAGTCGTTTATTTTGAAGTTTTTCGACTTCATGTGAAAGTCTTGCAAGTGTACGTTCCGCACAAACTGACTGTACTGCACTCATTCCGTCTTTAGCATTAACTGTCTTGTTAACATCGTCTTCGGAAACAGTGCGTACCCATCGATGTGGCAGGTGGTATTGATGACATCGCTTGCTGACTCCAAGTAGACGAACCCTCTCGGCAAACAGCGATGAACTGATAGAAGCCACGCATGTACTTTCTCTTATGTAGTGGAAAGTCCTTAACGATCACCAATATACAACAATTTTCCTTCCAGCACAAGGCACACATATCCTTGAATTCCGCAAATGTCATGATCATCGTAAACATGCCGCAAATTCGTATCGTCCATGCAAAACAGCACCAACACATTAGAGTTTTCGCGAAGCATTTGTTTGGGTATGCGCGAATAAATCTGACCGAGGTACATGCAGTCCACGTACATGTCATCCCACGCTAAAGTATTCTTGAATGCAAGTTTGTTTCTCGCAGGCGATGTCATCGAAGACAAATATGGAGTTCAGCAGTGCTTCACTCGGAGGTACAACGGCTTTGTTATCACTGCATGGGAAATAACCCATGCCTTCCACAGGCTGCAGTACACGTGCCAAGTGCTGGTATTTCGGTTGCTGCAGCGATTCTGAATATAGGTACACTTTCTCGAGGCGAAGACCGTTCTCTTCTTCCAGCAGGCTCAGTAGGATGTAAGTCTTGCTGCAACCCGATGGTCCCACGATGATGCACTTCACTGTATTCGGAAATAGGCTTCCATGTCGCGATTCGTAGAAAATATCTTCATCTTCAGCATGAATGCATATGGGTAGAGTAACATCTTGCTTGATGATCTGTATGTTATCTGTATGATCTGTACTACAATCTACTGGAGCAGGTAGATCTGGTGGAGCAAGTGGTGCAGGTGGAGCAAGTGGAGCAGGTGGAGCAAGTAGGTCAGGTGGAACAAGTGGAGCATTTGGAGCAAGTGGAGCAGATGGTTCAAGTTGAGTAAGTGGAGCAAGTAGAGCAGCTGGAGATAACACAGAAGCAGTGCTGCAAATTTTATAATGTCTTGTTAAAGTATCACTGCGATAAAACTGCCCCTGGCAGAATTTGCATTCAAAAGTCACGCTCGAATTTTTTATTCCATGGGTCGTAATTTCATGTCGTCGTAAATTTCACTAAACTGTAAATGTTTTACCACAGAACCGTCAAAGCAGTTGTGTCATTTGCATTTTACGCCCGTACTGTTCCAAATATAGAATAATACTGAAATTAGAATGTACAAAATGAGAATATTTATAACTTTTTCGCCCTCTCATGCCAACGTACATTTTCAACATAGGTGAAAACTCGATCACATAATCGGCACTGGCGACAACCATTAGCGATGATGCAGGTCGCGGCTCCGTGGTCATCGAGGTCAAAAGGCAGCCCTCTGTTTTCACAATTTATCTTCGTGGCGTGGGAGCACTCTGAGAAAACCCAAATACTCGTTTTCCCCAGAAGATCACATGCAGGTATAAAAAATGTTCGGTACATAATTATGTATATTCGTATATTATATATACATATAATGATATTCTATTCATAATTAGGTATATTCCTATCTTATATATAGTCTATAAATAATTATGTATATTCCAATACTATACAAATACACATGTGTATAAATTCTATACATAATTATGTATATTCCTATATTATATATAATTCTGTACATAATTATGTGCATTCCTGTATTATTTACAATTCTATATATAATTGTGTATAGACTAAATGTTATACCTGCGTGCGATCTTCTGGGGCGAACGAGTATTTGGGTTATCTCAGAGTGCTCCCACGCTGCGAAGATGTATTGTGAATAAAGAGGGCTGCCTTTTGAACTCGACGACCATGGTGCCGCGATATGCATTATCGTTGCTGTGTGTTTACTTTGTGACAATACAATTTAATTGCAAATGTAAAATACAAGCTTGAAAACTATTCACTTAATACAAAAGTCGAAGCCAATTATATATTGTAAAATTATTCGCATTAGCACAATGCATGCAAGGATGTGAGTACAATTTGCACCTTTGTTGACATAAAAAATTATTAAAAGTGGAACATCGAATATTGACAAATAAGCAATAAATTATATGGTGCATTGAAGTGTAAAGCTCAATAGATAAAGCGCACTTAGTTTAAATGACCATTGGATTTATATTTTATTGATTTGCATTAGGACAATTTGTGTCTGTAATAATTTAATACTCTGGTAGAACTGATGGTACAAAAACAAGGTGTATGAAGGCGCCTTGTGTATATTTGTATTCGCACATATAAATGTAATCTTGTATTCGTGTATAAATGTAGAAATTGTGTTCGTGTAATTTTCTGGTCAGTGTATCAGTGTAGGGTTCGTTTACAGTGTGGGAAAACGTATGTGTAAGTTTGTTTGGTCCGGCCGGACGTTGTGGACACGTAATGTTGAAAGTGATTGGTTTTGTTTTACCTGGTCAGGGAATGTAAGTGATGGGCCGCGCACCGCATGGCTGCCAACTACGCACCGCTTACCGCTCATGTCCCGTGGTGTGCGACTGTGGATGAGAAGATAACTGCTCTACGAACGGCAAACCAGTTGCGAGGGTTCATCGTCGCAGCTCAGGCGCTGTGGTGTTCCCTGTAACACTTTCAAATGGGATGAGCATTCTGACAAAACAATTCAATTTAAAACACGATCCCTTTTGAATATTTAATAGTAAAAATGGGGAAAAAAGGGGGGAGGGGTTGTGAAATTTTCTATAGGTATGAAAATACGTAATCCTTATAACTGCTGTAAAAAGTGCTGTGCGTTGTCTGGAGTATTATACAGTTATAGTAACTTTCCGGAGAAGTAAATAGAGCTGCATCGCCACACCTGGTTGGCTGATATTATTAATAAATTGCTAGGTAATTATGGTATGACTATAGTGGAGCCATAACTCATATTCTTCTCGTTAGCACAAAATAATTATTACATTATGGGTCCCGTACTAATTGCAATACATAAAGTTACAGGATAAGGTCCCTATTCCTATATGCAAATGACATTAAAGATATCTTAATCTATCAATAAAAATACTGTAATCTCCTGTGTATGGGAACTTACTGAAATAAAACATCTGAGTGACTACTACATATTTTAACTATATATATATATATATATATATATATATATATAATATATATATATATATATATATATATAACTGTTTGGGACTGTCAATGGGCACAGTTTTCTTCTTCCTACTGCACGGGTTCATGCACATAGCATGAAAGTGTAGGAGAGGCGAATGAGAAACTAGGCCACGCGTACGCCGTCGCATTTTCGCGATGTTGGCATAACGCGCGCCTGCAGGCATTGTCGCCATGGGTGGAATGACGTGAATTGTGGATGGGGGTTGAACGTGTCCGTGTATGCGTGACGCGTTGCTTTGAGCATATCGCTACAAGGTGACACTTTGTAACTCCCCACTATTCCATTTACTAAATAAACAAGGTTAATGGATAATTTTACCAACTTATACACAATACTGTGCAAAGACACTAGAAAATACTACACGATATCACGTAATTACCTGCCGCGGCAAAACCTGTAGCGGCCCTGTAATGGATAACTCGCCACTTGCTATGCCTGTAATTATGATATAATTCCCCGTTCTCAGTTATATGTGCGCAAGCCCTCTATGATGGCTGAAAATAAGCAATAATAATATTGAGGACAATAATGACAATAATTAATCAAAAACGTAATGAGAAAATGCAATATGTGGCTAACTGGCCACACCAATGCAAGTGCGGGTGGGTGGTCACTGAACGAAATGTACGAAATGAGGGGGGTGGATGGCGTATCACTATCGCAAGGCAGCGAAAGGGAAGGAACAATTGGCGCCTTCGCCAATTTAACGGGTTGCCTTATGATGCAACTCCGTATACCCAAATTCACCGTATTAGGCTAGGGGGAGGTGAACGTAATAAAAGACAGGCTTCTACTCGAATGGCCTTTATACAAGGTTAAATCAAACACTCCTGAATACAATCCTCTTACAATAAGTGATTAGCAAAAGGGGTAGCTATATCTCTTAATTACAATTCTGTAATAAGTTTGCCATTTCCTCTACTTCTCAAATAAAGTTTATTTCGCGGAACCTTTTGACCTTATTCGTCTAGATGCCAAAGGTTGCGTCCAATCCAGTCTCGGCAGCGGCGATCACGGCACACCCCTCTCTCGTGTGTGGTCCTTCTTGTGGCAGGACCCACCGGCGCCTCGATGACGTCCTCTCGGCGGCTCGCAGGCAGCTGGCCCAGCGACGAGCTTCGCGCTTTCCTAAATCAGCGCGATCCGCTGTGTCGGTTGGCTACTCTGTCATACTATCAACCTCTGCCGACGATGTTGAGGAAGTGCATCGATCGCTCCACAACAATATGTGCATCCTTGTGTAATGAGAATTTGCTAATTATTCATGTGCATACTTGTTTACTAAGCAAGTGTGTAGTTGTCAGTTGTGTAGTTGGTGTGTTTGTATGCATGGATGTTTGGATGTATGCATGGGTGTGTTTGTGTGTATTTAGTACATATTCATTAAATATTTCATTAAGTGTGATTAAGCAAGTGTGAGTGTTTTAATAATAATTAATCTAGTTAAATATGTTTTCTTTAATTTGTAATACTTTTGGAATCCAATGTGGTAGTCGAATGCAGGTTTTGGAGGTTTGCTGACAGTTGAACGAACGTGAGTAATTGATCAATGAGAAGCACTGATGTAATAAATAGGCGAAAAGAAAACAATGGATTGAACGATATTGAGTAAATGGATCGCATGTGTGTAATTGGTGAATGAAGGTGAGAGAGAAATAAATGACAGTCGAATGCATGTGATTAATCAGTCGAATGCATGTGATTAATCAGTCGAATGCATGTGATTAATCAGTCGAATGCAGATGAGAAACAAGTACCGTTTGGTATTTGGCAATGGTGTTAGTTGCAAGCTGTTTTTCATATGGTGATGATGATGTGTGAAGTCTCAATGCGCAAATAAAAAGTATCTTGAAAGGGAATTAAATTCTGTATCAATCCGCCTACCTGTTATTATAATTCCCATCCTGTTGGCTCTCCATTCTATGATACTCTTATATCTCTGGTAGTTCTGCAGTGGATATGTGAATGTGCATGTGTGTAAACCCGAAGAAACCATTAAACTCCAAGAAAATGTTAAAGTTCACGAGAATATACAAAATATTAAAGTGTATGACTGGTTAAACTGTAGAAAGAAATAATGTGTAGTAGAAGATGTTTAGGAATGAAAAATAAACAAAATTTTAAATACTTTGTCTGGGACTCGATCTCTGTGTCAATCCACTAACTGTTCGTCAGAACTCCCATCCTGTTGGCTCTCTGTGTTATGGCGCACGCCAAGTGAGATTACCGGTAAGCCTTCAGGGTGCAGGGATACAGGTGAAAGAGTGTGTATGTTTTGCTATTACATGATGAAATGGTTTATCAGAATAATTCGTTGGAATATATCGTCTGTGGGTGCTAGTACATGTTGGAATCGCATGCGCGATTTAGGCTTTAGTCGTGATCTGTCGCTCCCCGGGAGCAGACATATGTCTCTCTATGTATAATGTGCATACTTGGTAAATGTGTATAGTTAATGCTGGCGTGGTGAAAGTGTTATACCTCCCACCCATAATAATAAAATCTAATAGTAATGATTATAATAATTACAAAGTCTGAAACATGGCAGTAGAAGTCTGGTTTCCTTGCTGAGAGGACATATGACTTTGGTGATTGTATAGTTGCTAATTATTCATGTGTATATGCGTACATAGTAAATATTCATTGCATGTTTATGCAAGTATGGACTTGCACGATTACAGCATATATACAATTACATCATTACCCGATTACATTATACAACTGCATTCCCCCTCCACCTTTCTCGACCTTCAACAGTTGACATCGAACATGTAACACATCAGTTGAGCGGGAGACAGCGATCAGGTAATATGACAAACAGCGAGTGTAAGTGAATGTGTAAAAATGCATTTCTCAGAATTTTTTTTTTAATATTAAGTGAGTCGCCTGGGAATCGAACTAGGTAATCCAAAAATAGCATTAGATTAATTGTTCTAAGCAGTAATACAAGCCAAAAATAAATTTGTATCAAATTTGAAAATAAAATTAAGAGTTCTGACTAAGAATTGAGTCTGGAAATCCAAAAATAACATTATAATAGCTACCCCTAGGAGGACGCCAACACAAAAATAAATACTTGTTAAATTAAAAAATTAAATAATGTTAAGGGTTTTATGGGTTAAGTGTTCAATGGGTTCAGTGTCCAAAGGGTTAAGTGCCCAAAGGGATAAGTGCACAAATGGTTAGGTGCCTATAGGATTAAGTGCCGGAAGGGTTAAGTGCTCAAAGGGTTAAGCGTTCAAAGGCTATGCTTATAAGTTTGTGTGGTCTGATACATACATAGTAGGACTGCACTTAAAACATGACCTGTGGTAAGGTAAGCGCTGCCATGTATTTGTTGCTCAGACTGGTTACATAATTAATTTAAAAATAAAAATATCACATCTATGCCTACTAAATTCAATATGGCGATTGTCATAGTCACATAAACATATTTTCTAACAACATATTCTTATCTGCCTAAAAAATACTAATCTTTATATACACCACCCGATATACTTATATGTAAAATGTAAATTAATTAATTTTTAATTTAAACTCCTAACTTTATTTATAGAAATTAAGTTTATTCATAAACGATGTTTATGACATTTTAATCGAATTATCCTTGAAAATACAAATCCATAGACACATTACTCGATACAGTTACGTCTGAAACTTTTAAGTGTTAAATAAAAAAATATTAATTAATTACATATATTGTTTTATAAAATTATGCTTTAACTATTGGATTTTCGTGACATGGTGGTGGGGTACACACAGACAGATGGGGTAGGCACTCAGAGTAGATTGCCCTTTTTTCCTATCCTGATCGAGACCCCTTCCAAATTAATCATATACAGCCAGTGTTGATAAGGGCGAGAATGGTCCAAAAGTGGCACGCTCACATTAATTGTGTTGTTGCTGTTTCGCACAGACGATACGAATTTGCAGCACATTTATGGCTATCATGTTAATAAGGACATGTCATTTGCGGAATTCAAGGATATGTGCATCTTGTGCTGGAAGGAAAATTTTGGTATATTGGTGATCGTTAAGGACTGTCCACTACATAAGGGAAGGTACAGGCATGGCTTCGATCAGTTCATCGCTGTTTGCCGAGAGGGTTCGTCTACTGGGAGCCAGCAAGTGATGTCATCAATACCACCTGCCACATAGATGGGTACTGTTTCCGAAGACGATTATGACGAGACAGTTAATGCTAAAGACGAAATAAGTGCAGTACAGTCGGTTTGTGGGAAACGCACACTTGCAAGACGTTCGCATGAAGTCGAAAAACTTCAAAATAAACACATCAGCTCTAAATACTGATGAACATGCAACTCCTGCTACAAATAAAAGTAAACTTTTTTATTGAGGGTTAAGCAGGAAGTGATGGCAAACATGAAGACAGTATTGATGATGACCATGACTACAGAAATTGTGCTCAAGATGATGATTATTCCCTCGATGGTCTCACACATTTCCTCAAAGAGTTTCCTTTGACAAGTGTAGCGAAGAAGGCAGAAGATGCCGGTTATACTGACTACCTATTTGCCTAAGACGCGAATAAACTTGTAGACAGATTTATATATTTGCTTGAGTGTCAGAAACCAGGGGAAAATTCTAACATGAAAGAGATAGTTTCGATCATTAGAGAACTTAAGTATCGTGTTTATAACAGATGATGTAATGAACTGCTTTCTTCTGAAATTGTAATTACAAAATAATAAATTATTAGTATATAATTGTTCTTTATTTTTGTGCATTGTATTCATCTGTTGGCTTTTAAGTTTTTAATATATATAATAAATTATGCATGGATGTATTCATCTGATTGTAAAAAAATTAATTTTTTAATTGAATGAAAATTACAGGTTTTTTATGTCTATAATTATCTATAATAGGGGAAAAGGGAAAATGTTATGGAAAATGGCAGCTGGGGACCAGAATTTTAAAATTGTTTTGAATGATTTTTAACAAATATTTTTTATAAAGTTTTAAACAACTTTTAAAGTAGAATTCTTCGTAAAAATTATTTAGTAAATTTCTAAACAATTTTTATTTAAATTTACATAATAAATTGAATGTAATTTTTAAAGATGTTTTTGGAATTGTTTAAGTTTTTTAGAATTTTTTTGTAATTTTTTGGATTTTCAAAGGTAAAGGTCAAGGTCTAAGGTAATGGTCCTGAGTCCAGCTCTTCTGGCCCAGAGTCACTTATCCACCTCGCCGGAGTCACGAGTCCCCATCTCCAGCTCTGGATAAAATAGGATTTTTGTAGGGAAGAAAAGTGAAATTTAAAAAAAGGTAAATTTTTAGGGGAAATTGGACATTTTTAGGGGCATTCAGTCGATTTAGAAGGAAAGAAGGAAACTGTAGGGGGAAAAAAGGGAAATTCCAACATGGTGGCCGGCTGGCTCCGACGTCCCACGTTCTTATGCCAGACTCCCCTTTTCCCTACTACTTGAGCTTATCCTTGCAAATGTGCTTGCACATGCTGTCCTCGTTTTATTGGAAGAAGGAGCCGGGGTGGCTGAGCGGTTAGACTGTTTACCTCCCACCAAGACGAATCGGGTTCAATCCCCAGCTGGGTCACTCTCAGATTTTCGCAAGTGGGAATCGTGCTGGGCGATGCAGCCGGTCGGCGGGTTTCCTCGGGGATCTCCCATTTCCCCCACCCTTGCATTCCTGGGCTACTCCTTTCTTAGCTCATTACACCCTAATCGGCTCTCAAGATCTCGTTAAGAGCCGACCAAATCTCTCAACTCAATTCAACTCAGCTCAAGCGACGAAGCACACTTCCAATTGAATGAAACCGTTAAGCAAAACTTCCGTTATTGGGGTGAAATCAATCCTCAACAGCTTCATGAGAGACCTACACACACTCCATATCTTACTGTGTGGTGCACCATTGGCAACTTTGGTGTTTTGTGCCATATTTTTTTGAGTACACTTAGAGTGACGGCCACTCGGCTCTTAATGGCTACGTTGAGAGAATTGTTCCCCTGCCACGTGGTCTCATTACAGGTGACATCAGGTGGCCCGCATCATGGTCGCCAGATCTGAGCCCTTGCGATGTCTTTCTCTGGGGACACCTTAAGCAAGGCTTAGGTTTGCTGCTATCTTCTGCGAACCATGTACAAACTGAAAGCTGCAATACGCCAAGAAATAGCCAACACCACGTCGCAACTCACCTAGCACGTGATGGAACACTTCCGAACACGATTGAATTTGTACTTCAGGAATGGCCGCCATCATTTGGACATCGTAGGACTTAGTACACATAAACTGAACTGCGTGCCAAACCATATTTTGTAATAAATGTTCGTTTACAGTTTATATTGCTTTTCTTACTGCTCTTCAAAATGTGGGAGAATTTAATGCTGAAGACTGTATTAAGAGGCAAGGTGGGAAATAGGTGATTTATAACTGAACTAAATCAACGTTAGGGCCACATCTTACAATATGATGTAAAAAAGTTAAAACTTATTTTGAAACACTAAGAACCATTTTTCGTTTCATGAATAGATTTATTTTCAATGTGTTTTAATAACACATAACTGCTAAACATATGCTATATATATATATATTTATTTATTTAGACTCCACCGGAACTTCGATAAAGTAGCTATCCTGATGTTATCTCTCTAATACGCCCCAGGTGTGACTATATCAACTGAACATATTTGTAGATAATAATCCAGGATTTCAAAACTGAATGCATGTTTTGAACATTTCACTCGTGGTAAACTTGTATTACAATATTTACATCTCTGTTGTTTTTCTTTCTCTATAGCCCCAATACTGCAACCAGCCTTTGTAGTCAAGCAGCTCAAAATGGAAGGCTTCTACGTTAAACGTTGGATAGACCAATGGATGGAGGGAATAAACCAGATGCTAGAGTGGGTCGAGGAGGTAAACGCAAGTAGCAATAATGGGACTGAATCATAAAATCAGTGCTTGTAAAAAAAATATTTTTCAAACCGTTATGAAGTTGTTATACCTGTCTGGTTTTTGCTATTCTAAGGGACACAGAAAATCCCCAAACGACATAGAATTACATATATTCGTTTCCTACGTGATTGAAACATTTACTCATATAGTTGAGCCTCGCACTTATTATCCATGTCATATTTTCGTGTGGGTGTTTGTGAAGAGACAGTACGAAGCTACTAGTACCCTTACCTGGCGTCGTATGTATATGCTATTCACGGTAAAATGGGGCACATTTGAAAGACCTTTCATTTGGAATAATAATTAATATTTTATTTTAGTCTTAGACGTTCACTTCCGAGTACGGTGGAATATACACACTTATGATTATTACTTACATAGCAATATTTGTTTAGAAAGGTTGTTGAAGGATGAAAAGTGGCTGAAAGTAAAATTAACTAGGGCCATAAAAATGCTCACTTTACCGTGAACAGCTTTTTCCAAGAGTGTGTTACTAACCTCGGCCAAAACTAGGACAAACCAGTATTGTTGGTGTGCATCAGCCTGCTCCTCCTCCATACAGTTTATTATTAAAAAGACAACTATTAAAATACAATACAGCTATTATTCATTAAATTGGTACTTTTAAAATCAACCTTTGAAAAAATCGCTGCCCGTTAACTATACATCTTACGCTACAAGATGCACTGACCTGCAGTCTTATTATTTATGTTGGCAGCTGATTACAAAAAAAAAATGTACCAAGTCTTGAGGTTATTTTGCGAGTGTAATATTTAAATTTATATTAAATCAAGTTGGTGTTTCTGCTCAATAGACATTATAGTACAACATGGCATATTAGTAATAGGTTCAGGTCTTCGAAACTTTTATGTTTTCACTTGCCTGACGCATGATTAAAGCCACGAGGCCCAGACAATGTTAATTTTACAAATGGCGGAAAGATAGAAAATGAGGATAAAAGTAGATCTAAAGCAGTGCTTATAAAAGTGCTCAGTTTACCACGAACAGACTATACCACAACTCTCAACATTTAGTCTAGCCTACATATTTTTCCAGTGAGAACCATTTTTGTGCTAAATATAATTGAAGTCCTTCTCACTATTATTATACTAACTTACATCCATTTAATATTCTATCATTAATTAAAAATATACCATCAAAATGCCCATTTCTATATGTTTACGTTGTCCAAATGTTGGTCACTAACGAAACAAGTGCCAGCCACATTCCTATATCCCAGTTGAGTCTCTTCTCTCCTGATAGTCGCGCACTGCGTTCACTGGTCCGTCTCGCCCATATCGTACACACTCGCCACCAATGTCCATTCAAGACAGTCGATACAGCGGCACGCCCTACCTATTATAGCTCATAGACTAAAGATGAGGTAGACCGCTTATTCGTTTTGTGCGCATGTACCCAACATTGATCTACCCCGAAGGAAAACAACTGTCAAAGTAGCATGGTAAATAATGATGAACACGTTTGCTTATAACTTAATTTTTAAATGACAAGCACTATTATATTAGTATAATACTTTTAGCAGTTTGAACTTAAATCAAACAGCATTACAAATTGGTTAGAGGAAGTATACATTCATTTCAAATCACTTGTTTACTGAACAGTTTTCTAACCTAAAGTCCAAACAATGCCGTTTTCGTTAGACATGTTGGCATAAAAGCTGTTCAATGTTGGGACACGGAGATTAGTTGTGCGCAGCCAGCGAGATCGGTCTACATAATTTTTAGTCTGTGTTATAGCTGAGATGACCACGTCTCTACGGACAAATAAAATTGTCCCTACTTTGAGACAGTAGTTCCAACAATAAATTAAAATGTACATTAGATAAATTTGAAAGTATACAAATGCACACCACATAATAAAAAACAATAATGCACATCGGCGCTCACTTAACATCGAGGTCTTGAGACCCGATGAAGGTGAAGCGAGGTGAGTATGCAGCAACGCCAGAATTGAGGGGTGGAGGAAACGAGAGATCCCCGGGAAAACCCACTGACCAGCGGCATCGTCCGACACGATTACCATATGCGAAAATCCGGGAGTGACACATCACCGGGAATCGAACCTGATTCGCCTAGGTGGGAGGCAAGTGGTCTACCCACCACACCACCGCGGCCCCGAGAAGAGGTTGGAGGTGACAGTGACGTCGCAATACATAGCAATATTATAGAACAGACTTGCATTTAGCACACCCCCAGCACCCCAGCAGCAAGCATAATGTGTGTTTTCCAGTTACGGTTTTTCCTTCCGGTCTTTTATTCGAATTCCTCGAAAATGGCGAAGATTATAAAAGTAATGTGCATCTACCTTTCTATTTGATGATTGGTAATCTGTCTTTGAAATACTAATATGGCTCCTACACCCGAAATTTCATGTCAAATATGCATTTAAAAAAATCCCAATTATTTCCATTTAGTCATTTTTTTACAGCGACATGTTTTGCAGTATTACAAGCATATCGTCGTTAAATTACACATTTACAGATACTCGCTCCTCATTAATGAAAGGTTTCTGAATATTTGCAATAAAAATTATGTACAAAGATGTACAACGCAATTATAAAACATTTTATAGGTACAAGAACACGTGTTTTGCGTGACGAACCCGCAGCTGCTATTTGTCGGTGTTTCTAGTTACAGCTGTAAGATATCTGATAGTCAGGAATATAAAGTTCGATGCTGGGACGTGCGAATATCTTCCGTGTCAAGTTAGTAAGTGATTAATATGAGAGCTCCGGTGAGGCTGAGAAGTTCGTGCTGGCATGGCACGATAGAAGGACTCGCGATAAAATATTACCTATTTTGGTTTTTCTTGCATTTTATTCATGTTAAATTACAGTGTATCGTAAAATATTCGTTTGTGCATACATCCCAAAATTTTCATGACACGCTCTAGAATCTCTAAAGCTTATATTTTGATAACAACCAAAAGAAATTAAAAATTAGTGGTAAGTGAGCGAATGAAGAGATTTAAGCGGCTCTTAACAGCGAGATGTTGAGAGCCGATAAGGTTGATTGAGGTGAGCATTGGGCAGCGCCGGAAGGAAAGGACGGGGGAAACGGGAGATCCCCGAGAAAACCCACTGACAAACGGCATCGTCCGGCACGATCTCCACATGGGGTGTGGCCCCCACCCCCCGAGAGTGGCCCGGCAGGGAATTGAGTGTGGTTCGCCTTGGTGGGAGGCGAGCAGGCTAATCGCTCAGCTACCGCGGCCTCAGAATTACTGGCACTGCAGTTGTCTGCATATACATGATATATGTGAGGGAATTGTAATTGTATTAGCCTTCTGTACAGTATTATTTCTGCTATATTACATCTATCACACATTAATGCAAGTCAGTGGTTTTGTTTTGTTACAGGGAAAGTTAACATACCAAGAAACAGTGACAGAGGGTTTCGAGAACATGCCCAAAGCTTTCATTGGAATGCTACGAGGTGAAAACATAGGGAAGGCTATTGTGAAGGCTTGACTGGTCCCCTATCAATGTGTAATTTCTACCTTTGTAAGGATTCTAATACTTATAATGCATGTGGCTGGCAAATTAAAACATTTGTAATGTCTGTACTGTACACGTTATTGTGTATACGAGTTTTCCTGATTGCTGTCTAATAAAGGTGTACATTTTCATCTCGGGGTGACAGGTATGTCCGCAAGCTCTTCGCCCAAGTCTGCTCGATTGACGTGTATATGAGGGGAAGGGGAGGGGGATGTAATGATGTAGGTTGGTGTTGTAGGGAATTATTTTTGGGATATCGGAGGTGAATAAGGCAACAGTTGATTTGTTGATACTGTAATGATTATATGACCAGGTCAACACAGTCTGTAGATAGAGGTTGGGTCATGTCGGCCACACTCGTTACATCGTGTTGCTGATGACTTAATGTACCCGGAATGGGGTTTTCCATGCCTTCCCAACATCTTACGCTATCGTACCGGAGTTGTTTGAGGCTACTCTGTACGCCTTAGGTTTCATGGTTATACTGAGCTGAGATGCTTGGAAGGACGTCCAGGACTTGAAGTGGTTGCAAGGATAACCGAGTGGGTAACGATACGATTAACAGTTCTTCACAGTGCATTTAGCCACATACACTGTGTGAAGGTTTACGAGCTCGAGTCAAGCTTATTTATCCCACCGTTGGATAACACTGTTGAACGACCTTAGTTGGTCACAGGCATGGTTCAATGTGATAGTCAAGACCTGGGCATGTGAGTTTACCGGGAAGGGGACTACTCTCTCGAAAAGAAATCGAAAGCGAAGAACAGATACTGGTAATTTAAGAAGTAGTAGTTGTTGGAACCGGGGGGGGGGGGGGGTTAGGTTGTTCGTCAGACTTCTAGAATGACACAGGGATGGGTGCAGTTGTGTAGCGTGTGATAGGGTCACGGAAGCGATACTACAGGCCGCCGCCACTCCACTCCCCTTACGCCCTTCACTGAATGCTGTGATTGGTCGTTGGTTGTGTGTGTAAGCCAACACGGTAAGTGGGTAATATGTTTTATGCAAGGGTGATGTAAGAAGTAATCTCGCATGACTCGACTGCCCGCGCAGCACCGACATGCGTGCCATGTTGGAGCTTCAGTAGATGCAAGGTATCCTCAGAGATGGGATGTATGTTACTCATCAGTTCACGCGCCCGAGCGGCCAGCATCTTTTGTGCCAATCATTCACTGGAATAGTATAATTTATTTAATGGAATTGTTTTCGTTTTTGCCTCCCAGGACTTCGCCTCTCACCTCCCCCAGTGTTTGCATTGCCTGGGGGGGGGGGGGGAGAAAATGCTGTACTTCATTGTAAAGGCCTTCGCGACATTTTCGCAGTTGTACTGCCGCCGACTGGTATAAGTATGGTTATGTGTATAAATGGTTTCCTAGAGGAACATATAATTCGTTACCGAATTAATATCACAGTGAGCAAATGTATGCATGTGTGGATAGCACAGATAATCAACTGTGTAGGACCCAAATAATTAAACAAATATTATACTGAGGAATTGGAACAGAGATTGTGGAGGAATTGCCACCTTTGGTCGTCGGCTGTTCGATCCTGAGAGGAGAGTCAGCTCTACCAGTTCATCATGGCATTACGTCTGGATAATGCCTGGCGACCCAGGTAACAACACCTATTTCCCACAATCTTCCTCACTCGAGATTTCACCGCTCCTCAAAACCAAACTTCCTTATTTCACCCAATTCAACCACATCTAAATGGCTTGCCCGAATGTGTGGCAAAATCATTACCGCTTTCTTATGCTATTTTGACCCTGTCTCATCCACTCAACAATGTCAAACTATGTCTGTCAAAATCTAGTTTATTTGTTTTCACTTTCCATTTTCAATGACAACAGTGTCATAGAATGTATGATTCGGTTCCGTTGCCGCCAACCTACGAGAGCAGTAAATGCACAAGAAGAATAACAATACAGGTTCACTGTCGCCAACCTATGAATTCAGTAAAAACAGTAAAAATGTAAGAATAAAATAAAACAAGAAACTCTTGCGGGGTGTAAACAATACTATCGATAGCACCAGTTGTCGATTAACTGCATTGTTTTGCATTTATGTAGTGTCCAAAAACGAATGATGCACAAAATCTTCGACTAATGTACCTACAGGAAATGCGGTAAAATGAAAACAATGGGAGCAGATCATCGAAAAACAATTGTTTCGAATATATATTGGATTTCGGACAGGATGTCTGATTGAAGGATGCCGCAAATTAATGCTTTATGAGATGTGGCATGCTAAGTTATTTAACATTGTGTTAAATAAATTAGTGCTACTAATTGGTGAATAATAATCGGCAAATAATGTTCATATACTGCCGATGCCGATGGTCGTGGTATCGGTCAGTTAATCGATATCGGCATTGGTATCGGCCATACCTAGTTTTTGATTCCTATTTAATAGGGAATAAATATTACAAGTTATAGAAAATATTAAGTTAAAGTTTCATTAATTCTAGAATATAGAAGGTTAATCACAGTGTTATATATTTGTGGCATACAAGTTATTATAAAAACAGGTTGAGATGTTACACCTAGGAGGCTTTTGTCTTTTAATTCGGGAAAAAAATATAACCTACAAAAGAATACATTTAAGTGAAATTAAAAAAAAACCTTGGTAAGAATTGAAAAAATACATTTTTTCTACAACATTTTAGAATTTTTTATGTTACATGCACCAAAAATAAAATAACTACAATCATTTTAGCTGATATGAGTGAGATATACAATTATGTAAAAGTTTTAATTTTTCTCTTGTGTCACATAGTTGTCTGTCGATAATGAGATGTATTTACCAATAACATAAACTGGGAATATAAAATATAATATAATTGCATACGGGGTTTATCATCTGTTAGTGAAGCTGTTATATACACACAAAACAAACTAAGCATCCATTCTGATATGTCGGGGGTTCCAGGGATGCCGATGTGGATTCCCACCTTACCCGGCTTACCAGCTTAATGTGAAAACTGGTGAAAATGCCCAGTGCCATAACTTAGTGCGCATGAATTAGTGAGGGTGATGCAGTCGACGGCCCATGGGTCTCTCGAGTCCTCTGTCGATCTGTGGTGCTTGTAAATGATGAACTTAACAATCATTTAACATACCTAGTGGTTTCACTCATTATTCTGGCAAGGTTTTAGGCCACCTCACATGCCTTACTTACACTTTTTACTACCGCAATAGGATGCAGCGCCCAAAATACCCAGAGGGGTAATGCAAATAAAACACTTGTGGTTATTCAAAACATTTACTTGTTCTTGTGATTCATATGCACTTAGCTAATATGTCATATTTATGCAGACCCAGTACTATGGTCTGCCGGTGTCCACTGCTGTTCAAACAGGGCCTAATACATGGGAATTTTGTGAAGTTACGCTGTCAGCATTAAGTCCTATTTACAGTTCCGAGAAAATAAAAGGTTCCAGTTAAATTACATGCTACTGAAATGAAAGAGATCACAGCCTAAAATGAATGTGCTAAGAGGGTCTGCATGGAACAAAACTCCCGTGCTGCTAGCCGGACCGAGTGCTGAAGTCAGACTAAAATCATGGCATTGGCTTCCGCTAATGGTGGCAGAAGCCGGCAGCAACATTTGGTTAAAAAATAACATGAACCTTCTCGAGACTAATTAAAATGCTATACAATACAATTACATAATGAATTATATAATTGTGACATCTTCATGATTAATTAAATGTCAATTACATCTGTGAGTGTGACATACAGAGGATGTCAAAGTACTAGAAAAATGAAATAAAAACTTTGTGGCCATGATAGTACATAATTACACTTTTATACACTGAACATAATCAAAATAATAAAATGAATAGAATAACGGTTTTCAAAAGTGTATACTGTTTCCTGTAGGCTTCGTCGACAGGCGAGTCCAAGTGTTCCAGCTTGGGTGTGCTGGACGAGCTCATCCCTGAAAAGGGGTGTGTGTACCCACACTCGATTTACGATTTAATAAAAGAATTACATTTGATTTGTGGGCTATAATGTTTGTTATGCTATTTCTTGATTCGGGATTTTATTCCCCACTGTTTACACATGCTTGGGGTTACGTAGCACCAAATTTCTCAGCCAGCAGGTAGCTCGATGTCACGCAGTTGAGAAGGACGCTAGACGTCGCAGCGCGAGCTGCACCAACGTCCCCTCCAATCACCGGGGCACCTGATGGTTGTAGCATCAGGGGGAAAACCATGTTGGACCATTTTTTATTTTCACCCAAGAATTATCGCTTGAGGTAAATAAAGCAACACTGTCACTTGAGTCACATAATACATGTCGACGAGGCGGCTGTGTTCCATTCTCTCCAGCCCATACTGGCGTGCGCGCAACCGAGTATTCATTTCAACCCGGTGTCGGCTAGGTGGTGTAAGTGACTGCGGGGGTGAAAGAGGTCACGAGAGCACATGTGGACATCTGGCTACTAGAGTTGTCTAGTAGTATAGAAATGCCGATTCGAGCGCAGCCCCCAACCATCAGAAAACCAACGGCAAATTGAATGCCCAAGCCATCAGAAAACCACAAGAAAACATTACCGTTGTTTTCCTGATCCAAAACATCAGCTGCTGATTCGAGCGAAGCCGCAAAAAAAGTGACTGCAAAAGTTGCGTTAGAGTGAAGCCGCAAAAAGTGAATGCAAAAAGTTGCATTTGGGAGTAGCCCCCAGTTATCAGAAAACCAACGGCAAATTAAATGCCCAAGCCATCAGAAAACAACAACTGCCGATTCGAGCGCAACCGCAAAAAGTGACTACAGCAGTTGCATTAGAGTGCAGTTGCAAAAAGTGACTACAAAAGTTGCATTTGGGTGCATCCGCAAAAAGTGACTACAAAAAGTTGTGTTAGAGTGCAGTTGCAAAAGTGACTATAAAAAGTTGCGTTTGGGAGCAGTTGCAAAGAGCGACTCAAGAAATTTGAATACGTAAATAATAAAATATTGTACATAATAAAGATGGACCAGTTGCTAAATGTATTAAACGTAACCCAACAATTTAAGAAACTTTTCGAATTTACAATTGGACAGACCTATCTCATAGACCATGCTGAAATAAATGATACACGGTATGGATACAAAGTAGATGATGTTAATCGTGGTGGTATAAATTTTGCATATTGTGGAATGGTGGATTGTGGTGTTAAACAAAGGCATTCTATTTGGTTTTATTAAAGAGTAAACGATTGACAAGTTCTACCATTTTTACGTGTTTAACAGCCCGCGAGCCATTAAACACTTTAATCGTAACACGCACAATTTACGTCTTCCCGAACGGTGTGATTGTACCAACGCGAACCGATAAGGTCAGACACGCGGAATGTTATGCTTGACTGTGTCTTCTCTTTACCTCCCCAAACTTCGTGCTCATAGCAACCAAACGTACTGTACGAACATCGTGTTATCGCGCCCTGCGACGGCGAAAAAGATTCGTACGTCTGGGGCCAGACGTTTAATTCGTCCAAACTGAAATATTGCAAAAACAGTGAGCCGCACAGTACATTACGCACTAGAGCTACGTTGTGGAGATAATTGGCGAGGTTGCCATCATTGACGATGTGTATGGAATAGGCCGTTGCCAAAAGCTTCAACATCATATACACGTTAACCATTATGGGATTAGTTCCACACCGACGTCCAATCGCAGTTATCAACTTTTGCATGGTCGGTGCTTTGATTCTCGAAAAAGTTGGTGTGTATGGGAGCGTTGATCATGACCTCGAAATCTGGCAACGGATTTTCGTGGACGGGGTACAGCTCTTTGTAGCCCATATCTACCATTCTTTTGTTGACAATGTAGCATATGTACTGGCGCAGTTGCACGTTCGATATGCCCATGAAGACTTCATTGTCGGCGTACTCTTTGTATAAAGTGACTACAAAAGTAGTATTTGGGAGCAGTTGCAAAAGTGACTACAAAAAGTTGCGTTTGGAAGCAGTTGCAAATAAAGAGTGGTTCAAGAAATTTGAATGGTTAAAAAATAAAATATTGTATATAATAAATGAGCGCAAATAAAAATCAACCGACGTCTAATATGATGACGACCATGGCAATGAAAATGGCTAATGCAACTGGTAATGTTTGGAAAGAATATAAGTTTGAGAAAGACGTCTTTGCGAAAAAAAAGAAGAAGAAATCTCAAGAGAAGTATGTCAAGTGAAAAACTTGTAAACACTTTTACAAACTGTCTCTCATAAGAAGCCATCTTAAAATTAGATTGCACAAAGGTCTTACACCAATACATAATAAATCACATGAACCAACAAATCAATGGGGAATTTTTAAAGTGCCACAGCACTTAATATCAAAACAGAAGTTCCCACAAGAGAAACAAGTGAAATGTGAAATGTTTAACCATTATTACAAACTATATCTCGTAAGAAGTCACTTGAGAAGTAAAATTCATAAGTAGACACCCATATTCAGTGTAGAAGAAATCGAAACAGCATTTCAAAGTAGGCTCTAGACTTATGCTGTAAAGAATGTGAATGCATACAAAGACCCAAACCATTTCCTAAACGATGTAAAACAAACTGTCATGGGACTAATTAGTAAACATTCAAAATCATTCAAAGTGAACATGAAATTCTTCACTGAGTACAAAAGGGGAATTGGTGAGAACATTGAATATGTAGAAAGCTCCTTTAAAACAAAGAACGAAATTATACTGAAATCGACTAATCTGGAAGAATATTATACCAACAGCATATCGAAAATCATAGCTGAGATGGGGGCATTCGAAGCAAAGGGATCTCAGTGGGCACTCAACAGAATATTTAAACTAGAAGTGCGAATAAATAAATATGTACCATTCAAGGGCAGTTCTTATGTTGATCTCACAGAAAAAATAAAAAATATGCAGGCGGTAATAAATGTTAAGGACGATGATTAAAAATGTTTTTTGTGGTCTGTTCTATCTGCATTGCATCAAGTAAAAAAAGACCCTCAAAGAGAGAATAAATACGAAGCTTACGAACATGAGTTTGATGATGCACTTAAGGGTTTGGAATTTCCAATTTCATTGGATAACATAACAACATTTGAGATGAGAAGTGGTATTTCTATTAATGTATATGCATACGAAGAAGAAGATGGCGGTAAGAAATATATAATCTGTCCATCAAAAATAACAAAAAATAAGACCGATAAGCACATAAACCTACTCAATATCAAAGACCAAAAGAACGACCACTACTGCTGGGTAAAAAGTCTTTCGAGACTTGTCGCATCACAAGTAACGAAAAATGGTCACAAAATATTTATATGTGATAGATGTTTACGACATTTCTACTCTGTAAATAAGCTAAAAGATCACGAACAAGACTGTCGAGATCATGATGGTGTTAGAGTTGAACTACCATTTAAAGGAAAAAATGACATATTAAGATTTCAAAACCAAAATCATTCTTTGAGAGTTCTGTTTGTGATATATGCTGATTTTGAATGTTTGTTGACTAAAATCAAAACTTGCCAACCAAACCCCAATGAATGTTACACGAAACCATACCAAAAACACGAGCCTATTAGCTTCTGTTACTATGTAAAATACGAACATGGATACTATAAACCGCCAGTAACTTATGAAGGGCCTGATGCATCTACTGTGTTCGTTAAAATGTTAATGGAAGAAGCAAAGTCTATTGGCGATATATACAAAAATGAAAAACCAATGCTCCCACTAACTCAGAAAGAACATATTGTTAATGATACAGCTACCCATTCCCATATATGTGAAAAGCCTTTGAATGGTGATTCTGTGAGAGATTATGATCATCTTATGGGAAATTTAGGGGAGCTGCACACAGAGAATGTAACTTATCGTATAGAAATCCATGTTTGGTTCCAGTGTTTATACACAATCTATCTGGCTATGACACAGATCTATTCATAAGAGATCTTGGCATCGATGAAGATAAGATTGATCTAATTTCCAACAACGAAGAAAAATATATTTCTTTTACGAAGCACGTATGCGGAAGTGTATATCTTAGATTTATTGACTCATTTAAATGTATGACTAGTAGTATCGATAAACTCTCAGCAACCTTTCCAGTAGCCAATTCCGATAAACGCGTAACCATTTTTCCAATGAACTTCTTGACTTCGTTACTGTCCATGTAGTCATATGGCTGCATGGACAGTGCTGAAAAATTTTGTGAGACATCACTTCCAACCAAAGATGCATTTTACAATAAACTCAATAAATGCGGCATTACAGACGAAGATTACGAATTTGTGAGAGAGGTGTGGGAAAAATTCACCATAAAATCTCTAAGAGAGTACACAGAACCCTATAACAAATCTGATGTGTTGATATTGTCTGATATAATGGAAAACTTTAGAAACTTGTGTCTCAAAACATATAAGCTAGATCCAGCATAGTATTTCACTGCCCCAGTGTTAGCGTGGGATGCTATGCTCAAACACACTAAAATAGAACTAGAATTATTAACAGATTATGACATGATTTTGATGACAGAAAAAGGTGTTCGTGGTGGAATTTCAAATGTTGTAAGCGATATGCTAAAGCAAATAATAAATACATGAATGCTTATGATAGCAGAAAGGAAATCTTTTATTTTACATATCTGAACGCCAATAACTTATATGGATGGGCTATGAGTCAGTATTTGCCCTATGGTGGGTTTAAGTGGGCAAATGCGAATATAGATGTGACAAAAATAGAAGATGATGCTAGCAAAGGGTATATATTGGAAGTTGATTTGGAATACCCAAATGAACTACACAATCTCTACAAAGATCTGCCATTGACACCAGAGAATAAAATACCGGAAGGTTAAAAAAACCCCAAACTCCTCACTAGTCTTGATGGTAAAGAAAAATATGTATTACACTATATAAATCTTAAGCAATATCTATCTCTCGGAATGAATTTGAAAAAGATCCATAGAATTCTGGCGTTTGATCAATCAGATTGGGTCAAGTCCTATATTGATCTAAACACAAATATGCGAACGAAGTCCAAAAATATCTTGGAAAATTATTTCTACAAGCTAATGAACAATTCCGTTTTTGGAAAAACAATGGAGAATATTAAAAACAGAGTGGATATACGGTTGTGCACAAGTTCTAAGCAAATGGATAAACTAGTGGCTAAACCAAACTTTAAATATAGGACTATATTTACTAGCTCTTTGGTAGCAGTTCAATTGAATAAAACAAAACTGTGCTTTAACAAACCCATTTATGTTGGAATGAGTATACTTGATCTATCGAAAGTCTTAATGTATGATTTTCACTATAATATAATGAAGCCAAAGTATGGGGAAAATATTGAACTGTGCTACCAAGCTACTGATTCGTAATTCTATTATATAAAAACACCAGACTTCTACAGTGACATGAAAGAAATGGTGGACCATTTTGTTACTTCTGACTATAGAAAAGATAACCCATATGGCATACCGTTATTTAACAAAAAGATTATTTGCAAAATGAAAGATGAATGTAATGGAAAAATAATGGAAGAATTTATTGGTTTGAAATCGAAAATGTATGCAATAAATGTGGAGGGTGGTGTACAGAAAAGAGCAAAGGGTGTGAAAAACACTGTAGTCAGAAATGAGTTTTGTTTTGGTGACTACAAAAAGTGTTTCTTTGGTAAAAAATTGTTGTACAAAAGTATGAATCTAATTAGAAGTAAGAAACATGAACTCTATACGATTGAGATGAGAAAAAAAGCATTAAGTCCCGAAGGTTATAAAATATTTATTCTTAAAGATGGCATTAATACACTACCATGGGGACAGTACAAAATTACAAAAAAGTGACACTATGAAAGAGCAGTTGCCCATCACGAAGCGCGAGTCGCCTTATAGGTGATATCGTTCGCATAAAATCGTTTGCGAGCTTAAAGGAAAGCATAACAAAATGCAATTGTGAACAACAAGCTCGTCTTCGATCGTAAAGAGGTGTATCGACGAAGAAGGCAATCCGTGGTTCAAGGTTAAAGATGTTGCGAACATACTCGAGTATGCAAATCCCTTTGAATATGCAGCCACACACCCTATTCATCAATGAACCAGGCTTGTACGCATTGATCATGAAATCAAAGATGGCAGCGGCTGAAAAATTCCAGGATTGGGTGTATGAAGAAGTGCTACCATCCATACGCAAATACGGCGAGTACTAGATCGAGCAAAAGTATAAACCGCTACTGGATGCTGCTAAAGACATCATCACCATACATATTACCATATAAGCATCACCAGTTTGTGTTAATCTCACTCGGCAGAAACGATTACTATGCCATCAGATGTCAAAAGTGACTGGTGAGTGTACGACTCGATGCGATTAGGCAAGAGTACCCCGAGATGCAAGTGCTACTGTCTCTCGACAACGTAAATCCTATAATGCTGTACAACCTAATGAAAGCGCAACTACCCATCACGTCGATAGGTAACTGGTTCAGTACGACAATGATTTGCGAAGACCTCATCGCCGATATCGTACGCACAAAATCGTTCGCGACAGACATTCTGCAAAGACCGATTGAGTAGTGTTTCGAGACGACATCTCGTCTCGAAATGTCACAAGCGAAATAAGAAGCCGTTGCCACAATTAATAATGCACAACCTCGCACAGACAAAACAGGCATTCATACCAAACGTCGACAATGACGATAGAGACATCTTTCAAAACTTGTATATACAAAGGAGTCTGTGCGACGGACTCCCTTTAATTCACAACCACACGCGGTTTTCATCAACGAGAAGCAATCAGAATGTGTCAGAGAAAAGCATAAGCAATCATAGACCATGTTAGAGACAAACATCGTAATATATATGAAAATTTAGGGGGTCACGAATCGCGACCCCCTTTGAATATGCAGCAACATGCCGTATTTATCAATGAACTGGGCCTTGAAATCAAAGATGGCAGCGGCTGAAAAATTCCAGGACTGGGTGTACGAAGAAGTGCTGCCACCCATACGCAAGCACGACGTTGACCAGAAGTATAAACCACTGCTGGATACGACGAACGCAATCATCGATAAGCACGTGCTACCGCCGACGAAAGATGTTATCGACACAGAAGGCAACACGTGGTTCAAAGCGTAAGACGTTGCGAGAATACTGATCTGAAAAAAACATTGTGAGTGAATGTAACGGGAAAGTATAAGAAGCTGTTGTTACAAGGGGTGACTTGAGTCACCCAACTTATGAATGCACATCCTCAGACTGTTTTTATTTCAGAGCCTATTTAAAACACTCTTATATCGCTATTATATAACAGTAAATGTTTTTAATATAACCGTCCATTAAAAACTAATAACCATACATGTTTGCATACTATTGGGCTTCGGTGATGCTTTCACTTTCAACATCATAAATTAGGTTTCTTTGGCTTACTAGTACCACAATACAAATAGTTGAAGAAGATATTGGTTTATTAAAATCAACTGTAAGTTTCAGATTAGTTCGATCTTTTATAATAGCTGTTTTTCTGCAAGAACAATCAATAACATACAATGGTCTTCTCCCAATAAATGACGCAGAGTTAAAGCACAGTTCATTATTACGATAAGGGGTATCTAGTTTAGCCTTTGAACTTCTAAAATCGTCGTAAGTAATATACATCTTATCGAAAATTTTATCGTCAATGTCTAAATTGCAATTCTCTTTGGGAAACACCTCATTCCGTCTATTCTTAATATAAATATTTTTGACGAAACAAGAGTCAAATATTGAACCGTGTATGGATTGCATAGGATCTTCTTTTCTGTTGTGCTGAAAACCAACAATGACAAAGTCTGGCATATCGATTTGGATTGAATTGAACTGATCTTTTATATCAAACTGAAATAAGTTTGCAGTAGTAGGTACTGGTTTTTCAAGACATTGCCAATAATTAAAACTAATTTGAATTTTGGGGTGTTTGTATAATTTTTCTTTAATTTCATTTCCATAAATAGGACCGTATTCAACAATTGGCCACAGAATTTCCAATTTGTCAATAATAATTTTTCCAGCATCTGGTATATTATCTGCATCATCAGATGTGTCTGCTTTCTTTGGAGGTCTTCTGTAAAGTGAAAGATCGTCACTAGAATTTCGAATGAATGTGATCTTGTACCCTCCTTTCCAGAATATTTCATTACAATCTCTCATAAACCCAAACAAATATCGTAATGGATAGGTAATTTCGTTAAGCTTATCTCTCCTAACATATATACCTAGTTCTATCCCCGACATTTGGAAGTATGCTGATTCTGATTCCGAACCTAGCAATGTATGCATCATTGTTGAAGTGATGCCAGGGCTGTCAATACTTTCGATTATACAACCATGTTTAGAGATCTCTATTCTTGAGAACTGGAATGGGAAGAAATTCTCACAAAGATCAATAGTTGAAGGTTTCTCATAATCTGTATTTGTATCTCTTTTAGTTAGCTTATACTGTTGGTAAACATAAGCTTCATTCGGATGTGAAAATGCATCGCCAATAGGAATATCAAACTCAGTGCGCTTGTTGTATTCATTCGAATTATTTTTTGTTTGGTCGTTTGGCAGAAACGACTGACACTCATAACTTTCAATTTTTTGTTGATCCATTTATTATATAGAAAAAAATTCATAAACAACTACACTTTTCTTATCAATCCAAGAATTATGACTATTATCAAACACATTTTTTCAAAATAACGATCCAAACTTGGGAACACCAAAATCGAGTAAAGGGAATAAATGAAAAATTATGTTAAACCTATTTACGATTCGATTAAAAAGAAATGCCCCTCACCTAAAAAGGGGAAAGGTATAAAGAGATATACAGTCTATTCCAAATAATACATTTGGATGGATGATGTTAGGATGCTTATTGATCGACTTCTCGTTATTTATGGCGAAGAGAATGCTGGAAATGATAACTATTACAATGAAAAAGTTGGAATAATGAACATACTCAACAGCAAGTTTAGTGACTTTGTTGTGAATAATCCAAAAGGTATACCATATCTGATACGAATGTTAAACACAATACCACATACTTTTTGGGAGTCGGAGCATCACGGAAAAGGGTTACTCAATGACATAATAAATTTGCTACCTTTTGAGTTGTATGCATCTAGTTATCAGTACTTAGGTCAGGGTACCAGACTAAAAGAGAGAAATGAGCATGGTTATAAACCCACTAATCCACTAGATGCGGCTGCAATGGAAAATGATGTAGCTTATCATCGCAATAAAGATCTAGCTGGAAGACATGTAGCTGACAAATAACTAGTAAAATAAGCGTTCAAAAGATTGTTAAGTTCAGATACTGATCTCAATGAGAGATTGTGGGCTGATGTTACTGGATCAGCGATGCATATTAAACGTAAGCATGGCTGGGGAATTAAAATGAAACGATAAAATATTTGTAATAATAAATGAAAGTAAAAAACATTGTATTTCAAGTTCCTAACGGTGAGTTGAAGGGTTTGAATATTGATTCTTTCCTAACGAAAGACCAACTGGATCGTAAAAACAAGAAACTAAAGGAGGACAAAGGGACGACTATCACAATTTCAGTTCCACAGCTTATGAAAATGTCCACAGAAATGAAAACTGGAAATGGTTTGACAGTCCACAAGGGTGAATTTTTACCCTTAATTTTCGCAGCATTGGGGGCTCTAGAAGCGTTATCTGGCAGTGCATCATCTATCGCTACATCAGTAATAAACATCAAGAAGAAAAACCAAGAATTGGAAGAACAACATAGACATAATTTAGCTATGGAGGAATACGGCAAGGGATTGAAGAAAGTTAAGTGGGGTAAGAATGTTAAAAAAAAGTAATTCCACTCAGTAACTTTGATATTGATCAAATGGTTAAAAAATTAAACGATAAAATTTTTCGGGGTGTATTTATGATCGATGAGCTACTTAACACGCCACTCGATAATGAATGTGGGATTGTTAATCTAGATGTTTCGACAAACTCTGGTATACACTGGGTATGCTATTGGGAAAAAGCAAACAACAAATATTATTTTGAATCATTTGGCGGAAATCCACCGCGACAATTAATATCATATCTCGGAAGTAATATTTTTTATAACGATGATAGAATCAAAAATTTCAATCAAGTAACTTGTGGTCATTTGTGTGTAATTGTGCTAAATCACTTTTCACATAATTTTGAATTTCCAAAAATTATTTCACTATTGATAAACAATGGATATATGTGGTAATGCATTAATGAGCTCTTAGATTGAAGATCAAAGTAAAGAACACACGGACTATGATACAACTACTGAGAAGATCAATCCTAATGATTTTGTTTCCTACACACAGTTCAACGACTTTATAGCCACACTGACAAGAAATAAAAGATCATTGGATAAAGTCTATCTTACTTACTTGGAAGTAGATAATAATATAGATTTTGAACAAAAAAGACTAAGACATTTGGGAAACCCCATTGTGCCGATGGACGCAATCAATTTAGAGTACTATCAGAAAACAGAACGAACATTATCTGTTTAGTTGGGAAATACAATTAAAAATAAAAAGCATTTTACTTTGATAACCGAATAGAATATCTTTTATGAGAGATGGAACTATAGTTGAAATAATAATAAAACCAGAAAAATATATAAGTGTTATCAACTGTTATCATGAACGGAAAAAAATTGACATGCATAAAACTTTTGAAGTATACCCTGATGATATGATATATTTTAAAATACCAAAATCTCACAATGTACCCAAAGGTACAATTGTGTTTATTAAAATAGTTATGGTATATGAATATGTTTAAAAAGATCAGATTATGTTAGTTTTTAATGGAAACACTTCCATTAAAAACAAAACTTAAAATCTAAGAATTTAGAAAGTCTTTAATTTTATTACGGTACTTGCCATTATTTAACTTATGAGTCATATCTAATGTTATAAAACCATATTCATTATTCTAACATTTTGAACATGTCTCCCTAAATTTCCCAACTGACATATCACCACCAACAAAATTACTATGAATATGTTTAAGATTTGTACCGTCTTGTCTGAATATGCAAAGAAAATTAGCATTGTCTCTTATAAGCTGCTTAGGTACTTTTGAGTATGTCTGAGCTAAATAGAAACAATCAATATCTTTATGTCTACTGCGAGTAAAGTAATCTCTTACCATATATTGGTTTTCAAGTATGATATCGAAAACAACTACAGACTCTTTATGACATTCATTTACGTCAACCATTTCTTCATTTGATGGAAAGAAGTATGCTATTGGTTCATTAAATAATTTTGATGCTACATCTATATCTTTCATTAAATTGATATATTTTGGTTGGTCCAGACTTTTTAAACATACATAGGGAGTACCAAAGTCCAACCATCCCTGAGCATATATAAAATTATCTATCATAAGTGTAGTTTTCCCACAGTTACTAGGACCCACAATCAAACACCTAATATTATTAGGTAATAATTCACCATGATGTTTTATTGGTACAGTCTTGTCTGGTATTCTTATCTCAATATCCCAGTCTACATGTTTCTTTCTCATTCATTAATAGATTTTTTTAATAATGTAATAAATGAGTAAAGTATTCAAACTAACAGATTAGAAATCAGTGTTGAAGAAGAGACTACATTGCCCTTTAGAGATAGAGGGACACTCATTGGCTTTAGTTCAGTTCTATACTACTTATTTAACACATAACATTATCTCTGGGAAAAATAAGCTCTATTTTGTAGGCCAGAATGATATGGAATCAGCAATTGATATTCCAGTTGGTCAATATAGCTTAAAAGATCTTGAAAAAACTATAAAAGCAATTTTTTCAGTTAGTGTAGCTGCAATGGGTGGGAAAGAAAATGGTATATCTTTCAAGGCAATGGGTGGGAAAGAAAATGGTATATCTTTCAAGCTTGATAAAATAACAAACAGAGTGAAAGTAAAGTGTACCCTTAAATTACAGTTTGGAAAACAGGATTCAATAGGAAAACTTTTGGGTTTCGTAGAAAATAAAACTCTGAAAGCTAATGTGGATCATTATGGCAATACAATTCCAAAATTTGCTCCATTTGAAACAATAAATATACACTGTAATATAGTAAATGGTATGATATTAAAACATGATGAAAATAACCATAGAGAAACTAGCATAATTGTCACTTTTAAACCAAGAAAAACATTTGGATTTGGCGACACGATCTATTACGAACCAGCTTATCCATAATTTTTCCCAGTGCAAAAATATCAAGTTAATGAAATAATAGTTGAAATTAAGGATGAAAAAGGTAAGTTAATTAACTTTGATTTGTCTGAAAGAACAGTGGTATTAGAAATGAAGCCATAGATATTTTTGGGTTGGAAGTAGTCATATTCTATATATTAAAGTTTCGCGTGATAAAGATAAATAATATTTCTATAGAAAGTGCAAGAAAAGATTTAGAAAGAGTACTCAATGTTTCGGCTACTTTAATGTGTCGAATTTGGAGATGTGTGTCTAAATTTTTAATTAGACTATGTTGTAGCACATAGCCGAAGCTAGAGCGATAATTGTGTTTTAATGATTGGATAACCATTAAAACTTCATAGAGGTATGAGCACAAATAAAAATCAACTAATGTCTAATATGACGATCATTTACTCTTTAAAAAACCTAATAGAATGCCTTTGTTTAACACCACAATCCACCATTCCATCATATGCAAAATTTATACCACCATGATTAACATCATCTACTTTGTATCCATACCGTGTATCATTAATTTCATCATGGTCTATGGTATAGGTCTGTCCAATTGTAAGTTTGGAAAGTTTCTTAAATTGTTGGGTTCTGTTTAATACATTTAGCAACTGGTCCATCTTTATTATGTACAATATTTTATTTTTTATGTATTCAAATTTCTTGAGCCACTCTTTGCAACTACTCCCAAACACAACTTTTTATAGTCACTTTTTGCAACTGATCCCAAATGCAACTTTTTATAGTCACTTTTGCAACTGCACTCTAACGCAACTTTTTGTAGTCACTTTTTGCGGATGCACCCAAATGCAACTTTTGTAGTCACTTTTTGCAACTGCACTCTAATGCAACAGCTGTAGTCACTTTTTGCGGTTGCGCTCGAATCGGCAGTTGTTGTTTTCTGATGGCTTGGGCATTTAATTTGCCGTTGGTTTTCTGATAAATGGGGGCTACTCCCAAATGCAACTTTTGCAGTCACTTTTTTTGCGGCTTCGCTCGAATCGGCAGCTGATGTTTTGGATCAGGAAAAAAACGGTAATTTTTTCTTGTGGTTTTCTGATGGCTTGGGCATTCAATTTGCCGTTGGTTTTCTGATGGTTGGGGGCTGCGCTCGAATCGGCATTTTTATACTACTAACTCTTAACCTAAATATGTTCTTCGTCGTCTCTGATACCGAAGTTCATTGCATGCTTGTATAATCTACATCCGAATCGCTACTAAATATTTCTGCTTTTGTTCACAAAACAGAGTAAGAGAAATTCTATTTATATTGGATTAGATGCCAAACAAGCCATTATTAATAATCCGTAGAAATTTCTACCGATCTGTACATACTTATAAGAAAATTATATTTTTACATGTGTTTATGTAGGGCAGGCTTGAGGATTTGTGTAACCGAAATGTTTGTAACTATTCGAAAATTCACTTAGAACTTGCAAACATTGGTTTGTAGTTACTAGTAAATGCTTGTAGTTTTGTGAAACAGAAATGTTATACTACTTACAATCTGCAAGTCCATTCACTTTGAGTCATCCTCTACCCCATGGGTTTCGGGATTCTCAATACTACCTCACCTAGCATAGTAGTAAGAAACAAACCCCACATCAAGCGCTACAACAATCAGGAGTAGAACACCAACACATGGTATAAACTAATGTGTAAAAGGATAATTTTATCATCGAGCACAATGTAACTTGAAAACGTAACTGGTATCTTTACAACACCCAGATGGATAACCTTTCAATGTGTATAATGGGACACCAGGTCTTACAACAAATACACACAGTATGTTCCCTTTAGAAATCAATACTGCTTTATTGATAAATTGTTGCATATTCCAAAGTCAGCACAATCGTGGTGATACTGTATAGCGCTTGGCACAAAACTACTATTAATTTGATTTATTTAATTGGTGCACACACATTTGAAAATTACAACACGACATCCGTAACACAAGACTTGCACCATAAAAATGTTTCAAAAATATTATTGCCAACAAACACGCAATTAACAACGTCTGCAGCGAGACAGTGTCAAGGTTGGGCCCTACATTGGTAATTTAAAATATTCACTTCCCACGACGTACTTCTTATAAGCAGACACAGCCCCGACACCAAAGGGCATACAAAAATGTTCCTCCCATACGTGTTTGTTTTCTTGGGTGAAGAATCTGCGACATATAGGGCACTACAAGCCTTAATACCCTTCCGGCTCCTTCGACTGTGTCGCAGAAATACGCCGTCGTCCCATCGACTGCTGGGTCACACACAATCTGCTGGGGCGGACCGACATCAGTCCAATACGCCGCGCCACACGGAGTTTATATGGAATACTTCAACGGTAAATTAAAATACATTACGCACCACTGATGACAATCGCCTTGGGCATTATGTCAGCACTCACATAGTTTTGCTATTGATCACAGTTCCGCGAGCGAACATTTCGTCTGCTTCGGGTATCACTTCCCGACATCTGCAACGGTTATAATTAATATATCGTGTCAAATTCGTCCCACACGAGCATTCATATTTGAGACAATATTCATACAAAATGTCTCCACGACCACGCCAGCCTGGCGAAGCAAGCACACCGCATTTCACCCATCAAACTTTATACTGCACTCGCGACGCGAGCTGCCTGGCGATCAGCTGTTTACTCCTTCAGCCCACGAGCCTCGACTCGTAACTTTCTGCGCCCAACACCTGTGCACCGCCTATTCCTTGTGTCACGTGCGCGTGACGACACGAGGACCTACATGCAGCACGCCAAGTGGCGATCGTCTTTACAAAAACATACTGCAGGCATTATTGCAACTACATATAAAATATATACGATACAGAAATTATATATATGCATATAAATGTATTTAACTCGCAGTAAAACTCACCCCTTGCAGCCATTTGTGGAGCCGCACAACACCTGCAGCCAGCCGAGCTCCAGGCCGTGGTCACCATACACCCTTGTGGGTGGCTGTCGGTAAGTTCACCACTGATGATTGCGAATGCGACAGCTTCACTAACCACCGTGTGGGTCAACTGATGGCCCTGCTTTCCTTCGACAACACAAACAACCACAAAACATCCCTGGTTCGGAGCTTCCAAGAATGTTAGATGTGCTTCTGGCATCTCTACACTTCTGGGACGCCACACAGTGGAGCAAAACATTAATTTTCTTGGACAAAATCCAAAAAACGAAAGTTAAAATTGTTGTTTAACTTATTCATAGTTAAGTTGTACAATGTACATGGCAGTAAATATACCACAAAATACATTTGCTGCTTACCTTTAGCTGTTAGAAGACATAAAAGTGGCTCTATCGTGTTGTGTTTGCAAGCTACAGTAGTCGCAGATATCTCGCATCTAGTGATATTAGGTGAGAAGGAAATACAATAGTCTAGTCTGGCCACCAAAGAGCAATTTATTATGATGTCAATAAGGTAGCTGAACTGTTTGCATTTGTATAAATATGTGATGCTCCTTAAGGCTTCTTCTTAAGATTGATATTTGTACACACCTTCATGTTCATAGACCTACTAAATTTGCCCTACAAGGCCTCATGCTGACTTTTTTTACTTATCGAACAAGGAAACATTTCTTTGCGAAATATGCAAAATTTAAAAGTCTGCTCCGGAAGGGAGGCAGACTCGGGGGTGCACACTGAAGCTAATAAAATGTTTCCAGAATACTTAAATGTCTTTTCCAGCTGTGTTGTTAAAGTTCAAATATTGCTTCGCCCCCGAGCCGCAACACACAGCCTGCCCTGCTGCTCATTTCTCTCAAACTAAAGAGGGGGTTGTGTGGTGGAGGTAACAGGAGTTGAAAACCACATGCCAAAACCGAATATCCCTTGACAAAAATGAGATGGCTGAAATAGATCAAATGCCCTTGAGAAATACATTGCACATTATGAAACTAGACTTTAGGTTTACATTAACACACACAAAACTGATAAAAATATGTGGCAAGTCTTTGCTGTTGCCTGAAAAGAAAAGTCTTATACAGAACACTTTTAGAACACATAGAGAATGACTTTGCATAATTAAATGTATTTTAGTTAATATTTAAATTTATGGTAATTTGCAATATGAATTTTGACGAGTTGTAGTTAAGAGTTCAAGTGTTCCACTGCTGGAGTCAAGACATGTGTCTTTAAATTATTAAGCACTGCACTGATAAAAAGTATACTTAATTACATTTGTGTTCTTTTATTATGAACTGCTCGATGCACTAACTGGTTTTCCAAAATTTTATGGTATTTCTCAGTTCATGGCAACCATGTGTTCGGTACTTTGCATCCCTGGTATTTTATTATTTATGCAGACATGTCGCTACACTCATTTTCTGGCTGGTCATTAATTATGAAGAAAAGATTATGTTAATTTAAGTGATTTGCACAAAGTTATGCCTTGTGGCATGCCTCCGATCATACAGTGTGGGGCTGGTACCCTGGATGTATAGTTCCTACCTGCTCTGCTAGGTGGTGTGCGCGGATCGACAAGGCTCTGGGGGAAGCCGTGGTCGGCGTCACTCGATACCGGAAAAAAATCTAGCAAAACTGATCCAAAGTCGCCAGATCTCCCTCCCAGGGGAGTTCGTGCATGCACCCCGAGGTCAGCTCAGTGATCCCGAGGGTAGCAAACCCCACCAGCACTGCAGGGAGGCCTGCACTTCAGCAAGCAGGCACATGACTGGAAGCAGAGGTACGTTGCACAGTAGCTGCCTGGATCTCCTCCTGAAGGTGGGGGAGGGAGGTGTATGATGCGAGCTGCATCCCACCTCCCCTTAGCCCATTTGTCCTGCTACATAAGCGCAGCTGTGTCATGTTCTCTACTGGGACGAGTCGACTCAATGCAGCAGTCACCCTTCCTGATTCCAGCGAGGTCGATGAGAGCTAGAGTGCCCCCTATATATTCTACTCTACAAGCACCACCAGAGTCAGGTGGCCATCCCACTTTCATGTCCTCAAGAAACTTCTTTTGAGAGTGTAATAATTCGGGTCTACCAATACCACCAAGAGAAGTCCCAAGTAAGAATACTGCCAGGAAAACAAAAGTAGCGAGGGACACAACTTTTCCAGTATTCCAGCAACCCCTCATGTGCACCCCTTCATTTCATGTTTATGCCCCGTGCTGTGTGTAATTTGAGTTTGATAAAGTTGCGTAAAAATGTGTTAAATGCGAAAACATGAAGTGAAATTAGTTTAGTTTTACCCCAATCGAACGTGGCTACCCTCAAAGAATGAATTCGTCCAGCATGAGCCGCCCAATGCCACCCTTCAGTTTTGGAAAACAATGGTGCAATTTATTTTTGTAATTATTCAAACTTAGTGTGCTAGTGTTAAGTGTGTCAGCAACATATTTAAATTAGCAATGGACTGGGAAAGACAATGCTAGCCATAGTAAAAATTATGCTACTCAATAAATTTAGTTCCAACACATTTCTTTTCCATATAGAATTTGCTTATGTAAATAAGTATTAAGTGTCTCTTAAATCTTTTTAACTATGGAAATTGTGATTCTGCTTGTTGGTTTTTATTATTAAAACATTTGTGTATTTTCTTAACTCAACTGGCACGCATCTGACTGGGGGTCTCGGTGGGCACCACCATGTTCTTTCAATTTACTATGAGAATTCTTCGGGTGTGGCCATGCAACGAATGTCTCAGGGTCTTCAAGATTCTGGCTTTATTTAGGTAATTCATATTTCTGGATACAATTATTATTTTTCATTAACCCAGAGACAGTGCCGCTCCCAACCCCGCCAGCTCTAATTGCACAAGGGTGGTAATGCCTTATTATTTGTATCTGCCACATGCATGTTTAATAAGTCGGATTTAGCATACCAAAGCCACTATGATAGTGTAAGTGCCTCTCAGGAGGAGTAATCAGTGTAATTCCAGATGTGTGATTTTATTTCATTGTCAGCTGTTTCATGGCCCAGTAACTATTTATGATTGCTCTACCCACTGTTACCTCTGTCATAAAAGGGCATATTAACCTACTGTATTTCTGGCATGTGAGAAGGCCATCCAACATGTATTTTGCTCCATCAAGCTGGTGCCTGTTATATTTTTTACCACAACCTCAGAAAAACCTAGTAACATAAGTTCTACTTCCCTTCTCCCTGCTCCAGAGACCACGGAGGCAGTTGGGAGATGAGATGACGTCACAGGTGGACAGTATTTCATGCATGTTTGTGATGGGTAAAACACTCACCAGTCCAGAGACATCTTGCAGACAATACTTTACCAGTTGCTAAGAAGATTGTGGGTCGTGGTCGATCACCCAGGTCAGTGACGTGTAGTGAGTTTTTTTACAGGGTAAGCAATATCATAGCCCCACATATTTGAGTGTCTTAGATAACATTTGCTAGTGCCAGGCTGTGGTTCCATTTTCAATTTCTACTAACAAACACAATTTCCAACTTTGCTTACCCTCCACATGTATGTACTGATTTATAATACCTAACATTAGTTATAAAAACGGAAACGAATTGAATGTAATAATAATTAAACTGAAGATTATTTAGAAAGCATATTACAAATTATAAGAAAACTCCCGTTCTCCCGAACACTTTCATCCACTTTCCAAGAAAAAAGGACTGGGCGACGCAAACAGAACGACTGCTTACCCTGCCGAAGTAACACAGCAGGGTAACTCACTTGTGAGTTTGATTCATTTCTAGTCGCCCCTGTTTGTGGAAATAAATATTAGATAGCAGCACAATGCATCTACAGTATGGGAGTTACGAAAACTCTGTTTCTCGAATCAGAAACGGGAAACTCAGAATTAAATGTGTTGGAACATAAAGTTAAGGCTAGGACTATAAAGGATCAAACATTTCCAATATGTATAGGGTAAGGATTGCTTACCTTGCACCTATGGAATAAACACCACTGACCCAGGTGGCCGCTGCTACTATTGTTCTCCATGTCTTTGATGAAGAAGTTTTTGTTGCAATATGTATAGTTGGTAACAATGACTATTCATGGCTGGCTTAAACCTCTAAATGGTTTACTCGTTTTTACACGTGTGTTGATAATATTAAGACTGAAATAAGTGTGAAGCTGAAAGGCCTCTCCACATGCCAATAAACAATGATTAAATGTGACATCGTGGGCTAAGTCCATGGCTGAAGTTGTCGTGATCTACCCTGCCTGTTACCTTAAGGAGAGGAAAGAGCCGATGGAAAAATGCCCAGCGCCAAAGCTCAGGGTGAGCTAGTGATGAGGGTCGTTGGTCGATGTCCCTGAGGAGCCCTGTATGCCCTGTCGGGTATAGATGATTTCTGCCAGCACACTTACAGGCATGTTACATACGACTCTTTATGACCTCTCACAAGACTGTTTAAGGTGGCCTCGTATGCCATGATTATGTCTAAGTTAACACTCACAGGGATGTCTAGCCTTATGGCACACTAAAAACATAAACGTAGGTACCCTGGGTATACTACAAGAGGGTGTAGTCCCCTGAATGTTCCAAGGAACAATAAATAAATATTCACAAATTAGGTAGAGACATTTACTTGATGTGTTCCAGACATCCACGTATCTCTTGTACTCATTCGTACCACCGCAGATACATCAACCACGACAGCAACATCCGACCGATAGACATTAGATCTAGATCATGTAACTGCAAATCGACAAGAATGGTGTGTTTACACTTTTCTTGCCTGCCTGCAATGTGTTGTCTGCGAGCCACCATATTTTGAATTCATTACAAGGGGTAACTCTTTTAATAAATTTGTATGTTGTCTCGAAGGGTGTTTCCCAGAAAGTCACGACCATTAGACGCAACAACCATTGGAGGGAACATGGGGGTAAGTGGTGGCGCGATACCTTATGCCCTTCCAGTGTGTGCGACGTCGGCGGGCCTAGGGGCCAAGCCAGGAGTGCTATGTGGTCCCAAGAGAGTTAAAAAGGGGGGGAATAATATTCCCGAAGCGAGTGTAAAGTTTCGAGTGGCTACCTAGCAACACTAGGTAGCAGAATGCAAAACCAGAGATTTTGCATTGTGTGTTTCTGAATCTTACTAGGGAGGCCACCCGCTTTTCTATAGGCGGTTGCACGAAACCCATAGATACGAGAGCAAATCCATGCTCGCAGCAGTGAAATACACATTATGTCACATAATGTGAAATACAAGGAAGCAGTCCTGTTAATCGAAGTATTTCACCAAGTAGTCAAGCATATGCTAATTATAGGAGTGTATTATAATCATCCATCCACAATCAGCCTCCTCAGGTCTCATATCATACTATATCATCCTTGAAGTGTGATGACGTGCCCATGACGTCACATTCTCAGCCACAACAGAAGCTCCAGCATGCACTGGTATGTAATAAATCTGTATTTAGTACGTAAGCATAATTATCTGCCGAGTTCAATCATGTAATCATGTAAATATTAGCGAACAGTTTTTTCACAAATTTCCCTTTGGTGGCCATCTGCATTCAGTTCGACTTGAGCACTCGGCCTATCGGCAGGACCGAAGGTGAGCTCCGCGATTACCACCCTCGACACATTCATTTAGGCTCTAACCATTCAATTTTAATAGACTTTAAATAATCGGAACCTTTTACATAATATTGTGCCAAGGGTAGGTCCGTCCTGCACCCTGACGTAACATCCCAGGGCATCGCTCGTGCTTTTGCGCAGACTACCTTAATATTTTATTAAGGCCGACACCTTATTTTATAGCATCGGCCACCGGAAGGCCATGAGTGCCGGTCCGTATAAGTTTTAGAATGGGATGCACGTCATGTACATTATGAGATGCATGTAATGTACATTTATCGAGTGAATAAAATGTCAAAACCGAATTAGAGACTTTTATTGGCTTATACTCTCCCGAGTATCATTGGGCATTGCTCCCTAACACAGTAATCAGTTCAGTGTACTTTTCGGTGTAGAGAGTATTTTCTTACGAGGCCTGCCATCCTAAAGCAGAGTAAACTCGGTGTTTGTAACAGCGTGCGAAGTGGCCTACAACTTCGTCCTTTTTCAAATACTCATTCTAATTAATGCAGTTAATTAATAACCAATCAGAACATACGTCAAATTGAAAGTGGATCTAGAGATTCCTTTAGGCCGTCGGCCTACGACCTCCAACATTATCGCTCTACCAAACGTGGTACCGGGCACTTCCATCAGTTCCTGCTCTCCTTGTGTCATATCAGGCGGGGTACGAACACAGATCATCATGTCTGGGGACCACACCGCAACATAGTTCACTTAAACGATTACGTAATAAGAGGTTTTACGTACTGAATGGAAAGGATCTTGCACTTGTGGCCTGCTGATGGCCATATACTGAGTAAACGATCTAAATCGTACATGGAATTAAGTGGAAAATTAATGCCTCATGAATTGAGGGAGCAGCGGGTTTACCTCTTGGCACTTTAAGGAAAAAGGTTGCAGTTAAGCTATGTATACTGTAATTGAAGTGCGAAAAGAGCCTACATGATGGTGCCAAGTGTGTCTGCCAGTAGCAAACTCCCGATGCATTTCGAGTACCCAAGTCGAAGTGACAAGTGGCGTCGGCTTCCATGCCTACTTGCATTAGCCGACATTAAGTGTCTTATGGGGAAATGATATGAAGCACTGAGAACATATAATTTTTAACACTGCACTAAATTACATGACACCCTGATTAATTAACAAGTGTCTTTTGAAGTCGAGGTAGTTATCTTGAAGGGCAGGGGATGCACCACACTGAAAGGAATAATAAAATTAACAGAGCCTATATAGGCAGTCCATTAAAATTGGAAAACAAAAACACAGTTACATTTTTAAACATTATAAACCCTTCATCATATCGCCGGAATAACTGCAAGTTGTGGAGTGTGTGGCACTTCCGCTTGTTGAGTTGTCATACAAATGAAATTTCTGACGATTGCAATAAATTGTGACACATTTTACTGTATCTACGTTACTGAATGAGCCTCTTAATGCAACCGTGTATTAAGTGTTGTGCCATTCAGGCTATTATCGAAGAAAACTCACAGAGGCTACACTTTTATGTGACACTAACACTAGGGTTACTAGGACAGTGCTATTTCCTGTTATTTAACACAATTTGGGGGCACATAGCACTTTTCAGAAGGCCAGCAGGCCGGCCAATTATGTGCAGATTTGAGGGACGTTGGGCATCGTGGCACAAGCAGGTCCAACATTCCCTACAATCACTGATGCACCTAATGGCAGTGGCTTTCAGGAAAACACTGTGCTGGACTGCTTGTTAATTTCTCCCAAGAGTTACCTCTTGGGTATAAATGAAACAAGACGGCAATTTTAAGTGGCATGATACAGGTCGGCGAGGAGTCGTAGCTCACAGTTCCTGTCTACCTGCACCATCGTAATCTGGCCTGTTATTGTCGCCCATTTGTGGCTGGTGCGGTTGATGCGACTGCTGCGGCTTAAGTAGGCAGGTGGTGCATTTAGATGTCTGGTTCACGTCAAATGGTACATTCATTAACACTGAAAATTACACACAAAATCATGTATAAGCTGGTTAGTGTGACTAGCACCCTAAGTGACGTTAAGTGGCGAGGTCTATCAATAATGGAAAAAACATGAGGTTTCAGTGTTCCTATTCACCTATTACCATTTACACTATACACAGCACTGTCATAAAGATAGGTCTGGACACTTGCCGTCGTTTTGTGTACGCTTAGAGCCTGTATTACAACCTCTTGTTACACATCAGGTTAAAAGTTAGTTACCAGCTCGTGCAAAATAGTGTATTACGACCTGTAGTTATTGCTTACTAGAACTGATATCAAGGGGTTAAACTATCTACCACTTTCAGTACTAGACAAGCATTTTCCCCTATAGATAAGCTTCAAAATGGTGTTGCAAACATCAGATTGTGGTGTTTTGCTTATATGCATGTTGGTTTTGTAGGTTATATGAAATATTAATTGACTTTTTTTGCTTTTTTGAGTGTTATGTAGAATAGTTCTGCAAAATGCAAGTATACCCGGCGAATGTCTACAATGACACAGAAAATTCGTTTTGGAAATTGTATTATTTTTAGTTGTGAAAATTGTATTTTGTAATGACAAAAAATCGGAAATAAAATATTAGCACTAGGCTCAATGTCATCTTCAGGAATCGGATTCCTTGAAATTTGTGAAATAAAATATTCCCCCTTAACATTCCCAAAATATTAAGACCATTTAATTAAGAGACACAAGCACGAACATCAATCTTGAATGGCAAGAAACCGAGTCTCATGTACTGTGATAAATTTTATGGAGGTTAAGCTAGCTGCGAGAGGATTGATATCATCAGCGACAGTAATAATTATGAGCAAATATGTTGTTTACCCAGGTTTGATTCATAGTTTCTATTTAATTCACATTTGCTAAAGAAGCATTAACATATAACTAGTGTATATTATGTAAAACACATTTTGCACTCATTACTGACAACTGAAAATAAGCCATCATTCCACAAATATAGTGACTTTTATTGCCAACATACACAGTAACAAACCACAACCTTGGATTACTTATCCATAGGATAACTTAGCTAATGGAATGTTCATAATAAAGGTTACCATCAAATAGCTTATATATGGAATAGTTATTCCAGGCATTTATCTAGAGATCGTAATACAGCCCTTTATTGAAGCTCGAGTAGAAATAGTAATAGTAGAAGTGTGACCAAAAACAATTGGCTTTCTCCCATAAGCATACATGCTTATGGGAGCACAAGTGTCATACGTGTAAAAACTATCGTAATTTTGTGTTTTATATTTCTTAAATTGTAATAATTATTTCGTGACAATTGAAAGATGATTAAATTTGTGTAATGCAATGGTTTTTGTGATAATAGTATTCTGATTTAACGAAAACAATCGTGTTTATTCCAAATTTAATCACACATAGGCTAGCAAGTGTTAAATGAATTGTAATTAACGCAATTTCGCGTTTTATATTTATAAATCATAGTAATGTTTGTGTGACAAGTAAAAGAAAATTAAATATGTATAATGCAATGATTTTTGAGATAATAGTATTCTGATTTAACGTAAACAATCGTGTTTATTCCGAATGAATACATGCAGGCTAGCAAGTGTCAAAATAGTTGTAATAGTAATTTGTGGAATTTCGTGTTTTATATTTTATTTTTAAAACTGTGATGTGTTCTTTATGTGTGACATTGGAACAAGAATGAATTTCCATAATGCAAGAGTTGTGTTGTAATATTGCGATTTAACATAAATAAAAGGTGCCTTTTAAAGATAACCTGTAACCCATTAAATTACCCAATGCCTTCCTTTCCCCGTGACAATAGCAACTAAGGCTAATATTTGGTTTTTGTCCAAATAATGTACTTGGAATCGAGTCAAAATTTGTTACCCAATTATTAGTGTACCTAAAATAAGATAAAAATAAAAAAAAACATATTTGAGAAGTACAGAAATTGCTCAGTCATGCCCCGACATTTCATTTTTGAATTAAGCTTAATTTATAGCTAAAAATTCTACATAGTAAGGATAGTAGTAAGAGCAGGGAAATTATGAAGTAAAACATAAAAAAATATAATGGAATCCTTTATTTTAAAAATGACAAAACTACAATTTATTGCCATCCACACTAAACATTTCCCCTCCTGAAAAATTGTTTTTACACTGAAGTAAATATATTCAATTTTCAAATACTCATACCTACAAAGCTGTAGTTCACAAAAAAGGATGAGTAGTTACTGTTAAAAGAAAAAATGTTCACCTTATTTCAGTGTTAATTCACAAAGTAACATGTTCGTTTAAACTAACTTAATGTGTGTTCTAATTTACGAGCCAAGAGCCCTTGCCTGGCTGTGTGTCCCTGAAAAGGGCGTTATGACTGTGACGTTCAATTGTCACCACCTGAATTTGCGGCAAGGGCATGAATGCTACTTGATTATCCCATTCGACTAGGGGCAAGAGTGATGTCCTCTACACATGCCCTACACTGTGGGTTTAATTGTTCATAACAATTATGGATATTATGCCTGTCGTTTGTTGAACACTTACATGTTCGTACAAAAGCCAAGACAAAATAAGAAAATGTGCTTAGTTCATTGATTCTTCAATCGCTTATGCATTGGAACTTAAACATTTCAAAATAAAGATGGGTGTTGGAAATTATATCCACTTCCTCAAAAAGGGATCAAGGGAATGCATAGTACTGTGGGTACTGAATGTATCAACAAAGGTGTGTGTGTATATATATATATATATATATATATATATATATATATATAAAGTACCTCAAAAGTGTTTTCTGGTTTTAACATTTACATGGGTCTACATTTTTATAGTAGGACAGCTGTAGGTTGTTCACGATAAAATGAGCACTTTTGAGAGCCCTGCTCAAGATCTACTTGTGTGCGCATTACATATTCTTCTGTGTTATGAGAAATTGTTGGAAAAGCAAATATTTAACAAATTTGTTCTTTTTTTATTGCACTTTGATGCATTAAAAAAAAACAGAAAACGAAATAAATAATTTACATTATCACAAATAGTTACCTTAACACTTTTTATTCTATGTGAAAATATGGAACTACTGTCCATCTATTATTACCATCTTTACTGGGCGCATGTCACTCAATTTGTCCATTATAATATATGCAGGTAAGGGCAGTGACTTTTTTCTGAAGTTGATTTCAAAAGTGCTCACTTTATTGTGAACCACCATACACTAATACTATTTTTTATTTACATAGCTGTACAGTACATATTTGACCCCAAGTTTACTCATGTTGTGTGGGATGTATGGTGACCTACTTACGCACATCTCAAAGGAAATACTATACACCATAGGATGCAAGCTGATTGTTATGCAAGTCAAATACATTGATTGTTGATGTAAATGGCTCTCCTGTATGTCCTCATTTGGCAGTCGACATCCTGCTACATGTCAGTAATTCATGAGCCACAATTGACTGTTGCAGCTACAGTATCTGGAGAAATTCAGATGGTCAGTAGGTTTCCAACTGCCTAATGAAAATCTAGGATCTCACACTTGCAAATGGTGAGACACATCCAGTCACAGTTGCCGACGCTTCTTTTCAACAAGTGGTACATTGCTGTTTACCGCAATGCCTCAAGGCACTGGGTAATCTCAGCACTGACCTTGAGTTATGTTGATCCACGCCACAACTGGCAAGTTCTTCATTGTAACAAAATGGTTTTCAGAAATGAAAATACTCAAAATAATACAGGAAACTTAGGGCAAAAAGAAATTAATATTTTTTTTGTGTTTTTATTTGTCAACCTTTAATAATGTAACTTTTAAAATTTTCAGAAACCCATATAAAATGTATTAATGCTACACAAAAAAATAGTCATATATTCTAAAACCCAAGATACTGAACAGAATATTTTGAACATAAGCTACAGGCCTATATTTGGTCTTCCTAAGACAAAATTTCATGCACTGTAGTAGAGAGATTTGGGCAGCCCTTAACATTGTGGTTTTGAGAGCCGATGAGAATGGAGCAGTGCCAGAATGCAAAGGCAGGGGAAATAAGAAATCCCAGAGAAAACCTGCTGGTCAGCACAGTTCCCACATGCAAAAATCTGGAGTAATCCCGCCGGGAATCGAACCCGGTTCACCTTAGAGGGAGGCCAGTATTCTGACCATTATACCACTGTGGTCCCAGTTCATCCACTGCTGCACTGATCCACCACAGTTGTCGTTTTCCAATTCTGAATTCTCCTTATACTCTAGGCCTTGTATCCTGCTAGTGGTGTTGGACAGGATGTTTTTTACATACTTTGAAGTAAATATCTGCATGTTGTGTACATGTACGTTACATCTGCACAGGTATTTTTTACATAACAAAACTATTTTTGTGTAAAAGTTTCATTTTTATTTGAGAAATAATACGACTCTTCATGAACACCATTTATTTATTCACTGCAAATCCACCGCAGTTTGACATTGTTCTATAATGCAAATTCTGATATGTATAAACATACCTGCATATAAGACAAAATGCAACATGTCGTGAGTGGCCAGGCAAATGATTGTTTCACAGCATAAATAGTTTTGATTATGTAAACACGGACAAAATTATAATACAATGAAATATTGCTAAGTTTAAAAGCTCTATGTTATACTATTACTGGATCAAAATCAGGTAAAAAGTTACCAATTTATGTTCAGTGAGCATGCTTTATGTCCCACACATCGCAGTCACGTGACACTGGCATCAGGAGGTGGGGACCTCTCATCAGCCATTCACAAAGCCCAAAATGCCATGGTTAAATATTGCAACATTAAATCTAACTGTTAAAACTTTAGATGTGTATTTTCACCACAATTTTGTTTAGTCTCCATAATGGGGAAGAAGAAAACGAACAAGTAAATACTATGTAAACATTGCAACAACAAGTTTCTGATCTGATTTATAACATAAAAACCCAAGATTTTTACAAAGACATGAAGACAATGTTAGATACATTTGATACAAGTGATTATCCACATAATAATATTTAAAACATTCCTCAAATAAGTAAAAAAGTTTTAGAAATAATAAAAGATGAATGTAATGGCAAATTATGAGTGAATTTATTGGTTTAAGAGCAAAAAATGTGTGCATACAGAGTTGATAATAAAGAAAACAAACGATCCAAAGCTGTATAGTTTACAATAGAATTACATTTGGCGACTATAGTAAATTCTTGTTTAATGATAAGAAAGAATATAGAATGATGTAATAAATAAGAAGCAAAAAGTATGAAATATGTACAACTGAAGTTCGTAAAATGCATTATGTTCTTGTGATGAAAAAGGAATTATATTAGAATATAAAATAGATACTTTACCATATGAATATCAAAACATATAAATGAATTTTAGGAAATTATATTTCCTAATAAAATAGTAATATTTTTAACATCTTTAATTTCTAAAACAATGTCAATATCAGCACCATAAAAATCAATTAGTATACAATGTTCATCTCTAATTTCTAAAACAATATAATTAAAATGATCATGATTCATTTTATAAAAATTGGATATAATGGCTCATGAACAATAGAATCTCTAAATCCAAACATCACGTTGGTGAAAAACTAGCAATTATATCTGTTTCTAAATGATTAAATTCATCATATTTTATAAACATTCCATATGCTAAATTACAATGATCCTATTTTTAATGGGACAAAAATAGGTAATCTAGTACTAATGACAACATATCCTTCAATAAGCACATTCCTCTCAAAACCTAGAATACCAGATATTCTATAATCAAATTTAATATCAAAATTATATTTAATGAAAATTTTTTCACATTGTCTGTAAATTCAATTTTATTAGTTGAAATTGGTTCAACTGAATTTATAGTTTCTTTTACTGATTCAATATTGTATTGACCCCTAGGAATAGTTATAACTTAATTTTTTATCATAATACAGAATGGCTAAATTATAATAAATTGTATGTTTGTTCAAAAAGTTTAAATCAACCAAAATATATTTAGTTACAAAAAGATTTTGATGTCATATACAACAAGTGTAATGAAAAAGTAGCTTTCTTTTTTAATAATAATAATGATGAAATTATTCTTTTAGACCAATGTGGAAATGATTCTCTAGTTATATTTGACGATGTCATTTTAGACAATCAGGATGTCTTTCATGAATATTTTACAAGGGGATTACACAACAATAATGATATATTATATTCAGCACAAATATATTCGAAAGGGCCAAAGCAATTGGTGAGAGATAATACAAATTTTCTGTGTATGTTTAGACAAGATTATACGAATTTAAGGAACATTTATAATGATTTTGTTGGTGGAGACATGTCTTATGAGGAATTAAGAAAGATTTGTTCAAAATGTTGAAATCAAGAATATGGTTTTATCACTTTATCACTTGGGTAAGATAAATGAAAGAAATAAAGTATTACTCTGTCTTTTGAACTTGAACTATATACAAGAATTCTTTGTATTTTTCGACAACCAGATCTCAGTGAATTCTCGCCACAAACAGGAACAAAGTTATCATACATATGCTGCTATCTAGTAGCAGTGCAACAAACACTCCACAAGTCGCCACATAAAGTTTACAATTCATCATGTCGAGTATCTCACTATACGAAGCTGCTTAATCATCACCTCGCTTGTCTTGTCACAATGGCTCAGTGACAAGGTGGCCGACTTCAGACTCAAAGGTCCAGGGATAAAATCACTGGTCGGAAAGGATAATTGAATGACGATTAAATTATCACCCAAGACATTCAAAATTTTAGCTAAAAAAACTCTGCTCATACAGCAATGTATTAGTAGTGATGCAAATTAATTTGTACTTCTTAAGTCCCAGCTAAATACTCTCTATACTACACGTGTAATATAACAGATGCATAGCTGGGATGTTTCATGTAGTTTAAGGTGTCTATGCCATATGAGAGAGCACAAAAAATAAAAAAAATAAAAAAATAACCCTCACCTTTCCAATAAAAACAATATGACTGGCAGAGTGAAGAGGTAAGGGTATTCTTGCTGGAGTTTTGTAGGTGCTAAAATAGGCAAGAAAAATGGGTCACTGGCATGATATAATTTCTGTAAAACCAATTTAAAAAATGTCACTGGCACAATGGATATATATGTAAACCTTTTGTAATTTTTAAGAATGTAGATTTAAGGAAAATTTACAAAACATCTGTTTTTATTCATCCAAGAGTAATGACAGACATTGAATAATTAAATGTTGTGTTAAAAAAGATTAGCCTTCTTACAGCCTGTTAAAAGATGTCAGAGTGGCCATTTTGGCATTCAGTAAGCCAGAATTTCCCTTCTCCCCCCAGAATGTGCCTTTTTTTCCCTTGGAAAGAGAGAAAGAGGAAGAGTGAGTGAAAATAGAAAAAGAAAGTGAGAAAGAGAGAATGAGAGGAATAGAGAGCGAGAGAGGAGAGGAAGAGAGAATGAAAGGAAGAGTAAGAACAAAAGGAAGAGATAGAACAAGAGGAAGAGAGAAAATGAGAGGAAAGAGAACAGGAGGAAGAGAGAATGACCTTTTGCAATTTTCTAAAATAACAAGCTCACCATAGGTGAAATGTTCATGGAACAAACGATGAACGAATGTTGAACGCATTTCATGTACATTAAATGGTGTTATCTTTAAAATATTAGCCTTCTAGCAGTTTGTTAAAGAATTTTTATATTTAAATGATGGTTTACATAATCATTCTCACTATCACAAAAATATATTTTGCATTGTCCTTAAAAGAGAATAGGACAGAATGTGTTAATTTAAAAAAAATAATAAATACAGGTATTTAGAAGTCTTTAAGAACATTCAATTATTCAATCAATGGTAAACCCAATAAAGTCGTGATTAATTTAATTAATAAACCAAGATGTGGTGTTAAGGATGATATTGGGAAAACTTAAGAGGTTTGACAAACTTTTCATAGATACATTTTTTAATCAATTAATATCATTAAAATACAGTATCTGTTCATGGCAATTATAAAATTACATATTTTTACATAAACAAAAAAAATCACATCCATACATTGAATTGTATTGTAGTTATTACAAAAGTTATTGTCATAGTACAAATGGGTCAAGCCACCTATTGTGAGTTTCGATCCATGGGCATGGTGGTTTCACCCACTACACAAAAATCCAACAAACAAGAGAACAATCAAATAGATAATGTGCAGCATGTAGGTATTGGAACATTTGGCTCTATATGAGTAATGCGTGGGACGTCTTTAGGGTTTTAACAAATATCATACTTTGAAAAATCTAATTTAAAAGCCAATTTTTATGCCTCTCTTTCAGTTCAGTTGGTTTGGAAAGTTTGAGCATATCATAAATCACAACATCAGCAATGTAATCTTTATCAGGGAAAAGAAACACTTAGACTTGCGACTGCAACACCATAGATATTTAACTTCAAATTCTCTTTCGATTTGCATCTTCATAATTTTGCCTGCATAGTAAAAAACACTTTTCTTTGAAGAAAACTGCACTAGTGAATATTCATCGACTTCGAAACTTGTAGGCTTGATACTAGGTTCTTCCTTGGAAGTGTCTGATAGATTGTCACTGTCAATTTCAGAATAGTTCAATGGGTATTCAGAAGACTTGTCAATATCTGTAGGCCTATCATCAAAGATCATAAAACACTTTCTTTTAGCATTGGTCACTGGTTTCATTTGTGTAGAAATTTTCCTTTTTTTCTCTAGTCGCAATGTATGTTCGATCTCAAGTGCAGTCTTCAAGGGTGTTGAAGTAAGAATTCTGGACTTCAAAGGCCTTTGCCCACCTCTTCCTTTTCGTGGGCTTGCTTGTAGAAAAGTTCTTAACTGTTCTGGAATAACAGCTATATTACTGAAACTTGTACTAACTACAACTTCAGCATTTGTAGCATCTCAGGAATGGCCAGAACCACATCTGTTACATTTTCAGCAAGAAAATCAATTTCTGAGAATATTTGTGAGTTCAGCACAGGCAATACCTTTTCAGATGTTCTCAGGAGTGGAAGCTTTACCAAAAGCTTTTGCTACTAGGCCAGGAATGTGATAGATATTTATTGGTATGCCTGGGTTTGAATGCATAAAATCATCTGCTGCAATGTTGTAATATGCCTTGAAAGGTTTAAAAACTGTTCTGTCTAAGGGTTGCAACCGATGGTTTGTATGTGGTGGCAATGTAACCAATGTATCCTTGCAGATTTTGAGCCCTTTTGGAGTTATATGGGATTCATGGTTATCAAGAACATTTAAAACTCTATTTTCAGTAGAAGATCGAGTGAACTTAATAAAGTGTTCCAACTACAGTTAAATTATCTCCCGTCATCCTGCTACTAGAATGAGTCAGACACAAAGATACAGGAGGAGCTCCAGTCTTCATTTGTTCAGCAACTCGTACACAGGCAAACACAAAAACAATCAGAACTGCAGTTCCGATGCCAATAATGGCACTACACACTGTAACCAATGTTCCTTGTTCTCCTGATGTTACTTTGCCAACTTGCTTTTTACCCTTAAACAAAATTATTTTTCCTGGGCTGTTAACTGTTGTAAATCATTTTTCAGCCATATTGAAAATTGCCTTGGGACCTAAGAGGCAATTGTTCTAAAACTTCTTTAATATTGGAAAATATTTCTGCTACTGTTGTTTTATTACATGCTTTCGCCCTTTCTAGACTTCTTGCTTGTGGATTCCTTAAAGGAAACTCTTTGAGGCGGTGCACGAAACCCTTCAGCCATGCATAGCTTGCTATTTCATGATCTGTCCAACATTTGGGACCACAGCATCATTTGCAACTGCATACTGAAATGCAAATTTTCGCCTTGTTAGAGGGGTTAAACCAAAACGTAACTTTGCAGACAGAATGAGGTACAATTTCAAACTATTTTCGTGTTCTTGATAAAATACTTGGTTCGCAACATGATTGGCCTGAAATTGTGTCTCTACCCTTTATAACAATATCCGCATACCTGCCTAAAGTTTTCCTATCAATTCCATAGTCTTTTGCTGTTGCATATACACTTTTACCATGTTCTGTCACTTGCACCACTGCTACTTTCATTATGGCTGGAGAAACTTTGGTTCTTGCATTTTCCCATGGCTTCCAGAAAAACAGCATCTAAAATTGAAATAAAAATAACATCTGAAATACTATTACAATTTGTATTTAACAAATAATAAATATGAACTTTTTTAAAAAATACAGCTGTATACATTTTTAATGATTAAATTACACAAATAATTGCCTATATGAACTTAAAATAGGCGAGTCGAACCACCATCACTTTTGTGGGTCAAAACTCCTACCAGAGATTTTACGATACTACTACTTGAACTACAGTTAAAATTAGATGGGAATAATTTTATAATAATATCCAGTTTTAGATAAAAAGTCTACTTAATATTTTGTAAGACTGACATTTAAACACAAAATAAACTAGGCATACCTCTCTTATCACAAAGAAATTCTAAAACAACAACAATTTATTGTCAGAAACATAAACAGTGACTCCACTCTTCTGCATTACTTCTTCAACTTATACATGTAATTCTCTATGGTTTGGCGATAGTGTACAACAGCATACGCTAGATAGCAGCACATATTCTTTGGCATTTTAAGTAGTGGAGGGGTGGGTAAAACCTCCTGTATGGTCAAATCTCCTAAGATTTCCCTATTTGGTAGCTATTCATCAACCACAAAATGGAACAAAGATAGCTTAAAATGGCAGTTTGCATATGCAAATAATACAATTAAGAAGTTACCTGAAGAGGCTTTTGGCATTTGGCAAAAGCATACAAATTTTAAAATGTTATTTGTTTATGATATGCAATCTTCAGACAGACTTATTTCTTACAAACAAAACCAACATAGATACCAGAGATAAACTGGAGTTTATCTTTATACATTATTTCCACATGGTACTGCACTAGTTCATGCATTTTGTCCAAATCAGAAAAATAGTCTCGTTGAAATTCATATCAATAAGCAGGAATATTGGTATAGTGATAGGAAAAACACTCCTGAAAATAAAAATAATTTATTGGCAGTTTTGATCCATGAAATTGGTCAGGCATTATACCTTCAACATACAAATGATAAAAATGCAATCATGTATCCAATTATTAACAATGAATTGGTTGATTTGCAACCAGATGGCATTCAAAACACTCAAAACTTATGTGGACCCCCCTCACAATGTAGTTTTAATTGCAACGAACCAATTGATCTACGCAAAAACAAATATGTAAAAACATTTCTTATTTTTCATAGCAAAGTGTATAATTTTTACAATAAAAATGTTATGATGAAAATTTTGAATGACAAGAAAATAATCAATATGCCATTTTTGATAACAGAATGGCTTGAGTTTTTACCAAGCGATTTCAATATTTTTTGTATATTCCAAAGACCTTCGGGTGAGTTGATTCTGTTTGTTGACAACAACATTTATATGGTTTATTACAGTAATTATAAACTTATAAATGGATTTCCAAAAGTATTTTCTTTGTTTGGATTAAGTGATGAATATAACATAAATGCTAGTTTAATTCATATTCAGGAAAAACTTTTATCTTCTATGAAACAGAATATTATACTGAAATAGATTAATGTTGTTTCCAAATAAAAGAGAATGACCCAATTAGCGAGAAATTTTCTCATTTGCCAAATATTATAGTCTGTTTTTAAATATACAATTGATTAGAGTTGGTAAAAATAACATTTCATTGTTTCAAATAGTCAATATATTAAATAAGGACATGAAAAATTAAAATCAGTTTTTTTTTTAAGCATATCATCTATTATTCCAAGGTCCTAAAAGTTTACAACCCTGACTATTTGAAACAATGAAATGTTATTTTTACCAACTCTATATATATATATATATATATATATATATATATATATATATATATATATATATATATATATATATATATATTAAATAAGGACATGAAAAATTAAAATCAGTTTTTTTTTTTTAAGCATATCATCTATTATTCCAAGGTCCTAAAAGTTTACAACCCTGACTATTTGAAACAATGAAATGTTATTTTTACCAACTCTAATCAATTGTATATTTAAAAACAGACTATAATATTTGGCAAATGAGAAAATTTCTCGCTAATTGGGTCATTCTCTTTTATTTGGATATTATATATATATATATATATATATATATATATATATATATATATATATATATATATATATATATATATATATAACAAATTTACTACTCGCGAATTTCACTTACACATTATTTCACATATAAAAATGGAATAAATTCTAGACATAAACTATGGTAAAAATGTTTTTGTGATTGTTGATGAGGACCATAATCCATAGTTTATAGGAAAAGATATTGCTGAAATTTTAGAATATAAAGATACAAAACAAGCAATAACAAAAAATATTGATGAGGTTGATACTCTTTTAATAGAAAATTTAAAGTGGGTCTGCCAGACTCCCTTAAGAAGCAATGAAATCTAGGCTGTATTTAGCAATGAATCAGGTTTATATTCTTTAATTTTATATTCCAAAAAAGAGAGGCAAAACGATTTAAAAAGTTGGTAACTAAAGAAGTTTTACCACTAATAATAAAACATGGTGAATATAAGATTTTAAAAAATGATGTGTTTAACAAAGGCAAAATAGAGAATATAAAAAAGGAAGGAAATTGAAATTAATCATACAAAAATGTAAATAAATTAAATATGAAAGTGTGGAAAATTTAAGAGAATCAGTTCACATGGCAGAAATGACGATATAAAAGAAATGGCCCTTCATGTTCTACAACAAACACAAAATCAAAATTTAAAACCAACTTACATATTTTAAAATTATTTGATGATGATTGTGAATAAGGTTATGATGTCATTAGAACTCAAAGAAAAATATATAAAAGACAATTGTATAGAATTGAAGATAAGACATCAAAATTGTGAACAATTATTGATATTTGATTATATTCCAAATACTCTCAATTTATATCAAAGAAAGAAAGAAACATTAAATGGCCACATTGCGTATTTTCATAACTATTTTAAAACTGGCAGAAATAACTATACTCAACAACAATTAATAAATGCTGTTAATAATCTTTGTCGATTTGAGTAGGAAGCTAATTTTTATTTTAATATTAATATATTTTCTAGAATTAATATTCAAATTCACGAAACATCTGTTTTATTAATCCAAGAGTTATGAGAATTATCAAAACATAACCATTTAACATTTATTATATTACCTTTAGTTTTTAGAACTATTTCAAAACCAAATTATTTATCAGGATATTTAGTTTTTATTTCTTCTCCATTGATATCTTTCAGTTTGTAAGTTGGTACATCATAATTTAAAACACAAAAAATAGTAAATAATTCTGTTGTCCAATTAGCTGTAAAGCCCTTTTCAAAAATTTGTTTACTTTCGCTAATATGAACAATATCACCAACATAAATTTTCAGTTTATTAAACATATTCACAAAATCTTTTGTTTAAATTTTTTTTTATTGTTTTCACTAACTTCAATTGGCATAATACCAATAGTTCTATGTTTTGTATTGTATTCTTTTACTAAATCATCTAATATATTTATCTTCTTTACATTTCTTAACTTTTGTTTTAACAAGTGTATCACAGTATTTCAAAACTGACTGGTTTAAATTTTTTTCATTTATCAGCCATTTATTTATCGAAATATCTTTAATTGACCACATCATATATATATATATATATATATATATATATATATATATATATTATGATCAGCCATATTATTAATTCTACAATTTAGAAGAGAAGAATTGTCTGTTGTATACACATAAACTTTACTTATTTGATCTTGTAAAGCAGAAACAATAATATTGAATTTTGAATCTATGTATGTTTTTAAAGTATAGTCAGAAACAATAGTTTTATATTTTGAATATACATCTTTTTTTAATGTCTGTTTTATATTATTTGTCCATTTTTATAATCAGCAATAATATTACTGCTTTGTAAATATATATCTTCTTTTAAAGCATAAAGAGCTATTTGTTAACTTAAAACTATTTTATTAACTTCATCTTTTTCATCTATAGGATCATCTATATTAACAACTCTATGCCCTAAAAAAGAAACATAAGATTTTGTGTAATCAAACCAAGTTCTTAGTTTACTTTGTAAAGCAGAAACACCCGAATTACATTGTGAGTCTACATATGTTTTAAAGCATAGGCATTAGTGTCAAAAATTTTATTTTAAGATTTGATTAATTGTTTCCCAAATATATCCATCACTTAATAATAAATAAATTAAAACATTAAACTTAAAACCATTCGAAAAAAGACTTATTACAATTAAACATAAATGTCCACATGTAACTTAATTAAAATTCTGAATTCTATTATCATTGTAATAAATATTTCTATTTTTGAAATTATTTATTTATTTATTACGAATATTACCTCCAAATTAATTAAAATAGTGAACATTATTATAATTTTTAAAATAACAAACCCAATGAGTACCAGGATTTGATGAAATGTCAACATTTACCACAGCATACTAATTTTTGTGCATACTTTGTTGTAATTCATCGATCATATAAACATTTCTGAAATTTTTAATATAAAATATTTTTACATATTTTTATAGCAAAATTAAATAATGGTGATATATTCAATTTTTTTTTTCGGTTATCCTATTCTTATTTGCAACTAAACAACTTGTGATTGATTTTCCATTGCTAAATTGTGTTTCCTTTATTCTAATTTTTTTTTTTGTTTGTTCAACAAAATTATTAATTGTAGTAACTCCTCCGACTAAAGCACTAAGCGCACCTAAAACAGCAAATAAAATTGGCGAAAATCCTCCACTATCTAAATCACTTCCTGATTTTTCTTTTAATAATTTTCTGATTGTTGGTATAGATAAAGTTAATTTTGAAAAAATTTCCTTCTTTCAATTTTTTATTTTTTCTATCAATTTGATCTTTTGTTAAGAAATTATCAATACCCAAATCTTTTAATTTATCAATGGGTATATCAAAAGTCGTATTTGTTATCTTCATTTATAAGATATATATATATAATTAATTAATTTTAATACCCCATCCTAAGTTTCTTTAGTAAACATTGTTTAAGCAACAGCCACAGAAGCAATTTTTTTCACATATTGGATTTCATATAACAATTTCTTTTGCTTCTTTTTGTAAGCTTTTTTATCAGTTTCATGTCTAGATTCTAAATTTATGTTGTCTCTATAGGCAATATCATGATATTTACACGCTTCATCTAATTGATTTATTCCTTCCTGTCTCACATCTTTCTATACTTTAGTTTAATTTTGTAAATGGACTACAATAATTATAATCGGGCTAATGCATTTTGGGTAAATTTAAACTGTTAAATCCCCAATTTATAAAACTTTTACCATGATGTTCAGAACTCCAAAAAGAATGTGGAATTACATTTAAATCTCTTATGCGATAATGTATTCCTTTTGGATTATTTACAACAAATTCAGAAAATTTATTGCTCAAAATATTCATTATACTGACCTTTTCATTGTAATAATTGCTGTTTCCAGCATTTTCTTCACAGTGAATAATTAACAATATGTCCACCAATTTTCTAACATCGCCCATCCAAACATATTCTTTTGGCAAAATATAGTTTTTTTTAAATACCTTCTCCAGATCTAGGAGTTCTTGGAAATATAATTCTTTTGGATGTGTTTGGCTCTGATCTTGATTGCGATTTTTTGATATGCTGTTCATAAATTGGTTTAATTATATTCAAATATTTCCAACTGTTATTTGCATTTACATTCTTTTAAGGATTACATTTTTGGAATGCAACATTTGTGTCTATGACAATATCTTTGTAATTTTCATAGTCATTATCATTAAATTAACCTTCAAGATATGATTGTGTATTTTGTTAACAAATTTGAAAGCCCTTCTGTTTATTTATATTCATTATCCTTAACAAATAGTTTATAATTGTTTATCATTATTTTGTATCTCCAATGTAAAAATTATACTTGTCTCCTTGTAAACCATATTGTGCTTTAACAACATTTATTCTTTTTGAAATTTCTTTTTCTTAGATTCATAGTAGAATCACCACCTGTGTGCTGTAATTATTTTAATGGAATAATGTCCATTTCTTCTTCTAAATTAGGAGCTTTTGAGAATAATTCTCTTTCAAATTATGTTTCGTCTGGTGTTGGTGAATAATCTAAGTTTATTGTTGCTACAGGAACTAATGTAGTTATTAATTATTTTTCATTTTCTTCACTTACTTGTTCTACTGTTTTTTCTAACCAATATTTCATAATTCGTCAATTAACAAAGTTATTTTTTCTTTTCTTTATTTTATATTCTGCCTCATGATTCTTTTTATAATTTCTGTATTTTCAATGAGTAATTTAGCCTGAGAAATGTCCTTTGATATATCTTTCATTTATATATAATTTTATATTACTTACAAACAAGTTATAAAACCATTGAGAGCTTTGATAGACAAACTTTCCCCCCAACTGATCAAACTAGGGGAACTTTAAATGTTTACAATAATAGAATCGAATTTGATATTCCTATAGGCGAGGGGTTTTCTTTTCCAAATGATGATTATGTTTATGAATAATTTAGTTTTCTAAAGAACGAGAATATGGAGATGAGGAAAAATATGATAAATTAGATAGTGTTGATGTTTGTTCTAACTTTTTTCCCTTCCAATTTTCTAAAGTAGAAATCTCAAAACATGTTGATAATCAAGGTATAACATCAACAAAGATGAATGCTTTATTAAGATCACCAAGTGAACAAAACTATTTAGAATCGACTGGTATTGCTAATCTATATAGAAATAAATCTGTTTCTAGTACTATAGCAAATGAAGTTAAAACTGTTTCTAGTGATAAAACAAATGAAATAATGTATCTGCTGAGATATTTGTTTGCTTTTATTCGTGATGATAATGATATTTATTTGAGAGGTGGTTAAAAATATATATATTTTTTCATAATTCATCTAATAACAACTGTTTATTTCTTTATGAAACTTTAGATAAAGAGGATAAAGTTCAGAAACATCATCCTGATCCCAGTAAAATTGTTAATCAAAAATTAGAAATTATGTGGCCTATTGTTGAACATGAATCTCTTACAGCCATTGCAATTAAATAAAAAATATACAAAGATCCAATAATACCTACTAGTTATAATTATTGGCAATTTTTAGAAAAAGAAATTCATACTGGATCACATATTTTTAACTTTAATATAAAAGATCAGTTTAATAATTTACAATTTGATATGCCCGATTTTGTAATTGTAGGTTATCAACTTAATAGAAGAAATCATGCTGAACAGCATAAACATGCTTCTATGTTTGATAATTGTGATGTAAGGTATATTTATGTTAAAAATGGTATAAATGAAATTTTTACAAAAGAAAATTGCAATCTAGATATTAAAAATTGTGGTTTTCTCAAACAGTTTGTTGCTTATACTGATTTTAGAAATTCAAAAACAAAACTACATACTATATGAAGAAATAATGAACTTTATTATAAACATACTGTAAACTTTGATGGCGATATTAATTACAATTCATTTTGGGATGGAAGACCATTGTATGTTATTAATTGTTTATATAAAAAAATCAGCTGTAGTTAAAGATAAAACTAATATAAAAATTAGTGTTGATTTTAATAAAATAGTTGAAGCTAGTACAATTTGCAATGTTGTTTTAATTAGTTAAAGGAGTTTAACTTATGATTATTTGAAGAAAAAAATTATTACTGAAGATATATAAATTTTTTACATTAATAAATGTAGGAGTTAAACAATTTTAGGGAAACAACAAAATGTTTTGATAGTTTAAGACAAATTTTTAGATGTATAGTTAAGTTGTTTAATCGAATAAAAAATTACTTGGTTAAACCCGAATGAGATCTTTCTCCTAGTGTCAATTTTATTTGTAGCATTTTTATTTGTGCAGGATTTGTGTGTCAGTTTTATTTGGGCATATTCGTGTGTCATTTTTATTTGTCCAGAATTTGTGTGTAATTTCTATTTGTGCAGGATTTGTGTATTTTTTTATTTGTCCAACATTTGTGTGTAATTGTTATTTGTGCATGATTTGTGTGTCATTTTTATTTGTGCAGGATTTGTGTGTTATTTTTATTTGTACAATCTACTTTTCTTCTTAATAAATTTATTTCTTTACAAATAAAAATGGCATCATTTCTTCTACCTTGTAGTTTGACTAACATTTTAAAGGTGGTGGTGGTGGTTCAGTTACACCTGCATATAGATTAGATAATGCATCTAACGAAATAAGAGTATTAGTATACCAATTTCATTCAAATATACAAAACTTGCAAAATATTGACGATAAATATGACCTTCGAGAAATGGGTCTCAATATTGAGCAAATAGAAGAAGTTTTTAAAGCATAGTAGAACTTCTAATATAATATATAATGATTTATAACATAATATTTCATATCATTTTTATCTTAATTTGCTTAATGTTGCCTGCATGACCATTTTTGAAAAATTGAAAAAATTGCTTGTTTTTGGCTTAAAATTACATGATTATAGAATACATTTGCTTGTTATTTTTAAATAAAAAATTGCTGTTTCTAGAAACATGAAAAAGTTGCTTGAAATTGATGAAATTACTTTATTTTGGCTTTAATTAGCTCGATTTTTTGCAGAGTTTCAGATTTTATGTGCGGTGAGCGAGAATTCTCCCTTTATATCTACTCCTCACCATTCCTGTCAAAAGTGCAAGGTTGTTTAATTCAGTATGTTTCTTCAAGTTTTTTCAGTTTACTGGTGTAATTATTTAATTAATTTGGGGCATGTGAGCCAGTCCAAATAGGTCATTGCTTCATAATCACGTAATTCTCAAGTGGTAAATAATTTATTCAGAGGAGCATTCATGCAATGCCAGAGGATTACACTATGGGAATTTGACCCAATGATCCAGAGATCTTTAAGAGTCAGCTCTACCATCTCATCAACTTTGCTCTGACTATGTCTGGCACCTAGCGAGTAATATCAAATATTCCAAAATTCCCTAATAAAAAATGTTACCGTTCCTAACATCTCCTCTCAACTTGCAATCACCCCACATCATGCAATTGGCTGAAATGGCATATGCTTGATGCATGCTGCATCCCTCTACCTTAGCCTGCTCATCCCGCTGCACCTGTGCAGTCCTCTACTTGGGTGAGCCGGCTCGAACTCGGAGGATACAGCAGTGTGCTAGGAGTGCACTCTATCTGCAAGATGTCCAAAGTACAGCCAGAGTCAGGTGATGTCCTACTTTCTTACCCTCAAGAGGCAACTTTTGAGGGCATAATCCTTCGGGCCGACAATGGCCATCAAATAAGCCGCCCTTCTCCCAATAACGTTGCTACTGGGGAAATGAATGCAACGAGGAGGCCAGAATGGCTTCAAAGTTCAACCGACCCCTTTTGTTCACACTCTGTTTTGGGGCTCATTAACACACACTACATCTGGTTAACAAAATGGCATCAGCTCTTCGTAGGCAGCCTGATCAGCAGTGCTATGATGCCTGGTGATGCGTTCATTTGTGCTACACTCTGATGGCATAGTTTTGCATTATAGCAAACATGCCAGTCGGTTGGGATCCGAACCATGGAACTGTCTTGGTGTCGCCCACATGGTCGGATCAACATGGGATCACTCGCACGATGTTGGGTGAAGAGGTTGTTTTCCGAAACACCAACGAGCTGTTGCTGATGGCTTCTTTCAATGTTCTTTTTGTTAGAACAATACTCGGCTGAGTTTGCTGCTTTTGTTATGTCACTGCGAAATGTCGCGATAGTACATGATGTTGAACTGACTTCAGATTTTTAATGCAATTAGATTAAATCAAGACTGGCAAAATACATATTAAAGAGCTTATCTTTTGGCATTTTAAATATAAACAAACATGTTTTCTCTGTAAACCATATGACTTTATGCGGATCAATGTTGGGTAAATGCACAAAAATTATTTTGATATCTATACAAATGTAGATTTTCTGCCGAAACTGTGATGTGTACATACCTCAGTCAAAATGTGGAGAAATAATTTTATTTCGTAATTATTTTCGTGCTCTGTTGTGTTTTCAAGAGTAAACAGTAAACTTATAAATGTTAATGGCAGTATTCACAAACATAACCAATTTTTAAAAATTTACAAATTTAAAAACGAAATAAATAGCTGTTATCAAAGTGCATTTGTTTATTCAATGGCCACACATTGTGTAGCCTACGTTATGCTAAATTAATGAAGTTTTACTATTGAATATAAATATAGATGAGGTGTACCGATCTCTCTGACTATGCACAATCTGTCTTTATATCCTAACACCGAACTGTTTTTCTGCTTACATTTAGTAAAAACTGCCATGATTTGAATTTTGGTTATAACGTAGTTTAGTAAACGAGTTCTATGATATGTATACATACTTCCTCAAACCAATCTGTAAATTAGTTTCATAAAATTCAATTTGGTAAAAGTGTTTGTGTACCATGTGATTTTGACAGTTCTGTTGCCTTGGAGTAGGGAAATGTTCGATTAATGTGCAAAAAAACAGAAATCAGATTAACTTATCTTTGGCAAAAATGAATATTCTACTTCATTTTTGTTCTATTTTATACTTAGCAACTCATGGCTATATTGGAAAACATCAATCAAATGTTAATTTCGAAAAAAAAAAAGTCTGTGGGAGGGAGGACTGTTTGTTGTTTACAATGTAACTATTTTGTTGTGTTTGAAACTGTTCTGGTAACTGTCTGGTTGCATCCGATCGCATCTGTGGTTGTTTGCTGAGTTTGATACGTGCACTTTGAATTTGAAGATTATTCAGTATGCAGGAACCACTATTTGATATATTTGGCACACAACATCGTGAGCCTACTTTGTCAAACCGGCAATTTAATGAAAACTTTAAAGGTTCGTAGTAACACTTTTTAAAAAGTAAATAAATATACATATTAAGTACCAGTCATTTAAAATGAATAAATTTAAATGCAAGTTGCAATTTGTCTTTTCCATCTTCGAAGCGTGCGAAGCTTGTATACGCTTTTTTGTACTTTGAATTTACGGTTCTCTTGCGAAATTTATTGTTAGATCTTCGTAAGAAATGTGGTGCTTTTCAGTAGTATAAGAATGTTCGCTGTATACTGTGGCCTGTGTTCAATTTGACTATTAATTGGTATTAGACCTTAGGTGATAGTCACTTGTTCGTCATGGTGCTATCTGTTGAGGAAAATAGTAGTGTGCATTGCATAACAGTAACACATGTATACAGTAATGGGAAGTGAGGCTTTAGTACTGGAGAGAAGGCAGGTCGTTGTTGACACAAGTGGTTTTGTGTGTGTTTGTGGGGGAAGGGGGGGAGGGGGTGTGTGTGTGTGTGATATATATATATATTTAAGGGGCGCCAGTTTGCTATAGAGCATGAGGTATTGATGGGAAGTGGGCCCTTCACGTGTGTGACTTCCTCCTGAAGTTCCCATTGGCTGGAGATAGTGGCTGTTGCAGATATATTCAAGTTATGCCTACCCATAGAGGATGTTGGCCCCACTTAAGATGCAAATAAGTTAGAGCGAGGTTGTTGAAAACACTGTGATCTCGGATAGATGCACCAATGAATAATGTTACAATATCTAGGTGAAGGTAGGAAAATACTGCTAGATGGGTGCAGCACCTGACATACGCGGTGAAGTAGCATGGCACATGAATAACACATTCAGTTAACATATTTGTCACATGTTGACCCTTTTGTGAGGCAATTATAGAGCACAATAGTTGCTGTATGTTTGCAACCTAAGGGGAGATAAACGCAAAGCTCTCAAATAATTACAAGAATAACGGAATTAAATTCCTGGGTGAACATGCCTGCAGGGAATGATCAAACTGTTGCAGGGTTATAAACAAAAAATTAAATGATTCCAGAATGAGTTAAACTATGGCAATTTAGCGTACCTGGTTATATTGCAAAAGTTGTCTTTATGGTTGTGTTTACATTCACGTTTCACATTTTGCAAAGGTAATTGTAATTAAACTCGTGTATACAGTTATTTACTTGCATGTAGTTAATTAGTTAAGTAAATTCTTAGTAATTCTTAAGAATAGAGGCTTTTTCGAAAATCGGAAAAATAGTACCTGTGTACGTTATATATGATTATTAGTAATCATAATTACTTAGAATACTAGGAATTTTGGAGGGGCTTCAAGTAGTTTTCTGTAAAAAAGAAATAAAATGTGATAGGGATGAGGGTGATCAAGATTGCTGCATTTATGCTATAAAATACGTATAATGTACGTAGAATATATTTGTATAGGGTCGCTGAATAGTTTTAGGTCTACATGTAGGAATACTGTTTGCAATATTTAATGCATAAAACGTCATTAATGTGGTATATTTATAGCACAGCGCTGGGGTTTATATATAGGTAAACACAGGTATGGAGCAGTGTTGGGACATTATGTAATTCTGGTGAATTACTCAAGGCTTACCAGGTATATATTGACAAGAGGATAAAGTGTGTGTGTTTTCGTGCGTGTGTAGACACATACACACCACTTTGAGATTTTTTTTTTTTTTTTCCAGAAAAGACCCTAGTCTTAAGAATTACCAGTTATATCTAGGGTATTGTATTGAATATTACTCGTTTAAACAACATTTTATTTTAGTTTGTGATGATATGGAACAAGTTTGACCACAGTAAGCACTCCGTAAGAACATTTGGCAGTAAAATCCTTTCAGCTGTAAAAAAAAAGGGGGGGGGGGGGCTTAAAATTTGAAACAAGTCGCAGGGTAGTTTCAAACTATTATCTTTATTGTCCATGCATGTGATTGTACTGAAAGTGCAACTTTCACTTGTTTTCACCATAATTGCGATGTTTATCAAAAGGAAAGAGCATTGCTCTAAACTAAGAGTGAGACTGTACAAAAGAGCCCTCAGATATTGGAGCCGAGTGCTCTGTACAGAGAGTGCACATTACATTGAGACATGGTTTGAGAATGTTCGAAAGCCCAGCTGAGGGCCTACTTTGATTACATTGTATCCTTCCACTGTACATAAATCTAGGCAGTGTCCCAACTTGAAAGGGGCTGCAGTGGCCGAACTGTTAGACTGCTCACCTCCCAAGGCGAACCAGGTTCAATCTCTGTCCGGGTCACTCCGGATTTTTAAAAGTGGGAACCATGACGGATGATGCCGCTGGTCGGTGGATTCTCAGGGATCTCCCGTTTCCTCGGCCCTTGCATTCTGGCATTGCTCCATTCTCACCTCATTTCTCTCTCATCTGCTCTCAAGACCTCGTTAAGATTTGCCCAAATGTCTCTCTTAATTCTTGCACTGTGGCATACACTGAACGAACTGAGCCCAATACAAGTCTTCAGCATTATATTTCAGATGGGAAGACAAGACACTGCGAAAAATGAAATATTCCTTACATAATTTTATTGTGTTTTTTAAAACATCAACTTTTGATTTTACATATCATAATTCATACCATTTTTTTTGTTCAATATGGAATATTGTTGGTATTACACTTAACAATCTTGATGACTACACGAATCAATAAAAAAAATTTTAACACTGCTGGGTACACAACAGATATGTCTAAAAATTTAAGTTTAGATTTTAAAACAACATGACTACCACAAAGGTTGCGAGAGTGAGCAGTGAGTGAACTGTTCGTTCATTCTCCCATTCGCTTTCTCTCCTTCAAGATGGGGCAGCGGATAAGGCTGTCTATGATGTCAAAGAGTGGACTAGAGAGTGCACTCTCGATGAATCAAGACATAGCCTTAACATTGCCACGGGCCTGATTGCTTTAGTCATGTACACTATCAAGTGAAATTGAGGAATTGTTAGGTATGAACATAGATGCCAATACACACAAATTCTAGTTTACATTGCCAGTTTGTAAAATCAAATGTGTGAATGCACCTTTGTCTATTTTGAAATGCCTAAAAGTTATGGGCATCATGTGTTTACTTTTTTTTTCCAGAGAAAACATTAGAAAATTCATGTGTTGATGTTTTGGTGCATATCCACCAGATAACCAAAATTACAGGCTGTTGAACTGATAGATTAATAAATTTAATCAGACCCATTCAAAAAGGTGGTTTCTGAATATTCAATGTACATCAGTGGGTGCACTGGGGAACTCCCTAATATGCAGATTGTTAGCTAGGATCTCTGCTGTTTTGTTTTGAACAAATAACAATCATGAAGTGTTGTACGGGACTAAAAACTCTCAGAATGTCTAATAAGTGGAAATACTACTGTTAACTATTAAAGTATACTTGGCACATAACTTCTTAGCTGCTCAGTATCAGCCTATCGGTGAACATTACCAACCCCTGTTGCCACAATAATCAAGCAATCGTCTCATCATAATACATGAGTCGTGAAAATTGAATTGTAGTAACTTAATATAAATTACAGTCATATATGGTTAATATAGTAGCAAGAGAAAGCATCCCTTGCATCATAATACATGTGTTGTGAAATCCGAATTGTAGTAATAAATTACAATTCTATGCATAATGACACCTTTGAATGTAGTAGCATGAGAATTCGACAAACCATGTACGTGGTATTTGGGAGTTCATATACTTTAGGAAACTGAACAGACAAATTGCTAAATTTTTACATTTTCTGACAACTGAACTTGCTGATTAACAATATATATATTAAACGTAGGTGTAATAATTTTCATCTGCTTACAGTTGAGTGTAGCGTATAAAAAATATTTGTCATTTTCTATAGCTTGTAATGCAAGCTATAGCTTGTATCACAAGCTCTGCTTCCTTGTCCACGCTGTTGTAGTGTAATTGCTTTTCATTATAAACTTCTTCCCGTCATTCTATTCCTTATGTAACTGATATTTGTAAATTATTTTGCCTTGGAACTTGTTGAAACCTCACACATAGCCGCTGTAATTTGTCGCACTGTAAGTCTGACATCACACAGTCTCACTGTCATTCTTTTAATTTTGGTTAAAGTTTATGGGCTACCCTATCAAATTTCTTTTGTTTGCCAAGTAAAAAATAAGTAATGCACACTTAAGATTATAGATTGGCATTGTTTGTGAACCACTTTTTTTTTCAAATGATGGGGCTAGCACAAGGTTGGCTTGGTGTTGTAGTTTCTAAGAAACATGTACATGCAAGCAACTCAAAAACAATGAACATTCAAAGCCTGCTGCAGTACTGGGGCTACACAACAGAGTAGACACCAACACTGGGCGGAATAAGCACCTGTGCTACACATTATCTTGTGTCGACTAAGCACAAATCAGACTGCATTATCACCTGTCTGAAAGCAGGAACGTGTGTGAATGTTTGGGTGGATAGGAATATATTTAAGTAAGTTAGTGTGTGATTTAAATTGGACCTGAAAATTAAATGAACTATTGCAGTGTGTGTGTCAGGTTATTTTCCAGATGCCGGTGCCTTTCTCCTTGCAATCTGACAACCAACTCATGCATGCAACACCTTTGATAATACGTAAATTGAAAGATTCATCATCATAAACGTAGATCAAAAATAGTAAAAGTTAATTTCTATGAGGTTTTGATACCACATCTGGATCAAAGTCAATAAATTACTAGTTACCGCCTACACTAACTTATGATATTTGTAAACGTAGGAATCACAATTTTCATTACTTCAGTCATATCTTGTTTGTCATGAGTCATGTGTGTGCGAATCACTGTATTGGGTGTATATTTCAAACATGTATAGTCAATAAATTATTAATTTGTCGCCTAAACATATATTTGTAAACTATGAATCACACTTTTCTGTACTTCAGCCACACCTTGTTTATCATGGGTCATGTGTGGACAATTCACTATAATGGATGCATACATTGTTTGCACTACGGCACGTATATAATTATACATCGTACACAACGCCATAATTCACCACATATTTTTTTATGTTAACTTCGTATACTATTCTATACTACATAATTTTATATAACGCATACTATTTTACCACTGTATACAGTATGTATTCATTTTATGACACACTTATGCGTGTTAAAACTGATTCTGAAAACTCTGAACACGTAAACTACTACCTTTTTTACTCTACATACGGAACCAGAGAACACGGACAACTAGAGGCATACATTTTTAACTATTGTACAATACGAAGAAACATACGAAAACTAAAATACTCAGCTGTTGTAAATTACTGCTTTTCTTGTTGCAACTACCACCAACCTATTTTACTATATGGTCAACGTCCTGAAGTCACTAACTGCGTCACACCGTATAAACAAACCTGTGGGATCGTATTCTATGCTAGACCCAGAAATTTAAGAGTAGTTGTTTTAAAGAAACAATTGTAACCAAACTAAATGAGATGTAACTAAACAAAACAAATGTGATAAATATTTAAAAAAAAAACTCACTTATTATGTAAATAAATAAATGTAGGAGGATACTGTCTCACCACATTACGAAATGTGGTTTCCTCTCGTGGGAAAAACTAATATCACCTAGTCTGGAAAATAGTTATGAGTTTATGCCAGCGGTTCCCTTTATAATTTAAAACATAGATACAGACTTAGGCTTTTCACCAACTTATTCAGAAAAATTAGCGTCTTTTGCAGAAAGTGACTGGATTTTAATTAAATATTTCATGATTTTTTGAGCACATCTGAGAAACATTTTGCTTGACTTGCTGCAGCGACTGTAACTCTGCAAACTAGGCAACAGTGCACAGCCATAATAGGCTACTGGCACCATCTAGTGGGAGGAGTGCTGCTGAATGACTGACTTGAGTGGCCAAGAAGTTCCGTGTTTGGTATAATATAATTGTGTGTGCAAGCTATTCATGGTAGACAAATTTGTCCTAAAACTGTTTTTACTTACAGTTTAAATAAAAACTTATTTTTCAGAACAAGGTCTTTATAACCTTCACAAAACATTTACAACTCATAACAAACAAAACAAATATGGAAACTACCGTAATATAATCACTGTAGAAAATTTTCACATTTCAGATAGTTTATTTTTTTTATTAAATATAATGAAATGGGTTAATTATATTATTATAACATTCCATTATGGCACCATCCAACATCTCTTTGTGGTATGTGGTTAATAATTGAATTTGGCAACTGATTGATTTGACATGTTTGAGAAAATGGAGTATAATTTGTGGGTGTTTGTGAAAATTTTCTTTAGCTAACTCCCATTTACTGCAGGCGAAATATTTCAGTTTGTAGCCAGTAAGTAGGGCATTAGTCCACTTGCATCTACGAGACATTAGAGTTTTGTTCAGGCATCTTGCTCTTTCTACTACTTCTGCTCTTGTCCTGTGCTTTTCTTGCTCTTTTACATTGCGTGTTCTTTTAACCAAAGTATTTTTTTTAATAAGTCGTTCAGGCATCAGCAGCACTGCTCTTTCTCTCTCAGAACACATGCTTGTTCTGCTCCTGCTTTTGAGGAAGAGTGCAAGATCAGCAGAATAAAAAGGTGCAAAGGTTGTTTATTTGTTTAGTTTACCACACCATTTTGATATGTCTTGGATTTTCGGTCATGTAGTAAGAAGTATTGAAGGGCAATTAACTGTTAACTAAAATAATGATGTTCCGTTCATCCTTAAAAGTCATCTACTACCAAAAAATATAAGATGTTAGTATGAGAACATTAAACTAGTTTTTAGTCCGGTTTTAGTAGGGTACTTTGCTTTTTGTAAAATCCAATCACTGTTGCGCTGAAAAAATGTCTTGTAAACAGTCACAGATGAATGCCACACTCAGTTAAAAGTAAAAATGACAGCTAAACAGTAATACCATGATCAACAGGTTGGTAAATAAACTGTGTGTGTTTTGGAATTTGGTTGGGAGCACAATAAAGCAGTGCCCTTTCTACTTTTTCCTGGTCTCTATCTGCTCCCAGGTTTCTCTTGAGAGCAAAAAGAGCAGGATGTGCAAACAAATGTATTGTGTTCTGCTGCAGGGAGCAATGTGCTAGATCTGAAGGCTGGAGCCACGAAGAGCACACACAAGAAAGCTTTGGTGGATGTGAAGAACAGGCTAGCGCTAGCACCGGTGACTGATAGCAGAGCTGGTGCTCTGAAGCCAAACAACCTGCCAACGTCAGCGTTCAGCAAGACCAAGACTGCAGTCACATCCTTCAGGAGCCCTGGCCTCAAGCCTGCTGTTGGCAAGAAAGAGCCACATAAGTCTGACAGCAGTGCCCCGTTCAATTTTCTGGAGCAGGCCTCCAAAATACAAGTCTCTGACGATATGCCCTTCGCAAGTACGGATATGGGTGCCATACCATTTGAAGATGAAGGTAAGATGTTAATGGTACAAGTATAAATTGACTCTCATTCGTAGATTACACTAGAATGTTTATTGTGCATCCATGTTCAGGAGTTGTGCTACTTTCCAATAAGTTACTGTAAGTATTAATTTTTTTTATTTTGTAATTTATATTTTTTGGTTGCCTTCAAATGATTGATTAAAAAAGGAGGAGAGGGTCAGGGGAAGATAGGCCTATTGTACTTTTTGTATGCCTTCGATTTTCTGCTTCAATTAATTATGTACGTATGTATAATATTGTTTTAAAGAGAGTAATATGGTTTTGTGTGCATACATACAATTACCTTCTTATGGAATAATGAAAGCAACCACTGAACTACTAAGCATAAATGTAGTTTTGAAAATGAAATGCTGTTTTGATACATTTTCTTTTCCCCCTTAATCATGGAATTGTCTTGCACTGCCAGGCATGCAGATGGTGATTTGATTATCATTTTGTGGTTATATTGGCCATTTTGTAGTTAGTAATAGCAAGGCTCAGAGCAAGTCACTAATAGCTACTAAAAGTTACTTTTTTTTAAGCTACGTCAGAAAGATTCCTATTTTCTTCAGTTTTGTCACTAAAAGTTATATAATTTTGACACAAAACTGTTTAGGTACGGATAAAAGAAGTTAATACACTGTACATAATGTACTTTGGAATACTGTCAGTCATCAAAATACAGAATTGTAAAAAATTCAGAATCCTCTTTTTTAAAGATCTGCCATTTATGACTTTTTTTTTTCAAATGCCCTGCAATTACAGAATTTACACATTACCACTGCATTGGAGACCTTTGTATTCATCTGCGAGTCAGGTTTAGTTGATTTTCATGGACTAGTCTTGCATATCCAAGGAAGAAGTGATAGTTTCAAGATTGACAGTTGCTTTGCATACTTTGGGTAATAGGTTGACGTGTGATGCTTTTCGGACAGTCTGAAATTATGTCATGGTTGGAGCAAGTTTTTAGTGTTCAGGTCCGTCACTTGCAGGGTTTACAGTTTGCTGGCTCAAACTTACTTGCTCGCAGGGGCCTGACCAATGTAGAGTTTGGGTCGAGTTGCCTGTCGGCTGGGTACAAAATCGAGCCCGGGCTTGGCTACGTGCCGGTTGGTGTGACTAGAGGCACCTATTACCTGCCCCAGGATTCGAATGGCTAGGCTGCAGAGTCGACCTGGCAGGTTGTTGTGGGTGGTTGGCGGCGCTGAAGGAGCTAGCTGATCCCCAGATGCTGCTGCTACTGGATCGGCTGGAGGACATCCTAGCTGGGCTGGCACTATGGCGCCCACGGAACCATGGGCAGGCTAAGACCAGCGGCACCTCTTCTGCGTGGCGAAAGGCAGTAACCACCAGGTGTGGCATACCTGGCGTCATCTTGGAGGTTGAAAAGATAGGAGAGGGAGGGGGGATGAAGCCTCACCAACTGACTGGCAGCCTGAGCTCTATCCTGGGGGTTATCTTGGCAGAATTCCATATCACACGGGGTGCAGCCCCATGCAGCTTTGTTAATTGTAGTGATCTTCCTCTCCTGCAGATTTTTATCACCCATTTTGGTGTAAGGTATGGAGAGTGCTAATACTGCCTCACGAGGAGAGCAGGCGATGTCTGGTCCCTGGCTAAAGTGTTCTGCCATAGCTGCAGCTGGGCTGATGCAGAGCCGTACCTTTACCCCAACAACACAAGCGGTGCAGTGGTTGGAAAGTGGGTTTTCTCCTAGTCATTCCAACAGCAACTGCGGATGTAGGCCCTAAGGTGCAGGCCCAACCCAGAACCAGTCAAACACTCCTTCTGGTGCACTTGACTGGAAGGTGGGGTTTCTGCTGGATCTGCTGCCTCGTCCAAAGCTGCAGGCTGTTGGCAGGTGGGGCCGGTGTGTGCAGCCTGGCCGATCGAGGCAGAGACTCTTGATGCTCCTCTACCTCGTCGGCCTGGGATGCTTCATCTCGTTCCTGAACTGAGCTCAGTGGCGGCCGCCGACGGCGAGGCTATCGATCCAGTGGGCTGCACCACAATATTTAAATTGTCACCGGAGACATCTGGGCGTGTGGTGCAGCGGCACAACGCAGGAAGTTGGTGTGCGTGGAGGGCAGAGTTCTAATGGATTCTGCACCTCGATGCACTGGAAAGTTGTCCCCCACCTGTGTGGTTTGGCAGCTCACTAGGCGGGGTTCGTAACTGTTCTCCTTCCTGTCTCTGGTGGAGGCGGCTCGACTGCTGCAGTTTGGGTTTTCTTCCTGTTCATCCCATTCGACCTTGGACCCTGGGTTTTGGCTTTGGGTTCGGGCCCTCCTGGGAAAGGGCCATGCTGCTTCGCCCATATTTAAACTCCGTACCCCAGTGCATGGCTGTGGGTACTTTTTGTCTATGTAATGGGCCTGGGCTTCTCGGGCGTGGTCCATCCAGGCGAAGAGGACTGTCGGGATGTGTAAATTGAATGCCGTTGTCTGGATGCATTGCGGGTACACCCAGTAGGGTACAATCTCAGTCTCAAACTTGCTGATTGTGTTCATGGCTTCTTGATTGGGAAGTGGAAAGGCCTCTACCCAACATAAGAGGTCAGTCGCCACCAGTAAGTAACTGTTGCTCCAGGGGTGCTCCTGGGGTATAGGCACATAAGGTCATCTGCCAGCTGCAGCCAGACGGTGTGCGGTCAACGGGGCTTTAAGGCTGGCAGCATCACGGGGTAGGCCTTGCCTCGGCAGCACTCCTCACAGCTGTCGACATACTGCCGGATGTCGCGTTTACGTCGCTGCTCATCCCGTCCCATATATAGCAAGTTCTCAAGTCTCGCAGGGTATCTGATCCCCGGGTGTCCTGTTTGTTGGTCGTCGTGGAAATGGCAGCAGAGGTCCACCCTTAGGCCTTTTGGTATCCATATTTGCCAATCTGCCCCAGGTTGTCTGGTCCAGGACCTCACAGCTCGAAGCGCTGAGGATTTTCCTGGAGGAGCCTCTGGATGTCTGGGTCTTGCTGCTGGTGATAAGAGATGCAGTATTTACTCAGCTGAACTGAAGTAGCCGGATGTGCTCCTCGGGACTGCGGTCAGGCACCGGGGGGTGGGACCATTTTCTTTCTCCCACTCTTCATCTCTGTTAGGTCCGGCTGGCGGGACAGGGATTCGGGCAAGATTTTTTTTCCCCCGGGCAGTGCTGAACTTCAAAGTTAAACTTGGTGATGAAAATCTCCCACAGGGTTTGTATGATCCTTATAAGTTCTTAAAAAGTCTTTATTTTTTTACAATCCCTTTAAAGTTTTTAATTTTTCAATAATTGCTATAACAATAGTAGTTCAATAAAATATCAGATTGTTGGCAGTGCGAAAAATTGTAAATATTGGTGTAATTTCTCGTTAAGAAACATAATAGTTAACCGTATGTGCTATTGAAAAATATCTTTGGAGAAATTGACTGCGGTAGTTGCTGCTAAATCAATTTTTGACAAGCAAGATTCGAGAGTATCGAATGAGACGTCGAACGAGTGTCGAGACATGTTTTTGTTGTGTGATCCTTCCCATTTGGTAAAGAATTGGTTTAAAACGGAATTATGAATTCTGATAGGGCACCAAAATTAACAACCAAGACTATGTGACTTAAAACATGTAATGTGCGAGATACTTTTTTTTAGGATATGAAACACAGAATATACTTGCTTTAAGCACAAATGGCCAGTAATAACCTTACATTTATTAACCACAGTGAATGACATACAATCCTGTGTAAATAACAAGTTTTCATTATCTGCAGCGAAAAACTGTGAAATTGACGAGGATGAAAATGATGTATCTTCATATCTGAATTTTATGTTGGCAAACGCATTTGAACTCAGTCAAGGTAGGCCTATTTAAAGAATTTAAAATTTCTTTCTTTTTGCATATGTTAATTACCATCAAATTGTTTCAAATGTAGCCTATCGCTGCATCAAAATATAAACTTAATTTTCCACTGTCTGAGACAGTTGTCGAAATGGATATTACCAAATTAGTTATTTTACTTCCATAGACTCTACTGCTGGCAGGAGCCTGTAGCAGATCAAACAGGCTGTTATTGGACTATTTGTACCAATTCAAAAATAATTTAGAATTGTATTTCAAGAATAAAAACTGCAGCTGTAGTGAATGACAATACACTTTTTTTTTTTTACATCAATGAGTATTGTCACTACTGAAAATTGATGAAAACCAACATGAAAACTATGGACTTTTAAACAAAATACTACTGATAGCTTTCGTGAATGGTTGGCACCACTGCAAATAAAATTTTTGTGTCTAACTTTTTTTTGTGATCAGGTAGCGTGTTGTGCTATTGACTATTGCATCATGCATCAGACACTTCTGTAATTGGGCCACAGCAATGCTTGACATACCTTGGTACAAATATTGGGCCTAGTTTTCATGTCACACCACATACCAAAATACTTTTGTACTTGTGCACAAAAATACAATGATAATAACATTACCAGCTGTACTATGTAAAGCTTGTATGCCACAATAAAATTTTCTATCCAAGCTTAGGCGGAAGCTTCCACAAGACCTGCTACCTGAACCTGCAGGCAAGCAGGTATGGAGGGTTTTATGGAATAACTTGTCCAACAATACGTGCTGCCACACAAGTGGCAAGTATATGTTTAAAGATTTTGTCTCAATTTATGCATAGAATCTAATCATTTTGCTGTCATAACTGAAACTTTTTGTGTTAAAAAACAAATGTTTAGCATAATTTTCGTACAATGGTATTATCCAGTATCCAGTAAATATTTTTGCAGATTTTTCATTTACCATTCACTCTTGTTTTATGTTTTTAGTGCTGTTTTTCTAAACAAAATGAATAAAATTACAACTATTGTCAATACCACATTCCATCACATACACTGACTGGCAAAAATTTTGACCTTGTAAGAATCCTTCCATAGAAAATTGCACCTGACCTGTTACGAAAATGTTCATGAAAATGGCCAGCAGATGGCCAAATCAAATATTCCATGGAACTATCTACAGACCCGGCCATGCAAGTTTGCATGGAATCTTCCAAGGAATCTGCTATGGCACATAGATTTAAGTCATTATCTCGCACTGTTCTCAATTTCTGCATATGGCTTTTTTTTTGTGCATCCTTAGTTCTGTTTTGATTCGTACAACTTTTCTCATGTTCTATTGAAGTTTCAATAAGGTTAGTTTCTTAATGCGACTATTATTTTGTATGCCATTTTCCAGCAAAAGGTGGTGTTAGAAACCCTATAAAATTATCGTGACCTACAATGGATCCAGAAAAAAAAAATTTCTATCTTCTTGTTGTGTGAATCTGGCATGATGTATCAATCAGATTTCTTGTAGAAAATGCCAGTTTTTTTTTGTACCAGGATTTCGGAGTGATTCCAAATACCACAGAGCAGAGAGAGAGCTAGTAGCTGCAGTGTGATAGTATTGTCCACGAAAATTATAACTAGTTTCGTCTGTAATAGGAATGCACATTTGTGTGTGATTTTACCATGTGATGTTTGTTTTCGAACATGCCAGGAAAGTGCAGCTTTAATATACTGTGGCTCGAGAAAGAGTTGTACAAAAAATGACTTTCTTGCTATGCAGGCAAGATGGTAACCTTGTGATAAAGTGTTCAATATAGGCCGTATGGGAGAATCAGCACAGTCCTTATAAAAAACTTTAAAAAGTCCTTATTTTTTTCTGCCCCAAGGGAGTACGAACCATGTCCCACCTCCGAGCTTGGTCTTCGAATTCTGGGGCTTGCGGAGCCACTGCAGCGCTTTACTGTCAGTATGGAGGATGAATTTCTTGCCCTATGTGTGGTAGCGATATTTCCGTACTGCCCAAATAACAGTGAAGCATTATTGTTCATGTTTATATCGCTGTTCCGTGGCGTTTAAGCAGGTGCTGATGTATGCTATTACTTGCGAGCATCCTTCGGTGTCTTCCTAGTACAGTACTTTTCTAAGGCTATTCTGACAGGCATTGGTCCAGAGTATCAGCGGACTGTCTCCTTGGGGTGTGTGCAACAGCATAATGTTGTGAAAGCTTTCCTTGAGGCTCTGGAAAGTGTGTCGTTGGTTGGGGCCCCACTTCCAACGGGTTTCTTTCTCCAGGAGTGGGTGGAGGAGGGTGATTTGGCTGGCAATATCCAGCATGAACTCACATAGCCAGTTGCATAATCCTATAAAACGACACTTCTGCCTCTTTGTCGTGGGTTCTTCAGCCTCTTTAATGGCTTGTATTGATGAGGCTTGCTGGTAATTTCCTTCTGGTGACACGACGTGACCCAAATAGTCTATTGACGTCATGCCAAAATGACTTTTTGACCATTTGCACGTTAGACCATGTAGTTCCAAGCTCTCCAGGACTCACTGTAAGTGCCCGTAGTGCTCTTCCCAGGTCTTTGAATTAACTATTACATTATCCAGATAAGCAAAACAAATGTAGCCAGTAAGAACTTCAGCTGACATGAGCCTCTGGAATGTGGCGGACACATTGCTCAATCCAAAGGGCATAGCTCTAAATTGTCGCCCTAGGGGTGATAAATGCCATGTTTTTATGGCTATCTGAGTGGACCACAATCTGCCAGTTCCCAGACTGCATGTCTAGAGTACTGAAGATTTTGGCCGCCTCTATATCTTGTCAGCGTGTGCGCTAGGTTGATTACTGGTGGTGCGATAGGGTTAATGATTCAAATCCTTATACAGGTGGCCACTCTTGAAAATATAAAATTCCAGGGTTTTTCCAGGTTATCTTAAGTATTTACCAGATTTTAGAAACACACTTCAAAAACCAGTTTTGTACAGTGTCCCAACTTTCACAATGCAGTATATATAGAAATACATAAAAGTACGCAATAAAAAGACAATATAAATGCAATATAACTTCCCTAGACAAAAAAAAATTTATTTACACTTTCAGTACTACTTATAAAGTTCTTTCCTTGAAAAACTGCAATAAATGCAATTTATAAGCCCAATTAAAAAAATTGAATTACATCTACATTATTTATAAAGATTTATCCTTGAAAAACTGTAATAAATGCAATTATGTGCCGAACAAAAAAAATCAAATTTATATGCACATTATATATAAAGCTTTATCGTTTGAAAAACTGTAATATATATATATATATATATATATATATATATATATATATATATATATATATATATATATATATATATATATATATATATATGCCTATATATATATATATATATATATATATATATATATATATATATATATATATATATATATATATATATGCCCTAGACAAAAAAAATTTCAAAACATATACATTATTTGTGAAGCATTTCCCTTGAAAAACTGTAATAAATGCAATATATGTAAGCCCAACACACAGAAAAATCAAATTACATCTACATCATCAATAAAACTTTATTCTTCAAGAACTGCAAAAAATGTATAATTATAGGCCCAAGGAGAAATTTTCAAACTTGCATTTACATTATTTATAAAACATTTTCCGTGAAAACTGTAATTAATGAAATTCAGCCACAACAAAAAAGACATATTATTTGTAAATCTTTATCATTCAAAAACTCTAAAAAAAAAAAAAATGCCATACATAGACACTAGATAAAAAATTTTTAATTTAAATCTACATTATTTACAAAGCTTTTTAATGAAAAATTTGTAATAAATACATATATAGGTGCTAGACCAAAGAAGCCTCAAATTTCCATCTACATTATTTGTAAAGCTTTTTCCATCAATGGCTCTCATAAATACATTAAACAGGCACTAGACACAAGAAATTCATATTTGTGTCTACATTATTTAAAGGTTTTCCCCTTCAAAAACTGTAAGATTTTACTATTTCAAGTTTTTAATTTGTTAATCAATAAAGTCTGCCTGTTATAAGGCATCACTTGGCCTTTTTTGCGTGTAGCTCCTTTAGTTCCTTTTCAACTTGTCTCTTCCTATTGAAACAGGTTACTGTCCTGTTCTCTTGTCTCTGTAAACACCAACGGACTAACTCAGCGTGAGTTGGAAACTTTTGACTAAATAATAATGAAAGTTTGTTGATATCAGGATTGCCAATAAATAAAAGAAGTTAATGTCTAGAGATTTATTGTCGTCTCAGCAAAAACAAACAATTGACACTTACAGTTGACAAACCAAAAAACCAAGACAGAATGGCAACTTTTATAAAACATTCTCACTTCGAGAGTTACGAAGACGAGAGAGAATCATTACTTTTCTCTGCCGGTGCCCTATTGACTTCTCGCACCAATGGAAATTAAATTTAATAGATATTTGAATTGAAATGTCCGAAATACAAAAGAAGGTTAAAGTCGCAGGCGCTGGTCGATGCAAGTCACGTGATCACTCGTTGCAGGCTGTCCAACTAACAGCTGACAAACGATCGTGCTGCGACGAACTGTTGTGATACCCGAGAAAGGTCGTGCTTCCTTATATATTGGTAGAAAGTTTCCTCATTGAAAGCATTGTTTTCGAACAGTCGGTCACGTCAGCTAAAGGTGACCTCTGTTATTTTCCTTGTTTCACCATGTTGTGCCTTGCGGTGGCGATGTTTTTAATTTACTAACCCAGTGAAAAGGAAAAAAAATGAGCTAAATGACCTATGACGTCTGTTGTTTACATCTGTTACTACTGATGAAATGAGGAAAGAAGTATTACAAATTTGGAAAAACGAATTTTTATATATATATATATATATATATATATATATATATATATATATATATATATATATATATATATGTGGAGAGAGAGAGAGAGAGTGTGAGAGAGAGCTACAATGCTACACTATCTTTTTATCTTTTTCCATTTTTAATTTAAGGCAACTTCCTATGCCCTTTTACTTTCCAGATAATCCTTGTATCTTGATGAAGAATTCCTGGCATAGTGGATCAAGGCCTTTGTTATTTTTATATTTTCAGTGCCCCCTGCATGTATGGTGGCATCTGTAAATTACTCTTTGTGCGACAAGACTTTCCTCTGTCCGATTTTCAACCAGACAATCAGCGTTAACTGAAAATCCATGTTCCAACGCAGCATTACCATGCGAGAGCATAAGCAAATGCTTGAAAAACTGCAACAAACTTGGAAATGATTTGCCACATTCCAAAACTGTCTGCATGTAAAACTCATCCAGGTGCAGATTATGGCGATGGAAATTCTTCAATGCTTCTGTCACTGAAGATATTTGGCGAAATTCTCTGTATTCCTCTAGAAACTTGTCAGCCACAGACCCTGGAATCTACTGCTTTTCAACCAGAAGTTCCAAGCAAGATTTCAGTCTCTGCTCAGCAATATTTGGGCTTCTGTAAATCAATTCTGGGTTGATACAGGAAATGTGCCTTGTGAAGTAATACACAAGAGGGGAGCACTCAGCAACATTTTGAAGGAAGCCAATAAATAATGATTTACAATCAGTTTTAAACAATAGCACATCCTTCTGAACAACCTGACTTCAAACATTCTTAAACGCATCTGTTGTGGCAAAACCAATGTCCACCTAACTTGCTGCAAGAAGGTTTTCATTTTTCGACACGTCTACGTTTGCACTAACAGGAGCAGTTTCAAGAACTTCTTTTTTTACAACCCTCTGAAGAACATTGGCTGTAAGTGTGTGAAGATCTTGGTGTAGGAATGGCGCCATTGGGTTGTCAGTCTGAAACTTCCTCAGACAAGGTTCAGTAATTGATGCTGCTGCAAAGCAGAATTTCAGTTTGGGACACAACTACTTATCTTTTAATGCTTCAGAAACAACCTTGAAATTTCTGGATTCCTTAAGAGCAGGGAAGCTTCTTTTAAATTGTGGATTCTTCTGCTTTACTTTATCTTTTGTCTGCTTCTCAACAGATTCCACATATACCTGTAAATGTGGCAGTATTTCATGAGCCCTGTCAGCCACTTTCCTGTTTTCTACCCACCTTATATGGCAAAATTTAAAGGGGAATACTGTGCAACCTGTGCACGACGTGATATCCGCCCTACGCAGAGGAACATCCTTGAAATGAAAATAAAGAGCCCATAAGAATCTAGCCAAGAACCATTCTGTCTTCTTCATTCCTTCCTTGAATGTACCATGAACCTTCATGATCAATTTCTTGTTGCAGTTCAGTTACCAAATCTTTACAGTTACCAAATCTATGGAGATCTGTATTGTTTTTCTCAAATTTTCATGTCCTAAAGCACACTTCAGACCCTTCAAGAGATCTTGTACTTGAGTAGACATTAGAAAAATTGATGTTAACTATCTAGATGTCACCTTTTTGAGATCTTCATCCCAGAATCTGACATGTATATCCATCTGTTCACGTTGAGAAACCTTATTCAGGGACTCATCAAAACCATAGCACTATCTCTGATGCTCTTTTTAGATGGTCTTCCAGATCTCTTTCAAAATCGGGAGCTATACCATGGTTTAGCAAATAGCCAATTTTCGTGCGCTTCAACTCCATTTTTTTTTAGCAATCTCACAATCAGGAAACATGAGTTTAATGATAGATACACCTTCGGCTGCACTGCGGAATATTGTATGGCAGCCAGTAGTGTGAAGAGCCCACAAAATTTCTGCTCTCGTCACCTGTTCCCCCACAAGATACTTCTGAAGAACATTCAGCTTCTGTATGTCTTTGGTGTCTGTAGTTGATGCCTGGCTGCCAACAGATGGCATTAGTTTCTTATCACCCACATTATCCAGCTGAATTTGGACTGGAGATCCTGAAAAGAAGGAATGCTCTAATGCATAACAAAAACATGGCTTCACGCATTACTGTGCTTAAAAATGCCCTCAAGATCAACAATGTTACAATAATAAAATACCAATGTTCAATTAAAGTTGTAACTGATTAAAAATAACATTGTTTTCCATAAATATTTATTTCCAGTTTTGATGATAAATCCTGTGTGTCAATTTCCCCGAAATAGTTTTGTGTTGTTAAAATGCCACATTTAAAACCATTTCTAACTCCTGACTTCTACATGAGAAATTATGACTCAAGTTTGCATTGTTTATATTTGTGTCACATTATTCAGGAATGTTAACTGACATAAATAGAGGACTTACAGTACTGGGTGTCCAGAAGTTCCTTAGGCTGGATTTACAATAATCCGTCATGTCCGTATGTCCACCGAATCACATGATCAATAGCCAATATGGGACCTCCAGTAATTTCATTAGAGTTCCGTGATTAGCTGTTGGTCACGTGAGGATATTGTATATCCAGCCTTAATCATTCCCAAAACACAAGATTTTTAATTCAGCATAGATAGAAATAAGAAAAACTTAAGAAATTCTGTTAAAAATTTGGCTGCGCTCGTCCCTACCATGTTACGACTCTCGCGCCTGGTGAGTTAGGCCACGTACAACGTATGAACTCGTAAGCAGAGTTGCTGACTCATGCTGTCCTCCAGCTAGACAGTGCGCCGTGTGCTGCTTATCTGCAGGCCAACTGTGCACAGCTTGCTATATGCTGCATGCCTGTCAGCCATAAGTTGGACTATTTTCATGCATCGCCAACTATTGACTGCAATTCCTACTTCCTTTTATCCCCACATGCGAGTGGAATGATTGTCGGGCGTGCGCATATGTGTGTGTGTCATGTGTGCGTGCACGTTCAGAATTGCGCATGCACGTTCAGAATTGCATAGGCCATGTAACCGTATTACATTAATGGCCATTTTTGGGCTTTTGATTTTGACTTCCCGCACTGAGTTTGGAACTGAAAGTATCAATTATTGGCTATATTTGTACTCAATTTTATTCAATTATGGTTTTTGCCGACCCTAATTTTTATTTTTGGTTTTATGCTTTGGTTTGATGACTTGCTTACATTTAGGGGTTAGACTTTAGATGACTCCTGATAAGACAAAGTGAGTGGTAGCTAGTGTAAAACCATAACAATTCTGGAGAAATACGAAATAATAAAAGGAAAGTACTGGTTGCGCAGCGCAGCTGCAAATATCTGGACCATCGCCCTTGACTCCTATATTAATGGGTGTCTCCATTGTACGTAAACAATCGTCAATAACTCTTAAATTAATTTGCACATACCAATTACAGTACACCGCATTCGTAAAAATGTTCATGGCCTGCTAATAAGCAACAACATTCTAGCCTAAATTACGTTGCACAGTTTTATATCTGCGATAACGAGAGGCTGTATTTATACATCTAGGGTATAATTTATTCTGAATTCGACTGCTTATTAAAACATGATTTATCATCTGGTTTTCTCGAGAAGCAATTGAAACTGAACGTGAAGCTCACTAAATTACACATCGTGCAAAATTTGAACTTTTCTAGGCAATAACGACATTATGTATTTATACGTCTTTGTATCACTTTATTCTAAAAACGTGTCCTTATTAAAACAAATTTATATAATTTAAATAAATTGCTCAGTTTGCTCAACAGAAAATGAACCTAGCACATCACGCATTTTGTTTATAGTAATGAGACTTGTTAATAATACTTCTGGAACATCTTTCATTTTTAAAACATGTACATTTTATATTTAAATTAATATATAATTGAGTTAATGGTTGTTTTTATACCATAGATGACTGACTAAATGTGGACATATTCGGCTTGCTAAAACATCATGACACTTATTAGTGTTTTAACATTGAGATTGAGACAAGGGGATGGTAAAATTCACTTTCACCTGGCCCTGTCATTTTATTCGGAAGACATTTGTGGATTAAATTAAATTAGTAATGTGGGCATTATTCCCGTCTCTGATTATACAACACCAACAATAAAGGAGAGAAGTATCGTTACAAGCGACACGGGAGGCATGCAATGATTTTAGGGAAGCTACGAACAGTCTAGCAGTCGCGAGGCTTTGCCGACTCGTAACTTTCTAGCTTCCTACTGTGCTGGGTGGGTGGCAATTAAAGCTATGCTGTAAACTTTACAGTTAAATAAAGCTAAGGGTATATTACATCGTTTGTTTAAATATTTAAATAAAGTGAAACTTTTGGGGCAATTAACACACACACAACAGTAAAAAATACAATCAATTGTTACTTACATTTGCTGCAAGATGAAATAGTTGTGGTTTGGTTCAAATGTGTAGAAAAGAATACAGTAACTTGCAAGTTTCTCAAGTTATCAGCTAGTATTTTTTCATACAGTTTACATTTTGCGTAGCTTAGAAACGCTCCCCTGCCCATTGTATCAATTTTAAAACTTTTAACACATATTTTGCTCAGAACACTGTCTCTATCTTTAGTGTCTCCTGAAAGCCATGGAAATTTTGATTCGTAATGAGATGAATATCTAGTCGACATGATCACTTCATCACACAACAAATTACACACACACACTGAAAAACAAGCAAGTGGCATGACACCTAGACGTTGAAAGAGGTAAGATGAGATACGCCTGCTGACATTCTTCCCCTCCAGAGAGACATGTCGCTCTGCATGGCAAACTATTACGGCGGGCGGGCGGGAACTGGGTGTGGGAAACTACTGTGGCCGGAAAAAAAATGTTGTGCAATGTTGACAAGTGAGTGTTCACGTAAAACTACCCCTACCTACCATTACAGTATTCTGCGACGAAACTCGAAACACCCGAATTCCCTACAGATGGACAAAATTCCAGACTTTTTCCAGGTTTTCCCCAGACCTTTTCAATTCCATACTTTTTCCAGGTTTTCCCGATTTTCCAGATTCGGTGGCCACCCTGCTTATAGTTCACACAGAATCGCAGCTGGTTGTCTTATATTTTTGGAACCAGGACCACTAGTGAATTATATGGAGAATCAGACGGCTCTACTATTCCTTTCTCCTTCGTTTCTTGCACTTGGTTCACTATCAAATGTTGCCTCCTGACCAACACTCTGGACAGGCGGTTGTATATGGGGGCTTCGATGGTGGTCCAGATCACGTGTTGAATGTTCCAGGTTTGGCGCAGTTGCCCTTCTTGCCCAAATGCACCAGCGTGTTCGTCTAAAATATTTTTGAGCTGGTTGAACTCTGGCTTTTCTAGTTGGTAATTTATTTTGCCTGGGTTAGTAGGCGGTGGGACGATTGCTATGGGGCTGTGCTCCCAGTTTACGGTGTCCCTATTCTTGTCTCCTAGGTAGGCCCTCCCCTGTCAATGATCTAGGATGCATTGTTGTTGGTGTAGCCAAGGGTGGCCCAAAATCACAGCTTCGGTCATGTCAGGCGAGACTATAAATTCTGCCGAGTTAATTTTTGTATAGGTTGACCACTAGTGTGGTTCATCCTTCTAAGCTAAGGGTTGCATCATGCTGGGACATTCGCACGCTCTCTTTGTGGCCAAAGTGATGCCCGAATGTAATTCTGCACAAAATTGCTCTACACAGCAGAATCTGATAGTGCGAATATGTTTTTGCAGTTTATTTCTACTTCTATATGTGGTGCTTCTGTAGGTTCGAATTCTTCCTTTAATCTTTGGAGGATAGGCCCTTCGATCCCGGTGGTGGCTGCCCGCTTCTCACCCCAGAGTTACGGTGTTTCCTGCCTTGCTGGGGGGGGGGGTGGCTGGCCCCTGCTGTGTCTCTCTCCCTCGCATGCTCCTGACCTGCCTGCCTGACAGGACAGTCCCGGTTAAAATACCAGTCCGGGCAGAACCAGCACTTAGGAGGGAGAATGAGGTGTAGAGGGGGTTCCTTTTCTTTCCCCCAGATTCTCGAGCTTAGCTGGCCTGGTGGCCCATGGCTTGTTGAGTGCCACCTGAGCTTCAAAATCCCTTTTGCTTTCTTGGGCTCTGTCAACTAATTCGTCAATTGTTTTCGGCTTTGGGATCTGGAGATTACGCAGTTTAGGCAGGAGCGTGCGGGCAATATACCTGATGCAACTTCCTCTGTTTCTGGCAAGTAAATTCTCTGGTATATCTGGACTTTCCTTCAGTTAAAGATCTTTGCCTCTTCTTCGGTGTGATGGTTTCGACCGTAGAACTCCGTGGTGAGATGTGCACCTACTTCCTCGTCTGAAAATTGCATGGAGAGGCATGAGCACAACTGGCCCCATTCTGTCACAAACTCACCGTACTTATTCCACCATTCTAGAGCGCAGCTGCGTAGTTGTTTGTGAGCATGTGCTACCCATTGCTTGCCTGGCACCTCATGTTCTTGGAATTCTTTTTCACATTCCTTGGTGAAGGTGATCGGATCATGTGGACATCCAGCAAACTCGGGTAATTGAGACTTGCTGGCTCCTCTGGTGAAGGCTGAACTAAGTCTGTGTCCTGGGTTACTAAGTTGATATTCTGCTGCGCGTTGACACACCTCACAACGATAGACTAATCCCTGTCATATTACTTGCTCCTCTGGCCAGCGTATGCAAGTATGGTGGAATTGTTGAGCGCACATAATGCAGTGCATCAAGTTGATCCCATGGTCTGGGTGATCAAGCTGCAGAAGGCAGACTGGCGGGTGTGGCAATTATTACATCTGTATTCCAGTCCCTCTATGTATCGTACTTCTTCTGCCCAGTCTAGGCACTGGTAGTGAAACATGTTCTGACAGTGGACACAAGTAATTAAATTTACTCTGGTGCCTGGGCATGCATTTATACGACACCGGTTGGCGTTGGCTTCAGCCATGGTGGCCTCTTGGGGTTTGCTCTGACTTCACTCTATCTCCAACATTTTTATCAGGGTGGTTGGGTGTCACTGCGTTACTTTCGACTTCCTGAAAACTGTTTGCGGGTTGATTCTTGATGTCTGGCTAGTCTCTCACACTCGTGGGTTGTACAGGCCTGGTTCAGCTTAACTACTCCTTTCACAAAGTCACTTAGGCCCCACATTGGGCACCATAAAAAACCCTTGTAACTTCTTGACATGTGATGCTTTCAGGATAGTTTGAAAGTACATACAGTTAGAGCAAATTTTTAGTTTGCAGGCTCGTCACACACAGGGTTTACAATTGGCTGGCCCAAAAACTTACTTGTCCACAGGGGCCTGACTAGTGTAAAGTGTTGGGTTGAGTCGCCTGGCGACTGGTTACAAAATCGAGCCTGAGCTTGGCTACATGCTGGTTGGTGTGACTAGAGGTCACCTGTTTACCTGTGCCAGGATTTGAATGGCTAGGCTGCAAAGTCGACCTAGTAGGCTGGTGCTGGTAGTTGGCAGCACTGAAGGAGCTGCCTGATCCCCAGAGGCTACTGCTACTGGATCGGCTGGAGGACGCCTGAGCTGGGCTTATACTGCGGTTCCTGGCAGGCTAGGCACAGCGGCACCTCTTCGGCATGGCGAAAGGCAGCAACCATGGGGTGTGGTGTCCCTGACGTCGTCTTGGGAGTTAAAAAGAGAGAAGGGGAGGGAGCTGCGGGGTGAAGCCTCACCAACTGATGGGCGGCCTAAGCTCGGTCCCAGGTGTTATCTTGGCAGAATGCCTTATCAGATGGGGTGCAGCCCCAGGTAGCTTTGTAAGTTATAGTGACCTTCCTCTCCTGCAGATCTTTACCACCCCTTTTGGTGCAAGGCATGGAGAGTGCTAAGACCTGCCTCACGAGAGGAGAGCAGGTGATATCTGGTCCCTGGCTAAAGTGTTCTGCCGCAGCGGCAACTGGGCCGATGCAGAGCCGTACCTTTACCCTAACCGGTAACACACGCAGTGCGGTGGTTGGAGAGCGGGTTTTCTCTGTTGTTCCAACAGCAACTGCGGGTGTAGGCCCTAAGGTGGTTAGGCCCAACCCAGAACCTGTCGAACACTCCCGCTGGTAACTGAAGTGGTGAGGTAGACGGAGTACAAACTGGTCTGGTGGTCTAGCCTCCCGGGGGGTTGTATGACTAGTGGTTGGGGCTCTGCAGTTCAGTACAACAGGGTGCACCGGGTGGATGCCGTAGAATATGTGTGTTATGACATACAAGTACCTGAGGGGAGCCAGCAGTCCTACACTATTTGGTAAAATAGAGGGGTTTGAATCCTGATCTCCTGCTCCACTCTGGCAGGCTGGTGTCTACTGGGTATCTCACTGTCACCTAAGGAAATGAAAGTCAAAGTAGGTGAGAACGTGTTTTATTCCGGGAATGAATAAACACGGTGGCTCGTACTACCTCCTATCTACCCTGAACTGACCAGAAGTGTAAACTTTGCCGGTTCCAGGTGAAGGGGACCTGGTTCTAAACTAGGGGGTGGCAGTTTAGTGTAGGTAGTTATTAACTTTCCGTATCTACTCTGGGCCGTGTTCTAAAGGGACTTATGGGGCTGCTTCCTGAAAGGGTTGTAGGAAAGCCGTTACCAAGGGCAATCAGCTAAGGAGTGTTGACAATTTTGATGAGGTTCGCAGGGAGAGATCCTCTGGAAGGTCTGGTAGATGAGGCTCGCAGGGAGAGATCCTCTGGAAGGTCTGGTAGATGAGGCCGATGAACTTCTGGGTTGTTTAAGCGACGGAGAGCGGTCAAAGAGCTCCAGCGCACGAGGCGGTGGAGCGAGCTGCCGGGGCTAATGTAGCTCTAACAAGAGCAGATGAACAACTGGCGATCTTCTTCTGTGCACAGGTACTTTTACCGGCCTCGCCAGGGCTGCACATGGTGGGGGTAGTCAGTCACTTGTTCGTGGGCAGAGCTAAGGGCTGTCTGCAGGCCTCCATTGCTGGCTGGAGTGCCGGTGGCACTATCCCTCGGTGCGCCCTTCAACTACTTGACCGCTCGGGGGGGAGGGGGGGGCTGTAGCGGCTCAGTCATACTTCATATTCTGAGGCATAGTTTACCGACCGCAGGTGGTGAACAGAATAACACTGATGTGTGTGTATTGTTCCCTGCAACAAGGGTACAATCTACACGCACTCTGGTAGATATTACGTACTCTGGTTCGGACCCCGTCCAGTGCGCCAGGGAAATTACGCACAGATTGAAACTGAGTCACAGTAAATGGATCAGTAAACATCACGCGTCAGTGTATATCTAAATTTAGTGCACCTCATGAAAACTGTCGTAACTGTTTGAGGGGAATGGTGCACTTATGTGTTATATTTACCAATTTTTCACTACTACAAGTTTTTTGGAGTATATAGCGAAACTTGCCTGCAGCATACATGATAGAAAGTTGGTTACCTTTTTTTTTTATGATCTGTTGTTACGAAGTAAACTTTTTTTTTTTGTGCTCTGACCCCTGTAATAGTGTTGTTGACTTTGCTGGATGTTTGGGGGAGAGGGGGTCATTGAGAATACCAGCATTTATCACAAATGATTACTTTACAGATGATTATGAAGACTTGATGCCCAAAAGCGAGCGTTTTACCACTGAACAAATACACAAATTGGTCAACTATTGGGAGCTGACCCGGCCACCATTGTCATCAACTAGTCCTTCAAGGGGACCTGTTCCTCTTGATATTTCTATACCAGGTAGTATCCCCAATATTACTAAGAAATTTTACACAAGGGTGTTATTTTGGACCTGCAATGATTCATAGTGTTGACGACCAGGGATATCTTTGCGTAATATGAAGTATCACAATCATAAATAATCAGATTTAGGCATATAATTGTGCCTACAGTATTTCAGGGAGTTGGTTGTAAAAGGCATAAGAATAGTCCTAAAAAAAAATTTTTTTTTTATTGTGTTTTGTAAATATTAACTGTCTCAGCACCATCCATGTGAAATAAATGCAAATTGTAGGATTTGATTTCATGTGCAAAATTATCGTCTATTGAAGAAATAACAAGGTACTCATTTTGGAAAGGGAATACGGCACCACGGTGCATTTCTAATAACTGTGCCAAGTTCACGTAGAGAAAAGAAGGAAATGATAAAAGGATGTTTGTGGAGCCCTCTGCTATGAAGGATGAGGCTGGTAGGAATTTTTAAATTGTGGCAGAAAGGATTTGGTGTAGGAATACCTGTTTTCGTTGCACCAGGGTCTGAGCCTGGCTGGTGTAATCTTATACTTCAAACATTTTGTAAAGAGTTTTGTTTGTGCGTACACATTGTAGCAGTTTTACATGATGGGAAAGAAGAAACATAGAATATTTGTAAAGAAAGATAAAAGCAGTAAGCACAATATTTAACATAATAAAAGCTCACGTTACAGTTATTTGCTCCTACAACAAAAAGAAACTTAGATTAATTGAGACACTGTTCACAAAACATTTATGTTTATATAACTATGACAGTAAAACTCTGTTAAGAAGTTTCTGAAGGGACTGAAAAAAATTAATACTTATCAACCAGGAAAACTTCTTAAAAGGGTCAAATTACACACGTGCATATAGACAAGGTGCACAATTATTCAACTTATTAAACAGGAAAACTTCTAATGTGGGAACTTTTTAACAGGGTTTCACTGTATATTGTTAGTTTTTTAAATGGAGTTTCTGGTTGTTGTGATCTCTTTGCTGGTAATAATGTATTCATTAATATACAGCAGCATCATGGGCTTTGATCATGTACAAGTTGTTGCTTTAAAAGTGAAACCACATTTAATTTTTCCATCACCTATCTACATTGTGCCACTGTATTGTGATAGCAGTTTTACATACAGTGCAACAGAACTATTAGGTAAGCTACACAACTTTAATTCTACGTGACATTTTCTCAAATATTTTATTTGGTGTATGAGAATCCTGAGGAAAATGTGAGTAATGTACAAGAAATTAAATTTACAGTCTCGCTGGACACCCTGGGTGCAACCAGGCTGTATGGTGTGATAAGTTCAAAATATATTTTTTTATACTTTAAGATTTTAGTTTAACTTTCTTGAAAGTTGTTTCTTTGTAAAACTATTTTTATTTTTGTTTAAGTTTAACGAAATTCAAAAAAATTTTAATTTCCATTTTGTTAGTCACATTTCCGCAAACCTATGTGCAACTGTTTTTCAGAGGTGGAGGTGCCAGACATCAGTTTGCTTACAGTTCCTACCATCAAGGTGCAGCCTGTGCCACTGCCGTCATTTCAGATCTGGGAAGATGACTCTGAGTAGGGCAGAGGACAATTCCTGGCATTTCACTTTTTATATGGTTTTATACTTGTAGTTTCATAAGTTTTTTATTAGTTGCTCAAATATTTTCTGTTTGAATGAGCATGTTCTCAAAGTGTAAATCCTTTCAATCATTTCTTCAAGCTTTAATATTTTGTGTTATCCAAGCTATTGAACAAGTCAAGTTAGCTGTGTATTAATGGAACAGAATTCAGGAATTGGAATATATTTTAGTGTTTGCAATGCCATTTTATGTATGGCCCTATTTTTGTTGAAATTTTGTTAATTCTTTTAAAACTGAACGTTTTTAACACTATACTCATACGTTAGTACCTAAGAATTCTGTATTTACACATGGATGTTTTGGGTTCTTGCTTGAAATGAATGTTTTATAATGTAACTTATAAAATGCAGATGCAGTGATACTGTCTTTAATTTTTCTAGAAATCCATAATTAAAAAAAAAAAAAAAAAAAAAATATCAATAGATGAATTGACAGTAAAGCATCTCAACATACACTACAGGCTGGTGTGAAGTGTGTATGAGAGATGTACAGTCGACTCTCTATCTATCGTTATTCAGGGGACTGCCAAAAAATGTCCATGCATGTGGCCTCAATAATTGAGAAAATAATTATTCAGAACCATGTGCTCTGAGCCTTGGTGGAAAAGGTGGGTCATATATGCTCTTCTGGGATATAACTTTTATAGGTATTTGTATCTACTAAAATTAATTAATATTTGACAACAAATTCTCTAATTTTGCTGCAACACACTACTGAAAGTTCACTCAAGAGTATGGTAAAACTTGTGCCCAACTCATTGTTTTGACGCATGACATCTTTTATTCATTAATAAATCAACTTCTACTCATCAGTGCACATCACCAAGCTGCATGTTTCCACGGAGTTTGATTGGATCCTGCACTCTATAAGACACTGAACTTGTACTGTCTGCTTAGGGCAAAGGATGGACCCTGCACGCTGGGCTTGTACTGTTCACTGGCCCAGCCACCGAGACTATTCATCAAGATCATTCAAGTATAAAAGCGCACTGCTGGATGGCACACTAGTACAATCGCTGTATGCAGCCCTGGATCCAGCACCGGCCGGCAACGTCACACGCCCAGAGGATCAAGAGCCATCACCCCCATCCCTCTCCTCACATCGACTAGAAGCGAGTCAGCAAGAGTGTAAATATTGGGCTCTAGCCCTTGGAACGCCAATCTGTTCTGTTCCTTCACCGCACTGCCTGGTGCCAAAGGAACCATCAGCTCCCTTGTCTTCACCGCATATCTGGTGCCAGAGATTCCTACCAGTACCTTGCTTATCTTCACCGCACCCTCACTGCCAATGATTCCTGCTGTCGTTTAAGTTGTTGTGTTACACTTGGTTACAAACGTCCTCTTGAGAGCAAGCACCGTAACGTAACCAAGTTTATTTTCATAGCACTTTGTCTACCTATCCTGCTAGCCTAGGAACAGGTCACCATCAACTGTCAATGCATAGGGCATAGTCAGTTTCCATAAGCTCCTGTTGATAGGAGGTAGTATGACATCACCTTGTTTATTTCCTTAAACGGAATAAACAATTTTAATTCATCTGAGGGTATCTTTCCCATAGACATAGAACCTCTCCCTGTAGGGACAGGAGGTGATGAGGAAATTTGTTCCAACTGCTACTTACACCAGTAGAGAACCCACACAAATTCTGGACAGCCATCCTTTCTGTGCACCACAGTATACGGAACTGTAGAGCCCCAACACTAGATACTCTGCCTCTTGGGGTTAGCTTGTCAGCTTGCTCTTCCCACCGTGCTACTTGTGCCAGAGGGAGTACTTCGGGGCTGAGGAGGCTCCGCCCCAGAGACACTTGCCCATAGGGTGGGACAGTCAATCAGTGATAACCTGATTCTCGGCGTCCACCGTACTACTTGTGCCGGGAACCGAGATAAGGAGACAGCGTTGGCTTGGCGGAGATGGTATGTGGTTGTACATCCAAGTAGGACCATAGCATCATCTGCTCCACTTCCTCGGGTTTTGATAATATGGTTCTTTCCTCACACACTACTCCCATTGTAGTGATATCTGAGAGCGGATTAAACACGCAGGAGCTTAGCCCTTGCCACGTTGCACCAACGCACCACAGTCCTTGGAAGAGGAATCAAATAATCTGCCGCGACACACCCACCATGCCTAATGCAGCACCGGAACTCTTCACACCTCCCATCAAGCTAGACGAAGAAATATACCCTTCGTTCACTGCGTACCTGAGTGGTCAGGACCAGTCCTACGGGTTAGTTAATCCGTGATTCTAAGAGATTGCGATTACTTAACAGACCCCAGTAATAGCAGTTACTCATGAGCACCTGCCTACCTGCACTCCAAGTTCTAGCACATGCCCTAACGATAGCTCATCTAAACCATAGACAGCCTCCACAGGTTACGTGTCGCCCAGGTATCCCAGTAAGAGTGGTCCCGCCTAAATGTAAGATACAGTAGTTCTTACAGTGTCAGATTTCGTGCCCTGCCAGAAAGCCATACTACCATTTTTGTACACTGATCAGGCTCCAGTTCACAAAAGGACTAAGGACTCCACATTGTCCCCCCTCCGGTGCATCTGCCCTTGCACCCACCAAAAACACTTGGGACCATGACGTGCCTCTCTTGCCACAGGACATCATGCGTCAGAAGGAGCTGTTTTTCTGGCACCCAACATGGGGCCCAAGTACCTTAAGGAGAATTAATTAAGCAGGACCAGGCTAGCATGACCCCGAGACAAGCTACCTCGCTGGGCGTTAAACCAACTACCGCACAGACTTTGGGGAGTCTGTAGACACCCAGTGGCGCTCAATAAACCTCGAATCATGTTGGAGACCGATGTGAATGAATGCGAGCCAGCCGCTCACAGCATGGTTGACGGTGGGCCTGAACGGTGCCACAAACCTAAGTGTCCTGGCACTGGAAACCACCGCATAGAATGTGTCCACTGCCAGAGACACTTTCACTACCTCTGCCTAGACTGGACAGACAGTCAAATTCACAGATGAGCTTGAATACAGGTGTGAGAACTGTCGCACCTGGCAGACTGCTTTCTGTACCTGGATCACATGCCCAGGACATGGTACCCACATAGTGTGCTGCATAGTATGTGCTGAACCTTACCACCATAGCTGCATAGGATGGCCAGACGAAATGGTCACCAGACCAGGCATGGTCTAGAAATATGTCGGTGTACCACTGAAAATTGGCTCTACAACCCAGGGCCAGCCACCCATACCAGTACCACATGATGCACAAGGAAACAACATATCTTAGAATTTGCAGGGTGTCCACACGAGGACTCATGGGCCAGACGCGAGGAGTTTCGTGCTAATGAAATTCCAGAAAAGCAATAGGTGAGCAGGGCAGAAGCGAAACTCGAGGGCAAAGTTCTTGAATGGTGCCGGCAAAAATACTGTGAATTCATTACTGAGGGGAGTCAGCTTAGTAGCAGACTCGCCACCCAGTTTACCGGCGAGGAGGTGCTAGCCAGACCCAAATGCCCGAGGAAGAGGCTGAAATATTTATCCAACGCAGAGTACAAATGTATCGGAGGATCTTTCCAGCCAGAAACAAAGAGAACTGAGTACGATTCACAACACACATGTTGCTCCCAAAGCTCAGCAATTTCCTACAATGCCTGAAACCACGGACATTGAAAGAATTGATAGAGTGAGTGAAGGAAACTGAACGCAATAATCGTGAGCAGGATGAGCTAGACCGCTGACAGAGGGGTAGAGGGGAGGAAGAAGCGAGAATGACAGGCCGCGCAGGCTCCCCTCCCCCCCCCCCCCAGCGCTCACCTCCGTAAACAACCCGCCATTCCACTTCCCCACTACGCAGACCAAGACGTAGCAGGGAGAAGAAAAGGTCATGCCCGCCCCCTCTCCACACCACCTAAATGACGGATTTGTCCCCAGAGGCATTTAAATAGAAATTGACCCAAAAAGCCAGCTGGCTGGGATGAGAAAATTCGAAGACCGCTCATCCCTCCAACAGGCTAAGGAAGAAATGAAACCTGAGCTCAATGTCAGGCAGCAAACTTTGATTGGGGGATCCAACCCTCCTACCCCCCCCCCCCTCCCGCACAACCACACCGGATTCAAATGAGTTCCTATTACTAAGACCAAGGGGACCAGTACAGCTGCTACAATTGCAGGTAGTGATGAACCGATTGGCCCCAAACCCACCATAGCAGACCAGAAACCAGCCTCACAGAGCCCGACGACAAGTGTTGCTTCCGCCCAAACAAGCACCAGACAGAGGACAAATATGGCCCTCACCAAAGGACACTGTTGATCCAGAATGCAACATCGCCGCCTCCTAAATCTCTGAACCGCCGGCCAATCCCAATGATCCGGCACCAATCATCACCCCACAAGTACGACCACCTTCCCCTAGAGAGCTAGAGGTGAGAGCGGACAGCAGCCAAGGGGCCAGTTTTCCATTCCAGCCTGAGTGGAATTTCCAAAATAAGTCTGTCTGCACTCTGCCTTCGGAGTTTGCCAGAAAACACATGACCCGATAAGGAAGGTGGTTTCCCAGTACCAGCGAAATCTCTTGGCAAAGTCCATTGGATCGTGAGCTGCGCAAGGAACGGAATACATCAAGTCCAATCGCCGAGAATAATGAAGAACCTAATGCTGTTGAGACAAGATGCCAAGGCCCACCACCTCAACCTCGTGACCCCAACAGCACCGGCCCCAATGGGCCACATCAACGTGGAGATTGCAGCCGCCACAGAGACACCGCCTTCCGAAAGGGAGGCACCTACTAGTACTGCCAGCCATGACAAGGCCATCCTGGAGGCCTTTTTTCAACTGGTACCATCGGCCGTGATCTACCTGGACAGCGTGGCAACCCAGCCAGCTGTGATGCCACCCAGCACATAGACCGCCAGCACCCAGGTTCTGGCATTGCACGATGCAGAAGCAGTCAGTCACCCAAGCTACTCTTCTTGGATGAAGAGAGGGTCCACACTCAAGTACTGTCAAGACGGAGGTCTCCACAGGGCCTCTGACTCAGGCATCCTCAGTTGGAGAGGTAGGCAAAGAGGTCCATTCACTGCCCCATACAACTGACGTGGTCCTGGTGTCACCCAATGCCAAGGTAGACACCCAGCTGCAGCTTCCCGAACCAGATGGGGAGCCATCCAGTTGTACCTTCGAGAGGGAGGTCCCGAGCCAGCCGCTCTGTCTGGTACCCCTCAGCCGGAATGGATAGGAGAAGACAGCCTGTCACCAAAACTACACGAGACGGTCGAGGTCCCGGTGTCACTAGACGCCAGGACTGATCCACCAGCACCGCTTCCCAGACGAGGCAAAGTGCCATCAACCGGAGGGATAGGAGAAGACAGCCTGTTGCAGATACTACCCCAGATGGTTGCCAAGGTCCTGGTGTTATTAGACTCCAGGGCCGATCTGCCAGCGCAGCTTCCCGGACAAGGGAAGGATATCAGCCACAGCAATGCTGTCGCGAAGGAGGCCACCCCTAAGCCCCACTCTGGCACCTACGCCCAGGCAGCAGTTCATGACAATGAGGCCGCTGATCGTCCCCCCGATACCTAGTGGTCAGCCCGGGACAGTCCATCCATGGCGGTCTAACCTACACGAAGAGTGCAGCCGCCTCGCGCATTCAAGGCCAGCTCGGTGCCAGGCCGGTACCGAGAGGCACCCTGGAGGCCCGCCAAACCGCTTCACTTGGCTGTATCCACAGCATGCGGAATTGCAAAAGCAGGGATAACCACTGAAGAGAAGCCGCAAAGGAGTGAGTGAAGTATTCCGTAGACAAACTTTCAAATAGATAGCCATCAATAAGCTATTCTTTCAAAACACATACCTGTCAATAGTACGTAAATCAATAATCAAAACAGTGCAGTTAGGTAATTATAAACTATTCTGGATAGTGCTGAGCCAATACAGATTTATACCGATACAATGGAATGAAAGACTTCTACTAGCATTAAAAATATTTTGGGAATCTGATGAAAATCTGTGTTAGTCAGTGTCACGCAACATACTATTAGGTGTTTCAAAACTTAGGAAAATTAATTTCACAATAATTCTTCAAAAGCTGAGATTAAAAGCAGCACTCAAAATATAATTTAGTAATTTATGTTTAAATTTCGGTCATGGCAATTTATGTTTTAAACAAATAAAATTAAAATTATTAATATGTTTAGTTTTTAAATTCAGCACTCCCTTATTTTACCAAGAGTAAAATTGAAGCACTGTGAGTTCCTGGGTTATGAATGTCAGAATCATTGCTTTTAAAAGATTTTAAATACTGATATAACGAGGGGTGCAGTTGTGCAACCCCTGCACAGCTGGTAATTCGGTGACCCGCAACTCAAGCTGTAGATGAATATCTCCAAAAGGGCAGACAGCCACAGTGGAGTGGTGGGAGCGGCATTTCTCTGTATTCCTCTCTCTTTCCTATTCCTGTAGATGATTATCTCACAGCGGGGAGGCATGTCCCTTCCTCCCTTTGCCGCCCTGGCGTGACTATCTGTCAGTTTAGTGCTTGCAATAACAACAGCAACTGCTGACTAAAAACGGCGGCAGTTGAGCCCCTCTTACACCAACATTGCCACCATATCATCCTGTGGTTTAACAGAAAATATCCAGTCACAATATTGGCTAAAAATTAAATGGTTCGGGAGGGCAGATATGACTAATATCAGCGGATTTTTGACATTGGGTATCAGCTCAGCACTAATTCTGGACTCTCGCCGAAGCGCAATATTCTAGTATGAATTAATTTTCAACAGCCGTAAAACTTATAACCTACTTAGTGAATTACATAACTAGTCAGTGCTGTTCAATGGCTAGCCAGTGATAAACATAAATGGTTTTAAATGGACGCTTTTGGACACACGCCTCAGTGCCAGTGCTATGTATTTTTTAATGGAGAGACTCCCAGTGATAATCACGTAACGTGAAGAAAACTATATTCTTGTAGAAAGAATGGACAGAAATGTAGAGTTTTCTATGAACTATTCAAAAGTCTTCCTTCATTAAACCATTTTGCATTATACAAATTCCAAGTTTTAAAAGGCTCTATTCATAATGTTGCATTGTATAAAATCACCTCAAAAAAATCGTAACAAATTTTTTACTTCAAGTTTTAAATTAGTGTTGTAAATAACTTTTTGATAAATTACTTACTTTGTGTAGAATTACTACAAGAAAATAATTTTCTGTTTTGTAGTAAATAAAATACTTTTGCATTGTGTACACTCCCTAAGAGATCATAAAGAATACCACAGACATTCTCAAAAGAAAGTGAAAGTTTGATAAAATTTTCATATTGTAAAACATATTCAGTGCCTTGTTTGTCTTTGACAATTTTTCTCTTCCAAGCACTATTTTCTGTTTGTAGGTGGTGTTCGCACGTATTGTTTGTATAGTTACCTTCATTTTCCATATATGCATCCTAATTACCTACTCCTAGAGACGGGATCTCAAGGAGAAAGTGAAGTTGACATTACTTGCACCTGCACGAGTATTCAACAACCTCTGAAGTTCTCGTTCAAATTCTTATGTGAAGGCAATGGGGTCTCCATGGGGTCTGCCTGCAAATTCGGGCAGCTGTAATTCTTCTATCCATTACGTATGGCTGTGTTGCGTCGAATGACCTGGGTTTGGGGGTCAATATTTTGCAGCGTGCTTGCATACTTCGCACTGATACACAAGTCCTGGCCTATTGATTAGTTCGTCAGGCCAGCCAATGAAAATGTGGTGGAATGGGTTATCTCAGAGAATGCACTTGACTGAATGGATCCCACGTCCAGTACGCGTAACCCAACTACAGTAGGCGTCTTGACAGTTGCGCCAGTCTTTGCACCGATACTCCACACCATCAACATTTCTGGGCTCATCTGCCCATCCAAGGCAGGTATAGTGATGCCACACGCAGCAATAGATGCATTGGATGTGGTGATTTCACGTTCCAGGGCAACCTGTCCGTCAACAGCGGCTGTGTTCAGTTGTGGCCAAGTTGGTCTGTGCGAAGGCAAGGTCGCCTGACTCTGAGTTAAGATAACTGGACTGTCCTGGGCACCACTGGGCGTTTTCTTTCCTTTGTGGGACTCCCCGAAGTCCTGGTGGTTTCTGGTGCCGTGTGTCAGTTGACGTGGGCATGGTCGGTCTGTTTGTATTGCCTTGTGCAACTTTGGCAGTTGTGCCCCACGTTGGGCACCAGAATAACCTGATGCAGGACTACTACTATTGGTGCTGGCAGAGGGTGCGAGTCTTGTACTTACTGCACCAGAAGTAGCCCCGTCAGCTTTTGGCCAGGAGCTAGACCGAGTGCTCCTGTAAGGTCTCTGGGGTCTTGGGGTCTGGTCCTTCCAAGCTGTTGGAATCTTCCTATTGTAAAGGACCAGCCTGGTTGGCTGTTGGCAGGGCAAGAAGTATGTGGTCTTCAGCACAATTGGGCACTTAGGAGCCACCAGTTGTTTCTGAATACCTGGGCAACAGATCACAGGGAGTGAAAATGCAACAATGGGTAGTACAGGTTGAGGCTTCGGTGTCCTAGGCTGAGATGCGGGTGCAAGACGGATGTCTGGGATCCTGTATGCAATTTCGGGAGGCTGTGTAGTAGAGGATAGGCGTATAAATTCAGCAATCCACTGTGGAATCTCCGACGGGCCTGTGTGTACTGGGTCGCTGAAGAGGTGCGTGGGATCCTCCGGCGGCACTGGGTCCTGCTGGTGTCTTATAGCCTGGGCCTGCTCTCTGGGCTGGAGTCGGGAGATACATGCCACCAAGGCCAGTGAATACTGATGCAGGTGTCCAGAGGCAAGTAATATCAACCTAATTTTCTCCTTGAGACCCCGTCTCTGAGAGTAGGTCATTAGGATGCACAATACACCCTTCCCTCGAGTAGTGGAAGACAGACTCCTTGTTTTTCCCAGTTACGTGTGCAGACCGTAACTCAACGGACACCCTATTCCAGCACCTGGCGGGGACCGCAGTATGTGCTGGAAGTCGGGCCACACTGGCAAGGTCAGGCGTGTGGGTGTTGCTTCAGGTAAATCTCCCCAACCCAGTGAACGTCTGTCTCTCTTGATGGGAGCCCGCAGTGGAGAGGCTGTCTGACACCAAGCTGACAATCTGTACCGAAGTCAGTGTACCTGTGAGGTACTCCCATTCCATCCACAGAGTAGATGCATAGGTGGACTGAGCTAAGTGCATGTGGGTGTAGCAGAAGAGTTTGTTGATTTGCTAGAGTAACTTCCCCAGGATTACCTGTGTTCCCTTCCTTTTGAGGAGTCCACTGGGAGCTAGGTACTAGGTCTACAGGAAAGGTGATTCTCAAGGTTTCGGTTCAGTTCATGTTTATTTCCACCAATTGGAAACAACATTGTGACGTACTCACCACTGCACATCTGCACGAGTAAACAATCAAGGAACTGTCCGTACGTCGTGGTAGCTGGTAGAGGTAACCGGTGTTTAGCTGGGGTGAGTGGTGTGCTAAGCGTGACATGGCCTGGCTAAGCAAATGGCTTTTCCTATTGTTGCAGTAGTTCCCTAGATGTACAAAGGTATGCTGAGCTGGGCATTACGTATGGATACCAAGTAAGGAGAGGTAGGACCGGTCTTGTGAAGGACTGTAGAATGGGAGGTAGAAGGGATCTTTGTAGAGAGTCGCCTAACTAGCGTCACAGAGAGGTTAGACCACTGTGCTTTAAGGGCCTAACATATTCCAAGCAACGGGTGCTGGAAGAGAAGCAAGAATACGGGATGCGTCTGAACAGCTAGTGCTAGGCTGGTAGGTTACGTGTTCTGAGACAAAAAAAAAAAAAAACAAATGCCCGGGAGGTACGAATGAGACCTCCTTTTATACTAAAATTCAGACAGTGCCCGTCGCTGATCATCTTATGATGTAGGAAATGTTTATGTTGCAGTTGATAATTTAACTGTAAATTATTTTTGACATTACAATGAGTCAGGAAACTCAATTGTTCTCCCTTTAACTTAATACCTATCATTGTACATCCGTCTCAACATCTTACATTCACAGACTTGAATATGTCCTCTAGGAAATGTTACTGTTATCAATATATTATGAATGGTTATTCATACATGATATATTCATGTTGGCATGTTTTTTCAGAAGGTATGTTTAATATGGCATGTCTTGATTGATGAGTACTGTAACTGCATTAAATGTTTTGGAATGTGTTACAAATTGCATGTATAATGGTGATTTACTCAGGAGATGTACTCGTGGAGTATGCTGTCATCATGCTCTACTGTTTTGTTCAATGTTTTCCTCACAAGCTCCTGTATCATAGCAGCAGGGCATCCCTTTGGCTCTGCAACCTTGGCCTTCATGTCACTCAGTTTCAGCATGTGACCTGCCTGCAGCCTGCGTGTAGCCACCAGTGTCTTCCCCAGTTTCTCATAGCAAGCCTTCTCACAGGGGTGTCTCCGCTTGGTGGGGCTCCCCAGTGCACTCTCCACACTGCGTACATCACTCACCAATTTCGAGAACTCGTTTGGTGTAAGAGAGCACACATGGTCACTACCTTTCCAGCTCTTGTCGAGGGTCAGGTGGCGCTCCAACACCTATGCGAACATTCACACACAGCATTTATTGATATGTTGAAATCTCATAGTTGAGCAAAAGTGGTAGTATTAAATACAAATTGTATTTTATCACTAATTTATACATTCAGACATTCAGACTGTGATGTCTGCATACAGGAAAAACTATGTATACTAACGCCATTGGGTAAATAAAGGATTTGGGGTCATTAGGACACTTTTACACTTGTTCCGATACCATGTTTTCCGATATCGATACAGATTCCCCATACCATTGCTTATACCCTGATACCAAAAACCTACACCAATGCCCTTCACACTGAATTTTAGAAACCGTTTTACAGTTAGTAATACATTAAAAACATTTCTCCTAGACTTGTTTAAATAAAGTTACTTCTTAAAATACAGTATATAATTTTTTGTAATCCGATACAAAATGCAAGCTGACCTAAAACCTTCAAACCCTCTGAAAATGCAGATAATATGACACCAAATGTAAGTCAAATTCTAAATGTCCCATGCGCACTATCAGCTAAGAGCGCATGGAGAAGTTATCGATCGGGCAGTATCACGTCCGTAGGTTTACGGAGGGGGCAGGGGGAGAATGATCTCTCCACGCCGCTACTTGTTGACAACACCTTTCACACGTGGCAAATGTCTGTCTTTTAAAGTAATTAATTATATTTTTCTGCAAAGAAAACTTGTAATTTTAAGACACAAATGAGGCTATTATTTATTTCTTCAGTGTCCATAATTACTCATTCAAAACCATGTCCTCTGATTTTCCCTGTAATGAGTTACACTGCATTCGGCTCTACCTACCCATTATTAGACAACAGAAGGTGTCGAATAGGCACTTACATATTACTAGTTTATTCAAAGACGCGTGTCTAATGAAATAAATTTATATAAATCCTCCGATTCCCCACAAGAAGTTTCTGAAAATGAACACACATTACAAGTCACTTGATGTTCAAACAATTTTTTGCTAACAAGTGGTAGAGTATATGCTTTTGGGCATTAATTTTATTCGTGAAGATGCTGCCCTTTGAATTAAATAAATATTTAGTTTTAAAGTAATTTTAATTTTATGCCAGATACAATTAAACACCAACCTTATGGGATAAAACTACCTTTGAACGCACAAGAAAACATCTTTTCAAATAATAATTCCTCGTTAAATGTTTTGCATAACATTTTTAGGTGAAACCATTTGCTTTGAAATACAAATGATCTTAGGTGCAACTATATTAAGCGATGCATAATTTTGATCAAATTACGTTCACCAGGCACACGTTATTTGCTGTGCTGCCAGCGGGCAGCGTGTGGAAGGCAAGCCAAGTGGGCATGCTTTATCTTTTGTTCGACAACAACTTCCCCTCTTGGCACGGTATATGGCATGTGAGGGGAGGAAGGAAAGTGTGTGGCTGAGGGAGACAGAAAGAAAGGTTAGTGAGAGGGGGAAGTAGAAAGCCAGTCTCGCACCATGCCGCACAGCAGCAGTGTCGACAGACATATTGAGAAGACAAGACATTAGACAGTGCGCTGCAGAGCAGTTATAAACAGTGACACATGTATGACATACCGGTATTTCACATCCAGTTACTAGCTGTTTGCATAAATTACCAGCTTAAAAACTATAGTTGCGGGAAATCTTAGGTGACAGAACCTGAAATATATTTAGATCAGTGCACATGCGATAAACACAAACCGTTTTGTTAACATTATTTAAATAGGAATTTTGCCGAGACCACAAAAAATTGTTGGTGGAAGCAATTTATTTGTTTTTATTTTTTATGTGCTGCTCTTACACACTGAAATACTGTGATTTTTTGTGTCTATTAAAGAAAGTACCGTATTTACTCATTGTATAGCGCGCACCAGATTTTTGCGAGTTTCAGGGGAAATAAATTTTTTAAATAAAATTGCACCAAAAATTTGTGGCATCTGGTTAGTAAGTATGAACCAAATTATTCTTTTTTACATCAATGTGTGGTGATTGTGATATATTTGGGAAATACTTTAATTAAATAACTTGGGTGCAAAAAGCCAAAATAGATTCTAAAAACCTCACCCTCCTACTACTCAACACCTCTGGCTTCGTTTTTTTTTTCCTCTCCTTTTAGCAACGAAAGGCTCTTTTTTTTTTCGTGCTAGAATGTCACACTACCCTTCCCTCAAAAAAGATGCCGCCTTCCCACTTCTCCACCCCCTGTCTAGTTTGCGAGCCTCTACCAGGTAAACAAAGAGGGCTCGGCAGAATTATCAACCTGCAACATTGTAGTGTTTTGGCCGGGGGGGGTGGGGGGGGGCATAACACATGGTAGCTTTGGTTTTCGGTGTGATAGGATGCCATTAGGAGGGGGGTGGGGGCGGGTTTGCGACCTACACATAACTGAAGGTTGCTGAGAGAAAGAGAGCGGAGGAGTGACATAAGAGCGAGATATGAGACAACAGACAGTTCTGCCACTTCCCTTAACATCCCTAGGTAATTTATGGCTACCACCCCCCCCCTTTTTTTCTTCTTCTTCTTCTTCCCTGTATAGTGCGCACCCCAAAAATTTTTTCCTTTATTTTGGGGGGGAAAAAGGGCGCGCTATACAGGAGTAAATATGGTGATAACCTAACTTAATTGTCTACAACTGATACTAACGTATCAGCCCAATACCATACCCGATACAGATACATTGGGAAAAGGCGAAGTGTCGGTCAATACTGATACTTATATCGGTATCGGAACAACTATAGAAAATGTATATATTATGTGTATTACATTTTGGCAAATGAGAAGAAATCCTTAACTGTAAAGGTTGAACAGGTGAATGGCTACTCCTTGAAGGCATTCAAGAGGTGTCTGTACCTGTTAGTTGTGCTAGTTTGATAATTATGTACCACTGTAGTATGGTAGTACGTACTTTTGAACACTTACACTTAGCCCAGCTAACTACATACATATATGTTACCTGTCCACTACCTTGGCACCCATGGAAACTGCTGCTACTGATATCGCAGTTCCCAGCTCGTGGCCAGAATAGCCAACATGGATGTCGGGGAACTCCTGCTTGTAAGTCTTGATGACTTGTAGGTTCACACACTCTGCTGGAGTAGGATAAGAGGAGACACAGTGGAGAACACAGAAGTTGGACATGATGGCGTTGACGACCTTGTATATCTGCCTCACTGTCTCCATAGTCTGCATGCCTGGCTTACAGAGACAAAACCTGTAACTAGTGTTGTAGCACATATGTATACAGTACATAGTTTCATGTAAAAACGAAATACATATCAAACTGTAAAATTTTTTAATGAGATACAATTATAAATTTTTTGAACACTCAGTGTTGATTTCCATTGAACATTTTGTTACCATTAGTAATATAGTGAATTTTCAATCTACCGTTTGTGAAGGGACTTTCAAAAAATTTTAATATATCCACAATTTCAGTGGATGAGAACCAAACATGTAAATCTATAAAATACAACTTCTAAATTTATTAAACGTAATGTTGAGTACCGTATAATGAGAGCTGTAGGTTATCTGCGAATAAATTTTAACTAATAAACACACAAAATCTCTTTAAAAAAATATTACTGTTAATGATACATTTAACATTTCACCTCAACTCTCCTAAATAAAGAATATAACATCACACAGTACCGTACATAATTGATTGTTAAGCCGATACCAGACTTCCACACCCTCTAGAAAATAAATAAAAATATGACTAGTGCAAGCCAAATTTTGAATGTCTTGCATGCACTTTCAGCTGAGAGCATGCAGAGTTACTGTTCGGGCAGTGTGTTCACAGCAGATGAGATGGAGAAGTGGAAGCCGTGGTGGTGGGAGGAGTATGATGCATGCCCATGGGGGAGTGAAAATTGATGCATGACTCATTCCACACTTCTACCAAGCGCACTAAGGAATGACTTCGCCCAATCTTGGAATGCAATTAACTCCTTATGTGGCAAGTCATGCCAATTAAACAGTAATGGAGGCAGGACACATGCCTACAGAGTACTTGGTCATGGCCAAACTGATACTACATACAGTGCTCCTAGCTTTTACTGTTCACCGAAACTCGCCCAGAAGTCATCACACCAAATCCCTCCTCAGAAGATTGTTCTGTATACCAAGCCACTGATATCCTCCAGGGAGGTCGCACGAATTCCACAACATGCTGCTGGAGGACAGCACACATTCCAATGGAGCATCACAGCCTCCACAAGAGCGCGGAGGTTCAAAATATGTTGTCACCTCCATGCCAAGCAGATAAGGGATCCAGGCACCCATGTGCGATGTCAGAACTTCTAACCCCTTAGAAGCGAGGATAGTTTTCCCCCTTACATTTGTGAGCGCCTACAAGCCAGAATTATAAGTATAAAAGTACTAGTGATGCAGACCTCAGGGCAGTTTGCTGCACTTCTTCTGCTGCAAAGGCTGGAGGTGTCAGCCCAGGGCAAGTGCTGTGCTACCCTTTTTCCACCACTGAGAAAGCCAGGAAAATGTCTGCAAGGGTATGCCTGCACTATACCCCCTTCCCCTTCAGGATGATCCTCGATAAAGTCAAGCAGGATTTAATTAATGTGATAAGTCTAATTAAATCTTTTGCCAATATTTATTCACACCATACAAATGACAGTTCCCTTTTTACCCAGGTTGCCTTCACCTGGCATCTAACGTAGAGTCAACATCTGTTGAATATATTTATTTAATTAAATTCTAGGAGAGAGTGGCACCACTTGTCTCAAGATTCGTATTAATAAACTTATTTTTACTTGTATTCTTATTCCTCACATGTTCTCAAGCGTACCTTTGAATTAAGAGTTTGTATGCTCTTGTTTTAAGGCAAAATCGGCTGCTGCAAAACAATGTCACAAAGGTGAATACAAACCCCTTAAGAGGCATCCCGATATCTATGAGCCGGTAGATCTTCAGCAGCACCCAAAACACCATAGAAACTCCTCCACATGTGGAACCAAGCGTCTTATGGCCAGTTGCACCAAATACAATAGAGACTAATACTGGACAGCTGTATAAGAACAACATGGGCGAGTGTGAACAGCAGCAGCAAACCTAGCGGCATGAGGTGGCAAACAACCACAAACTTTAAATCAGTAGACCTACCGAGAGCATATGTGCACAAAATGCAGTAGTGCTACAGAGTATTTTGATTGGAACATTTTTATTTTATATTGTAGTACAGGTGTCTTAATGCATGTACGTAGTTTTGATGAATAATAAAAGGGTGGTATTACCATTGAACTGCCAATACATTCACATTCAGGAAATACTTTAGCAAATGTATTGTCAAAGTAGGATTTTTATATATATATATACACACACGCGCGTATTTTTGATATATTAACTATCAAAGACTACAATAAAATGAATTTTAAATTTCCTTATTTATTCTTCTCTATCTCAAAATTAAAGTGAAATAGTATTAATTACTTAAAATACATATTTGTCATGCAATGTGAACGCCAAGCAAATCTAGATCAATCAAGATATGTGGCTTGGATTGTGTAAGCTTCCGCTATCCTGTGATATTCATCAGAACTCGTTTCCTCACCTTCAGAGCTGGCTGTTAGGGAGTTAGTGGCCTAGCAACCAGTTTGACGTCCTTGCGCCCTCCCTCCAGGTGCCAACCGGTTTGGTAGGGGAGGGGTATATTGTTCCATGCCTCTCACCCCTGGGTTCCCCTTCACCATCTCGTCTGCTGTGAACACACCAGCTGGTCAATGGTGTCTTTGCGTGGTGCATGTGAGAATTTCAAAATTTGGTATGTTATTTTATTTTTCAGAGCGTTTTAAAGTCTGGAGGCAGCTTACATTGTGTCAGATTACAATTGATTATATACTGTAATTTGTGATGTTATACCTATTCTTTGTTTTAAAGCGTTAAGGTGAAATACTTTTAATGTATGTATTATTTAAAGTAGTACTGCTAATACAGTAAAACATTATTTAAAAAAAACATTCCCATTTTTATTGTGTTCAGTTAAACTTTTTTACAGATAATGTACAGCTCTAATTATTATACTCAACATAAAGTTTATTTATTTTATATATATTTTTTTTTTCCGGGCCACTGTGAAGATTTTTGGTACCTGAAGAGTTCGCTGTCAATAAGTTGCATTTTGAAAGTAATGACCTAAAAAAACATCTATTTTAATATTTCAAAATATTTCTTTTTTATGTGATGGCAGTCCTGTGTGTCTAAACATTTCGTCATTTGAGTCACAAAATATTGGAACACAGTTACAATTACTGCAGAATATTTATATATTGTCAAAAATAAGCTATAAAACTTTTATGACTACTTAGTTATTCGCTCCAATGTATGTACAACAGCTACATCTGATACACAGCGTGGGCAAACACCCAGAAAAGTATTACAATCAGTTAATGGCAGTAGTCAGATTGTACAGGCAAAAGTATCGGTTATAAATTTGATGTAAGAATATTACAGTTGAGTGATGTACTATTCCAGATACAGGTTCATCATAATCAATGTTTATTGGAAATTATAGATCAGTCGTGACTGGCAATTATTTAAAAAATTTTAGACTATTACAGAGTTTTCCTCACACTTCCAGTGTTTTATTCTCAAAAGTACGTTAAATTTGCAAATAAGGGGGTTGGACCAATTTTGGTCCAGAAGTTCCTGAAACATTATTGATACCGCCTCTCATTAAAAACCATATTCCTGGAAATAGTGAATCGTTTTATCAGTAGAATTCTACTGTTTTTGGACAGTACCAACATACAGTATTATAGTAAATATTTTGAAATGCTTAAACAGTAATATGCTGTTATGAATCATATGTAGAAAAGTAATAGAAAGTTTCATATGCTTTGAATTTTTGTACCATGAAGAATATTCTGTTCGTTGTATGTAAAAGTAAATTTATGACTTATCAAAATTTTTACAATCTAGTAAAAACTTTTTTATAAGTCAAGATTTTACTGATTTAAAGAAGGAAAAAAAGTCTGATTTGCAAGACCATAATAGACCATCATGGAATGACCAGTTCCCCTCCTCCACGTAGATTTTACGTCATCAACATACTACCCACAGTAAAAACTTATTAGTAGCTGTTGGCATACAGTCAAAATAATTAGTCATGCTACATAATTTGAAACACTAGGCCTACCACATACTTGAAAAATATTGTATTTCAACGGTTGGAAATGATACTATAACAGGGTTCTGTTGTTACGAGATGAAAGAAGCAAGTGGCTGAGGGAATGACGAGACGAAGACTGGAAGAGTGGTTGAGAGAGAGAAAAAGGAAGATGGAGGCAATTTACCAAGCTAACCCAGCCACATGCTGGAAACAGCTAAGGATGATAATGATAATGAGATGTGGAAGTGATACAGTGTTGGTACCTACAAAGTATCTGGGCATACCACACATTTACAATATAAGTTTTCTGTATTTTGATTTCAAATTCCAATCATTTCAAAAATATTGACAGAAAATTAAATTGTTAGATCTTAATTAGCTATACAACTCAGCAATTTTTTTTCTGATATAAACTGATGGAATTGTAGTCACAAACCTGTGGATATAATCAGTGGTCTGTTTTTCAATGCTGCATGCTGGAGCAGTGGAAAATTATCTGCATCGCCAGACCCAATTTTTAAAAAGGGAACATTTATGGAATCCAGATCATCCACAGACACCTGGAAAAAAAACATGTACACAAAGTTCAATTTGCAGAATTCTTAATTCTTGGGTATAGTGGAGTAGTGACAGACAATACAATAATAGCTACTTAATCACTAGTTCAAAAATTATTTTTAAACTGGAGTAAAACACAAGTTGTGACCACTTGAAGACCACAGACAAATTCAGACCTTTCTCAATACGGAACAGGTGACCTATTGCATGGTTAAACTGTTCCACGTTTTTCTACGACCTAATGTCTTTGTGAAAAACCTGTCTCGATAAGTTAACTTTATGAATAACTTAGCCTCCTTATTTCATGTTGTCATTTGGTAAAGAAATATTTTTGTATATCAAAATTCATTTATTTTTTAAGAGAGATTTTTATAGTTAACTGTTTGTCAGTCTGGATCTTTATCCAAATTTCCTTATTGAAAGAAACTGGATTATTTTTATATATTGGTGTATAACAGTATTATGAGTCACTTGCACTCAGTTTTTGTCTGTGTGTATTTATTCTTTCACCTTGTAATAAAAATAAATTGGCAGTGTGAAAATATTATAAGTAAACACTGGGTTATATTTGTTGATTAAATTGTACTATGCCATGTCAGAGTAGCCAGCAAAATCCACACCACTGTCGTCCATTTCATTAAGTGGGGTAACTTTAGTTCTAGAAAAGTAACACAGCCACAATGTATCCTTCCACCGCACCTTTTTTGTCACTGAAGAAAAAGACGTTTTTAAACAAACATTTTGTGTCTAAAGCACGCTTGCATTTTCCTGCCCCGCCCTGTGTTCCCTGCCACGGCTGACACTGATATCTAATTTCTGTCCAGTAATTAATGTAGGATGATATAGCTAGGTTGGCATTCCAACCTGTTATTTTTAATTGCAAAGTTAGATTTGTTGGGGTTGTGTTTATTTTATTTTATTTCATTTCAATGGAAAAAGGAAACCGAGAGGGATAGTGTGTGTGTGTATGTGTGGGGGGGGGGGGGGAAGGCAGGGGTACTTTAGTTTAACACGCGTTTCGTGAGACATTATTTTGATGTTCTTATGAGAGAGTAACGTTTTTAAATTGCATTTTTTTTTTTTCCGGTGAAGCAGTGGAAAATTGTGCTCGTACGGTAATATTTAAATTATTTATCTACGAAAATATTAATTATAATAAAAAAAAAAAAAAACAAATCGCGATGCATACGTCGCAGTTCGTATTCGCACATATGCAACGATATATTTAAAAAAACCCACGCACTTTGACCGAAGTTAAACCCTTCACTCATTGAATTTACAATATAGACAAATATTTATATATTTCAGGCCACGTGCATTTCAATATTTCTGATACCGGTTTACAAATACATTTACAAAACACGCAAACTTGCTTTTGTAAAATTTGCAACCTCTTAAACACGTGTTTTTTTTTTTTGTGACAATTCTTCCGAGTTTACTTCACTTAAACCGCGTTTGTTGGTCACTAGCATTATATAATTTATTTGCACAATAATTCAGCAATCTCAACACTACGTACGTTTCCTGATGCATATAAACTTAAATTTATATATGTACATTATATTCGTGTAACTTCATTTTGGAAGGCGGTAAGGAAAATGGCGGAACGAGCAATTTTAAGGATCGGTAACCACGTGCTGATTAATATTGCATTTCAATTGGGGGGGGGGGGGGGGGAATCTCACTACAGCGGTACCTACAACAAACTGTGCTTAAAAAAATCAAATAAAAAATAAACAACCGATTAAGTATTCTGACTACTCCAACAAGATATTCGTATTATAAACACCACAAAAACGAAAACACAAGCACAACGGCTTTCACCGGACTGGAAACTATCAATCAATCTAATCTATTGTGCGCAAAAGCATGTGGCCTTGGATTTAACCGTACAGCCATTCAAACATTTAATTCCTAATACAAGAAATCTCCAAACAACAAAAAAAATGAGTATTTGCGGCAGAAATCATAAAAAACAAGTCCAGTCATTAATAGCCAAGGAAAATTAATATTGGTTTAAAAACATAATTTGAACCATTAATGTTGTAAGTATAATTAAAATTATAACTTTTTGTTCTGAGTACTATTTCTTTTCAAAGCCAGCACCTAAATAGCTTACTTAACAACACAGATCCTGCAGCAGTTCATTAGCTGATGCAATACTTACGAACAAGAACATTAACCAGTTATATAGTGTGTTGGTTGGCCACATTTTCAAATTTGAGACCACATATGAAATGGACAATAACTGGGCTTGAGGATTCCCCATGACGAAAAGGGTTGACTGCGTCAAATTACAAAAAAAAAAGGCTAATTTACCTAAAGCTTCCTGATGTCCGTAGGGATGCGCTTTCTGGCACTGAACTAGATGAAATGCCAACATTTGGCATTGTTAAGACCTCTTTAAATTTGATTCCTTGTTTGTTGTTTATTCTTACAGTCCCCTCCATTACTTTACTCAAAGAAAATTACCATGTGGATATAGAAAGTATTGGCGAAAGATGCTGCCAACTTGTAACTGAAAAATTTGCAGGTCATGCTAGAGTTAAAGTTCCAAATATCACTCATTCCCAACCCTAAATGAATTTTACTACTGTCATATCGGTTTGTCATTGTAACACCTCGGATTCACGAGCCACAACCTGAGATATGACCGAGTATGTACTGCAATCCACCTGGCAGCATAAGCAACGATGCAAAGTCCGCCAGACCCGAACAGCAGTAGCCATCACAGAGTAAAAACCAACGTCTTACCACCCAAATGATGATTCACGTACCCCGAAAACGAACTTGAAAAGCATCGGAAAGAGCGTAGTAGATCGTTAATTACTGTATAGGGCATGTGGGCCACAGCTTTGGGGGGGAGGGGGTACAAATGCATAAAAAATTCCATCATTAATGGGACTATTGTGAGTAGAAATATGTAACGTCAATTCTGTAATGAATTACGAACACACATGGGAGGGCTCATTTAAGTTGATGTGTTTTAAGCCACCTGATACAGGGGGAGCTATCTCCAAGTACCAAAAGGTGTGGGCGAAGACTGAGAGATTTAACCTTACTACCAATGTATGTAAGTCACTTAAGAAAGCACCAAACAAATTACTTGTCAGGAACAAACACTTGGAGGTAACGCAAGTCCCTGGCTAACTCGACTGCGGGTAACTTACCCCCATGCTGTAAGGTTAAGTCTGTAATTGGGAGCTTTGAGGCGATCTTATTGGAATGTAACCCCGACAAGCAAATTTGGCTTTCAGTGTTTGGTCATACACTACGTGTACAAGCTGTGATGGTGATGACCTTCAAATATTGTGCAGTGACTGCCATTGTGATCATACCAAAGGAGATTATTCCCGCTTGGTCAGAAAGCCAGCATATAATGTGGGATGTGTTGGTTTACGTGTGGGGACAAAATCAGGCACAGTTGGCAAGACACTTCTCCGATGGGTTACTTGAGGTAAACGGGGTAGCGGAGCTCTCCTCTCCACTGGTGGTTGCACTGTGGTGGCTGGTTGCAGCAGAGAAATACTTCCACTGTTTGACGAAGTGATAAGAAAGTGTGAAGGTGTGGGAGGGTAGGTCTTCATTAAAAAAGAAGGGCCGATTCCTAGTATAGCAGCATCAAAATATAACATATGAAGATATTTCAGTGAGAATCTTCTTGTGCCTCTAGTAATAGGCATAAAAATAGTTTTACTTTTTGACATTTCAGGAAGGGGAGTACTATTGATCCATGTGTCCAAAAATTGAATAACTAATAATACATGGTATTTATTGGTCGGTTTGATCATGTGACCACGAGAATATTTTAACTTAAAATAATTTTTCCACGACTGTTTACGGCGTTGGATGGCTGAAACAAATCACAACGATTTTAGTGGTGGATAAGGGAGGCCAACATATCTTTTTAGCTTAGGCCTAATAGGATATAACACTTCAAGACTTCAAATTCTTTGCAACAGGAGTGTTACTACAGGAATGACGTCGGGACACCAAGGGGAGGCCCATAGGCCGTCGGCCTTCACGACTCTTGAATCTAGTGCTCTGCACTGGCCCCCAAGCCAGTAATAATTTCTCCCACTTTCACCAAGTTAACCTAATCAGCTATATCTCCCTGTGTTCCCAATTTCCACCATGTCACCTTGGTTTATGCAAATGGTTACACGAATTCGTGCCAAACTTCGCCAACCTCATGGTACCTCTCCACCAGCTGCTCGAGAAGGGGACACATTGGAAGTGGGACCACGAATGGCAGGCATCCCAAGCCCTGAAGGAAAGTTTCAAACAGATAAGACAACGTTATCAACTCCAGGGAAGTGAACCACTCGTTCTACAGATGGATGCCTGCCTAAATAGCTTAGGTGCGGTATTGTACCAACAGGGTAGGAACAGCCTACTGAGAGTAATAGCTTATGCTTCCACCTGTTTGAAGGAGACTAAGCAGCGGTGGTACCATATTAATGAGCAAGAGTGTCTGGCTTTCATATGTGTGGTACGAAAATACCGCTATTATCTAGAGGGGCAGCACTTCCTCTTGTACACCAATTCGAAGGCCTTACAATGGCTTAAGGAATCTTGGAACACCAATGCCAAACTCGGGCTGTGGGGGCATTTTTTTTTTTTTTACAGAGTTCAATTTTGAGTTGCAACACTGCCCAGAGAAAAGCAATGACATGCCAAGGTGCTCTTACCCACTGTCCAAGTTTAGAGTAAGATGCAAAGACTGATGAGCAAAACATCCAGGGACGCATGAGACCCTCCTGGACATAGGGGCGAGGTATGGCTGTGATGGGATGAGAAGGGTCGTTCAGCAGTATGTTAGCAACTGCAAAACGTCCTGCCGAGGCAAAGTCTACCCCTCAGCAAAACCCAGGAGACTCAAAATTGTGTGGACACACCTGGCTGCAGATGGGCCCATACTTCAGCAGCACAAAAGGCCCGAGGCAAGAATACAAGAGACAGACAGGGAGCCAAGCTACTCTCAGCCTATGAGAGTACATTTTCAGAAGCATCAAGAAGTAGCCTCCGAAAGATCCCTGCCCTCGATGCGTCGAGCTATGCCCGCAAGGTCATTGCTACATGTGACCTGTGACCAGGCCACTCCTGGATTAAGCAAAGTTTCTTGGTGCAGCACTTTGGGTCGACAACCCAACCAGAAATTTTGCCCCTCTAGTAAGATCTCAGAACGATCTGAAACACCACAGGCGAAGGAGGTGGAAGAAACAGCTCCACCTTTGTCAGGCCTGCTGCTACTCCAGAGCCAAGAGTCGAAACCGAGAGCACAACGCCTTTGGACTTGGAGATAGTAATTCAAATGGTAAGTGAGCCCCCGAGCAACAGAGACACTGATGAGCCACTATCATCTTCTGTACCAGAGGACACACCAAATGTCAACGAGGGAACAGAACCTTCCTTGTCCCCCTTCAGACATCCTCCGATGTGGTAGGTCAGGTACGCAGCAGCGAAACCAATGGCCACCACACACCATCTGACAGTACAGAAGTTAAATTCACTGGTATCCCTGAGGAATAATGGCCCGACAGTATCCCCGCTCAGGAGATCAACAGTACATTAGGGATAGCTAGCAGCAGCAATGCCGACACCCTAATCCCATCCTGCAGACAAGCAGAAGTACCAATCGGTATCAGTGCTGATGAGGGATCCGTGAGCTCACAAGATCACCGAAATTGTAGTAATGGTTAGCAGTGGTGGAGCTGACGTCCTACACCAACCTTCTGAACGAGCCGAGGACACCATGAGAGCTGCCGAGGTTGAAGACCCTCATGCCACCGATCCAGACGAGACCTTTGATGTGCAGAAACTCCCTATACTTCGGGTAGCAACCCGCACAGTCGAGGTCGAGGGCCCTACCTTGCCACGCCCTCGCACTGTCTCATCGTCACTGAGACGATGAGACAGTGCGAGGGCGTGGCACGGTGTGTGTGTGTGTGTGTGTGTATATATATATATATATATATATATATATATATACACACATATATATACACACACACCTGCGGAGTGTATTTATTGTGCCATATTGCATTATTATTCTTCATTTCACACAGACAGACTTGAATTCTGTCCAGTACTGATTAAGTATAACTTTCTTGTGTGACACTCTGGCAGTTTTGTATACTAAGCACTAAAAGGTTGAAACTTTCTTTTAATTATATAACACCTACATTTGCCCACAATTAACTGTGACTGATTTAAGTACTGTACGGATCTCTACACTCAGAACCCTAGTGTTTTTCTTCCTAACTACAATTTTAGTGTTACAAAAGGCATTTTTTTTTTAACAAGATGTAAGATCAGAACATGCCTATGTTTAGGTGCATATTACACACACAGAATGCATTAGTAATAGTGATTACCATATCCATGGCTGAAGCTGAAAAAAGGATTCCCAGCATGTGTGCATACTCCTGTAGACACCTGAATTGCTCCAGTGAGAATTCCAGAAAACTGTTTGTGTTCGCCATATGTTTCTCCCCAGGAATGTGGCCCTCTGTACGGTCGTGCCAGAGCTGCAAAATTGAACTTCTCAGAAAGACAAGACTTCTGGAATTTTACACAATCAGCACCACTATCCTGCAAACACAAGAATTTGAACTTATATTAAACTTACAATAAATAGATAGTAGTAAAGTGATGTGCATAAAAGTGTCCAGTTTTATAAGTGTGAAATATTTTTAGTTACGAATAGCAAGTTTATAAATCAATTCCACATCACCAGAATGAAAACAGGGTTCAGAGAACTGGTAAACATAATGCGTTTCGCGCAGTCAAACATTGATCATCTCAATGCCATGTTGAAGTACTGCTATTTATTTATGACTAACATTTAACACATGTGTAAGCAGATGGAATAATAAGCTGTTGGTTAAGAGTGCATTTAAAGTAGATAACCAGATAAGCAATTTTGTACCACTTGTAGATTTCGTTCTCTTTGTGCTCGGTGATTTTTACTAATACCTGCGCAAAACAGTGTTGCAACATACACCCGAGAATTGCAAGAGTTCCAGAGTTCACATCTCCAGGAAATTCGTATATTAGACTTTATGATACTGCTATTAAAGTACCAATTTATCCTAATATATAACAGCTATGTTCCAGTTTTTACTTACAATATTGACGATTGTCTTGTTTTCGCGTAGCAATTAAATTAATTCAGCATTCTTACTTCAATAGTAAACAGTGATTATAATTAATTTTGACTAAGCCACATAATAAAAAATTTACAAAATTAACAGGGGGTGCTTTATAATACAAAAAAAAAATAGTAAAGGACTAAGAAATTGCAACTCAGCTTGGTTTTAATGCATTAAGTGTCAACATGGTTGCCAAAATCCATCTGATCCCCACCATTATCATCACCACCATCCATACTTCACCAACCATCTATATTTTATCACATGTTATCCACCCATCACCTCATTATTTACTATTGTTAATAACCGCATTGAATTTGACCACAAGTTGATGTTGTATATGTATATGAAAAATAACTGTGAGTTTGTAATTTCAATTTCTTTCTCGTTTTTTTGCTCTTAATATGAATATTACGATTTTTATTAGTAAAATTATGGACCCATACGTTAAACTTTATGTAACTGCCAAGGTAAAAATCCTGCTAAACTATGCCCTATTCTTAGTTCAAACTGTATTGTAGTAAATACGTATACTTCATGCTTATCAGGCACTTTTGATTTTAATTCAAAGTGTGTTCCATGTGCCATTCAGGCATATGATGCCCAAAACAGAAGACCTGAATCAGGACATAGCTATATATGAAGTACAAATATAGCGTACAATTAATTAAAAGTTGTTCTGGTCTGGTTGGACACATGTGTGCTGGTGGACGTCATTTCATCCAGTAGCTAAAGTAGGCGTGCTGTGTTAGTGACTGGTATGTGACCGGATTCAGGCTAATCTGCGGCAGCACACTGAACTGTGAGCTGCCAGGTATTGGCACTTTATGGCCACACACAAATTGGCTTCTAGTTCCAGATTCTGTCAGAGGTGAATTTACATGAAGGACTCAGTGAATCTCAGGTCGGCAAAATCAGTGAAGTGACATGTGCACCAACGCAGTGTAGAGCAATGCATTATGCTCTGGCCATTTGCCTGTAATCACAGCTGGAATTAATTAAATATACAAAACACAAGTCTTCCTTGCCTATCAACACCATTTTCCTTTTTCCTTTTGAGGAGCCAATAACATATTTCATAAAATAATCATTCGGGCATCATTGGCACCCATCGGACGTATTCGGGTCTGCTTTGATTAACAGCAATTGATTTCTTGCCCTGCCATCTGTGCACAGCTTTATATATGTTGTGAGCTTTGTTTATACTGCGCCGTTTGGACATGGAGAGCCGCCTGTTTGACTAATTGATTAAGCATGATGATTCGTGATTAATATGTGGACAACTTCATATTTTCAAAGTATGTATCAGACAAATACATAGTTAATCAACCTCAATCTCACTTCACTCGAAATTCGCATAATCTTTATCTATCAAATGTTAACTCCACTTATAGTCTCATTTCTTCCTCGTATGCAGGGTACAAAATGTATAACTCTCTACCAACAGAGATCAGCATCCTAAGAAATATTCACTTCTTTAGAAAAAAAGTTAAATTTTTGATATCTAACTCCATTAGTAAATGGGATAATCTAGTGTTGTAAAGGGATATGTTGAGATATAGTGTGCTCTGCCTAGTGCCATAGTTTTGGCATGAATGGAGCCGACCTCCTGTGGCACAATCGGTTGGTATGCCGCCGGTCTGGAGTACGGGAGGTTCTGGGTTTGAATCCCTGGTAAGGGAAGCATGTTAGTTTAAGTTTTGTCCTTAGTGTGTAAACCATCTACTGACAAGTCTTCAGTCATAACTCCAGAGGACGTTGCTAAGCGCTTTCAAATCCAATCCATTAATTGTAGTCTGCTCTGCTTAGTGTCTTATGACTCATGAAGTGTTGGTGTGTTGACTCAGGTGTTATATTTTGTATTTTGATTTCTACCATCAACGTTATTAACTTTGAAATATGTCCACCTAGGGCCAGTGAAGACAGATTTATATTTTTTGATCGAAGAGGTTGATATGTGCCACTTATATGAGTTATAAACACGACTACAACTCGACCTAACATGTCATATTCTACCAGGAACCACGACCATGGATGTTACAGACACATGGTATTTCCTGATCTTCCAGGCCCAACTTCCTCTCACTAATCACATAGCATCTATGTATTCCGAGGAAGGGTCAAACCCAACTCATTATTCACAAGTGCGCACAGGATCGCTCCAACCTAAAGGCGATCCTAACAGTGAAATAACCATTGTTTCCTAGGTGCTGTGGAATGTGTCAGCCTCCCCGAAGCACCTGCTAGACAGAATGTTGCTTACTTTCCGAAGATGGCCGAGCACCCGACGCCATAGCCGAGCACAAGTGTAGATTCTTCCACCCTGCACGCCCCAGCAAACATTCCAGAGCGACGTCACACCTCCCACTCCAGCCCAAGCATGGACTGGCCGAGCACACAATATAATCAATGCGGGGCCAAAGACTTCAGTTAACATTTACAGTAGCTCACCTCAACACTTCTGTGCTGGTGCTCTCTACTGCACCTTAGGCCCTCACTGCCCTCTCCAAGAACTCCAAGAGATCTTCAGCAACCACCAGTGGCTGCTACTAACAATGAACAAAAGCTCCAGAGGCTTCAACCACCACGAGCTACCAGAAGCTCTTTAACACCAGAAGCCTGATCAACTTCACTCCACAATTCCGCTGTTGATCCTCCTGGTTCAACTGTCACTGCTACTTGCTGGTAAGCGGAAAATACAGCCCCTGCCCTTTTGGTAGTGGCCCCATTTATAAAGTCTCGTCTAGACGACCCCAGGGTAGAGGAACTGTGTCAGAGTTGTTTTCATAGCCTTCGAGGTCATTCTAAACTTGAGTAATCTAGGAGCAGGTCACCTCCAAGTGTTTAGCGTAGCTTACTTCTGTTCGCACTCTGCTAAGTAGTATACGGGCCACCATTATTTATTATTCATAATAAATACATTTTTATCCTACCCCGAGAGTATTTTTGTTTAGAGTTAAATCCCGTCCAATACTAGGAACTCAACTCTTAGATGGAGCGAGCAAGCGACTGGGTGTGACGACATTACGAACCATAGTGAAGGACTACAAACACAGGACATGAGGTTGGGTATTGCCAACTCATTTTGTGGAAGCAGTTCTGCCATCAATTGGGGCCAGAGATAACTGACCACTGTGTACAGCAACCCATCAGCTAACACCGTCCAAGCGACTGCTGGTCCCAGTAGTCCTAACTCTAAACCAGAGCCCAGGAGATTGGTGAATGAGTATCCTGGTAAGTCACCCCTAACTCGACGGGCTAAGGTAGTAGCGAGAAATATTTCTGTATTGCACACAGCAGATTCTGTACCAAGCCACCAGACTACTCAACCAGTAATAATCTTTAGTAGAAAACCGACTCAAGCCTCAGTAAGTGTATCAGAGTGTGCATGACCTAGCCTTCACTAAAAGTAACACTGACTAGTCTAAGAAACGACATGCTTCAAGATCAGCACATGTATTTGGTTGTGAATACTAGTGCTGTGGGTATCTGAGGTATTACGCGTGCCGCTTATTCCAACTATGTACAACGATTACGACTCATCTCACTGCAACCTAGTATACTACTTCTAAACACGTGAGATTCAAATCCCTCACCAACCAGTACACGGAAGTCACGGCCTGCTACAATCCTGGAGTGCACCCGGACATGTGGATACAAGGGGTTGTGTACGACTAAGGCATTTCACCCCCACCCCCCAGACCATTTTCCAATCGCTGAGAGTTTACAAGCCATCAGCCGACTCGGGGGCATACCCAAGCGCCACCAAGAATACGCGAAGGCCGAGAAATCCTAGCAGCAAAGGGAAGTCACGAACCCACACCCGCGGCCGCTGCGACACACACTATCCTGACTATATATGTCATTGGGTGGTGGACCTCACCATTTGCTCTTATTCAGTCTTAGAGCTCGCTCCACCACTTCTAGGGCTGGGGCCCTCCGACCACTGTTAGATCTTAGCAGCTCTCCTAAGGACAGCCACCACTAGCTCAACACCTTTCAGCAGCCACCAGAGGCTGCCTACATTGACGTCGCTGTCAGAGTACTGCAGCATATGCAAAAAAATGCTCCAGTGACGCCAATCGCCAATAGCTACCATAAGCTTTCTGTAGCTACCAGACAAGCCTCACTTAACTTCTTTGTGGTAAGCAATTTTCGACAGTTTAATTTCACTTCCCCCATTAACCTAGGATCAGGTCACCTACAACTGCCTACCATGGGTTTACTTCCAGCCACCGGTCTTCTTGGTAGGAGAGCACGTATCACTGTGTTTACTATGCTCTTAATAAACATGGCTTTGTTTCGTTGAACTTCGAGTCTCGTTCATAGAGTATTTTGTAACCAACTGCTGGGAGAACCTCGAGTCGAGTATCGCCGACCAGGAACGGGAAATTATTACTACGAACTAGCTACAACTGGAGACTCCCTCTCAGGCGGCTCCAGTTGCTATACACACTATAGGCGGCCACTTATTTTATTCCTGCCAAGTATGCAGGTACTGGAGGAGTAGAATAGAGGAGCCCCAACTACTAGCAACACTTTCCACCCAAGGAGAGACAGTATACCTGAGTTATGTCCCTATTGGAGCACCTGGGTGCTGACGGGAGTATCTGCTTAGGTGCTATGGCCCGCTTTGGGTTGGGATCACATACCGGGTAACAGTCTTGGTAGCCCAAACAGCTTCAATGCTTCTGGTTCACCCCTTAAGGTGGGGAGGGGAGTCTTCTGAACCACCAGGCTCGTGCTACCAAACCACTACTGGGCAACACTATTCTAGGACTACTCATGTCTGTAGTGCTCTAGTCATAGATCTCAGCAACTAACCTGCTCTATGCCATTTAAGGTGAGACATGGTGCAAGGAGGGAGGGGCAAAGTGCCTTGCTCCCAAGCAGCCGGCTGGCTCCATTCCCCCAACAACTAATCGACGAGCCGAACGAGATCGTACTGCTTTGCTCAGATCATTAGAACGACCTACGCTACAGCTACTTTTTTGTAATCACCCCTTTGCACGCATCCTGCTTGCCACTCAGTTGTGTGTGGGTTAATTAAATGGACTGAGGAACGCCTTGGCAACTCGAATACCAACATCTGCAGCTCAGCAGCTACCAGGTGGAACTGTAGCTTTTGCATTGCTACAACTCGGGCTCTCGTTGCAGCCCGGGCAGAGAACGATCGGCTCGACCAACTATACACAACTAGTCCTCGTACTCACGACGTCAGTAAGCCTGCTACTGCTAGCATCTCCCACCAGTCGTCTACAGTAACTAGTCATTCCACCAGCCATAGGGCAGACCAATCTATAGGGCAGACCAATCCAAGCGACTTGTCAATCGCAACATCGAGAACTTTGTTCCTTCACATAAGTCCATGTACCCAACTAACATATCCAACCACAAACACCAGTAAGTACAACCGCCCGAAGTGCAACAAAAGTCACACGACCATGAACCTTTAGCTAACCAGACACATGTCAAGTGATTTTCTGTCACCCAACATGGGGCACCAGCTAATTAACTGTTCACAGTAAGAGGCTGCACCAAGTAACCTGACCTCGATACCTAGGAGTCATACCGGGTTAATCCAGTGGACTTTGGGGAGTCAAGTTAAAACCCAGTGGCGCCCAAGAAACAATAGCCATGTCTACTTCCGAGATCAATGCCGCATCAGGCATCAATCATGACTCTGGATCTGACACCCAAGACCTGAAATGCAGCCACACTGAATGTCCAGTTATCGGTTCGTTGAGAATCGAATGCACTTCCTGTTTAAAGACATTTCATCACCTCTGCCTAGGCTGGGCCGATTAAGTACGAGATACAATGGGCCTCGAATACCATTTAAAAATCTGCCGGCAACAGCCAAAGAGTTTTTGTAGTGTTATTATTTGCCCAGACCTAGGCATTAACAGTGTCAGATGTACCACATGTGGTGGGCCCTTCCATAACCTTTTTATAGGATGGCCCGATGAGCACATCACTATACCAGGCATGGCATACTAATGCAAACCATATAGGAGGAAATATGAGTCCCACTCCCGGACGATCGAGACCGTCAAGGATCTACATACAGCCTGGGACAGCACCCGGCCATCCCGCGACCAGACACGATGACGACATACAAATTCCTGACTTCCCAGTCGACCACATGAAGACCGGGTAGTGTTCATCAATTAGTATTCAAAAGAATTCTGGGATACCAACCTGCCACCGAAACAATGGGTAGACACTTGAAAGGCTTAGCGTTAACTTGGTGGGTGAGGTACAGAGAGTTTCTCACAGACTGGAAGCTATTCGGCAACAGCGTCGCATCCGAGTTCACCTTCGAGGAGGTGCTAGCGTGGTTAACGACCCAGTTCTACTGTTAGACACAGACCCCTGAAGATAAGGCTGAAATTTCCATACATTGTAAGAGCAAATGTTTCGGTGCATATTCCCGGAAGTCCCAGAAGCAAAGGTAATCCATTCGAAAGGCAGGGTACTTTTACCCAGCCTGAGGAAGGTCCTCCTTATGGCCAAACCAACAACTATCAATGAACTAGTTGAGAGAGCACGAGAAGCCAAACAGAATTTCTCAGCACAAGCCACCTTAGAAAAACCATTACCAGTACAAACCCTGGATTCATGAGCTCTGCTGGGTGAGTCACCCAAGAACGTGCCTGCACCCCCATTCCGCACATCCTTCGTGCCCAAATGTTGGTTCTGCCTCGGTAGTCATTGGAACAAGGACTGACCTTGCAAGCCTGATGGGCCACTAGTTGAACTGTTCAAATCTGAGCAAACTACAGCGCCACCAGCCACTAGAGATACCGAAAGACCAACCTCCAGCATTAAGTCGGGAAAAGCCGCCACCAGGGTGCGAAGCAGACCGCCACCACTGGACTATAAGGGCCCAGAATCCAAGGCTTAAATGAGGAGCTGGTACTCCCCATAACCCCACATATCGAAGTGGAGATAAATAGAGATAAATGGTGTTACTTTATTCAGCAGCCACAGCAAACTTCATTAGACACAGCGTACTTAATTCAGAGCAACTAGCCAATATGCAACCGCAAACCAAAACTGTCAGAATGGCTCAGCCAGATAATGACCCTACGGGTAGATTGCCATATAACGATAAAGGTAAACATACACAGACTCTCAGCTCTCTCCGAGTTTATAGAATCACCGACACTATCAGAAGCAGTTATACTCAGCTGCCCATGGCTTAGACAACATCAGTGCATTAATGATCATGGGCAATTCCGAGCTTACATGGGCGAGCACAAGACAATAACAATAAACTGGGATCATAACAAAGATGACATCATACCTGCAACCATAGATCGTATGCAGATCAATCATGAAATCAACGAATCTGAGTTTAATCAATTGCAGCAGGTACTAGACGAACACACTAATCCATTCGGACAAGGGGGCTTATTGTTCCGGACTCGATCTATTCAGCACGAGATCTGGACGACAAATGACATCCCTGTTTACAATCGGCCATATCGGGTATCTGCCGATCGATAAGCGAACAAATAATGGACTATGTAAACAACATGAAGGAACAGGGGATTGTGGAACTCTCTAACTCACCCTAGAACTCCCGTGTGGTCCTCGTACCCAAGAAGGACAGAAAGTTGCAGTTATGTGTTAATTACAATGGCCTAAATGAGATAATGCAACCTATTGCTCCCCGAGCTACCGACCTCACACATTCCCTGCGGGACATTGGCAAGGCCACTATGTTCAGTACCTTAGACAAGGAATCCAGATATTGGCAAATTGAAGTACACCACGATAGCTACAAATATATGGCATTTTCCACACCATAGGGCGAAACCCTACAATTCAGGGTAATGCCATTCGGACTCAAGAATGCCCCCTCCACATTCCAATGCATAATGTCCACAGAGGTATTAACCGGGTATTACGGAGAGTTTTGGTTTGTCTACCTCGACGATGCGATCATCTATTCAAATAGCTGGGTGGAGCACCTCGAACATCTGCAGCGGGTCCTAGAATGCCTAGAACTCCATGGGATGACTTGCAAGCTTTCCAAGAGCTACTTCGTTAAGTCATCCATCGATTACCTGGGACATGCCGTATCACCTAAGGGAAACTTCCCACAACAAAACTCCATACGAGCATTTGAAGACACAGACGAACCGGCAAATGAACGACAACTAAGCTGGTATCTGAGTTTATGCAACTGGCTGCGCGACTTCGTGCCGAACATTGCACAACTCATGGCACCTTTCATCCACTCCTGGAAAAAGACACACACTGGCGATGGGAACCGGAGAACAGCAGGCCTTCTGCAACCTAAAGACAATCTTCAGAAATATACAACAGCTACATCAACCCCAAGTAGATCAACCACATATCCTACAAACCAACGCGTACCAGAACGGGCTGAGAGCTGTCCTCTACCAGCTGGCCAATAACAACCAACCAACCACATCTGATAGCATATGCCTCCACCCACCTCAACGAAATGGAGTAATGCTATCACATCAACGAACAGGAATGCCTAACAGTCATCTGGGCAGTGAGCAAGTACAGATATTACCTAGAAGGGCAACACTTCATCTTGTGAATGGAATCGAAAGCCCTCCAATGGCTACACGAGTCCCGAAACAGCAAAGCCAAGTTCGGTCATTGGGACATGTTCCTTGCCGAATTCTACTTTGAGGTACAGGACTGTCCAGGGAAAATGAACGACCTGGCAGACACCCTGTCCCACTTTTCAACCTTGCAGGAGAAAGCCGAGAAATAAGATGTGGAAAATATGTCCCCTACCCCTCAAGTAGAACGGAGCCCTGACGAACAGATCTATCTCCTACAGTTGCAGATTACACAGAACCAAATCTCGACAAACCAGCAGGAGGACAGAAGCTGCGAGCCGATATTTGTTGCCACCACCACGACCATCCCGAAACCGGACACCCGGACACCCGAGAAACCCTACTGGACATCAGGTTCCGCTATAGCTGGGATGGAATGAGCCACATCCTAAAGTACGTCAGCAGCTGCGTCACGTGCTGCTGCGGCAAGGCGTATCCGCCCCCCCCCCCCCTGCTTCTGCATGACCAAGGAGACCCAAGACAGCGTGGATGCATATAGCCACAGATCTAATGGGAACATACCCAAGGAACACCAAAGGAAACCGCTATCTCCTAGTCATGACCAATCAATTTTTCATGTGGGTGGAGGCCTTCCCTCTCCCCAGCCAGGAAACAACCTACATAGTGCGAAAGACAGAGGCAGAAATATTCACACGTTGGGAATACCCGAAGGTGATACTGACTAGCAATGGCACTCAGGTTACAAGTCGCCAATTGGAGTCAGCATGCCAGGGATGGGGAGTCGAGACATGGACAACTCCACCATACTACCTCCAGACCAACCCTACTGAACAGAGGAATCAAGAAATAAAAAAATGCAGCTGTATCAGTGTGGGGAATGACCACCAACACTGGGATAAACATATCCCCACCATCTTGTTTGCCCTATGTCATCGCACAAGGAAAGCAGTAGATACTAGCCCCAGTACACTCATCTTGGGAAAGACCCTATGCCGACCAGGTGACTGGTAGTGGGACAGCGAACTCGCCAACATGCCTCAGCCTGAGGACATCCGCCTAGCCATGCTAACACACACTACCACTGTCCAGAACACCCAGTATATCCATAGAAAGTATCAACAACCCAAGACAGGGATACATGAATTCAATCTAGGAGAAGCTGTGTTACTCCAAACACATCCACTCAGCAAGGCCAGTAATCAGTTCAGTGCTGGCCTCACTGACAAACAGGACGGGCCTTACCGAATAGTCGGCAAACAGGATAACATTTACTGGGCCAAAGATATCAGAGCAAAAATACGTAAAGCCATCCAAGGCCAAATATGTCCCCATCCAGAGGACATGCCACAAATAGAGCACTCCGACGACATAGAGGAAACACCAGGGGGGGCTCCGACAGTGAGGACAAGAGACTCGATATGTCTCTCACTCAATCGGCCGCTGATACCAAAGGCACAAATACTGTCGATGCCTCCGACTACCCGACACCTGATGTAACTCCCGCAGTTGAGGTCGAGAGTCATCTCCCTCACACTGCTTCGCCACAGGACCTGGACGCTGACACCATCTATGCCTCCAACTACCTGGCCCTACGACGAGACGCACGACCCGCAGTCGGGGCTGAATGCTGGGTCCCACAGCTTCCTTGCGCTGCCACAGAAGACAAAGATAACATCGAGCAATCTACTACCGACCACCTGGTGCACCACCCATAGTGGTGGTCGAGAGCACTCTCCCCCCGCCCCAGGCTCATCGCAAGACCTGGACATCGAGAACATCGATGCCTCCAACTACCCGGCCCTACGACGGGATGCTTACATCGGCAAGGTGGAGTTCGGTCTCCCGCTGCAACTCCCTTGCACTACAACAGAGAAATGTCCTGCCCTACGGGTAGGAACCCATGCAGTCGGGGTGTAGGAACTGGGATCACTCCCCTGCACTGCCACTACGTCCCTAGTAGTTGTGCCCTCATCCTCAGTTCCAGCAGAAGCAGATACCACTATGCCACCTAGTGCCCCCAAGGCTGGCTCTATGGATGGACAGTATCAAGAGTCACCGTGGCTACCCATGTCGAGGTACACTAGGCCGAACCCACTACATGCCGAGCTACGCCCAAGAGGAAGGCCAGCTAAACCCGCACACACCGAACCAAGTAAGTAAAAGTGCGATGAAGAAATTGTACTCACGTAGTCATAGAATACTACGTAAAAATAGAACAGGACTTATTTCAGACCTGCAATCAGTGTAATTTAAACTAGCAGCCAGTTAAAGACAGTGAAACCGAGGAACATTCACAATATAGACTAGGTTTAAAAAAAGTTTGTATCCATCGTAAGTGCCTACAAAAGCTGTCATTAAGCAGAGAAAGCAAAGGAGCCAGTGAGGTAAAAGTAAATAAACAGTTATTAGACAATCGACTAGGTGTGGACAGAACTTGTGATAAGAGCAGTAATTTTGCTGTAAGTGATAGAACCAGTATAATTTTTACGTTTTTCACCTCACCAGTCATAAGGTTGCGAATAATTAGTGGTTGACATCCCACGTAATTATGTAGAATTACTTAGAGATACTTGCCACAGCGATGGTAACATCGACGAATGTATCACGTATAGACACTCATCACAGTGCACGTTATAAGTGAAGACAGTGACTTCCATAGCATACATGTTAGATTAGTCTTCGATAACAGGACTTATAGCTAGTTTTAGATTTGTATAATGATTTACTGTTCATACGTGTTTTACAGTATGTATGTGAAGATACAACTGCAAGAAACAATGCTATTTTGCAGGGCAACTGCGAGAAAGAATGACATTTCGCAGGGCTATATGTTTCCCTAATATGTTTTCTTCTAACTTTTCTAGTGTACTTGCTTTAATCATTCTATAAACTTACATCATCAACTGGTAAGATAGATGGACTACCGACAGGTACAGGAGGTAGTTAACTTATTTATATCACGACTTGACGTGGAGGTAAATGTGTATATATAACTATGAGTTTTAACAGTGTATCTGTGCAGTGGATCCTACAAGAAAGAATGCCATTTTGCAGGACTGTGACTTTATGCTATACTTTTGATTGCTCATTCATTGCTTGTGTTTATGTATGTTTGCAATACCTGTGCACCACCAAAGAATCAAACCTGAACCCTTAGCCACAGAGCTCCCATGAACTCACTACGGTGAAATTAGGTGCCAGGTATTTTTAATTCAATTTATTAAAGTGTTTATGTGTGTATTTAAAGTGAATTCCGTGCACTAAATGCCGCGAATTTCATGCATGTTATTAAAGTGTATTCTCAATGAATCTTCTAACCTGCTAACCCAGGTGATTGAAGGCCTGTGGTTGGCAAACTCTCAACCTGTCACACGTAACTGTTCAGCTTGATGCAAAACCCACAGGTTGGGCCCGAAAGATTCTCCTTTTCTTTCATAAACACTGCAACAAGGTCCAGGATAGTTATTGATGTTTTCTCCGCCGTCCGCGAGTATGGATTGAACATACTTTGATATTAGCCCTTGTTTTTAGCATGTTGTCATTTTTATTTTTTTTATTCCAGGTTTTATATATGTACTCTCTTGTAAATAACGACAACGATATGATAATTTTTGTGGTGACATGCAGTAAATGAAGTACGTCGTCAGTCCTGACACTAATCCTCACCACTAGGGGGAAAACCCATTAGCACAGTGCAGCGCTAAGCTTCGCCTTGGCAAGGGGAAGAGAGAGGAAGCCTGCCTGAAGAGAGAGATAGAACTACGACCGGCGTGCCACGCGCCTGGCTTTTCCCAGCCGCCCTGAAGCACAGAGCGAGCGAAGATACAGTAGATAAGCAGCCCGATGCTAAGGGTCCCGCTTACCTTACTTCATAATTTTTTTTCTTCTTCTACATTGCTACTTCTACCTAGAACTTCCTGATGAGGGGGCTTACACCTTTCTCCGCCGAACCTTCACGATGAGTTTACATCGAAACGAAGGGGAAGGGGGTGAATGAGGTGTGCCGCTTATTCCAGCTATGTACAACAATTACGACTCATCTCACTGCAACCTAGTATACTACTTCTACACACGTGAGATTCAAATCCCTCGCCAACCCGTACATGGAAGACATGGCATGCTACATTCCTGGAAGGCAGCCGGACACGTGGATACAAGGGGTTGTGCAAGACAGCGGTGCCCCAACTCCACCTCCCCCGCGTTGAGATCCTACAACCCATCAGCTGCCTCTGGCAAATGCCCGAGCACCACAAAGAATACGCGAAGGCCGAGAGATGACCACATGGTTCTACCCCCCCTCCGGCTTCGCAGCAAAGCGATGTCACACACCCTCCTCCATGGCCACCGCTACACATGCTACCCTGACTATATAAGTCAGCACACTGCGGATCTCACCAATTGCTCTTCTTCAATCATCGAGCTTGCTTCGCCTCTTCTAGTGCTGGGACCCTCCGATCACTGTGACATCTTCAGCGGCTCTCCCAGAAACTGCCATAACTGCTCAACACTCTCCAGCAGCCACCAGCGGCTACCTACATTGACATCACTGTCAGAGCTCTGCAGTACCTGCGACCAGATGCTCCAGCGATGCCAATCACCAATAGCTACCAGAAGCTTTCTGTAGCTACCAGACATACCGCAATTAACTTCTTTGTCTCCTACAGACAGCCCGATTAGTTAGATATGTAGTAAGCAATTTTCGATAGTTTAATTTCACTTCCTCCATTAGCCTAGAACCAGGTCACATACACCTGGCTACCTTAGGTTTACTTCAGCAACTGGTCTTCTTGGTAGGAGAGCATGTGTCACTGTATTTACTAAGCTCTTAATAAACACGGCTTTGTTTCTTTTAACTTCAAGTCTAATTCATAGAGTATTTTGTAACCAACTCCTGGAGAGAACCTCGAGTCGAGTACCGCCGACTGGGAATGGGAAATTATGACTACGATCTAGCTACAACTGGAGACTCCCCCTCACGTGGCTCCAGTTGCAAAATACACACATATTAGAGACCCATATATTTTATTACTGCCAAGCATACAGGTACTGGAGGAGTAGAATAGAGAAGCCCCGACCACTAGCAATACATTCAACCCAAGGAGAGTTAGTATGCCTCAGTTATATCCCTGCCATAGCACCTGGGTGCTGACAGGGGTATCTGCTTAGGTGATACGGCCTGGCCTTAGTTGGGATCACATAACCAGTAATAGTCTTGGAAGCCCACACAGCTTCAACGTTTCTGATTAGCCCGTTAATTGTTGGGGGGGGGGGGCTCTTCTGAACCTCCAGGCTCGTGCTACCAAACCACTACTGGGCAACACTATTCTAGGGCTACTCGTCTCCATAGTGCTTGATTCATAGTTCTGAGCTGCTAACCCGCTCTACCCCATTTAAGGTAAGACACTGCACAAGGGGTGGGGGGAGTAAAGAGTTGTTTGCCTTACTGCCAAGCATCTGGCTGGTTCTGTCCCCCTTACAGCTAATCGACGTGCCGAATGAGTTCGTGTCATTAGAACGACCTACGTATACAGCAGGGGATCCAGCTACTTTCTCGTCATCACCTCTTCGCACGCATCCTGTCTGCCACCCAGTTGTGTATGGGTTAATTAAACAGACTGAGGAATGACTTGGCATCTCGAACGCCAACTTCTGGAGCTCAGCAGCTACCAGGTGGAATGATAGTTTTTGTGTTGCTACACCTTGGGCCCTCGCTGCAACCCGCACAGAGAATGATCGACTCAAACAATTATACCCAACTAGTCCTCGTAATCACAATGTTACTAAGCCTGCTACCACTAACACCTTCCACCAGTTGTCTACGATAACTAGTCATGCCAACAGCCATAGGGCAGACCAATTCATGGGACTTGTCAATCGTAATGTCGAGAACTTTGTTCCTTTATTTATGGCCATGTGCCCAGCTACCATATCCAACCGTAAACGTCAGAAAGCACAACCAGCCAATGTGTAACAAAAAGCCACACGACCGTAATCCATCCTTAGGTAACCGGACACGCATAAGGTTATTGGAAAAGGTTAGCGTAAGAGTGTATTTGGTGCATCTGGCGATAGTAATTATCAATTTTAATAAACCATATTTATATGTATAATCAAATTTAAAAGTTTGTGTCAAAATTGCAATACAGTGAAAGTCCGATGTAACAAGTATTCTTTATAACAAAAAGACCGTTATAATGATAACTTTATAGCAACCATCAATTACCCATATACTCAGTGATAAAAAGGAGTCTGTAATAACGAATCCAGAATGGGCTTATTTTCGCTAAATTAATGATAGCTTAAATAGTCGCACTCAGTAGTTTCCTTCAAAAACAATGCAAGAAGAAATGATTGCAAAAAAAATAAGAAAAGTTTTTGGTTTCCGTACATGAACTTCGTGAAACATGGCAACATGGCTACTGCTAGCTGGCTCTGTGCAGACTTGATAATGCCACACAGCATGCTTTTCAAGGCCGCTTGGCTGGCGCCGCACAGTTCTGTCCAGTCCGGCACCAGCACGCGATTGTATTATGTCGCAGCGTGCTGCTTGTGCACCCACCACTGTGTATTTGTTTAAATTCAAAGCGGAAAGACTCAATATCGGCCAAAGCTAATTGTGAAATGCAGCGTGGATATCTGTCCCTAAAATAAAATCGAATGTGAATTTACCTACGGATTAGTCTTTTTACTTTAACTTCTTTGAATCAATCATTGGAAATAACTGTATTCATTCATGTGAAAATATAGGAAGCTGCCTATCCTTAAAATACTTTTTTGATTGTTGATTTGGTGGTTGGGGGGGAGGAATGGATAATTATAAAAAAAATTCTGGCCATAATGAAATAACATCTCAGGTCCTGCACTGCATCGTCAAGGAATAGACCTGAGCACACAAGTAAATTATTTATACGTGCTTTTATTGCGCTGAACAGCTGCTGAGAACTGGGTAATCTGATCGTCGGAATATTGTGCAATCGACTCGCCGGCGAATGTCCGGATTAAATTTTGTTACGGGAAGGTTTTTGTTAGTTGCAATTTCGCTTACTTCAAATGGAAGCATTTCTGTTGCGACAGAAAATACATTATTACTAGTGGTGCGCATGTGATTAAACAAGCTATTATTCCAGTTCCGGGTATTTACACAATTTGCCTCGCAAAGGACTTTTTTTGAGTAATTTTTACAGGTTATAATATACCCCGCACCATAACCATCCATTTTTATCGACGACCAACTGCCCTGTTTCCATGTTCATGTGTATATTCAACAACCATCAATTTAAATTTTGCATAATAACTCGCTTGTTCCTTTTCCATTATCACGAAGCCATGTTCCAATTGGCATTTTTTGTTAAAAAAAAAAAATGTTCATGTGACCTGTTTGTCTACAAAATCTACGACGTATTTTTGTAATTTGCATTTGGACAAATTCGAAGTTGACCAATTACCAAATCACTGCCATATCTGATTTTATTTTTGAAAGCAAGATAACACAGAAATAATACAGCACTGCATGCTAGGCAGTTAAACGTCGTATTGTTTCGACTAAACCTTACAAAATGCCAGACACAAATTACGAAAAATGAAACTAGAAACAAATTGGAACACAGATTCACGTTTGTTTATCTGTGAAGTGAGAAGCGCGCACGAGAGAGAGAGAGAGAGAGAGAGAGAGAGAGAGATAGCGTAGGGTCTTGTTACACACTCTAGCACTTTAGTCACGCATGTCACAAATTGTGCTGTTGATGAAGGATGCCTGCAAGTGCAATCGCTTTACGGAGCATGTAGTTGACAGACAGTTGTTCCCGCACGTGATCAAACATCACAAACCTCAGGCATTAAAAACAGTTCCATGCAGCCTGTATGTGCTAAAATATGGTATGCATTGTATGTGGTACTATATGTAGCAATTATTTGAGTCTCATTATTTATGAAAGTTGACGCAGTACGGAATATGCATTTGGGGACATTATTGTTTCGTGACATTCAGAAAATATTTTATTGTTATATACTAATATTAATGTCACGTAAATTAGAGTAGCACCCTGTCGGGCGATTTTAAGATTGGCAAATATTTTTATATTTTCATACACTATAAGACGAGTATGTAAGAAATTTTAAGGGCCTAAATTACGCAACTGCTTTCACACCTGCAAATTCCGTGTATTCATTTAAAGAGTTTCCAACTTTCCAAGAGGTCCTGTCATTTGTCATAAGGGCAAGCTGTTAAAGTGAACAAACATTGATTCTTATTTCAAGAATGAGTGATTGTGAGAGTTTTTTAAAGTGTATTTTGGTGCTAAACCATCACACATTTTGCTAATTAATGTTTATCTCGTGAATCAATCTCCATTTTTATAGTAACCAATAAGTTGGAATTTTTGTTAACGGTCAATAGTGTAATAAAATTTATTCGCCCAATTAGAAAAAAAAAAGTGGCAAGTGACAGTTGTACATAATAACTTTGCATGCACATGTCGCCCGTCTGTCTCTGTGTTCCCACCCACAGCCGCATCTGTCGCGACAGGAAGCAACATGACCTTAGGTGACCTTGTGCGTGAGGACAGCTGCGCACATTGTGCATTGCCTTACCACCATACCCACTCCAATACTTTGTATGTGTCCTGTCTGTTCTCCGCTAGTGATTGAATTTTTAGCCATATGAATTTAATTTTAATGAGTTATATTATCAGTCTTTTTACTTTTATGGGCTGTGACACTTAGTTAATATACAGCAAAAATAAAATATTTGTAAATGTGGAATTAAAAAAAAAAAATTATAAATAAAGTCCGATATAGCGACAGTTTTTTTTTTTTTACTGGTATAAACTATTGTTACAACGGACTTTCACTATATTTAACTTTAAAAGTTTATATTAAAATCCGCAATATTTAACTTTTTTTCTAGATCAGGTTTACTTTTTCCTTACAAATGGTTAACAATTCCCTAGTTTCCTAAAATAATAGTCCCTGGATTCCCCAGATGTAGGGATAAATCCTTATTGTTGACATGGTGGAAAATCGTTTTTAATAAAATCAGTGAATAAAGATCGAAACAATGTCTTCTTTGCACTAAAGATGCCTAAGTGGTTTCCATTCTTTTCAAGTATTTTTAATCCATACAAAGTAAGTTGAAGTTTAATTTTTACCATCGCTATGTGTTGACTCATTAATGTTATTGCATTTCATGGAATCATAGGGTGGGTGTTAATTTTTTACATTTTAAAAATGCTATTTTTCTCTGCTTATGTTATTTGAGCAATGCAATAGTTACTATGCGCGGGCAGTATACTTTACCCCATCCATGTGCCAAGAGCTCAGTCAGTCAGAACTAGTGGCATGCAGGTCATCTTTGAATAGGCCTGTAACAAATAGGCACTGTAATTAAGGCACGAGGGCAGCTAACATACCACTTAATTTGTGGTATAGTCTTTTTGCGGATTCTTCACACTTTCTGAATTAACCTTTGGAAAAAACACCCTATGTATGACATGCTAGGTTATGTCCTAAATATGTAATGTATGACAAGTCATGTACTTATTGTAAAAATAAAAATAACTTATTTAATGTTTTTTTAATTAAATATTTACATACATTTTATCTATATATGATGATAGCTGATTTCTAACTGATATGAATAAAGGCAGAGAAAATGTGTATGTTGGTAATGCCTAGTAAGAAATAAATCTCATGCAAAATATTATAATAGTGACTGCCCACAAATCTGATGACTGGCTCTCTGGTGTCATTTTCTAAGCTTTGTTTGCATGAGGTGGAGAAATATCCTGAAAGTAGAGTTATGCAGGGCTTCCGAAAAGTTGGAAATATCCATGAATGGATTGTACTTGCAATCACCATAAATTATTCAACATTGGGTAAGAATACACCTGGGCTATAGACGACACGACCCTGAGAAACACCATCATCATTATGTCATCAGGCAATGGCAATGGCTGCACCAAGTCTGGAAATTCCAATCTGTTCTTCGACCTTAATTCTCTAATCAAGTGCACTGTTTCTCAATCCTGGTGGATACTGGATACCCAACACGTCGATAATCGTCAAACTCAAACGTGAGTGAGTGTTCTTAAGCAGCATTACATATCTTGACCATATACAAGAATGGTTACACTAAGTTGACTGTGACTGTGACAATGTGCATTATGTGATCACACTTACTCTTGTCAGATCATCCTCTCATACTTATTGTTAAATATGTTTTAGCGTTATCATGGAAATACCTATGTAGTGATTTAAATTAAAGGTTGTTTTCTGTAAAATGAGCACTTTTAAAAGCCTTGCTTAAGATCGACTTATATGAACATTTTGTTTTCATCCGTCTTATGTAAAATGAACATTGCCATTGGCCTCATCACTTTATTCATCTGAAAATTAAGCAAAATTTTGAATTTATTAAAAAAGTAAATATATTTCCAATTTTTTTTTTTTTTTTTTTTTTTTTTACAGTTCGATACATTAAAAAAAGTAGAAAACGAAATAAATTATTTAAGTTATTACAAATGGTTACTTAACACTTTCAATTTTAGTTTGAGATATGGAACTATTTTCCAAATATCGTTACCAACATTACCGGGAGTATGTCACCAAGTGCACCCATTATAATATATGCAGGCAGTGGTAGTGACTTTTTTCTAAGGTTGATTTGAAAAGTTCTCACTTTTGATTATTAACAGCATTTAATGAATAACAATTTCATTTATATATTATTGAAATTGTTACAAAAGCAGCAAATTCATTCATTTTTGCTGTAAAAGTTATTTGACGAAATGGATGTATTTTTATTACGAAATGATAGAACTTTAATGACAAAATCAGCTCATTTGGTTTAATATAAATGTGGAGTCCTGGTTATAGCTCATAGGATAAACTAAAATTGTGAGTACCTTCGCAGCTTTTATCAGTTGCTTTGCTATTTGAATATCTCCTTGATGGTTCTGTCCTATTTCTGCAATTATGAAGCAAGGATGAGTGTTTCCGATAACTTTTCCAGGTGCAATTTTAATGTCCTCTGCCATCTGAAATACCAATTAACACGAGATGAATAAAATTATTTATTAAAATACATTTATATTGTATGGATAGGTAGAAGACATGCACATGCTATTCTGCTGACACTTATAACAGATATAAAAATTATAAAGCTCTGTATTAAAAATGTTTTTTCCGAACTTAGGATGCCACTAACACTGATATCTAGCTAGGCAACATACAGTAGGTAACAAAGTAACATGCAAACGATCAGGTGACATGCCATGAGCAGAAATAAAGACATGCATTCTGTATTACATCAATGCTTCTGGCCAAGGCATGCAACATGGGAACATTGTGTTGACTGCCACACATGTTGTGTGTATTGCTTTCAGCATAAACCAAACATAAAGCCTTTCACCTAAATAACTTGAAGTAACAATGGCAGCTGCAGTATTAGGTTTTGAGTAATGCTGCTGCTAAATTAATAAGTTATTGGTATATTCATGAATGATTTATAAAAAATAATTTCAAAACGAAAATTTCCTAGAATTGGCAATTTATTTTAAATGACAGCATCTCAATTAGCCCAAATAGCGTTCTCTTATGCTCTTGCAAGCACGTCAAATTGCACGAAAGAGCACAAATAGAGCACAAAGTTGTATACTCACTGGTTATCTCTCGCACTCTCTGACCATGTGCAATAGTTGTTTACACTTTTTCAGCGCTCTTCATCATAGCATTATGTGGTGCGAAATAGTGTAATGTCACGCCTAACCAGCCAATCGTAATTCTTATTGGTCGCAATGAACAACAGCTCGCAAGACAAGCACTAGTGACAAGCCTTACTTGCCGTGGAGGCGACATCACTGATGATGTTAGAGAAAATCAGGAGCAAGAATGTGAAAAAGAAGAAAAGTAAATATTGTCATGTTTGTAAACAAAGACGAAAAAACTAGATGCCAGATAGTAAAGAGAGAATGTATGTGTATTTGGCATTGTGTGTGTATGTATGTATGCTGGGGGTGGTATATGTATATATATATATATATATATATATATATATATATATATATATATATATATATATATATATATATATATATATATATATATATACACACACACACACACACACACACACACACACACACACACACCTAGATGCTCTCTTAGGTAATACAGGCTAGGTTTGCTGTCTCTCCTTGGTGGAAGGTTTTCCTAGTGGTCGTAGCTCCTCTGTTCCTTCCTCCCAGCACCTCAGTGTTAGGGGGGTAATAGCAAGAAACAGGTGGGCATTTAATGGGTGCGTTCAAGACTAGAGGTATCCTGTCTCTCAGTCAAGCTAGTTCGGATTTACAAAAGTACCAGTATCTGTCGGTAGTGCACGGTGCAACCTATTCCTAGCAAGCAAAATAGACGTTACTATAGAAATGAAAGTGTTAGGATAGAGAAAAATCTGTATTTATTGAGGACTCAATAAATATAGTGACTCATGCTATCTCATACCAAGCAGATGTAGTACTGAAGGAAAAAACTTCGGTAGCCAGGAGTAGGTGACCTGGTTCTATGCTGGAGGGAAAGTGATCTGTAAAACTGAATATTTATCTACTCAAATAAAGCTGTCTAATGCAGGTTTCTGTAGGAGACAAAAGATGTTAAAGTTTAAGTAGCAAGGTATATTCGTGTTCATTGGTGATGAAGACTGATGTCGTTGCAGAGGGTAGCCACGATGGCTATAGAAGTCTCGAGGTTTCGCTGGTGGCCCCAGCACTAAGGAGTGCTCGGGGTGAACTCAAGAGAAGAATAAAAATGACTGCTGGGGACTCGCTGTGCACAAGCTTCCATAGTCTGAAGTTTAGGCTGCCACAGCAGGGTGCAGAGAAAGCTTGTGATGTCCATTTGCCATGGGAGATGGGAACCCTCTCGTCTATGTTCTATATTCGTGGATCATCGGCGGCGCTCGACCATGCCCGAAGTGGCTGAAGCTTGTGGGCACTCAGCGCAGGGATGGGGGAGAAGCAGTGTGCCCGCTGGTTGTGTAACCTTATAGCCATATGCTCGGCCGCCCGGGAAATATAAGTGGCCGAAAACTAATGTGCAAAGTGTTGTACGCAACAATTTTTACATTGGTGGTTAAGGAAGACAACTCTTATGTAGGTTAAAGTAAGGGTATACTTCATGCAAAGAGCGATGAGTCGTAATCGTAGTTTATTAGTTGTATAAGCAGCATGCATATATATAATGCACATCTTCCATTTGTGAACATTGTTCTAAATACTGGTGTGGAATAGTGTGTAACAAGAGTTTGAATAACTTCTGATACAAGACATAGAGAATAGTCGGTATTTCTGCGATGCAAAACTATAAAGCCTACCTGCAGGTATCTAGCAGTTTCAGCATCCGAGGTTTGGTTTGCAGTACAATACAGTTCCTAAAAAGTACTACCAAAACAGTGTTTACTATTTGTGTATTGTCAAATATCAATCGGATAGATTGCAGCCAACTTCAGATATTTTGCCAGCTATATCATGTTGCACTCTTGTAAAGGGCACTGCCGGCGATACTTTGTGTCATCCCTATCTTTCGCTTCATCGCCCTATTAAGAAGAGGCTTTCCATGTTTGAATAAGGTTATAGTACTGCCCTCATAAGTTAAAAAGCCCTAACACCATTGTTTCGAATTTTACTTTTTAGCTTATATTATTTGTTGTTAAATATTACACCTTTGTATGACATAAAAAAAACACTAAATCCAATATACAGGTCAGTTTTAGTGAAATTTATATAGGCCCAAGCACCAATTCGAGGTGGTTTTTGATTAAATACGACCCTATGTATCAAGTAAATACTAAAAATGACCTAACTACATGATTAGTTGTATTTAGGGCCTTTATTCTACCAGGTTTACAAATTCACACCATCTGCTCGAGGAACTAGGGCTTTCTGTCATCAAACCAATTAGACAAACAGGATGGTAAAATGTAAATATTAAGTTGGCTACCATTACAAATGCCATTGTTTCAGCTTTTTCACATGTTGTGAGGTGTGGTTAAGTTAATGTATAATATAGTGCAATATGTGGATTTTTTAATTGTTATACTTTTCGCCTTCATCTAGCAGTTAAATGTATCTTCTACTTTCAACTTACTTCCGGTAATCATATCAGTAAGTTGACGCGTTCCACGTTTTCCACCCCTAGACCGGTCAACGTGCCTGAAGGTCAAACACGCCAAGCCAACTGAACACCACCATCCGCATGTGAGTACAGCCCAGCGTGATGTGGTCATGGCTCAGTATGTTCCGAATAGGCGTGATGTATAAAGTGTATACTTAGGTTTTGTTTAAATTTGTTTCTGTAGCCCTGCAGTATTAGTTTTTGATTGCTTTGTCCTTTTCAGTGTTAATGAGTGTTCTAAATGTGTTAAAGCAATTTTCCAGGCCATTTTCATATGAACTATTATTTGCTGTCATGTGGCGTAATCCGAAACACGCCACACCGTGTACACTAGTATGACGTCTGTGCGACCATGTGTTACTTTTTCGTATTATGTATAACGTAATGCGGCCTATAACAGTCTGGGAGTGAGCATGAGCATATTGGAAAAGACCTAATAATTCTCAGTAAATGAGGGATTGGATATAGATACTGCGATAAATTTTACAACTTCTGCAACTTCAAGGTTGAGACGTAGGACATCAGGAAGAATCCCATCAGGCCTTCGACAACACGCCCTATCTGATATCGTGCTCTCTGCTGAGATGCTGGCATCCCTGGACAACATGATGGTAAATTTTAAATCCTTTCAACATAACCTATTTTCCTCCTTGATAGTCCAGCCTAACATCCGAGACACGTCAAGTGGTTTGCTCAAGTGTGATGTTCCAAACGATGCCCCTGTCGGCACGATAAGTGGATTTCTCCACTAGTGGGCCTTTTTATATATCAGTTATCTCTAGTACGTTCCATCCTTCCCGCCAGGAATTTCAAAATTTTTCCATCGAAATGTATTTTTGTTTCGAATTCTCTTTGTGCACCACATGTGCCCACAAATCTGTTTTTCCTTTGACTGTAATGGTACCAATATAGCTGCTGGCGATTTTCTCATGACAACTACCATGCAGGACCTATGGATAATGGAGAAAAAAAGTCAACAATTGCAAGGAAATTATTTGGTGCCAAATTTCCATTGGGGTGTAAGTGTGAGAAAGTCCGCCATTTTGGAGCATGTCTTCATCAAGGGTGCGACCATGACGTCAGCCAACCACGATATTGAACACGTGACCAGCTGATGGGAAGCATGCCACATGCCATCACCTCTCATTCCGTGTCATGCATACCAGAGGAACCATCGCTACCGTGGCATGCACGTTGGTGTTGCAGAGAGCCCAGAGCCACATGGCCTCTCGAAGAAGACACTATGGACCCCTCGTGTCACCCGCAGTGCTTTAGCAACCATTTGTGCGTCGACTTTCACACAACAAATAGCCTACCAACAAGTTTGTACCAGAAATGCCTGCGAGCTGTGCTGAAATCTGACCCATTTTCTCAAGTAGACTTGCGCTTGGACACTTGTATCTGTCAGGATGCGACATCTATTCAAAGGCTGCAGCTAATGTGAGCGAGGTGAACTTAATTATTTACAGCCATGTCTGTTTATTTATCACAACATTGTATCTTTGTCATAGGTGTTTGAAACACATTTCTGTAATGAGCTTACGTTTATTTGATTTTTAATGGCTGCCACAATCCTTAAATAATACAAAACCTAACCAGATATATTTAAATAAATAATAAATTAGACATAAAACTAGAAAGTAGAAATGCATGTAATTATTAGAAGAATAAACGTAAATGATGACTGTGGGACAGTAGAAATTATGGAAACAGGTTTTCAGTGGTGGTGAAAGTGAGGTCTGGATGGTGGTTACTCGGTTGGCACCAGACGTCGGCGAGACGATGTCAAAGTGATGGTCGACTTCCTCGATCTCCGGGTTGCGGGCCGTCCAATCCGGACCAAATCTCCTGACGATGGTGATGATCGATGATTGTTGACCTCCTCCCCACTGAGAATTACTCCACATGAGTGGTTCCTGTTAAGCGATAGCCGGTTGGCCGACTATACACCATTGTTGATGGAGAAATGCCTAACTATTAACACTCGCATACGTGGATTGTTATGGTTAAACCACATGCCCATACATATCGGAACAAGACAGGTTACACTGAAAATTAGAATTTATGTAATGGTAGAGCGGGTAATATCAGGGGACACCCCCTTAAAAACCAGGTTCCGACTGTAAATAAACGACTGACTAGATAACACATTAATGATTATGTTTATGATTACAACACCTTCTCTGAGGGAACTTGACACTAAATACTCTCAGCTATTAGGACCGACTGTGCTGTGAAACAGAGAAGTGTCTTTTGACAATTAAAACTTTAAGTGAGAATTTAAGTTCCCAGGGGCAATGCTAGACCACCGGGGAGTGAAGGTGGTTTACAGGCTGACTAGATAAGAAATACGTTCTACATGAGTTAAGTCTATTGTAATTTCTCATCCAGTTGCAAAATTATAATGATCGCCTGGAATGTGCGGGAAAAACGCCGGAGCCAATGAAATGCACTCCACCTCCCTGAATTGCTGCATGCTAACTGCCTTCCCACTCAGCGACACAGGCTCGCCTCTGCTTACCCATACGTCGTGATGGGACTACTTTATCGCATGACTTGCAAAAACTACACTAATGACTTGTTAACAAATAAATAGACAGCTTAAAAATTACATGAATTCACTTTCAACATAAAACCCAGGCGAAATGATGTGGACAAAGCATTTGGTGGTAAAATGAAATAAATAAATACACCTTACCTTGTAAATAAATTACAAAACAATAAACACAAAACACTCATGAATACTTTAATTAGAAAAACAGGATGTATTTAATTAGGTCTTAAAACATCTCACTTCAATACAACTGGCTTAGTCGTGTCTTCCTCTGCGGCATCTTGCATCGCCTTGGCAACCACCGGCTGCACTGCACCAGTATGCCCTTGAGACATCTCTGCGCCTGATCACTCCGGCGTCCAGGAGCACAATCCAAATGCCAGTATAGTGCACAACCCTGCCGTGGGCATTGCAGGCTGTGGCCTGACTAACTATCTTAGGGCTGGGTACATTGCACACGTCAAAATCCAGTTTGTAGGACACCTGATGTCACTGACAGCAGCTGCAGATGCAGGCAGAACTGCATGACCGGAGGTGGTACCACCACTCTTGAGGCCCTGCCACACGATGCAATGATGGTGGTTGCCCCTTCCTGCTACGCAACTCCATCTGTCTTCATTGTTGACATTGTGGTGGCATGTGTGTCCACCTATACGATTGCCGAAGGCACAGAGAACTCCCAGAATCACTGCCTTCGCTATCACCTTTTTCAATCCAAAAACCTTTGGAAGTTTCTTGTGGGTTCGCAGCTGTGGATAGCTGTCAATTAACCATAATTGTTCCTGATACAGCTTTTTTCCTTCCTGATCTACCGTATCGCCTAGAAAATCGATACTGGTTTTGCCCGCATGACACTTCTCAATCGAATAGGTGAGGCTATTTATTGCAAGCTTCTCCAAGACTACTGCTAAATGATGTTTGTGCTCCTCCCAGCTGTTTGACCAGATAATTACGCCAGCGTATACTTTCGAATAATCCCATCCAGCACACATACCATCATTGCCTGGAATGTTGCGGGTGCATACTTCAATCGAAATGGCATCACGTTCGAAAATATCGAAGCTGGTAGAAAGATAACAACTCAGAATCAAAATGTAACTTGAGAAAGTTAGCACCAACTATTATATTACACACTGCAATCTGATCTCCTTCAAGTACGATTAACACTGGCCAGTGGTTATGAAAACATGTCTGCGAATATTCTATTATCTGAGTTGCAACATTGCAGAGTACAAAGTACATAGTTCGAGAGATAAGCGGTCAACACACATTATCTCATATAAAGTTATCACAGTTCACATGCTACAAAGGCTAAGTGTTTCATAACTACATGAAATATACGGCTGAAATTGCCAAATTGAATTTTTATCCCGGCAGCACCCCGTAAATTTAAGGCCGCTGCCATGAGGCTTCGGGATGTTTGTTTAATGAAACTTCATGTATATGGTAAATCATTTATTATACATTAAATGTCATATGATCATATACATATATAATAACATATTGAATACATATCAAGTATTATAAACCAATTCTACATACCCTAATATTCTCATATTACCACAAGTACCTGTTAACTTTCCAAACATATAAATTTGATCACCAACATTAAATATTTATTTTCTTTCGTGAATACATAACAGGATTTACAAATGAACTTATAACAGCAGTACTACTTGTAACACCTTCATTAACTGGGGATGTTTTCCAACAAATTATATCTCGAGGATCTATTTCACTAATGTCTTTTGGTTCTGGGTCTTTAGAATGATTAGCTCGTCTGAAAAAAAACAGAACTCTAAGAATACAGAGCCAACTTATGCAGTAATACCTTGTAGTGCAAATCTGAAAACAATGACGATAAAGTTTATCTTTCTTCAATGTCCACAACTCGTATAGTCCATTCAATATAACCTTTGTTAACATCCTTTTCAATAGAATGTTTTGACTAACATTAAAATGGCGGGACAGTTTGCCGATTGCTTCTGCTAAGAAAAATGTAATCACTGAATTACCCTCTCTTTGTTTACTATACATCTCGTTGGGCGCAGTGCAAAGTTAGTACAAGGCAGTGTAAGGTGCATGTGAACCAGTGCGATGTGAGAAGACACCACGTGAGGTTGTGCTGTGTTGTGCGTATTCCAGCACAAATGTGTTTCGTAGGGGCCTGTTGTCTTCCCCACAATCGTCCAAGCATTCGCAGAGGGGGCTGGGGTGGGGATAAACTCCTGCTGTGTTTGCCCTTGGTCTGCACCTGAGGCATTGTAATATTCATTCACATGCAGGGAGGCTGCAGACTGTTGCTGCATTTTCTTGCATTCGTCTTGGGGATGACAGCGCTACTTTTCATTTTTGAAAGTTGGACTGCCGCGGTAGTTCGCCGCATGTTTGTCCTGGCATAAGACACAGAACTTTTTGTTCTGGTCTTGTTCTGGACACTGAGTCATCAAGTGTGCTCCACTACAAAAACCACATCTCGGGGCGCAGTTGCAACCAGCACTGTTGTGATTGAAACGTTGGCACTTGTGCATTGTGGAGGGCATTCAGGGCAGTGGTATTTCTTCACTCGGACTACACATCCTTACAGTTTAAACAGCTGCAGTATTGCAGTGTTCTCAGTGGTTCGGGGGAGATCAATCCTGGCCAATCCTAATCGGATTCTGTTTCTCGAGTACATCGGGTGTACTCTTGTAGGATTGATCCCTCGAGTAATCAATCCTTTGTGAACCATTTGCAGGTCCATATCCTTGGGCACAGGCTTCATTACCACCATCAGATGTATTTCATTTCTGGGCAACAGCACACTGTAGCCAACTCCTGAGGTGCCTATCACCTGTAATGAAAGGTTGTAATCTCTAATTGCTGTTGCTTAGAAAGTGATACCATCGGGGATGGTGCGATTTCGCATATCTCCTTTGATTACCTGATGTACTTGTGCAGCCAGTGCATGGTAGGGTACCTCGGAGGGTGATTCACTGTGATTGGCCGGATATCCGGCCGCTTGGGGCGCTGCTCTGTAGTAGCTTGTGTTGCAGTGTCGGCCGAGGCTTGGTGTACCTAGCCGATTTTCCTCTTTTCCCTTTATCTGCTAGACCAGGAGGGTGATGAGGTGAAGGGCTTGCACATTCGTGCTTGCCATGGTCGCTGTATCCCCTCTAGTAGGGTGATGCAGTGAAAGGACCTTAAATTCTTCTCCCTTTCTAATACTATTTCCCTATAAACGCACTCTGCCTCGCTCTACTAGCTCCACTGATCGCCCTCCTCTACCGGAGTCGGGCTAGGAAAAGCTGGGCGCCTAGGAAAATCAATGAATACCACCTGGATCACTTCGGGGCAACAGCCCACTGCTTCTTTCTTGTAGGCAATTTTAGTCTTCCAGGAGAGCGGTTCCTTGCGCTCTCTCGCCTCGGCGCCTCAGTGCGAAGTCCAGCGATGATCGTCAATATTGTCTAATCCGATCGTCCAGCCTCTTTAACTCGGGTGGTCATAATGTGCCGAGCCTCGTGTCATCGTGCCAGGAATACTTACATTTTGTTCATAAAGATCGTATAAGTTTATTGTAATTACTATTACATTAAAAAAAAAAAACAATTTTTTTGGAAAATGCAATTTATTATATAAGCACTATCTATTTTGAACTTTGTAATTTAACGGAAATTAAGTTCTACTTTGCAGAGAATCTTTTTAAGACAAACTCTTAAAAAATATTTTGAAATATTACTTTACCTGCAGCGTGTACCATACACTCCGAGAGAAATCTCGAGTAATTAGAGGCATTCAGGTGGGACAGGTATTAACTATGCTTATACTCTTCAAGAGACAGTGAGTTTACAAGAATGGCAATGTAACCCAGCCTGTTAAGGTTCATCCCCACTATCGTTTTGGTAGTTTACTTTGGTTAAATATTGATGTGCCTGATAAAAATCCCTGTTCTTTATTAATAATAGTCAAAATTTATACTATTTTCCATTTTTTTTTTTTAACCCGTCTGCTTTGCATTACCTCGACAATATTCTTAAATTTACCGAAACCTGCTTTCCACAAGCACCCACAAAATATAATTGCCACACCTGTCCTAATACTTAAAAATAATGATTCTAAATACGAGGTCAATCCACCAACTTTGTGGTTTGATGCCAGACTGCTGTAATGTATAAATTATTTTCATTGTAGTTTCGAGATGCAACTCCACAGCCCATTGAACCTTAAATATTTCCGAGCACTCAATTGGATATTATAAATCGCTTACATGCTCCCATGCTTTGCCATCCCATGCCTTATACACTGCAAGCTTAAACATGCTGGCTGGTTTGATTTTAACTCAATTCTTCACAAAAAAAATGTTCACAACACTACACTATATAACTTCCCGGCGGTTTGTTTTATGCCATCTTTAACCTTGCAAAGTAAGATCGGCGCATTACTCTTTATTAGCCAGCAAGTGGTCTTAGTCTGGAAACGATTCCGCCACTTATGTTTACTATATAGCTCGTTGACTGCACTCCTTAGGTTCGCGCTAAAGAGTGGCGTTTTAATACTGACATAGCGGCGCATTGTCTCACACATTGTACACGATCGCGCAGTTGAGTTTTTATGCCTCCTACGTAGTGTTTATGGCGGGCAAACGTGCTTGGCACACGGGCGACGTCAGGAGCAGTTTGACAGGAATATTTGGTTATGTGCTAGGGATTTAATACAAGCCAATAATATATTAGTGAAACTTCATTCGCGAATTGTAATAATTATTTATTTATTTTCCTCTTTGTTCAACACGTAATGCTACGTAAGTAACCTTTCTCGTCACGTCATATTATTGCAAACTCAATGTTTTGCTCTGCAGTAAAGATGGCGTCTAATGTGCAAATAATAAAAAAACTATTAATTGTAGCTACACCTACGTTTCATCTTGGAATAGTCGGTATTCTGCTATCGCCATATTCATTGTTCCTCATTTTATAGTGAACAGTGTATTTTAGTAAATGTATTTGTGTTGATTTAATTTTATGTTGGCTTCACAAAGTCAAATATCACTGTAAACACTATTTTCTTAATATTATATTTACAGTTCCTTATGCAGACATCTTCAACTGACACAAAATTCAGTCTAATTCCGATCTTTATTTGGTATTTTTAAAATTTTCATTTCTTTGCCAATCAATTTCCTTGAAGACTTGTGGATGAAAGCAGGTATTTCAGCTTGCACAGGCGGGTAAAAATTACAATCTGCATTGGCTATACTGATAAATTCAAAATTTTGTTTATTACCGGTGAGAGTGTGATTTATTTTTGCGTTTTATGTTGGAGTGCTAGTAGAATTTTATTTTTGAACCAGAATTAGTACGGATTTGTGAAAGTGGGTATCTTATTGTCTGTTGTAAAGGCTCTCTTCACAGGTGTTGTGAGGTAAGGAATTTACTTCTTTTTTTTATTTTTTTTATTTAAAGTGACGTACGTACTATTTTTGGCGGTGGTTGCAAATGTTTAACTTGTTTATGTTTATACAATTGGTGTTTGCACAGTAGAATGGTGACTTTAATAAAAATAATCGGCACGTGTATAGATGTTTGAATTAATTATAGGAGATGCAATTAAAATTATTTTGGATAATCTTGGTAGATTGATTGTGCATTTTAATTCTTGTTAGGAGGAGGTTTTTAATTTTTGGTGTATGTGTGCAGCTGTGTACCGCAGATTCTTTTAAAGATGGAAAATCGGACGTTTCCCACCGCCGTTTTTTATGGGCGGCGTAAGCTGAGAGATTGTTTGCGATTTTCTGCAATAGAATTTCAAAATACCAAGAAAAATGAAATTCCAATGTCGGCACAGTTTGACTGTATTAATGGCCCATCTCAAACATGGCGAGTGTTTCGTAGCCAAGCAAGTGCTTTAGAATTTGCGAGGTTAGGAAGGAATGGTCTTATGACATTTGCTTTCCAGGACGATTCAGGTTGTCGTCTTTTTCTTGTTGCGCATCCTTGTGTGTTTTGGTACTTTGATGAACTAAAGCAACCTCATCAAAGATGCACATACGAAATAATTCCAGAGCATTCGCCAAGCAAGCTTTACTTTGATTTGGAATTTGATAAAGATTGTAATCGTGAGAGCAATGGTGCAAAGATGACTGAAAATTTTATTAAAATAGTTTCATCCTTTCTGAAAAAGAAATGGAATTTAAATGTTAGTTGTAGTCAAGTTTTGGATTTGGATTCATCGACACCCTGCAAATTTAGCCGTCATTTGATCTATGAAATACCTGGGTGTGCATTCAAAGACAACTCGCATGTTGGAAACTTTGTGAAGGAGGTGTGTCGTTATATAAAAGATGTTCATCAGCACGAGATCAGCTGTCAGGGTGAATGTGCTGCTGATTGCGACAAGCAAGACCTGAATTTGGTATGTGCTTTGTACAGTGTAAGTATGTCTGACATTTGCAGCATGTTTGTCACAGACAAGAAAGGAAAGAAGGTATTATTTTGTGATGAGGCTGTTTACACTAGAAACAGACATTTCAGAACTTATAAGTCTACAAAACATGGTAAGAACTCCCCGCTAGTTCTCAGTCAAGAAAATGAATTTAAAGTTGATGCTGAGAAGCTTAAACACCCGTTTGAAGAGGCAGTGTTTTTGCATTCTCTTATTACATTCATCCCCTTGGGAGTGAGCCTAACTGTACTAGATTGTCTTCCTGAGGGATCTGCCGGTTCCACGAGCAACTTTCAAAATGTAGTTCTCAAGACATCAGCATCTGATATTAGAACAGAATCACCGTACCCTGAAGTGGATAGTTTTGTACGTTCAATTATATCACCTCGTGGGAAGATTTATAGGAGTTGTTTTATTTCAACAAGCAGCATTATTGTGTACGACATTGTTGGCTACAGGTATTGTGGGAATATTGGCAGAGAGCATCGGAGTAATAATATTAAGTACATTTTTGATCTCAAAAAACTGTGCTACTACCAGAAGTGCCATGACCCAGACTGCAGAGAGTTTCGTTCGTCTTTGAAAGACCTACCTGCAGAGCTAGTATTTTCTTTACAAAGTGACTTTGATGATGAGTGTAGCAGTGTTGGGTATTTTGGTATTCCAAACGATGAGTTGGAAATGCTGCAAGGAATTTATAACGATGAATATAATGCCAATAAAGGGTTGTGCAGTAATGAAAGTAACATTTCTGATGCTGAAATTATATTCCCAGAATATGGAATTTCAGATTCTGAAATGTTGCAGCTTCCAGAAGGTACAAATGTTTGAAAGAGTTGTGGCAACCAGCATTAGCATGTATGATGTGTGTGTGTTTCTCTTTCATACAAAATTTATATTCTTAGCTTATTTTAAATGCATCTATAGGTGTAGGTACTGGTTATTTTCGAGTCTGTAATCAAGTTAGTGTTGGAAAAAATGTTGACTGATTTATGGTGGTGCAAAAGTGACCCTCAAGAATATGTGTTTAAATTAGAAGAAAGTGTTGCAGTAAGTATGCTGGTAGCTGTAGGCTTGTTTTGTAAAGTTGAAAATTATTATTTTGTAGTTAGTGTTTTGTCACCAGATTGTACAAAAATTTCTTCCAGATTTTCACTGAAGATGAATAGAGAACAAGAACGTGAAAACATGCCATGTGGCATACCACTGCTGGCTAAGGAGAGTCAGAAGCTAGACACTCCCAGTCGGAGGAAACTAAAGCCTGTGTACAGAACGCCACAGGATGGGAGGAAGGTGTTTGGTGAACTAAACATCAACACCATGGACACCTGGCCGCAGAGAGACAAAGTCAAGACTGACAAATTGCACGTAAGTTTTTTCTTTCATTCACTTGTTATTCTTGGTTCCTGTTCATTTTAGTGACGTCTCTGGACGTTGGTGCCTTTGTGTATTTGATTGCTATTGTAAATAATGCTGTATTGGGGAGGGCTATGAAGGCCTAGGGAATTGTGGTGGGAGAGGCATTGAATTGTAAAAAATAACAAGAATGCTGAAAACCATTAATATATCAAAGTATTTATTATGAAGAATAAAGGAGTTTCCGAAAAATCAAGAAATATTTAGGAAAATTATGTGTATTGACAGTACTTATAATGCATAACATTTTATTTGTAGTAGGCCTAGTACATACTATAAATAACTTTTTTTCAATATGTATCTACTGTACATAAACAATGATTCACAATAGTGGGAAGGGTATGAAGATCAAGGAAATTTTGGGGTAAAAGTCTTAAAAATGTATAAAGTTGGTAATTTGGGGTGCCTTCTGTTTGCTATTGATCGTGCTACAGGAGGCAGTGTGGCACAGATTTACATGAATTCACTTTTCTGGAGCTAGGTCGTGGTCTGTTAAAAATCCCACCTGTTGCAAACCTCTTAATAAATGAAACGCAAAATCCTATCATCTGCAATGAATCCACTGAAGTACTCCTTTCGCGACAAAATGGCATGAATATGAACAATGGTACACATAGAAAATGGCACATTGTACCCTTGTGGTCTTTGCATTGGTGCATTGTAAGTAAACAACCATTTACCACACAATGTCTTTCAAACCAAGTATTTATGCAAAAATTGGTCTGAACATTATTTTTTTGAATACGTATGACCAGCAAGTGTCCTAAAAGGGTAGTTACAGTGGTAAATTATCATTGCCCACAGCCAATTCAATTACTTTCAAAGCCATGTACATGTGAAGCTAATGTTAACAGCGTTATCAGTTTCACTGATGCATTTGTTTGAAAGATTCTTACAACGGAGGTGAATAATGAAGTAAATAATTTTTGACATACACCATTGCTTCAATAGTGTATGTCCACAATATTTTGCTTCATTATTCACTGGCGTAGGTATACAGTTATGTACATATTTCTGTTCCTGGCTGTATGATTACATGCAAAGGGCAAGGCCAGTATCGCTAAATCCTTTGCTGCGAATTGCCGTTTTTACTATGTGGTCCGAATTGGGTGACTTGTGTTTTGCATTTGGCATTGATATCAAAATGGTGAGGAAACTAAAATTATTGCAGATACAGTCGTATAAACAAAAGTTCAAGTGTGAATAGAGTAAAGAATTACCATGGTTTGTACATTCTCAATCAAAACAACTACATGCATAAAATACGTAAATGTCTTTCAAATCCACTTTTTTCTGTAATATGCAATTTTTTTAATTCCAAGGATTTTATAAGATTTGACCCAATGATTCCAGGATTTTATGGGATTTTTATATACAGGAACCAGGATTTCAGCTTCAGGGCTGGTGGCAGCCCTGTTATATAATCCAGTGAAATCCGGAGGTCCATGAATGTATGCACTGCAGTCCCCAAAATCTGCCATCTATACTAATGTAAGAACATATTGATGTGGCTGCACTAATGGTTCACCGAACAGCGAGTGAATCACTTCTGGTTTCGTTCAACAGAATAAATTTTCTCCTGTATTTCCAATGTGTTTCTTAACAGACCAAGACGATGAAAATACTGGTGTCCATGGCCAATCAACAATCCTCATACAATGAGTCACACTTAGTGTTGCACAACAAAGTGCAGTGATATAATAAATAGATATTAAAAAGAAATGGCCAGTATTGCATGATAACACCAAATATGTAAACACATAGCTGATCCATGACCTAAAGCACTCAAATTTGCATCCTCCATTTGTAATTTACTAGTGATGGGGCGGTTCTAGGTTTTTGTCAATTCAGATTCTCGATTTGATTCCAAAATTTTTGTTTAGATTCTCGATTCTAGACTAGATTCGATTATCAACAAATGTTAAATACATTGCAAAATTTTGTGTACAGTTGTATGGTTCTACATTTCACACAACTTACATTGGGGGCTACAATAACGAGAGCGAGAGAAAATAATTTTTCTTAATTGGTTTTCTTTATTCTCTAATGTGTAGTTTTCCATATGAACCATGCAACATTTACAACTTATTTTTGAACATATTAATGTGGAGTTAATCTTTTTTATTATGTCCTCATGTTGGTAACTGTGTGGCCACCGTAATAATGCTCACTTCTTGTAACTCCAAGGGTCATGGACCAACCAATAGTTTCGTAATCGTAGAATAGTCCTTTCATGCTTTCGTGCTACACATAAATGTTTGCTTGTCTGCATTCACATGTGACTAATACAACTAGTTCACCTTTCATAAGAGTTAAAATCAATGCCTTCTGTGAAGGAAATTATTGCGTTTGGTGCCCTATCATATTTACAGCTCAAAATTATAAAGGGGCAAATGGTACATTAAAGTATTCATAGGTAATAGGAAAATAAGAAGTTAGCCGGTGCAAGAAATTAACTACGGAAAATATTGTTACAAGATGCCAGGGGGTGTATCAGAGTTCGTGAGGGAGGTGTCTTAATAAAAATAAAAGAACTAAATTTGATTTAGCTTTTATTTACATCATTAAACTTTCTATCTTCACTATTATTATTGTTATTCTTGCTGAGTGCAATATTTAATGTCTGTCTCAATTCTACGTAAAGTCCTCGCTGTCTCTGTTAGTTGCAGTCACTTAATTGACACAACTTACACATGGTTCAGTCTGTCTATAGTTGATTCACGATAACTTCTGCCTTTCCTGAAGGCCTGCTAAATGTCTACTTTTGGTTACTGATTACGTATCCTTCTGCTACACGTAAACGCAAATACTGCCATGTGACTTCTAATTATATAACTGTCAAATCAGTTGGTTGCTGTTTACAGCTTTTTAAAGAATGCTGTCATATTTCCTACGAATGTTCGCAATTTAGGCCTATAACAATATTTAGGTTGGCTTTATAACTATTTGTTACATGTGATTTAGCATGTTACACATAATACACATTAATATTATCCATTTCATATAAATGGTCTCCAATTTGACAGTTCTAGGAAAGTAATGCCAATGGCATCTGGGTGGCTATTTATCCTTCCGCCACAGCTGAACGGTTATTGAAGGTGACAAACACCATGTGACTGCCTGTTTTTATAAACAAACTGCATGTGCCTCCTCCCAAATGACTTTTAGAAGCTGTGAAGGGCTGTCCAAACAGTTGCAGGTTGGCAACAATCCCATTTTTTTTTAGTTTATAAATATTTTGTGTAAATGACTAACAGCCCATGTAATAAGTCTATAAATTGATTTTTTTTACGTTGCAAGAAATTTGTAACCAGGATGCGCGAAAATTAAATTGTATTTTGACTGTAAAATGAATAAAAGATATTTTACTGTTTTTGAATACACTCTAAATATATTGACAACTAATCTTGTCACACTTACCTGAAGTAAGTTCTTGCATGGTTTCCACGAACACCAAATACCAAGATCCCCCCTCCCAATCACACCTTTTCAAAGACAGTGTACATTCCTACATACAGACTATGCCTACTATTGCATTAAAAGTACATAATTCAGCTTTGTGGTATGATACGACGACAAACTCTGTACGGCCTGATACTTTTATCGATGGTTATAATTCTCAGGATGTTAAGTATGTAGGTAGCCTAAATAATATTTAAGCAAATGTTACTTAATTTCAGTAATTTTAATAACTCTTATTTAGTAACTATGTTAAGTATTGCAGGTCTACATACAAAATACTTTAATAACTTTTCTTAAATACCTACGTGTTCTGATTGTCATGCTGCAAATAAAGACTTATTTACACTGAAGTTCAGTTGCACAACCTCCCTCCTCAAAATTGTGAATACAGCCCTAGGCTTGTTCTCTGGTACTTAATAAAAAAAACTATTTCAGTTCAGAGATGTTGCAAAGCGCTCTAGAGAAGCAGATGTGACCTACAGCAACAATATATCAAACGAACATGTTACTTACACATTAAAAAGATGCTCCATCTTTCGAAGATTGAAGACATCATAAAGTTCATTTTTCCTGAGCGATAAATTTTGGAATGCAGTTCGTGCTGATACACGAGACACTTCTTTATGATGTTGGAGCACCTTCGTTGGGTGCTTAAATGGAAAGAATTTTGTTTTATAAGCATGTTGTAATTTACTTGACATCAAAAAGTGGTATTTCCAATGTAAATCCTGTTTATGTGAATTGTTCTTCCGTTACTCTTACAAAATTCTTATCAATGTATGTTAAAAACTTATGAGTGCTTTTAATTTGCAAAACAAAAATGCTCAAATGTTGAAACTTACATGCCATTGTTACTTTCAAATACAGGCTTTAAAAACAGGAAAAACCTTTAAATTTATTTGTTAACAAGTATCCCTGCGTAACAAGCTTGACAAATTTTATATACGGTCTAAAAAAATAAAGTGATACAATTTACAGGTTTGTATGGCCAGTAAGATTTACATTTTGAATTTGAAACCCTCCAAAACCAGAGTGTTAAATTTCAATCATTAATAACACAGAGAAATGTTTATAGCAATGAAATGTGGGCCCAATTTGGGTATCCTCTTTATTTTATTTTGAGGGAAAAAGTGAGCAGAGTAGGGAGGGGCTTTAGTTTATAGTCTTTCGTGAGACAGGTTTATTTTGATTTTCTTACGATGCTGGAATCACATAGCCCCACCCCAACGCACACAACATGAAAACCAACAGCCAATGAAATACAAGATAGGTCGCCGTAAGCCAGACAGATTCTGTCGTCCGACCAGCAATTTTGGATTAGAAATTATTTCTATTCTTAGTCGTGTTGTGCAGCACAATGCACGTAATGTACAGCATTGCAAAATTAAATTGTATTGCAAGCTTTCACTACAATGGTAAATATGCAGCTTAAAAGAAAAATAAATTGAAAACTACTGTATCCAACTCTTAAAAATAATCATTTTACTTTTGTATGCATTAGCGATACCAATTTGTCACCATTATGTATTATATATTTCCCTCTTGTTCACTGCCTTTTAGACTAATGTAGCCTATCAGCCCCTTCTAAATAGTTAGGTTAAATGCCAAGAGCATGGTGTCTGTTGTGCTGTAAATTCAAGTAGTCACATTGAAATATGTCATGGTTGCAATTTTGGTTGTGTTGTGTCGTGCTGTGTTGGTTGGGGTCTATGTGATTCTGGATTGAGTGTGTGGCATTTTGAGTTGCATATTGTTTTAATGGAGCAGTGGAAAATTTTGCTTGTATGGAAATAACATTTAAATTATTTAACTTCGAAAATTATAACTAATGAACATACAAAACGTGATACATATATCGCTGTTCGTATTGTACAGATGCAGCAATATATACACGCACACACTTTGACCGAAGTTAACCTTACACTTGAATTTACGATGTAGGCAAACAAATATTCACTCACTACAAAAGTGTGGAAAGTGCATCATTTTCAGCCCACTTGCATTTCAATAATTATATTAACAGTTTACAAATACATTTACAAAACACTCAAACGTACTGTTGTAACCTTTTGAACACGTGTTTTTCTATGGCAATCCTTGCTAGTTTACTTCATTAAAATCACGTTTGTTCATCACTAGCATTAAATAATTTATTTGCAAAATCATTCAGTCAAATCAACACTGCGCACGTTGCCTGATACAAACAAACTTTAACTTGTATACAGAAATTATATTTGTGTCATTTCATTGTGGAAGTTAGTTAGGAAAATGGTAGAATGAGCAGTTTTGATGTGCAGATTGTTACATTTCACTCAACAAAACGCACTACAGCTGTACCTGCAACCAACTATGTTTGGAAAAAGCAAATAAATAATTATTAACTACCAATTAAATACTCTAACAACACCAATAAGATATTCATATAATGAACACGTTGAGAATAAAAGTGCACGCACAACTACCTTCACCGGGCTGGAAACATAAATATGGCTAGCCGTTGGCTGGAAGAGTTTACTGTTTGTATGTGTCGACAGACTTCATCATAAATGTTGAACATGTTTTTAAAGTCCCGTTACTAATAGCCAAGAAAATTTAATATTGCTTTAGAAATATAATTTAAACCATAAATGTTTTAAGTATAATTAAGATTTTAAATTACAACTTTCAGTTCAGAGTACAATTTTCTTCCAAAGACATCATCAAAAGAGCCAACCTAACAACACAGATCCTGCAGCAGTTCATCAGCTGATACAATACTGTAGGAGTTAGAGCATTTACTGTTTACATACTGTGTAGGTTGGTCACATTGGTGTTTGTTACAACTCTGGCGGAAACAACAGTAGTATTTAACCTGTTATTATTAATATATGTTTGGTTATTTCATTAAAAGGACGGCCTTATTTGGAATAAAAATTAAAATGAAGGGACAAGTTCAACGAAATGACACATTATATTTAAGCACGCTACTCGTGTCACGTATTTATTGTTTGTATCATCAAACGTAAAAGATAGTGGTGAACATGCAAACTATGGGCCTACCGTAAAGTTTATTCTGCTAATATTTACATGCATTGGTACTTATTGGCTATTAGGTTTACTTTATTATTTATATAAATTGATCTGGCTGGGCTTAATATTTTGTAGGGATTGTGGCAGACATTCAAATAATAGAAATGTAAGCTCGTTACACAACTGTGTTTCAAACACCTAGGGCAAAGGTACAACGTTGTGATAAATAAACAGACGTGACTGTAAATGATTAACTTCATCATAAAAACAGTTCACAATTAAAATGAATAAATAGTGCACATCAAATATTCTAAATCACGCACACACAGGGCCAGTCAAACTAACACATGCAGCAGTTAGTGAAACACACATTACAGTATATTTATTACTGCCATGGAAACACATATTTATCACAACATTGTAACTTGCGTAAGAAGTTTAAAAAAACTAGTACGAACTTGACACATCGTTCAGGAACAAGCAGTGTCGTTGACACGTCACATCACTGCCAGTAGTAAGGCACTGGGTATAATCGTCCGCCATATTGGGACAAGCGTGTGTCATGGGGAAATGTGATAAAATTCTAGATTCTCCTTTCGACATCACGTCTCCCAACCTGCTGGATTTGTAAGCGTCGTGCCATTGTATCTAAGTAAGATATAATAGGTATTTGATCAATAAAATCTCTTTTCAGTTGTAAATTACAATTTCAAACATTATTGTTGTTGCTGTAATTAGTATGAAATGTGCTGAATTTAAAAATAACACAATGTACACCTTTCCTGCTACACAGGTGGTAAGAACTTCCCGAGAGAGAGGGAGAGACACATTATGTTTCCCTTATTGACCGGCTATGTTCCAGGCAAAAAAAAAAAACACTGTGACTAGAGCCTACGCACGGTAATTTGTGCTGATATTTTTAACTGCAGTAATGAAATGTGTTTTCGTCAGTGCTACCTAAGAATACATATATATCAATTGGCAACGTTTAATTTACAAGTAGTATACATAAGAACGAGGTTATAAAATGTTAACTGTGAACTATTTTTTACCAGCCGTTGCCAACACGTCACTGCTGTTGCTGCTGTTAATTGGTATCTAATACAAATGAATATTACATGTTATAGGAGATTATTAATCTATTCAAGAACACAGTATTTTAACTTTAATCACAGGTATATAATTTTGAAATTCAAGTGATTGAACACAACAGGTTGACATGTTACGCCTAGGGTGATTTTTCAAATGTTCGATTCCAAAAGGCTGAAGAAATCGTGAATGGATTAATTATATTGCCATCGTTCCAAATGTCTTACTCTCATGTATCCAGTTAAGTAATCTCGCCCGCAAGTCTCTCTCCACTGCACCAATGCTTGGTCTGCATTTGTCACTCTGCTGTTGAGCTGTTCACTCTTGCTGCCACTTGACGCTGCTGGCTTATTGTATGCCTGTCACTTAATGTTAATGCTAATTTTAATGCTTAACTTTCAGACTGAAAAACTGTCGGCTTGGAGGCCCGTCACAGCTTAAATAGTCGCAGTGGCCGAGTCTGGAAGGTTTCCCCCACCACGAGAGTTGCTGAGAGAGGCAAGGGCATTGAACCGGAACATTTCTCAGATAACTGCAGAAATTCAATCTGCTGAAAGTCAAGATAGCACAAGTTGCGATAGGCTTATTGTGGCGTTGTAATAGACTTATTGTGGTGACAAGCATTTGAAAAATTGCCGCAGACTTCTCATGTTATTACTCTTTCATTCTCCTCTGTTTGCTCAGGATGGGTCTAGGGAAGCGATGCAAAGCAGTAAGCACGTAACACATCAGTACCTAATGAGACTTTTTGCAAATCCTATTTACAAGTATGTTAAAGATAGAATTGCTGTGTAGCATATCCTGTTTGTGAAACTGCTTCTCTGAATTATGCCAAACACACCCAGTTTCAGAAAATGATGTGATGTATAAGCAGGTGAATAGGTGCAGCCCTCTGATCTCGCGTCACTCACACCAGGAAGCAGAGTGGTGCTGATTTACATCTAAAGGTTGTTCACTGTGAAGTGAGCACTTATGAAGCAAACTTAATTACTGCCCTCATAACTACATATGTTTATATACTACAGTACACAGGGGCATGCCAGTTCCCAATTCAGTTGGTAAACGTAGTTTTGACACTTGGTGTTGTATTGTGAGACTAATGTTCAAATTAATGGCCATTGAAATTAATTTCTTGTTGTATACACATCAGACTATGAACTTGTATGTTATTAACACATTTACATTTTTAACAGTTCCACAGTCTTGCATAGATGGCGCACAAATTGATCAGGCCCACGGAAATGTTAATTTTATATATGGCAGAGGGATACAAAACAAGAAGGAAAAGTACGTACCTACTAAGCAGGGCTTTATAAAGTGTTCAGTTAAACATGAATAGTCTAGTATAGTCAATTTTCTGGAGATATGGGGAGACAGTGTGCTTATTTCTGTATGTAGTAGCCTATTTTCTAAATGGGTTTTTCCAAAAAAAATTTCCACCTTGCTACTTGATTTTCTTAATTAAATTATTGGATACACTTAATGCCACATTTGCCTTATTGAAATTTGAAGTTAAGTATATTAACACTGTACTCACAATTTCTGTTTAAATCTCTTGTTACTCAGTTTTGATCACAGAATCGTGTGGTGCAGTCTGTATCCGCAAATTATCCAACCACCTGTAGAAAATTTTCATGTGATCACTCTTACCTCTGCCCCACTTCATGGGTTGAAATCTGTATTTCAAAATTTTTTGTAATAGTGTGAAAAATGTAGATATGATAGAGATGGTGTTTGTTGCAAGTGAAATAGTTTTTTTTATATTACATGTTAAAATTAATGAAGTGTGTACATTTGTTTTATATGTGAATTAAATTGGTATGATTGAGGAGAGCTACAATACCATGAGAATTTCAGGAAAGTGATTGGCTGAATAACAATTTGAAGATGAGGTGTAATATAAAAATTTTATAATAAACTTATTAGGATGTTGCTGTATGAGAGCTTTTATTTCACCACAGCACGCCTTGCTCAGGGGCTGGGAATTTCTCTTGGTGTTGGTCTGGCTCTGGCAACCGGGAAGTCACCGCAGCTTCGGCGTATGGAATGAGAATCAATACATCAAAAACAAAGAGTATGGTATTCAGTAAAGGAAGGAAACCGACAAATATTAAGATAGGACAAGTTAATATCAGCCAAGTAAGAGCATTCAAAATCTAGGAAGTACGATAACTGTGGACTTGAAATGTCATCAGGAGGTGAAGGCTCGTATTGCGGTAGCGAAGGAAGTGTTCAATAGGAAAGAAAAGATTGCTGTGCGGAAAACTAGATAAAGCACTGAGGAAAAGACTTGGCAAGTGTTTAGTATGGAGTGTTGCACTCTATGGGGCAGACACGTGGACACTGAGACATGAGGACAAAAAAAGACTAGAAGCGTTTGAGCTGTGGATGTGGAGGAGAATGGAGAGGATAAACTGGGTGGAAAAAGTGATTAATGAAGAAGTGCTGGAAAGAGTTGATGAGGGGAGAAAACTGCTGAGTCATAAGAGAAAGGAAGAAGAACTGGATGGGATACTCGTTGAGACGGGAGTGCTTGCTTACATACGCCATGGAAGGAATAGTTTGTGGAAAAAGATTGAAAGGAAGGAGAAGATACAAGTTGATAGATTACATCAAGGGAAGCGGAAAGTATATGGACCTGAAGAGGTTGGCAGAAGATAGGAGAGCATGGAGAGATACCACGTGAAAATTTGCCTCTGGGCAGAACATAAATGATAATGATGGTTTGTTTGGTAGGTATGTGTGGGGTCAAGCATATTTTCAGATACCAAATATGGCATTGTGCAGTAGACTTGAAACCATTTTCTCAGTGTACTTTCTGATACAGCAAGTGTAATTTAAAAAAATTGTGCCTGAAAGGGGGTGTAAATTGAGTGCTTGTGCTGTACTATGTAAATCTAGAAAACTACAAAATGATACAGAACATTATGAGTAGAGAATTATATTTTAAACAGTCAAATAAAGTAATAAATCAACCCTTGAATGATAATGCATGCATATAAGTAGCACAGTTGGTGTTATTCTTCTCCATTAAAATCTTAATTTAATCTGTTCATGACTAAATGTTAAGGTTGCAACATCACACACACATATATATATATATCTCTATATCTATCTATATCTATATCTCTCTCTCTCTCTCTCTCTATTATTATATAGCATGAATTTGACTTGCTGACAGTAAAAATTTGAGGGCACGGTAGAACCCAGTACTTGCATAGATTTTGTACTCTTGTTTACTTCGCAAGCTTTATTAGTTATGGTCACCAGTTAAGTACACAACAATTTTTTATTTATATCAAAGAACCTTGGATTGGAAAAAAAGATGGCAACACAGGACACGGGTAGTCCCTTTCAATTTGGTGCCAAAAGACAACTAAACAAAACTGGAACATATGCTGTCTCTAACCAACTCCATTAATATTGGAATTGATTTTTGGTTTATATGTGATCTGCCCTTTTGGCTGCCACCCTGCAGAGCTACAATGTGACCTCGGAAAACCCAAAACCAATAAATTAAGGTGTGTGGAAATGGGTCATTCCATGTAATGTGATAGTATTTCAACAGTTTTGAACCTTGCCCCATTTTGTTCAAATGTAGCTGACTTAATGTGCAACCAGCTATAAATGAAGTAGAAAGCGCTGTAGGAAACCTACCTTTGAATAATTTTTTTTAAATTGTAAAAGTATATTTTCTAATCAGCTACTGTATTCCCAAAATTATTGGAAATACAGTAGCTCATTAGAAAAGTGTACATCACAATACCACAGGTTTGTTTATAAGTGTGTCATAGTTAATGATGTCAGGACATTGACCGTATAGTTGAATAGGTTGGTAGTAGTGAAAAAAAAAAAACTAGAATGAGTGGTAGGCATTCGAATCAGCCCAAAGTGTGTCGGAAATGAACGATAGAAGAAAAAAGGAGATGTCATGTTTAAGCTATTTTTTTTACGCTGGCCATTGATTGCTATTATTTTTCATGGCCATTATAGTATACACTACTGTGGCTATTATACTTTTGTTTTAATAAACACACGTACATTGTTTGGCAGTAGTATGTACACATTGTTAAACACTGTAAAAACATACAAAATGAGGTGTATACATTTCAAAACCCATTTCTGTAATATGCATAAGTTGTAGTACTGGCTTATTCCTTCCTAGTTTCTGACTGTCCTGTGCTCGTCTATCAAGAATTTGTTGCTGTTTGGGGGCACTCAAAACACCTAATAAAAAATTCATGTACGGCAGTGTCTCAATTGGTCCAGTGTGTGCTCACGCAACCATGTCATTATGGCATTGGGGATAATGCTCTTTGACCATCTTCGTTGGTCGGAGGAAGCACGAAACAGCAAGAGTGTAGAAAGAACATGAAGTCGTGTACTCACAGGCGCTCGTGCACTGTCTGACCATATGCTATATATGTTTACAGTATTTCAGTGTTTGAATAAGGTTATAGTGGTTTTCTGGGCCGAAACCATGTCACATTTTACCTGTAAGTGATTAATTGCAATGGTTTCAGTCAACAAAATAATTTACATTACCTACTATATTTATAAAATTATAAATAAGGATTTCCGACAAAGTCTTGTATTATTGTCACTTTGCTGCAACATGACGGTAATACATAAAAAAAAAATAACAGTATTTTATGTGCTAACAATTATTCCGGTAGTACTATATTTATTTATTATTTTTAACATGTATAAATTACTTCCAACAGCTATGACATTGATTTAAAAAATGAAATTGAGAGAAATGAGATTGTGGTTGTCTCAATTTCACAGCGAGAGTGCGAAGCATTGCTCCTGCTAGGTTGTGTGAAAGTGTGTTCTCTCGTAAGAGTATTCTTTAAATTGTGACATTGTCTAAATGTTCCTTGAATATTGGCAGGAGTATAATACTACACTGAAATTTTTTATAAATTGCTTCAAAATATGTAAGTTTGTGTGTAATATTCTATTAAAGTTTCGGTTTGTGTTAAAATGAAATGTAAAAAGACTGTTCATGTTCCATGTAATATGAAGGCCAATGTTTGGTTTTTGACACATCCAACTTTTATCTCATTTATAGCTTGAGGAATAATGAATGTTACTTAAAATGGATTTTATTTATAAATAGAATTTTGGATTACTGCTGTAATGTGGACACTGCAGTTAAAAATATAAATCTGTAATATTTAATGTCTGTCAAATTTCGTGAATACTGGACAGTAAGAATTGTTCACTGAATCACTAGTGAACCACATCATTTTCATCTAAAACATTCTGTAAAGGATGTAGTTAGCTGTGTTACAAAAACAGCTTCAGTTCTACACAAGTTGCAGAGGCAAAGATAATCAATTTACGTAGAGTTCCCTAAGAAGTGTATTAAAAAGTATGTTAGTAAAAAACTGCCAAACCCATGATCAGAACGTGAGGTTTGAAATCGTACAGTTCTGTTTGTTCCTGAGTGCAGAGAGACAATATAAAAACAGCATGGACTCAGTGTATCAAAAGTCTGTTTATAGACTTGTAGTGAAATAAGTTTCATGTGATGTGGCTACAGTATGCATCTATACTATGCCATCAACTATTAATTTTTTCCATAAGTTTTCCACACAAGCAACTATGTATTTATGGTTCTGTCTTAAGCAGACAGGTTCTTATTAATTAATAATATTCTAATAAAAATACTAAGTAATTTCCAGAAAAATGTCACAAATGCTGTTATTGAGGAGGGAAAAGCAGGCAAGTTTTGCAGGAAACACAATTAGTGCACATATTTTACTGCTAGGCCTGTGGCCTCAATTCTGAAAAGATGCAAGAGTATTGTGTAGCAATACAAAAAGCTTCACACCAGTTCTGTATGGAAATATGATGCATTCTTGTAGGCATGTTCTTTAAAGTATGATTAGTTGATAACCAAAGATTTTTTTTATTTCTTGACAGTTGTCGTATATTACAGTACTGGTATGTGTTTTCACTGAAAAGTTTGTATGCAAATGCCATTATGACTATAAATGGTATTTGTATTTTTACGCGCATGCCTCTTTACCTACTACCGCGCGGGCGGGAAAGAGTTGTCATGCAATAGCAATGGTGGAAGGCCAGGCTTGACTGGTTTCAAATTACAGATGAGTGCCGCGGACTCTGTTTGTATTGTTTTCATAGGATATTTGAAGAATGCTCTAGATTACTAACCTCGTTCTCTCGGCACGACTCGGGGTGCGTTGAACCTTCCAGATGTCATGGTGAGCTCTATAAATACTACCACAGGCCTCTGGGCCACGAGTGGAGTTGGAGTGGATGAATGAATGAGTAGCTGAGTTCAGAGCGATAGCAGATGAGCAAATGGAGAAGGCGACCAGTGAAAAGGAAGTCTGCGACTGCAGGTATTCAGCAATGGACTGTGTGGCTGGTAGGCTGAACTATTGGACTAGATGCACGAGTGAAAGAAAACACTATAAATTATGGCTACAGATAGACTGAACATGTGTTCATAATGAGTATGAGTCAGTTGACCTTAACTAAGAGAGAAAATTAAGGACTTTAATTAGAGTGGAAGTAGACATTAAATATTGCACTCACTGTTAAAATAAAAATAGTAAAAGTGGAGACAGCTAATTAATGCTGTAGATAATAGCAGAGTGAATAAATTAGAAATAAATTTTATTTCACATCAAAATAGTACGTTGCAGGAGTTTGCCGAAGAGGGCAATTTGTGCCCGAGGAAACGTGCAGTGGTCAAACAATTAGTTCCAGAAATTTGATTAAACGTTTGTATTTTGAAGTCGGAGAAAAATAAGTTGTTCTGGAGGGGATCGTTCTAGTCACTGAATATAAGAACTGGGCTAGGAAGAAAAAAAAGAAGCTATTCAGTAGTAGAAGTCAAGTTGGTGTTAAGGATAGGAAGTATGTAACATCCAAGACGTATTCGAGCATCTGACGTGACGTGAGATCAGTATTTTAATAGCAAATCGTAAGATGTTTTCTGAAAAGATGACTATATTGTACATACAGTAAAGATTAATAGTATTTCATATAGTGGTTAGGTTATTGCCTTTAATCATTCCACTCACCCTGAAAGAGTTAGTGCGAAAGTACGTATCCCTCTGCTCGGGATATGACATGTACAATCTGTTTGATTTCCACCAAACTTTGTATAAAGCTCTTGTACTGTATTTCGGAAACTGTTGGGACAGTTACCACCAAATTTGCTATAAAAATAGGGTATTGAAAAAGGACCAAAATGTTGTTTTCCAAAATCGAGAGCTTTTCTTGTTTGTGGAATTATATTTCAGTAGCCATTTAAAAGGTTTCAACCAAAGTTATTGTGAATAGAACTGTATCGGGGCAGTACTTTCGTAAAATTTTTAACTCACTGTTAATAATATACATGTAAAAAATAGGAAGTAACTTAACCCAAATTTGTGTTGTAAGTAAAACTGTGGTAGAAAACTGTAATTTAAACAATTACTGAAGCGGTAAAATCTTCATGCCCTTTCTATTGTGAAACAACTATGTAGGCATACTGGTTGCACAATTTTCCAATTTCAAAGTCTTATTTGGCTCTAGAGGTTTGACTAATGAAAAACATTTAAACAAGTCAATTTTTTTTAAAATTTTTAGTATTTCTGTCAGTTAATTTAATAGATCTTGTTTATAATATGACTTGTTTCCAAGCCCATTAAAGGCTGTAGAAATTTCACATGTATGAATTAAACACAACTGTTTTTAATTGTATCCTTCCCCCTTCCACTTCATAGATTTTGACTTTAGGGTGTGAATAGTTCCAGTAACACTAATTTTCATGTGTTTTTGTAATATTTGTAATTTGTAATAATAAAATAAAACATGTCATTGTAATTTTCTTGTAATTAAGGAAATTCTGCATTTGTGGTAAAGAAAAGTATGTGAAATTATTTGTGTCTAGAACTAAATAGTTGAATAGTGTCAGTAACTTGTATCCCACAAATATATAACACCGTGAAGGTAAAGTACTCTATTCTTGAATAAATTAAACTGTAACTTAGTATCTTCTATAACTTGTAATATTTATTTTATATAAATACAAATTAAAAACAGTGAGAGCAGCTGCGTGTTGGCCCCAACTTTTAGTAAGAAATAGTTTGGTAAAAATTTTATTTAACCAATTTTTTTTTGGTATGCTATTTGCAAATTAAACGTTACCTATTGAAATATTTAAATAGCCCCGATGGCAACATATTTCATTGTTACAGTTTAAAATAACAGTGCAAAATGTAGTGCGTAGGTCCTAGTGAGACAGTGTTTGTTTTATCAACTGAGGAAGCAACTGTCAGCTGGGCGAGGCTTGTTGCTGTCACTTTTTCTCTTCCCCCCTCGGGAAGTTTCACATTGTTAAATAGCAAAGTGTATATGTTTAAAATGTTAGCATATTTGAAACTTATTACAGCAAAATAATGATTTATGAATTTGTAACGCAAATCTACGGTTGGCAGATGTGGCGAGTGGCTACATGACATGATGTTTTGTTGATGTGAGTGCAATGAATCATTAATTTCGCTTTCTCCGAAAAATACTTCAATTTACCACCAAGTTTGTACATGTTTGTACTTACCTAGGCAAGTTACGATATGATAAAGCTGTTTTTCCACAGCAGGAATAAATATACTGTTACGTGTGTTGTTAACCGCTATGTGGGGAAGGGCATGGCTACTTCAAGGTCATTAACGCTGTGTGTGTGATTGCAAATATTGGACATGCAAAATTTCGACGTTTTAACCGTGAACAGTGTTTATTACGAAGTTAATTATACGTCTGATTTATCATAACAAAACTTCACCCTAGGTTTTTGTGAACTGAATATTTGCCACAATCCCAACACATTCATATGCCCAGCCAGAAATTGTTCAATATAAACCTAGTAAAAACTAAATACCTATGCAAACAAATTGAGTGGAATAAAATAAACTGTAGTGTATATTGACCACTATCTTTTAAATTTGTCATGGCAACATACACAAAAATTAGCAACACGAGTTGAGTGTTTGAATTCCTAGTCTTTTTAATTGAACTGGCTGCTCCTTCGTTATCAACTAAGGCCGCCCTTTTGATGTAAACGTAGGTACATGGCAGTGTTAATGTTCAAGTGTAGCGGAAGGATACGTAATCAGTAACCAAAAGTAGAAATTTAGCCTTTCAGTATGCAATATAAGATTGAAGTTGTGTAAGAGTTTTCGGACAACCTGACAACATGCGAATCAAAAAGCAGGGATAAGTTATTCAGAAAAAGAAAATTAAGATTATCTTCTAACTCATTTTACTCCATTTAGTATCACTCATGAACTGTAGTACTTTAATTAATCAATACTTATGTAGTGTTCTTTTGAATCTTTGCATGTTTATGTATATTATTGAGTCAGAACATATTAAAATCATAATAATTAAAGTTTCCCAGAACAAATATGTCCCTTTTGGGGTCAAAAAAACGAAAAATATAATTAGTCACTGGCAGTAGCATGTCAACACTAATACGTAAAGAAGCTGTTCGTGCAGTGCAGTAGAGAGAATGAGAAAGTGGCCTGGCCTGTGTGTGCTCCCACGACGACTTGTTCTGTCTCCGCACGCGAACCTGATCAGAGCAGACGTAGCTCCGCTTACGCTAGCCTCCACTCTCCAGCTCGCCTTCGCATTGGCGTTGTAGTTCGCCGACACGCCGCGCCTTGTCAACCCGGGTATGGCGTCACTGTGGTCCGCTCGCATGACATGGCGTCGCATACCTGACCACTCGAATGTGTCAAATTATAACCGTGCAATATTTTAAAGGCTGATTATAAAGTTGCCGTGCAGTGATAGTCCGTTAAATTTCGTGTGTTCATTTGTCGCTAAACGCTGGACGTAAACCGTGCAATAACACTTTCGAGTGTGATTTCGTAATGACGTAATGTTGCCTAAATTCCCACGATTTTAGGTTACTAACTTTGTGTTTGACGTGGTGTCACATTTAAAATGACAATTTTTTTGTTCCTTAAGTATAAGAACAGCTCCAGCCGTGTGCAATACGGTCGTGTAATGTGCTGAAAATAATTTTCGAAAACAGGTGTGGTTAATTCTTGCCGTCCAACCTACGCTCTTTTAGGTAAGTTCAAATGTTTTAAAAACATGGGCTTGCTTAAGTCCGTGCTATTAATCACTGTTACGTTCATATTGCATATGTAAAATAATGAATTTATTTTTAATATCCCTTGTATACGTGTCGTCTGGAAGAATTCAGTCCTATTTCAATCGACAATTCCTGTAATAATTGTCTTTTGTGCCTTCGCAGAGTGTTTTGTTAATGCGTTTTAAATTTCTTTACCAATGTGACAAATGAGAAGTAATTACCCTGGCTTATGATGTCCTTGTTTTTATTTATTTCCGTGCATGTAAAGTTTTTAGGTACGGTAAAAACCTGTCTGGTGTTTATTGAAAATACAGAAAACTTGACAGATGCTGGTAAACAAATTAGAGTTGTACCTCAAAGTGGCATTCTGAAATACACCATAAGGTCTTTGAATATCGTGTTTATTTATTAGTTTGAAAATTAAATGCATGAATTAAAGCTGGTAATCCAGGTTATTGATGAATATTTAAGTAGGCCTACCATTATTTTAATGACAACTTATTTATAAAAGGTAAATTATTGAAATACATATCCAAATATTGATTTTAGGTCATAGCGTTATGAAATTTATGTAAAAGTAATACATCCCGAGAAGATAATTCAGCCCTTCGGAAATAAAACACCCTTGAAGAAATGTTGTTTATGTATTCATACAAAAAAAGAACAAGTCATTAAGGGTCCAGTGCATTTCACAAACTACCAGTGGTTCGTGGGACTTTTTGTGGGTAGCCTAATCTTTGTAAAAAAAAATCTCTTCATAAACAGAATTTTAAAACACGAGCTACTATACCTGTGGAAATGTTGGCATGTAGCTACGGAAACCTGATTTGTGTGAACACGTACTTACGTGTCTGATACAATTGGTGGCAACCAAAGTATGTTTGTGTACATGATAATAATTGACATAATAGTAAAATTTGTTTTCATATTGAGTTCACAGTGGCACTAAAGATGTGGATATTTATTTGCTACAGCCATTGCAGTCTGTGTACATCAACTATTGAATTTTCGAACACTTCCTTTGAAACAAAAACCAATAACTTTCAGATGTTTCAAAATAGACAAAGGTGCATTTGAACATGGAATTTTACAAACTGGTGATGGAAACAGTAAAGTTGGCATATAGTGGCTTAAATATTGCTATAAATATAATACATATGTAATAAATACATAAACAAATGCAAATACAGCTGAAAATCTTAGGAATTGTTACATAAGTTCAAAATAAAATTAATGTACAGAAGGCGTAGAATGTTATTTGCGGTTTTATTGTATCTGCTTTTTTTTTTTTTTTTTTCGTGTACAGATAACCAATGCTGAATCATAAATTTAAGTTATTCATAATGTTTTATACACATGCCTAAGTATTTTTTTTTTAAGGAACACAACGTGCCATCTGTTTAGAAATTTGTCAAACTGTGTACACTGGTGCATTTACCATGATGTATTCATCAATGAATTTGGAAAGTGTGGGATGTTTAATTTAGATTTTGATAGGATCTCCATTGCCTACAATGACTACGAATGTTATTCATTTCTGGAGTTTTATTTTTGAACAGAAAAATCTTGACTTTTGTAACAAATTTATTTGTAAACCAACTGCGCCAGAGTGACCAAAATACTATATGGTTGCAGTCATTACCATTTTAAGGGAAAAATTCATATTGTTGAACAATAACTTGTCTGTTGGCATTAGTCTGATAAATATTCTTAACAACTGTCCTGGACATGAATACATAGTGGCCATTATAATGCCGAAAGAACATACTTGTTGACCAACTTGACATGTGCAAAAATGTTATAAGACAGTGCTATATAGGCCCTACACATTCCAAAATGTTTTAAACATCACTCGGAGCATCTAGAACATGGTGTCAATACAGCACCAAATAGGTACAGGCTTGGAGCATTTCTGTCAAACAGGATATTTTATATAGGTACTTCACAAAGATTAGTTATCATGCTTCTTCAAAACACAAGTATAAATAAATTAATGCGAAAAACAAAAAAAGAAAATTTGTACAAATTATATAATTACTAAAGTTTACATGAGGTTCACACTACAGTGTTTTCGAGAACAAAATGAACATGAATGAAGCATTGTGTAACGTATCGGATGACTGCTGCATAATGACATCTAAAACTTTGGCGAGAGTATTTTGTGCAATTTTGTCTAACCTGATTAATACTTTAAAATTTTGGTGTGTTACAACTTAAAATTGGTCTGTGAAGCATCAACTTGGTCATTGTTTAAAATAAATTTCCGTGGTTTTTTTTTTTTTTTTTTTGTGAAATTGCAGTTTTATTTCTGCAGTGTGAATGACTGTAAAAATACTAGAACTGGAAGGTAATAAACATAGAAATAAAATATTGTCCCATGCTGCTCCATACTCACCCATCTCTCTTTCCCCTCGTTGGCTCAAAACTCACTGTTAAGAGCCACCCAAATCTATTCTCTCTTCAATTTCAGTAATTGAAAAATAATTACATGTTCATCTCAAAACAGAAGTAAGAAATTCTCCGCACCATAAAAGTGCATAAATGTGGTGTGAAGCAAGTTCAGAAAATAGAGCATCATCATCAGCATATTTATTACTGCTTTTATGAAATTCTAACTGTTACCGTGGCTTCACCCGCATGAAAAAATCAAACGTTAATTATAATGACCAAGTGCTCTATCTTGATGTGTGTGTGTGTGTGTGTGTGTGTGTCTCTCTCTCTCTCTCTCTTCTCTCTCTCTCATCTCTCTCTCTCTCCTCTCTCTCTCTCTCTTCTCTCTTCTCTCTTCTCTCTCTCTCTCTCTCTCTCTCTCTCTCTCTCTCTCTCTCTCTCTCTCTCTCCTCTCTCTCTCTCTCTCTCTCTCCTCTCTCTCCTCTCTCTCTCTCTCTCTCCTCTCTCCTCTCTCTCTCTCTCTCTCTCTCTCTCTCTCTCTCTCTCTCTCTCTCTCTCTCCTCTCTCTCTCTCTCTCTCTCTCTCTCTCTCCTCTCTCTCTCTCTCTCTCTCTCTCTCTCTCTCTCTCTCTCTCTCTCTCTCTCTCTCTCTCTCCTCTCTCTCTCTCTCTCTCTCTCTCTCTCTCTCTCTCTCTCTCTCTCTCTCTCTCTCTCTCTCTCTCCTCTCTCTCTCCTCTCTCTCTCTCTCTCTCTCTCTCTCTCCTCCTCCTCTCTCCTTAAGAAACTGTTTGGTTTTCCAGGATGAAAAGTACACTATGTGCTTATCCAGAATATAACCCTGTACCAAATTTCATCCAAATCCATTGAGCCGTTACAACGTGATTGAGTAACAAACATACATACTTTCACATTTATAATCTTAGGCTTTTTGTATCACTAAAATGGCCAAATCAGAAAATACATTATTTTTCAACAAGTATTGTAGGCAATTCAACATGCTGATCAAAAGTGTCCTACTGAACAGATTCAGGAAATAACTAAGGAGAAAAAAGGGGGAGGGGGGGGTATTTGATGAATTGAAGGGTGTGTAACATAAAGCTGGGATTATTCAATTAATTGTAGCTTTAAGCTGTAAATAATTTTGCACTGTTATGAGCAAATACAGTAAACACCAGTTTCCAGCTTGGTGACCAATCATGACTCATCACAAAAATTAAGCAACAATTTTTGAGTGGATGTCAATTGTTAACATAAAGGGGTCGCAAATTTTGCATTGCTGCCATAGAGTTAAAGGTGAACTAGATGGTCCCAGCATCAAATGTAAAGTACAAATAACACAAAACAAAGTTAATGCAATTAAAGTACATACTATTACTTAAATTCAGCAAGCACCATTTTGTTCTGATCAGGTTTAATACATTCCATGCGAAAAACTTAAATGTAAGTAAATAAGATGCTGAACAAAAAAATTTTCATAATGAGATCATTATACAGTTCAACTAAGATGTGAAATGGATATGTTTACCACATGAAGTATAAGCAAACTACTAGCAACAAAGTCTTGACAAACCATGCTATACTTCACTATTGCCAGTGCTGGCATAAAATTTACATTTTTTGCACAGTTTGGGTATGTTATGCTTAATTGAACGAGTTAGGTATTTGTTAAATTGAACGGTTGGGTGTTTTTTTTTTGGTAAAAAATTGAGTTTTTCTAGATCAAATGAACTGGGTGTTTTTGAGATTGAAAAATAATTGGGTAATTTTTTTTTTGGAGATTGAAAACAAGTTGGGTGATTTTTTTTTGGAGATTGAAAACAAGTTGGGCGATTTTTTTTTTTTTTTGGAGATTGAAAACAAGTTGGGTGAATTTTTTTTGGAGATTGAAAACAATTGGGTGATTTTTTTTGGAGATTGAAAACAATTGGGTGATTTTTTTTGGAGACTGGACGAGTTGGGTGAATTTTTCTGGAGACTGGATGAGTTGGATGATATTTTTTTTTAATTTGAAGACCTGTCTCACTGGACATCTACTTACTATGTTCATATAATCGTACTTTTCTCTTACTGCATAAAGTAAATTCATAGGCAAGCTTTAAAAATGTTATATTTGACTGTTTTCACAAATTTCTCCTTGAATACACTCAATACAATAAAAGTGAAAAGAAAGGGACATAGCTTTCACCTTTTCTGGTACAGTCGTATTTCCAGAACATATATTCACCGAGATACACGTATTTGTGCAAACAGTCTTCACAGAAAATGTTTCAGTACATATCCCTCTTAAATTATCTCGGTCTTCGGCATCTTTGTCACTGAGTCACAGAGCGATGTGCTGATTCTCTATTTGTGCAGTCCAGCCACCCGTCTGCGACCTGAATTTGACGTCATGGTTAACTCGATACTGCTCGGTGGCCATGCCTCCGCCGGCATCTTGCAACACTTGTAAGAAATGTGTGGGGCGTGTCGTAACTACGACAAATTTTTATGTTGAAATGCCAAAAGGTTTTCATGACATGTATACAAATCATACTGATACATGTTTGAAGAATAAAAGTTCTTTGCCCTATTTTGTATTTTGAGTTTATTTGGTATTGCTTTTGTTTGGAATTTCAGTCGGAACTGTGTTGTATTTAGTGATGCTACAGTCATTTGCTGTAATTTTGTTTCATCAGTGCAACTTTGTACCACCTGTCTTTCATTTTAAATAAAGACTCAGAGAATTTCTTCACATTACCATGTACCTTGCATATAAAATATAATTTATTCATGGTTGCTTCACACTTTCCTGAAGTCCTGCTAAATATCTACTTCCAGGATTCCTCTGTCTCGTGTAAACGAAGACTTAACTAAGTCTTCTATTTCTTACTAAGAGCTACAAACACAGACATTTTCTCATTGTTTCTATTCACAGAGCCGGACTGCGCGTAATGGGAGCTCGTGGCCTATGTGAGCTGCAGCGCTTAACACAGCTGGCTCATTAAGTCTGTTCGTCCCAAACAGACTCTTCATCAAGATCTTTGAACAGCACCAGTCTGTCGATGTGGACAACTTTAGACTTTGCTCGAGAACCATGTCAACAAATCTGGCAGACCATATAATATATTTGTTTCAGGATGCTGTACGGGCCTTCCCAACATTTCTGTAGCTTCGGGCAGTATCCCTTATGCCTCTGAGGGTTGTAGAACCACACCAGCTGTCCTTGAAAAGTTTCTTCAGGCATTTTCTGGTCATTGTGTTTTCATTCTGTCATTAATTTTTAGATGCCTCCAGATAAACTCATGAATGTCGACTAACTATTGATGTAGTTTAATTGCATATTTTGGGGTGACTGCTTCTTCTTCCACTGGACATACAAACAACAGGTCACCAGAAAGTTGGTGCTTTCTCCCAAACACCATCTTTGAAGGTGTTACCCTTGTAGACTCATGGACTGCAGAGCGATATGCCACCAGAAATAAGGCACCTTGGATTCCCAAGTTTTTCTTGTTGTCTTCTACAAAGGTCTCCAAATACTGTTCCAGGATAAGATTTAGCCTCTCGACCATCCAATCCTACTGAAGGTGTAATGCTCTGGCACAGGTTTTCTTCATTCCTAAAATCCTCGTTACCTCTTGGAAAAGAGTTGCTTCAAAATTCCATCCTTGATCAGAATGAAGCTCAAGTGGCACTCCAAGCCTGGAGAAAATATGCTCTTCAGGTGCATCAAGTACAGTGTGTGCCTCATGGTTTGGCACCGGTATAACCTCGGACCACTTTGTGAAATAGTCTTGTGCTACCAGAAGGTACCTATTTCCTCTCTCGGCGACTGGTAGTGGTCCGAGAATGTCCACTGCCATCCTCTCGAACGGGGTCCCAACATTGTATTTCTGAAGGGGACCTCGTCCCTTAACCCTCGGACCCTTCCCCACGGTACATGTATCACACAGAGGGCAGTACTTATCAACATCCTCCAGACAATGCCGCCAATAGAATTTCATTCGAACTCTGTCAAGAGTCTTATTTACACAGAATGACCACCCGTTGCTGTGTTGTGCAGGTCTCTTAGCACTTCTGGGATTCGGCACTTTGGTAGGACCAACTGTAAATGACTCTGTTCTCATCATTACTGTCCCAGTCCTGTAAAGCACACCATTCTTTATAACAAGGGAATTCCACCGTACTCGGTATGCCTCTACTGTCATGCCTAGGCTGGATATCTCCTCCCCTCTGGTCGATGCCTGGTTTACTTCCACTCCAATATTGGATGCATGCTGGGGTCACTTAGCTTATCATTTCATGTGTCCTTTTCATCCTATGTAGGTTACCCATCACAAGATATAGGGTCTTGAATTCTTGCCCTCCTTGCTGTCCACAATACACCACCCTTTTTGTCCTGGCATTCTCAATGACAACAGAATAGTTCACATGGTCTCCTCGAGAGTGTATCTGCATTGCTGTGATGGCGTCCAGACCTGTGATGTATTTCAAAGTCATATTCTGGCAGGTGTTGTATCCACCAAGCTATTTGACAGTCAGGGTTCTTGAAATTTAGCAGTCAGCATAATGAAGCATGATCAGTTCTTAGGATGAAGTGTGTGCCATAAAGATAAGAGGAAAATGTGCAATTGCCTTCATCACAGCCAGTAGCTCCCTGCATGTCGCACAGTAATTTCTCTCGAGCTTGTGTAGCACCTTAGTGATGTATTTCAGTGGCCTCTTCTTTCCATCCTGAATCTGAGATAACACAGCCCCGATATCTACATCACTAGCTAGCATCAGTATCCAGAATAAATTTACCCTCTCTACTTGTGAAGCCCAGTACTGTGGGCTACAAGTAGAGGCTTGGCGATAGTGGCGAACGTGGGCACAAATTGACAGTAATCACATAAGCCCAAGAAACTTCGCATTTGTTTTATTGTTTGGTAGAGGGCAATCCCTTATTGCTCTGGACTTCTCATGGGCCGACACAACATGGTTCAGGAAACTAATTTTCTTTTGGAAAAGGTTGCATTCCTTGGGAATTTATTTTAGGTTTGCCACAGCCACTTTCTAAAACACAGAATCTAAGTGTGCCAGGTGTTCTTCCTGTGACCACAATATTGTCTAGATACACCTGAACGATGTCTTAAGGGAAGAACTTCCTCCATAAATTGTTCGAAGGTGGCACGGGCATTGCGTACCCCAAAGGGCATAACCTTGAATTGCCAGGTTCCTTTCGCTCTTACACAAAATGCAGTATTTTACTTGTCTTCCAGGTCCACTTCACACTGCCAATACCCTCTCTTCATGTCTAAAGTGGAAAACCACTATGAACCTGCTAGGATATTAAGTGTGTCTATCCCAGGGAGTGAGTAAGCATCTTTCTTGGTCACATTAAGTTGGTGGTTATCAACACATAATCTAATAGAGCCATCTTTCTTTTCAACAAGCTCAATGGGAGAAAACCATGGGCTGACTGATGGCTATATCAACCACACCATGTGAAGCTAGCGGTAGTCACCTTGGTTGCTTCTTTGTGAGCCTGGTATCCCTTGTGTCGATGTGGTGGCATGCAACAGCATTTCTGCCAAGGTCATTGTGCTCACAGGAAAAGCATCTCTATTTCTGTGTAGCAATTCTGAAACTTCCCTCTCCTGTTGTCATTTTAGGTTTTTTCGTGTTCTCGTCAGCAGTTCCTCCAGAGCATCTGGTAGAGGACATTCGGTATTTTGTGGCATTGAAGCTTCTGGAGCATTTGGAAGCACATGTGAGACCTTCTTGCACACCACTATTGTGGCCCCCTCCTCAATAAGGATAGCACAGTGGATAAATTAATCATCCTGAATGGCAAACTGCCCGATTTTGAAGAAATCTAATTCCTTGCCACAATGAAACCATCCAGTAAAATGCCACTTTTTTGGTCTGGTACAATTATGCCCAACCGCTGGACAATTTATCCCTTTCATTTGCCTGGAATAACAACTTCGCTAGAAGCAGGGAGCACAGTCGACTGATTACACACTACTGGACAGTTCATTGGGGAAGATAAATATAGTTGTGTTGACACGACTAACTCTGTATTACCAGTAGCCCTTAACACCCTCAGCCGAAAATCGATACAGCACACCAGATTACATATCTCATTAAGACCTAAAATGCATTCGTCCTCTATTTCTACTATGCATATATCATGCTCTACCTTAAATTGTCGAGCTTAAGAGTACCCTTCTCTTGCCTCTGACTTGTGTTGCCTCGCCCATTACTGTATTTAAATAGCAGAGAATCATGCTCTTTTCGGATGATCGCTGGTGGAAAGGTCCGAGAATGTCTGGTCTTACCACCTTTATAGTCGCCTCTGTGTTAACGACCATCTGACAAGACGCATCATCTAGGTTCCCCTCCACCAGTATGGCACCCAAGTCCTGTTTCATTGTATGCATCTTCAAAAACATTGGGTCCTTCCCTCCAGCAATCACCGACCTTTGCATCTCAAGACAGGTGTTTATAAGTTTCCTGAGGATGTTGCACTATCACCTGCCCCTTACTACCAGCTCCATGGTTGCTGTTGCTGAGGACAGTTGGCTGTCCATACGACCAACATTCCGTCTGTTTCGGTGGGCGGCGAATCTCCGTAGTGCGCACCCTGTAGGCGATGTCCCTCGTGGTCTGCAAGTCCTTCAGCAACCTCTTGATGCTGTCATCCTCTTCATTCAGCATCACAGTCTGCACTGGACGTCGGGGCACTGATGCCTGCCGTGCTGACTCCACCTCCAGTGCTCGGGCCAACTCATCTTGCATGGTGTGAAGCACAGCCAAGTGTACAGCTTGTCGCACCTCGGTGTCAGCGATAGCGTCGATGAAGAAGCAGACCGCGATGGCATCTCGGGCCTCTTCAGATTATCCCTCCAGAGATGTGTGAAACAGCCTCACGATGTCCTGCCACAGCTTCTGCAGTAGTTCCCTTGGTCGTTGGATGCGGCTTCACAGTTGGGCATGGTGGGCTTGTCGCAGGTATCAGTCGCCGAATCGCAGCTTCAAAGCCGACATCAATGTGGAGTATTCTAGTCGATGTCGTCTGGCTTCAACTGCAGTATGCTCAATGCAGGATCTTAGTACGGCCGCCAGGTAGTACGCTCACTGCTCTTCCGTCCAGCCATTCAGGGCGGCAACAATCTTGAACTGTTGCAGGTATTCTCGCCAAGGTGTCTGTCCATCGTAAGGGGAGGGCTTTACTATGACGCCACCTTTACCCACGCCTGGTTGAGGTGTACCCACACTTAAAAAATGTTGGGTTTCAACTGAGATGGCTGTGTTGGCGGCTCCGCTACCTTCTCCTATGTTCCCACATTCGCCGGCTCGGCGGGGGTTGATCTTTGTTTTTCCTCAGCCGCCGCATGTCTTCTCCCCTGCTGCTGCAAAAATTCCTGCAATTCCCTTTCGAGGGCGCTCATTTTCTGCTCTTCCTTACCCTCGACACTGTCTAGCCTCTCGTTAACACTGTCAATCCTTTCATTCACATTGTCAATCTTCTTGTCCACACACACTCTTGTTCAACTCGCTCACACCTATCTTTTTGTCCACATATATTCATTCACACACTCGATTTTCTTTTCCAGTTCGTCGACTACCTCGCCAACACTTGTAAAGTTTTCCATCAACATTGTCTTTCACGCTGTCTATTTGTCTATCAGTTCACTAACACTACTAAATTGGCTATTTACAGATTCACTAACACTACTTATTTGTCTATTTAAAGATTCGCCGACACTACATATTTGACTACTTAGTCATTACAGAACGAAGTGCATCCATAAATGTCTACATAATTACGTGGCCTGTTACTAGAACTTTTATTATATTTGAAGGTTCATATTTAATATCCTATTGTAATCTTGATACCATTTTTGTTTTAACTAAAATGCCTCCATCGCACTTCTGACATCAGTGTTAAAATTTCTCTCTAAAAAGTCAGTGGGCTAAACCAGGTTCGTTGAGGAATGGCGGTCTTAATTGAATAAAAAAGTGTTAATTATAAATTCCTAATCTTATTTAGAACAACTAACTACATACATAATTCCCTGGACTCAACATCTCACAATAAATTGATATCACTTGCTGTTTACAATTAATGACTTCAATCAATACAATTTATAATTACCTCAAAGAAATTAAGGTCATTAAATAATTAAAAATCAGCCTCAGTAGACAGTGCATGAAAACCCAGAAATGTTTGTAAATCCCGCGTTGCGCCGAGGGTGCTAATTCCCAGTATATTCTTGTCCATCCTTTACACTTGTTAACTTCTGGAGCAGGGGGAGGAGGAAGGGCTGTGACGTCAGCCAGGTTTCGCCGCTGCCGATTATTTACGGTTGCGCCCCCCCCCCCCCCCCTTGTGGGGAGCTACAAGGCAGCAAGCGTGTCTGTCGAGGGGGAGAGTTGAGGTGGGTCACCCCCTTACAGATGAGCTGCAGCGCTTTACAATGTACTAAATGTGATGTGGATTTTTCGTCGTCTGCGCATGTACCCAACATGTCATTGGGGTAGGTCATATCCCACCAGTACTGCTGTCGAAGTCGCTTGGTCAGCAGTGATGAACGTGTTTGTATATATCACTTACAAAAGACAAGCACTTTTGTATTAATGAAATTATTTTACTGATTCACGTTTTTAATCCAGTTGTATAAAAAATTGATTAGAGGTAGTGTACAAACATCTCGTAGTATTCGTTTACTAAACAGTGTTGTGGCCTTAAGGTGGCCGCTGAACGGTGTACAGAGCGCCAGCAGAAAAGTTTCATTAAATATCCGTCTAACGTGTCGTGAGTGAGGTCGGCTTACGAATAGCATTTAAGATACGTTACCCGTCTGTATAAGTTTTTTAGTGCCTCCATTTATCTCTCAAGACCGAGTCTCAATTGGCCCAGAGAGCACTCTCGTGCTCATGCTCTCGTGACCACATCATTATGGCGTCAGAGGGAATTCTCTGGTCGTCTCAATTCGTCTGGGAGAGTGCGAAAGAGCGAGAGCACAGAGAGAGAGAGAGAGAGAGAACGAAGTCGTGTACTCGCTGGCACTCTCTGACCACACGCCATATTTATTTACAATATTTCAGTCTTTGAATAATGTTGTAGCAGCTTTCTGAGCCGAAACCTCGTCGCATTTTACCTGCAAGCGAATCATTTCAACGGTTTTAAACAAAAACTTAGAAGGTACATGTGACACGTATTTATAAAAGTATAAATACGTATATCTGACAGTCTTGTGTTCCTGTCACTTTTCTGGAACATGATGGTAATATGTAAATCTAACGTAATAGTATTTTATGCACTAATAATTATGCTGGTAGTGTTATAATTATTTGTGAATTCTTTCGAACACACATGTTTACAGTAACTATGATTATGATTTTAGCTTAACATGATTTTCCGCCTTTCGGCATCGGCTGTCTGCATGACGTCGGAGAGAAACTAGTGTGTGGTTGTTTCCACAGAGCGAGAATGTTAGAGAGCGCGGCAGTGCTCTCGCCATTGTGCGAAAGAGTATTATTTTAATTGAGACACGGCCTAAAGCATGTTTTGTGGTAGTGAAAACTGCCCAAACGGGTGTTTTCACGGTCATTTTTAGGTATGAACATTAAAGAAGGAATAGGGAGGTGCATCAAATCATTTTTATTTTCATAAAGGGCACGGTCTCTGTTGAAAGTCTCGTAGAGGCGCGTTATCGACGGCAAGGCTGCACGCCAGTTCAGTGCTGTGCGCGTAGAGGTGATGAGAGAGTTGATGCTCACGCTTTTAGACCTCACGTGCGAAATTTCTTCAACCAGTCGGCCGTCTGAAATTATTTCCACGTCGTTTATGACAGACGTACTGGCATAAAAGCAGTTTAAAGTCTGAGCACGGAGACTCGTTTTACAGGAGTTCAGATAGTGACGCGCAGTACAGCGATATAGTTCAGCAGGGACGACGACGGCGCGGGCAGATGGCGCGGATGTCGCGGCGAGGCCAGTGCCACCTCGCGATCAGTGTGCGCGCGTCCTCGTCCTCGCTCTGTTCGGGCGGCTGCTGGCTCGCAGGTCACCGATAAGCCCGCCCGATAAACCGACGTGGGGCTCTGCGGCGACGCCGATTTAGTGTTGCTGATCGGACCGTCGCCGCCTCTGGACGGCGTGTTGTGCGACGACCGCTAATTGAGCCCACTTAGCGGCTGGCCGGCCGTCGTTCCCCCCCCCCCCCACCGGGGGGTGCTCGACGTCTGCTGAGGATGCGGGTGCCTGTTCGCCGCAGGTACCACTATGTTAGTATCGCTCTTGTGCGCTCTCTGGTTCGTCATGGGCTATCTCCGCCGCTTTGTTGTAAGTGACTGTGTCCAAGCCCGTGCGCCACGATGCAAGTTTCATCACGAGAGTCCGTGCAAGCGAGCATTGTTCCAGGCGATATTTAGCCGACTGCCTACCGTTCTATTGGGCGTTGTCGTAATTGGTCATGTGCAGTTTTCGATGGAAGGTTTCCTACAAGGTAGAAATTTTACCCAATCGGAGAGAGGTAGGTGGAGTGTGGTATCGACGGTTGTAATTTTATTTTGACAAATAGTCAAAAGGTCATCAAATAAGAATAAACTGTGAATAAAAAACCGCTAAAATGTTTACTGATGTAACAGCAATATGTGGAAATTATTGCAAACATTCACGTATATTTAATACAAAAAGTTCTGTGCATTAACGAATGCGGCATAAGTAAACAAATGATATCGTGTTTACCTGTGTGAATGGAAGTATCGTGTGGCAGGTTATTTTACGGAAACCTCCATGCGTACTTGCATGCAGGCTTTGATAGGTAGGTGTCGTAGAAGCTTTTGTCGGAGCTTGTGCGGAACATTTTGTATCGTGGCCCACAGGCTGCTGCGAGTGCTGTGGTACAGGATTCTGCTTATGTAACTATCCTATCCTTGTAGCAGTCGACTGTGTCCGACGCCGTCTGCGTAAATTTCAGCGTCGTGTGTGTTGTTTCAATTTGCAGTGTACCATCGTGGTTGGGGACATTTAAAGTCGCGAGAAGTTAGCAAGCGTACCGATAGTAACAATACAATCTTTTCATTGGGTATAGTGTGTTGTATTTTTAGTCTTAAGGTAGGTACTAAAACTCTCCCCCTCCCCTCTTCTTCGCCATTTTTATCATTACCTACAGTTTTATGCAGCCAATTTCCTCATTCACAAGTTTGCCAGTTGCAAATTTGTTCTAACGTTCGTTATATCACGGCCATAACTGCTTTGTAGAAAGCAACCCAAATGTCGTGTTTTTTTATTGCATATATTAGTAGTATTTATACAGTCCCGGAATTGACCCGAACTAGACTTTTGAGCCAAACTCCCCGTCTTCAAACTCTTAACTACTTGACTTATCGTGTTCGACTGCACTTAGTGCGCCCGGGAAAAATTGGGAAAGTGCAGATATCACGTGTTTGCCGAAACAAGTTCTTGTTTGCCGGCCATATTTGCACTTGCTGCCGCATTGACTTTGGAGACGTCGTACGGCCAGTGTGCAGTCACAGTTTTTGACCACTGAATTCAGGAGCAGATATAAAATAATTTTTGTGTTGAAGGGGCGGGGGTTATTTTACCATGGTGCTGGTCTAGGCTTTCGATTCGTTGCTCGGGAGTAATAACAGTCTCGTCGTAATTTTAGTATAAAATGTTAAATTAATGACATAAAATACGGAAGTAAACAATTTCATTTATGTTTTGAAAAACATTCGCAGGACATATTCATGTCAATGTGAGTGTTTTATTTGGTAAGGGGCGTCCATGTCCCCTGTGGACCTACCTCCCCTCCCCCCTTTACTTCTAGACCGGATTGAATCAAGTACCTAGTTTGTAGCGCACGTGTGAACGTTTCGTCGCCTTCGAGCGTCTGTTGTGCATTACATAACATGTAATTATCTGCATGACTAGTAGTGAAAAGACATTGTACAAAATTGCGTGTGTCTTATCAGTTATTTGCTAGCTGTATTATTGTAAACACGTAAGTAAAGTAGACGCCAAGGGGTGTAGATGATTATTTAGGATCTCAGCAGGTGCTTAAAAAAAAAAAAAATATTGTGCTAAGGTGGTCGTCTGGTTTAAGAAATTTTGCACGTCTGAGGTCTAATAGCGTGGGAGCTCTAGAGGCAACCGAGACATGCGTTTCAACTCTCGTCGCCTCTACGCGCAAACCACTGAATTGGCGTGCAGTCTTGCCGTCGATAACGCGCCTCTATGAGAATTTCAGCGGGTATCCTACCAATTTATGACGTAATAATAAGAATAAAGGTTTGATGCACGGTCCTATACCATTTTTAACGTTTTGTATCTGAATGTTTATGCCAAACATAAAACCCGTGAAAACATCAGTTTGAGTACTTTTCACTATCACAAAATTATGCTTTAGAGAGAAATCGAGGAACTGTAAAATGTGACCTCACTCAGACATGTTGGGCAGTTTTTTTTAATAAAACTTTTTCTGCTGGAGCTGTGCACATCGTTCGGCGGTTAACTACTGAATTTGTGATGGGAAAAGTGCTTGCAGGTATCAAATCTTTAGTGACTTTTTCGATATTTCTTATAGCTTTTTTTCTTGTTGAATATTTTTAGTCGTATGGTTTCGAATATGTAATGTTACAAGTTAAAAATGAAACGCATGGAGCAGCATACTAGTTAGTTGAACAGTTCAGTACTAGAATTAAAATTTAGAATGCCGGTAGGAACTCTGTATAAATCAACTTAAAGTTGGGAACCAACATCAAAATTGGGGAAATACTGTCGAGATATTTGTGGTACAAAACAGTCGTAAAATTTTGTTTTGTTTCAGTAGCAGTTAAATATCGAAAGCCTTCCTCATAGTTATAGTGCTACTAGAAATATAATTAATGCGCTTAGTAGATAATGAGAGAGTGAGACCACTGAACCCGTATTTTCAAAATTCACTCTTAGCATATACACGTTACAGATTGAACGTCAAGGTTCAGAAAAATACCAAAAATATCACCTTTATATCAGTCGACTTACGAGAGACATAGGAGAAAACGCACGATATTTTTACCTCTTATGGTGAAATAATTTCAAATGGTTGTTTTATTTAGCGCCACAGAAGGGCGTTTTTGGTGTAAAACAAAACTGGCTTCTTCAAAGACGTCCGTTTTAACTCCAAAAAACAACAGTTTTCGGCATTAAAACGGTTGTTCTTGGTATTGAAAGGCCGTCTTTGGTGTAACCAGTCTTGTTTTACACCAGAAACCGCTGTTTTAACACAAAAACGCCAGTCCGTGGCTTTAATATACCGTTTGAAATAATTGCAACAGAATAGGTGAACGTGTTTTTTTTAAATATGTCTCCCCGTCAGGCGACTGATATAAGAATAGTTTTTGGGATGTATACATTTTTTACATTTTGTGTAGAATTAGTGGTTTAATCCTGTAAAGGGTATGTTAAAAGTAAGATTTGAAAATTTAAGGGTCGGTGGTCATACACTCGTGTATTATCTATTGTGCTAGTACATCGGCGTCGGCGAGGTCGTTATAATAGACTGATGCACTTCAAGGTTGTTTGCTAATGTAGAGAGCAACTAAGCGCCATCAGGTGACCTTGTCCAATGCCTGTTCGAAATACCTTTACTCTGCAGTCAATATATTTTATAGTTTTTGTGCTTTTTATGGCACACATGCGTGCGTAGGTTTAAAGTTGCTTCTTAGAAAAGATTACTGTAGCCTTTCTACACAGAATCAATGTCATAATTTTCAGAGGTCTTTCCTGTCCTTGCCGAGTTTGGCATTTGTTATTTTTGGAAATGACTTTTCTGTCTTTCGGTTAAGGCCACAAAATAACATTACTAATGTTTTCAAAATTGTACCTTTGGGTTGTACGGAAGTTACAGATTCATTTCCGCATGAGCGCACTTGGTTAGTGACAGTGGCGACTCCAGGAAGAATTTCAAAGGAGTGCGCAAAGATAAAAAAATATTATACTTTATCGAATATGCAACGAGCTAACAACCCTCCAAACACGCCCGGGTTTTCACTTTTAGTAGTTTCATCATTATCTCTAAGAACAGACTAAAAAAATCTACCAAAGTATTAAATTCTTTTATTATAGAAATGATGTACAGGCTATATTATTTCTACGTGTTCATTGTGTTTTTAACTGACCTATATACAACAGATTTTTTTTATTTCTACCTGCCCCAGCATTACCGTTTTAATTTCATTTGCAAATGCAGTTTGTTCCCTAAATGTTTTATCTTGTCATCCGAACGTTTTACGCCAGCTGTAGTGTCTCACGTATCGTCAGAACTAAGAAGAATAAAACACAAAAAATAATTATCATCGTATTGTGTTGCAGAGTGGCCACAGACGGTCTGTACTCCAAATCTGCGAGGAAAAATATTGTCCGCCCTAAATTAAGGAGACATTATTCGCAGTCTAGTGATACAGAATTTAATGAGCTGCCCCTGGGGAGTGAGCAAAATTCAACCCTAACAGCCTTGCCTAGCAAGCAGGCAGCCGCTAACTTCAGATGGGGAATTTGTTAAACAAAATTATTTCTCATTGCGTCAATTGTAAAGATAACTACTAAAAACGACATTTTGACACGACTTCCTCAGAGTTATATAAAGTTATTTTTGGGGATAAAATATTTATTAATTTTTTGTTAAATGTAGATGTAATATTAAATTTAAAATAACTTAAACGAAACAATTGGCAAGATATCTTAATGTAACAACATTCCTTAAGAAATTTCACGTACAGTACCTTTTATTTGAAATAGTTATCTTTAAAATTGACGCAGTGAGAAGGCATTTCGTTCTAACATTGATTCCCCATTTGAAGTTGGCGGCTGTCGGCGTGGTAGGCAGGGCCGTATAAGTACTTATGCGCTCAGATACCTCAAAGGGGAAGATTTCTGTAGGCAGGCGAATCACTTACGGGCGCAGTCTTAGAGCATTTGAGCGCGTTTGAGGGTCAGGAGCAAGCGAGTGGTTAGGTCGACATTTCAACGCGCGCCTTGTGCCCCTTCACTCCAACGCGCAAGGCGCTGAATGCAGTGTTTCCGTTCGTGCTGCATGTACCTGTGGGGCTTTCAGCGACGATCCTATCATTTTATTGCTGGAATGTCTGAAGCAAAAAGTTGAATGCATCTCCTTATAATTGGTTCGCATGTCTCCAACCAGTGTGAAAAAGCGGTGTTCAGTTGTTGGAAGGCTTGCAAATAACATTTCTAATGTACCGACATGAAGTATAGAGAGTATTATCCGTACCTTGTCTGTGAAGTGTGTTCTTTTCGTACATCGGTATAATGGGGACACGTTTAGTTGTTAAAAAAAAAAAAAAAAAAAACCAATTTGAAACACACTGCAGCGCAGTTTAAGTGCCACGTAGACAGCGCCCTTAAAAGCTACGAAGTTGGATGAACCAGGGCGGATTGAAATAATCAGCGATGGCTGTAAGGGTTCTGAACTTCCTCTGTACGCGCGCTCTCTGTTTCCCACTGGAAGATTGGCGGGTTGAGTATTCAGGTTTTGAATGTAGTGGCCGCGCTAAGCTCGATTGATTGTTAAACACGTTTCTGTTGATAAATAATGTCGATAAATAATGTCGATAAATAATGTTATAGGCTGTTCACGGTAAAGTGAGCACTTCTGAAAGCCCTCTCATTTTGAATAATGGTCAATAAATATATTTTATTTTAGCCTTTGACGTTAACTACCGTGTGCAGTGGAATCTACTTTGTGTTTATTACTTACGTGGCAATATATATTTAAAAAGGTGGTTAAGGAAAAACAAAATGGCTGAAAGGAAAAAGTAACCAGAGCCTCAAAAGTGCTCACTTTACTGTGGACAGCGTATACTTAAAAGTACTTTTACAAAGAGGAGGTTCCCGAAACTTAATTTTCCCTTAAAATAAACAGATATACCATCGGATTTTTTTTTTGCGGAAATCGCTAACCTTTCGATTTCATAAATTTGTCTGCCGGAAATGTTCTGAAATGACCAGATTGGTAGGGAAAATCGCAAAGTTGTCAACTGTGTAACTGAGAGCCGTTGCCTTGTACGTAGCAGGAAGGCAGGAGGCCAGGCCGTATGTGGCGTGGTTAGCAGCAGGCAGTTAGTTAGCACTGCGGACATGTGTTGTGTACCTTGCATGATGTCATCGCCGCGCCGGTTCCGCCGCCTCTACGTCACAGCTGACCTCCACACCACAGCTCGGCGTGTGGCGCTCGCTCTCTGCTTTAGATATTCCTTTCCCACCTAGCTGTTGGCAGGCGGGTTTTCTGGAGGGCCTCCCGTCTTCCCCGCCCTTGCATTCCTACGCCGCTCCATACTCACCTCGCTTCACTCTCATCGGCTCTCAAGATCCTGATGTTCCCGCCTACGGCGCTCGTAATGCGTTGCAGTGTTTGTGCTCATTGTTCCACGGCTCTACTAAACGTGCGTCCAATGTGCTCACATACAGTTCATTCACGACTGGAACAGACTTATGAAAATCAACCTTTGAAAAAACACCCTAGCCGTTAGCTGCATACACATAGCTGGTAAAAAAAAGTGGCGGTTGCGGCTACAGTAACCGCACTCGCCACTTTTCTTACAGGCTATTCGCGGTAAAGTGAGCACTTTTGAAAGCCCTCTCATATGGAACAATAGTCAATAAATGTATCTTATTTCAGCCTTAGACGTAAACTTCTGAGTGCAGTGAAATATACACACACTGATTATTACTTACAAGGTAGTATTTGTTTTAAAATGTGGTTAAATGATAAGAAATGGCTGAAAGGAAAAAGTAACTAGGGCGTCACTTTACCGTGAACAGCGTATGCTAGCTATGCATCCAACTAATGGCTAGGATGTTTTTTTAGGTTGATTTTCATAAGCGTATTCCAGTCGTGAACTATACATACGCTTCAGACGAGGGCTGAGTGCTTTCGAAACGCCATTACACAGTACTCCAACATAGCTAAAAAAAAAAATGGCTCTTTCAAAGCTTTGGATCTCAAAGTACACGCGTCAGGTACATACAAAACTACTCAAAGGTCTTGTATTGAAATTTCCTTCAGCAAAATAATGGGCTCACCGCTGAAAGTCTCATGTTGCACGCAGTGCGACGAGAATGCACGCCGCGCCAGTTCAAAGCCGTGCGCTTAGCGGCGGTGACGCATTTCATGTGCGTAGCAGTACCGCCCTTACCGCTCCTGCGCTTCTCGGCCACATGCGGGAAAGCCTCGAGAACCGCCCAAATTCTCCGTTCAACTCTTAGTTCCATTTAGCCGTGTTGCTTGTTCCTCCCTCCATACTCGTCTGTTTTTTCTCTTCGCGCTCTAGTGCCTGCACTGTTTGCCTTGCCAGAGTTTCCATTGACAATAAAAACTAAAATCACTAGTACTTAAATGTGTCAAGGGAATGTCGGGAAATGTTCAGCTGCTAATCTTTATCTACCTTTCTTTCTATTTAAGTTTTCGGATGTCGGTATATAGTTCCTGCACTGTAAAATGATACCACTAAACTTACTAAATTGTGCCCTACTATAGTTCTCGCTACTCCCAGGGTATTCCTCCGCATCATGCAAATAAAGCCAAGAAGATTACACCAAAGGGACAAAGTACATGTTTGTGAGCACTCAAATGTTAATATTATTTTGCATGAGAACTAGGCAACTTCTTACTGAGTATTATGAACACACTTATTTTCTCTTTATTTATTCACATGTATACTATAGGTATATATTAAATATTATTTATAGATAAAATTTAATTGAAGTTTAATTTAACAAAATTCTTAGGTATATTAACAAAACTTAGATAATTTCATATTTACAGCGTTTTATACTTCTGTTAATATGAACATGCGTGCTTTTTAAATACGCTTGTAAGATAACGCGGTATATTTGCGAATGGTTTGTTACCCAGAGTGAAGCGTAATTAAGTTTATGATTATTAAGTTTCTGATTATATTTTATAATAAAAATACTGCTTTTACCCAAGATTCCCCTTGCCTCCTCCCTCTTCCATGGCTCCCTTTATCATAATGGCCCACAATGCATGGAATATTAATGAATAGGTATATGTTATTGATATTACAAACAAATTACTCCAAGTTGCTTTCAATTTTATTTAAATGTGTGAAATTCCGGTGAAATGATTATTGTTTGCAAAACCTAAGTAATTTGGTCATCTCTAGTCTTCCCATGCCTTTATACCGGTTGTCATGTAATGATTTGGGTTGATGGTTCGTGTTGAACGTCGAATTAAGTGTAACATAACTCGTGTTTTAGGAAGACAGAAATTGAGTGAAGAGATTTGGGCGGCTCTTAACAGCGAGGTCTTGAGCCGATGAGGGTGATTGAGGTATGGGGCAGCGCCGGATTGAAAGGGCGGGGGAAACGGGAGATCTCCGAGAAAACCCGCCGACCAACGGCATCGTCTGGCACGATTCATACATGCGAAAATCCGGTGACCCGGCCGGGGATTGAACCCGGTTCGCATTGGTGGGAGGCGAGCGGGTTATAACCGCTTAGCCACCGCGGCCCCCGAAGACAGAAATTGATATATTTTTAAGAGTGTTGTATTGACGAAGTCATAGTGTGAATATACTGATGGGGTAAACATTAAATGTGTATGAATTACTTATATGAAAGGACATAGTAAGTCAACGTTTGTGATTAAATGTGTTATAGTTATGAAAGGAGATAAATCCACTGACTAATGCCTTTTCATGAATACACCAGACATACCACTAGGTCGGTAAATCCTTTTCATTGCTTCAGACTATTGCCTTTTCCTAACTAAATGTCGCATTTACGCACAGTCCCATATACTGTCATACATTTCATCACAAACGTTGACTTATGCCCTTTTATAAATGATTAATTTTCTTAGTTGTCACTCGGTGTCACATTCAGCAGTAAACCTACTTCACAAATTGTAGCCTGACTAGATGACAAATGTTCATTAATGCGTTACCCTTAATAAATGTTATGCCACCTGTATGTAATCATGAAGTATTACAAAGAACGTTCTTTCCAAAGGACCAAGCAAAACTTTCACACTTAAACTGGATTTCGTGAAGTAATTTTATATTCTGTTAACAACTAGGAAGTTACCACATTTTTCGTAAGGTAAGTTTTGTGTACCCAGCTAAATTATTAAATTTGTATTACTTCAGTCGACGTTACCCGGGATTGTACATCAGGCTAACAGTTTGCCTGACGCCGGAGCTGCTGAGTCAGAGGTTTGCTGCAGACGGACGTCAGGGTAATAATTCATCGTGCAATCCATCCTCTATAATATCGAACTTGGGCTCCAGAATATGCCTGGGATGGCTATAATTCCTTGTTTATCGAACTGTGTTAATGCGCGCAAAGAAAGATAATGTATAATTTGTAAACAGATAAAATCAACACCTTCATTTATATTTTTTAATAATCTCGCCAAAGAAGTCGCAGTAATATTAAAGAATAAAACAATCTGCAAAGCATGAAAAAATTTGATAACGCTTAATGTAACCTGCGCACTTTTGTTTTTTTCTTTATCAGTGCAAGCACTTTACTACAAAATTAATGGGAAAAAAGTAAAAATTCTTTGCCCTGCAAAAGTTCTCTTAAATTCTTTGTTTTGAAAGACACAATGACTGAACAAATTAGTACATAGCTGTGTGTTAAATAATTGGTGGTGCCTTACTTGCGGTATTTTGGAATATTTAGTTTAGTTTCCAATTTTTCTGAAGCTCTGCTGAAGTTCTGTTTCAGACTTTCCTCCGCCTGATGCAAACAAAGCTTAGCAAAGTCTATAAATATAAAGTACATCAGAGGGACGACGCGATGCACTCAAGTTTAATACTATTTTGCGTGAGAACAGTTTCTTACTAGGCATTACCAACATACCTATTTCCTCTATTCATGTTAATCACAAATGATATTTTCTAATTTTTTAAATAAAAGATTAGTTAAAGTAGAGCTTAAGCAAACATATATTTTTACGTTCACGAATAAGTATAAAGCGTCTGTGATATATGATATAGTTGGGGAAAAAACCAAACACGTCATGCATGGGGTGATTTTTGAAAGGCTTAAAAAGTGTGAAGACACTGCGAATAGGCTTGAAGGGGTCAGTATCCTTTCCACTTTCGATCAAAACAAAAAAAAACCTAAATAATTTAAATTTATGACCGGACATTAAAAATTCACATGACATATAGGACTTCGTAACTAAATTTTCGAGTTTGTACAGTTTCAGGTATATCCATATTTTCCCGTGTGGGACATATTAAATAATTAAGCCATCTTTGTTTACAGTTACAGGCGTGAAACGAATCATGTTAAAAAGAAGGTGGATTTCGAAATAACTACAGTTGTTCCCTGTATTGGCTGTTCACGGTAAAGTGAGCACTTTTGAGGCCATAGTTAATTTTTCCTTTCGGCCATTTTGTATCCTTTAACCACCTTTCTTAAATAAATATTGTCATGTAAGTAATAAACTCAGTATGTATAGTCCACCGCACTCTGCCGTGAATAGCGTATACCTTGGTAAGCTTGGTTTCTAAATACTGACTTCGAAAATTGTCATGGATGAATAATCCCTCCAATCGTAAATCCACGATTGGAGGGGTTCCACATCCTTGAAATTTTTCCTTCTGTTGTAGTGTTTTTTTTTTATTTGACGTTTCTAGGTTTATATTCCTTCCGCTTATAACGGGCGTGTTCCAGTGGAACGGATTTTCAGTGTTTATCTTCCTTCCTCCGGTCACCGTCCTGTATGTGTAAACGGGGACGTGTGTGGTGTGTATCCCGCCGTGTCCGTAGTCGTAGTGGTCGTTTTCTCTGTCAACGGTGGCTCGCGGATGTTAGTATGGCCAGAGGGGCTGCTGCTGGTTGCGTTTACGGCAGACACGTGTCAGGGTTATTTAGGTAGCGTGAATATCCCTCAGTGTGTGGCGAGGACTGCTCCAGACTACACGAGCACATCGTCTCACCATAAGACGCCCACATTTCTGGCGTTCTCTTTCAGATAAAATATTTAAAATTATAAATCTAAAAACGATTATTGTGGGATAGTTCGTCGGCAACACGACACGCTGCGACCATTGCAAACTACTTGTCCCGTCGAATTTACAGTAGTGCCGCCGCCGATTTCTCTATGCCCCCGGAATGCTGTGCTGTCACGAGACCAGGAACAGAAGTTCTCATAACTCGTTAAGTGAGTTTACAATTCTAGTTGCAGCCCAACACACTTGGGACAAATCATTGAGCCGGCGTGGCAGCGGGTTGTCGTGTTTTGGCTGGGCTCCGGGCCCGCTGTTCTCTTAATACATTTACGTGTAGTTAGCTGCGAGGGATTGAAGTTCCTCACCAGTCTCTTGAACGGCGTGTTCTAGTGTCGTGATGTCTGTATAACATAATGCAATAGCGCGAATTTGTCGTTGCGTTGACATGAGTTTACTGCCCTCCGTCGTCGTAAATGGAATCTAAAATGAACAGAACCCGATAAAAGACGTACTTTTTAAATTTTGTTAATTTTTTTAAACCCTGCGTCACACGCAATGTATCTATCGAATACATGAATTAAAAACACAATTTATCACTCTGAAATACATATTTATGCTATATATAACCACTTAGAAACTATGGGAAAACACACATTACTACTCAAATAGGTATAATTTGTTGCGCCTGCAATTCCGTGTTTGGTCTTCGCCACACCCATCGTTTGCCGTCTGAGCCGAATAAATTAAATTTTGATTAATCTGAAGACTTCACAGTACCCCAAAATCCGTTAGGCCTATCGTGATACTTGTGAAATAGCAGGCGTTTTTATCGGTTTACTGCAGAAATATGCGGTTTCTTCATGGCTGCCCTACCATGTAAATTGGCATTTTGTAACACATGGTGCAGATGTTGATGCGATCTCTCCCACCAAAGATGCTGCTCTTCGGAATGGTTCTTTACGTGTCAAAGTGACAGGTGCCGTCGTTCGCGCACGTAAGCACTTTTGGGCGTGGGGGATTGTCGTTTATTTTCTGTTTGTGTTTTTTTAATTGTTTAGAATGGAACTGACAGTTACAGGACAAACGGAAAACAGTTTTTGCAATTTCACGATCACTCCTGCCTTGCTTATAGAGAGAAATGACTTCTTCGCGTTGCGTCACAGGCAGTTCACGTTTCTTACGCCCCATTTTGACCACTACCTCTCACTACCACAACTGTCTGGCCACTGATGTGCGGAGAACACGTCTTTGTAAGCAAGATTACACGGGCGCTACAACACCAAACAGGGTTACACTTCTGCTGTAAGAATACTTTTTTTTTTACTATCACAACATCTTTCCCATTGCGTGCTCGTTCTTCTGACGTTGGTGTGCTATTCTTCTCTATCTGCGCAGGGCTTGTGGCTTTACGTTGCTCCAAGTACACACTCTAGGACTAAACGTGTGGGTGTACGAGTACTTAGACGCTGTATATTTAAACGGGCGCACTGAGTGACATGCGCTCAGTAAAGTTTGTAACGAAGGATGGAATGCAGTTCCATATCTCAATGTAAAAATAGTGGTAGGTAATATTTGTGATAACTGGAATTATTTATTTCGCTTTCTGTTTTTTTTATTCATCGAAGTGTAAATGAGATTTGTAAAATATTTACTTTTCTAATAATTTCACGGTTTCGCTTGATCGACGCATGAATAAAGTGATGAGGCCTGTGGCAATGTTAATTTTATATACGGTGGAGGATAACACAACGTGCATACAGGTAGATCTTAAACAGGGCTTTCAAAAGTGCTCATTTTACCATGAACAGCCTTACCAAATAAAGACTCCGGTGTTCAATTTGCAGACTTTTTTTTAAGTGTAAAAATTGTTTCTTGAAAAATGTAATGCTTTGGTGTACAAAGTATCGCTATGTGTGTGTCACACACACACGTTATAAGTTTTTTTTTGTGGGAGGCGGTCTCGCCTAGCGCGTGTAAGGCCCGTATTGATGTGGAATGTGTCTGCGGGGTCGGAGGACGCCCCACGTCCTCACATGCTTGCTGTTGTTTCTCTGGACCCTCGTTAACAAGGCACTGCTGTTTACACGGTAAATCCCGACGTCACGCACTTTGTTTTCCTTGTCGGGCTGTATTTGTTTCCGCTGCGCCCCGAGGCAGCGCCGTGCTCCTGAGGACCGGCACCGACATCACAGTTGTACTGCTTGGCTGGCTTACGCACATCAAAGAATTCCTTAATGTAATTTCGTAAAAAAAAAAAAAAACTGTTCTTACAATTTATTTAATTAGAATTTCATTTTTTCGAATCAATACTGTGGTAAAAATTTTGAAATTCACGTTTTTGTTCATTTTATTTGAACGTACTTTTATAGGCTGTTTATGGTAAGCAAGCACTTTTAAAACAAGCCTTTCAGAAAAAAAACACTCTAATTGTCTTGTACAGTACACACCATAGGCTAAATATGAGATAGACCGATCTCGCTGGTTGCGCGCAACCAAGTGTCCCAACATTGAACTGCTTTTCTGCCTACACGTCTAGCAAAAATGGCGTGGATTGGGTTTGAGGTTAGAACACTGCTTAGTAAACAAGTGCTTTTGAGATGTTATTATACTTCCTCCAATCAATTTTTAATGCTTTTTGATTACATTCAGACTGGTAAAAGTATTTTATTAATATAATAGTGCTTGTCATTCGAAAATTTAGATGTAAACAAACACGTTCATCACTGTTGACCATGTTACTTTGACTAGTTGTGTAGGATTGGGGTAGGTCAATCTAAGGTACATGCGCAGAAGACGAATAAGTGGTCTACTCCATCTTTAGTCTATGGTACTCACAGGCATGCTGGTTCCTAGTTAAGTCTGCAGCAAGTTAATAAAAATAGTTCTTAACACTTTTCCAGGTTTTGCGAGTGTAATAATTAAATTTGTGATCACAGATGTTAGTACATCATGTTAGTGGCAGAGTTTTATCTTTAAAAGTTCCGCGGTTTTACATGGATGGCGAATTAATAAAGTGATCAGGCCCATGGTAATATTTTTAGTATGGTGGGAAGATACAAAATAAAAGTAGATCCTAAACGTACTTTTAAAAGTTATCGGACGTCAAAACCTATAAGAATATTAATATCGTATACATCATTAAGCCTACAGGAACATTTGGTGCAGTTGAGTTGATCATAAAAGTAGTTGAAACGGGAGTTGTCATTTACTCTTTCCTTCGCGTGTTCGCCCATCACGCTTAAGTTAGCTTTGTGCTGGGTTCCAATGTGGCTGCGTGAAGACGTGCAATGATTCTTAATTTGAAAAATTGTGCTGATAGCTGTGTATCGGGATATTTATAGGGAGCTTTCCTGGTAAAGAATTTCAAATTCAAGGTCTCGTCTGGCCGTAAAGAAGCATTGCGGTGCGATGGAAAACTGCGTAAACAAGTTTCGCGTGTGTTCGTTTCCTCGAAAGATTTTAAGCGGTTTAACATAGCAATCTGTTAAGAAAAGATACAATATTGTCGCTGTAGTTCAAAACGCGGTTTTACCGAAGAATAAATATTGTAAACAGAGGCTGGCTACTCACGGCGATTGTTGACGACTGTGACAATTTTCAACGACTGCATTTGTGTTTCAATAACCAAATTTATAAATAGGCGACAAAATATCGACTAATTTGTAAGTACTTCTATGCAAACTGCCTAAGGATTGCTAAGTAGTCTTCCTTTGTCATTGTATCCTCGAGAAACGCCAAACCACTCACTCCAGGTGAAGATATGCAGCCCCAAACCATTAGGCTAAGGCCACAAGTGCGTGATTTCACGCTGTGTGGCACCATGAAATCACGCCATAAATATGGACCCCAGCAATTGTAATGAGACCGGCCAGACGCAGCGTAGATTCCCGCAGACGAAAGGTGCAGTCTTCCAGGGTGCCCGCCCAAGAACGCGCCGCTTTCATTGGGCGGGTTTTCATGCGTGCGTGTCGTTGTTGCCATGCCACACGCGCGGGAAAACACGCCGCGCAGGTATCCAGCCTCTATTGTAGCGTAAACATAGAACCATTATTGTGTATCCAGTGCTGTTATATACAAAATGAAATTATATATTGAAGTGACCATTTTCGAGGTGCAAAAGGCACCCTTGGTACAAGAAACAAGGAATATAAAATCGGAGATAAGAAGAGATTCTTGAATGTTGGTATCTGTGGCTGTAGTGGGAGAAACGTGGACTGAGTTGGACGCAGAAAACAAACCGTATGTGGTTAAATACTAGTAGTACAAACTTTAATACTGTAGCAAAGATTCGTAAATTAGGCATATTATGCATTCCTATTCACCATCTACAACAAAAACACCACCTTCGCATAGCTTCTATCAGCAATTTTGATCCTTCGTCAGAGAAACCTTCCTTCACCTTTTACCCATCAAATCATGGAATAATCTCCCATTAAAAGTAACGGGGGATCCGACTACGACTCTTTCGTTTCATTGTTTATTTTAGAGGTTTCTTTATTATATGATTTTATTGTACTTTCATGTCTGTTGCTTGATGTCGTTACATATCGGCAATGTTAATTAACACTTGTCACTATAAATCATGCCTTAATGTTAACTGAGAGTTTTCTTCTGCACTAACATCCCCTCATTTCGGTGTTGTTTTTTATATCACGTCCTTCACAATAGACAATATCATTTAAAATGACCTGATGGGCATGCTGTACTATTCTAAAAATTTCTCTGGATATTCTTTGTTTTGTATCCAGGAGCACACAGTTCCCCTTTGCTGACCTCTCACTTAATATGGGATGGACCCAGTATTTTCTGTTATGTCGACGATGACGCCGCGTATGAATAACAAACGCTGCACATAATACAGCTGAATTTTTAATGATGTTCTGTTTATAATTAACGAGCCGCACATCGACGATGTTGCCAGTACACAGTACAAGGCGCACATCCTCGCAGCGTTTAAACACGTAGATATGGCATGGGCCACAGATCCTCGCTGGGTGAAAACACGCACGTGTGGCACGCTTCATTGCGGGCACTTTTTTGGTCGTGATTTCACGCGTAAGGCAGCGTGAAATCACGCGCGTGTGGCCTTAGTCTTACGTGTCTGCCACAGTGTTTTACTGTTGGCTGCAAATTCGTCTTTTGTAGCTCCTCGTTCGGTTTCCTCCACACCACAACCCTACCATCTGACTGAAAGATGTTGAGCTTTCCTTCGTCCACGGATATGATGTCATTCCACCACTCCTGTTCCTTCTTGACATGATCTTTGCCAATGGAAAATCTTCTGTCCCTGTTAACTCTGCTTACATGTGGTTTCTTCCTGGCGACTCTGCCGTTATATCCATTCTCTATGATAACCCTTCGAACTGTTTCTAGGTACACACGTGTTCCACATTCCTGAAGTAACTCTGCAGTAATTTTCGGTGCACTTTAAGTAGTGTAGACCATCTCTGTCGTTCGTTAAACTTGGTCGCACTTTCTGTGGTAGAAATCCAATTCTATCTCCTTTTACATATCGTCTTATACTGTCGGTTATTGTACTTTGAAGAATATGTATTACTGACGAAATATTCCTCCTATATAAGCCCGTAGCATGATGGAAGATGAGTTGTTGTTCCTATGTGTTATTGCACATCTTACGCTCCATCTGAAGGCAGTAGTAACTAGAAACAATAATACGTGAGGTGTACTCGTGCCTTCGATCTTGGCTGTGGTAGAATGTGCGGCCACATTGCAGTGCCCACAGTTCTACTGGCGGGTTTGAAACAATAGTGACATGATATGGCACAACTTTAAAGCAAATGTCGGTGTACCATCGTGTTTCGCGTATATTGTGTGCCGCTAATGCATTATTGCACAACAGGCTTTTCTTTGTATAGTTGTCGCGTAATATTCCTCCGGCGCGTGTGCAATGACAATATTCGATTAAAACTAACATATACATATCCGACCGAATATTATAGTGATTATATGTATATTGTAACGGGCACACTTGACTGGCACTGGGCGCCTAGTAAAGTTGGTAACAACGGAGGAAAATAGTTCCGCGTCTTAAGGTTGACTTAAAAGTGTTAGGTAAACATTAGTTGTTTCTTTAGTTTTCTTTATTTTTAGTTCATGTAAGTGTACAAACTAGCAGATTTGTAAAATTATCGCATTTATAATTGCACAGTTTCACTTCAGTGACGCATGAATAAAATGACAAGGCATACGACAATGCTAATTTTACTTATGGTGGAAGAATATACAGTATGTATACAAGTATGCAAGGGTTTCTACCGTGAACAGCCTATACGATACGTACACACAAAACACACACACACACTTGGGCATCCTCGATATTACCAGGCGTACCATGCAGCATTCTATCCTGAGTTTTGTCTCTCCACTGAGCACTGAACGAGGCGAGGAAGGAGGAAGGTTGCTTGAATGTAAAAGCCATGTGTGAATTGCCTGTAGCGGAAGTGGCTGCTAAACGGAAGTTGTTCTGCAGACGGCCCGGTCGCTCCTTTGTATCTCGAGAAGCTGTAGACCAGACTGAAAAAACACGCGCTGTTTAAACGTTGTAGTAAGTATTAGCTGTAGTGGCTCAAAAAAGTATTAGTCTTTCTATAGACTTCATGTTTATGGATATATATATTTGACAGAAAATAGCATAGTATGGTAGGCACATTAACACTACATTATTTACTGGGACATAGATACAAAACATACGTCGTAACATAACTAAATGTTTCTCTTGTTGGAACAGTAATGCATTGACAGAAAGTACACGCATAATTTCACCCCAAACAAGTATTCGTCTGCAATACACACACACACACACCCTTATAGGGATTCTCTCTTTAAACCTTAATAGCTGGTGGGCCTTCCTTTCTGCTGTATGATTTCCTGTAACTTTCGTCAACATTATCGGGTTGATTTTACTTAGTTTTCGGGTGTTTCTGCTGGTATATTGTTCCATTCTTCTACTAATGCATTTTTGAGATTATTTTTCATTTTTCATACATTCTTATTCTTTCTTCGAGAATATGCCACAAATTCACTTTGGGCTTTTCGTCCGGCAATTGTGGAGACGTTGACTTCCAGTGTAGCGTGTTGTATGGCAACCATAGATATTTGTGTTTAGAGCTTTACGTTAACATCGTTATCCGGATGAAGACATAGTTCCCAGTAAGGCACACATCGTTGACACGCTTGGGGACGGCGAGACTTCAGAATGTTAATGCAGAGCTCACCTACACCACCAGCACTCGTACACCTCCGAACAAATATGGAACCAAACCGTATTTCATTGTATCTGTGAGAACGGCTAACGCCTTTCGGTAAGGACTGATTTCACTTGCAACTTCTGCAATATCCAATTATTTAATGCACAGGACCTAATTACTTAGTCGCGAGAGCTGGAACTTTTCGTGTTAAACACGCATGTTTGCCATAATTTTCACATAATGCTTTTAAAGCGTCAATAAACATTTTCGCGTTTTTATTTATTCGTGTTTAATTGCTTGATCGTAATTTTTCGAAACAAAATTATAACTACCGTCAATGCCACACTCGACCACCCTCTCTGATTGGCTGAAATTTTACTTTATAAGAAATTAGTCACCGAAAATAGCATACGAGCAATTACAAAAACGTCCATTAAAACTGCTAATCACTCGGCTAAATCTTCCGTAGAACAATCCATACGAACGGCCATACAAGCTTGCATGGGATATTCCAAGAAAATGGATACGTTTGTATTTAATTTTCACTGTGTTATTTCCTGCTTGTAAAAAGGCAGGAAACTTATTGATAAATTATAAATATTTTCCTGACTTCTTACGACTAACAGGCAACACATAATGAAAATTAAGCCCAAAAATATTACACAATTCGTGAAATGCAAATTGCCCATAATCGTACAGTATGTACTCTGGATCCGAAAGTGACACGAATATAAAGAATGTCTGCAAAAGAAGGGAAGAGTTAATAAACTCGCGTGTAGCCTATGTGCGTGTCGGCGGGAACAGAATGTAAGTGAGCGAGTGTGGTGGACAGAGGGCTGGTTATTGCGACACTCAAGCCAGCCGCGCGCGCGCAGCACGTTACACAGCTGTGATGACCTTGCCACGGCCACTTCACGGCGTGTTATAAGCTCCTCAGCACTTAACTGCCTGCTGTGACGTGGCGGTAGTTTTAGCACTGGCTGGCTGCCTGCCTGCTCGTTGATTCCGCACGTTGAAAGGAATTGCCATTACTTAGGCTTGACAGTGCACGAGACATAAAATATGCTAAAAACTATAATTGGAATTTAAAAGTTGCCTGTATATAATAGACAATTTATTTGCAAAATCGAAGGCAGCAATTGTCCACTTCGTGAATATCTGTCGTACTGATGTTGCTACTGGTAGTGCTGTTGACAAAATATATTTTTTAATTATCCTAACAAATTACTTGACCAGTGATGTCATACTAATGCATACTGGGAAAATCTGCTGATTTTGCACTAACCAGTTCGTCACCCATAAGTTTCGTCTATTGGAATGCACAAAGTATAATAGTAATTAGAAATGAATGAGTATTCAGGTTTTACACAAACATAATCAGTCCCAATATCGTCTTTTAAAAACACATAATTGGTCGCGTACGAGCATTTCTCTGGCGCTATAAAATATGCCGCTATTTTTACGTAGGGTGTGTAGCCCACAAATTTTATAAGATAACGGGCAAGTTTGTTAGAAATGATGCCAACAAGTTATTCGCCAAGAATGATACACTAATGTGCACAGTGTGTGAGAATTTTTTCATTGACTGACGATTCACGTTCATTAAAATTGGAGCAGACATGCGAGTATTATTATTGTTACTGATAGTGATACAGTTACAGGTTAAGTAGGCAAGTGAATAGCTACATATTGTTCATGCAAACATTGCAATTTACTCCATAAACTCCATAAGATAACATGATAATTTCAATTGTCGTGGACAATGTTTTACCAAATGTGATAGGCCCCTAAGTATTAAAAATTGTGCAGCTTTACTAATATAAACTTTTACCTACAGGCACATCATAATGTGAAAAGCGAATCGATAGATACACAAAATCTGTAGCCCTAATATCTTCTACAAGCACCGTCTCGTTTTCATTCTAATGCTGGTGTGTAAACATGTTCCATATGATATGCAAATGCTTACGCAGTTCTTAAATAAAATATATTTTCAACAGCATTACATTTCAAATTTCCCCCCTCAAAAACTAATATTTTACTGAATTTATAATGGCTCTACCAAAGGCGAACCATGGCAAACGTCGTCAGTATGTCTTTATTTATTATTTCCGTTTCTGTGCTGTGAATGACTTTGCTGTATCTCTGCGAGTTACCATTCCCTTCCATCTTCAGTCACGTGCGTTATCTGCCACCGATGTTTTTCGAACAGCCTGTAAACGGCTGTAAGCGCGATATGCCAATGTACTACAATATGAAAAGGAAATCCCTACAAAAGTGGAGCTGGTACAGGGGCATAGGCCACAAGAAAGATGAGAGGTGGTGACAAAGAACAGATAACTATCGGACCGCAAAAAAAAAAAAAGAATCATTGCGAGGGTTGAAGAAAAGTAGAGCGGGAGATGGCAGCAGGCTAGACGTATTAGAAGTGGCTGTCTTTGGTAGTGCAGATGTATGACTGCAGATCGTAAATGTTTCTCAGCTTCCATCGTATTTAATATATGCGGATTAAAGCTGCTCTCAATTTGATCTCACCGGCAGTCTTTTGAGGCATACGGCCTATACTGGTAAAACTAAATTGTTGGTGCCATGAAGCCTAAAGTTACATTTAAACTGACTGTTACCATTTATGTACCTATCTTTCCTTTTTTTAAATAAGCTGTGATACACTCATAATTAATTCAAGACTGTGTAGGCGAAGATGCAAAACTGCACATATTGTAAATATGGTACACCTGCAGGAGTATTTCTTTTTTAGAGGAATGTTGAAATGTACTCAAATCAGTGATAAAACCGGAAAATTATACTTATATAAACCACAAATGTACTTGCCTCTGCTGTGAAACCTCTAATGTGTTACCACAGTGCGTATATTGAAAACATAATTTTTAATAGTTCAAGGAAGAGAACAAAGGTGAGTCGCGTTATATCACGTTTCCGAAAATATAAAAACTTCAATCGTGTGTGTAAGATGGCAATTGAAAAAAAAAATACGGCGTGGAGTGATCGAACATCGTCTCGGGGAACAAATTATGTAACGTCTAGATCTTGCCGTCTGGGCAACCCTGTGCATTATTTGAACAGAAGTGTTGTTGGGTGAACATGCAACGACTCGGTCGGAAAGTGATCATGTAACAATTTCAGGCTTCGTGTACTACTTAGCGTCCTTCCGCTAGAATCGGACATAGACGAGTGTAGTGACTGGTTTTTCCCCGACGTTAGCACCTCAGTATGCTAGTAAAAAGGCAAAACCAAGCGAACATTAAATGAAGGCTCTTCACGTATGCGTTGTTGGATTCATATTTCCTAGAAAAACCCAACATTTCTCGTGCCGTTGTATTATCTCTTCTGTACGATTCACGTGTGTTTGTATAAACTGAACATAGATTGAAAGTGTATCACCTTGCTGTTGCAGTCTATCTACATACATGAGTCACGGCGATAATCGATTGAGGCTTCGCCTTTGTTATTGCTAATACTGAGATAAGAGCTACCCACCATGTACAATTAGTTTTTAGGCGATGGGGAAATACACTTATTGCCATTAAAATTCGCGCGCCTTTCGTTTGATAGTCATTAATTACTATGAACGTTTATTAGTGGGCACATTGGTGGATGATATGAAAAATATTAAAAGTTTAGAGCGATGTTACATGTAGTCTTCAGAACTGCATGTGATATGCAAGATACTTGTTAGGCGTGATTAATCAACGATAACATCCTGAGGAGACGTACGCGAAAACCACACGCACTAAGGTAGTGTAAGAGAGGCCGGATGATAAGGCTGCAGGAGGAAGCGTGAATTGTGTGCCAAGTTGTCTGTTTTTGGCCGTTCGTCTTAAATTGTATAGGGAGAAAATGACAATTCAGACCATCAGGACCTTACGGGATTCGGCCGAAAGGAAGCTGTTTAACACCTGGAAATGTAGGATATAGCAAGTTGCTTTGTCGTCGCTGACAAGAAGACGATCGCTACGCTAGATATTCAATACAATAGAAATGTACAACTAACATCAAGCCGAACTGTTATGCCACCAAGAAAACTGTATTGAAAATCGAGAAATAACAGCTTCTAAATTCAAACAATGAATGGGTCACGGTGGTGTAGCAGTCAGACTATTCGCCTTCCGTCTAGGCGAACTGTGTTTGATTCCCGGTGGGATCGCCCCGGATTTTCGTATGTGGTATAACACCCTGAAAATGTGCATTTACGTAACTTATTTACATACTTTGTTAATATTTGTAATTTCCATGCAACCTGCTATCATTTTTCACTATATAAACGTTTCTTTCTACATATGTCGCCTATGTTATTTTCCATGTAATTTGCACCTGTACCTTTGTTTTTTGTTAGGATATTTCTTTTGGACGTATCATGGTAATTTAATTATGTTGTAAGGATGGGGTTTTAGTTACTTCATTTTTTGTGTTAATAATTTTATTTATTTTTGTGGTCTCATATTTTGTGAATTTTTCGTATTAGGCCTATCTAAATTTTATGTATTCGTTTCGAGATCAGTGTTCGCCCCCCCCCCCCCCAACAGTTAGGAAGTGGGAAGTGGTACATAAGGGGTGTTAGGTAATTTCTAGCTTTCCATTTGGCTCCAGGTTCGAATCCGGGCTTCCCATTAGCTGGAACCATAGATCCCATTTTTGCTAACTCCAGCCAAGAGAGCTTAGTTCTCTCTCCAACTAACTTCTGAACCAACTAGACGTGTAGGACAGGACTCGCACCTGAAGGTGGGTGTCGAGCAGGGCTTTAACTAACTTTTAGAGTGCCTTAGCTTGCATGGTTTGATTTTGTGTGTTAATTGTTGCCAGCAATTTGAGAGCGTATTTAAGCCCCTCTTTGCTAGGATAGTATATAAGAGTGCTAGACATATTTTCTCTACGGCGACGAGATCACTAATATATAATCCTGCACCTGCAAGTTCTGAAGGTACTTTTTTGTTTGCAACCTCGAAGTCGTCCTACATTGAGAGAGTACCGAGAGCTGTAAAACCTCAGTGTGATAAGTCTACATTGTACTGTATATATGTCACATGCAGCGTCTGCCATAATCCTTATAGAACGTTTCTCCCCCATCGGCGACGCCATGCGTACTTTAAGCGTACTGAGAAACCAGCTTTAAAATTTTGCCCACAGTTATCGTGAGAGCGGATCTACTCTCCTGAGCTAGGCACACTGTAGAATTGGGGTTCTATTGAATAAAACATATTTTATTTATTTTTCTTCTTCGAGTAACATTAACTTAAAAGGATTTTATATGAGAGAACTTCAGTCTACGTTCTTGTAAAACACGGGAATTTTCATCAAGTTAGGTACGGCTACTCCCACGTCAGATAGGAATGTTATATGTCCTTGTTAGATCATTGCAGATTGCCACAAGGGTTTTATTTAGCAGCAGTCCAGATAAACCAGGAAATAATAAAAATAAGGGAATTTAAAGAATAATTTCTTTTTCTATTAATCTGGACGTTTAAAATAAGTTAATTTTGGTGGTCGTCAACACCTTATTTTCTGTTGGTTATTCCTGTCTCTCCCTATGTTCATAAAGCATTTTCTGGTTAAAAACTGAATTGTGTATCGAGAGTTCCTGAGATGTAATGCGTGCGCAAAGTGAGTACGTAGCAGAGTTCCTGCCGACCATTCTGCAGACCGGACAGACACTGGGATTGGTAAAACACATTTGGCCGAGCATAAATTATAACAATATATTTATGCTGGTTCGCTATCTACTGTTTTATTTTTCATAAAGGAAAGCTAAAGAATGGTAATGGTTATCCACATAAGCTGAGGGAATATTCTCCGTAAGTATATCGTACTTTCTCTCTCACTTGCTACCTCGGCACAGGTATTTTAATTATTCGCAGTAATTGACTTGTACCTACACCCACGGACTATTATTCTGCCTGCTATCCCCTGTATAGTAAATTATTAAAATGAGTAAATTTTTTCATAAATTTGTACAGGCTGATGAGCGTACATTACGTTCGTTCATTTCATTTTTTCGTTCTCGTCCCAGTGGGAATCGTGTCGGACGATGCCGCTTTCTCGGGGATCTTCCGTTTCTCCCGCCCTTGCATTCCGGCACTGCTCCATACTCGCCTCGCTTCACCCTCATCGGCTCTCAAGACCTCGATTTAAAGAGCCACTTAAATCTCTCCATTCCACAACCAGTGAACTGTTACTTACCTCTTGCCTCATGAACTTATACAGTATATTTATATTTTACAACATTTATTTTAATAAAAATAAGGGGAGGGTGGATAATGTGCTTATTTCATGGCAAGGAGGTTTTTTTTTAAGTCATAAAAACCATTTAATGCAGAAGTGAAAAGCTATAAGAAGCTTTCAAAGGTCTAAGGCGAAGCAGAGGGTGAAACACAAATTCATAAACTGATTTCGCGGGTATATTGTGAATGATGCTTATTGTTCATGTTTTCTATAAATTTACGTGTGGTTTCATGATTTTGTATCAGTAAATGATTAAATTTTGACATAAGTATGGAATTTCTGTACTTACTATTTTTTCATTGCTAATAAGTAACAAATAAGGAATGTGATACGGTTAACATATGTTTTATGCCTACGCGCATAGTACTTAGAACGAAAAAAAAAAAAAAAAAAACATTTTTTATGAATATAAATGGAGAGGAAAATTTGAAGGTGATTTGGAACACCACTTGTTAAACAAAACCTGCATTTATTGGCCAAAGAGCTTTTTGAAAGTCAGGAGTGAATAAGTTATTACATTTGTATTTGGAAGAATCGCGAAGTAAGCTTTGTTGTTTTATTCTTCAGATGTACAGTCCAAACAATCCCATTGACTGCGCAGAAAGCACTGACCCCATGTTTCCCCTCGTATATCTTCAGAAAAAAGGACATAAAACATGACATCGCGCATCGTCTCGATTCTTATCGCGGATGACGATTTGAGACATTGGGATGAAAGTGAAAGTAGTAGTCTCCACTGCTGCGTTTTTAGACTTGTTTCAAGACTTTCGTTTTTTTTTTTTTTTCCGAGTCTTTTCTTTTGCAATCTTCTCAAGAGAGACTTGAAAATTATTCGTTTTAAATGGAGCCTGTGATGACCACTTATGGACCTGGTCTTCTCCTCGATTCCTTCTTTTTTTCTGAGAGGAGAGAGGTTGGCGAGATGTACGGAAGGACAATGCTCACATTATTTTCAGGTTCTTAACACAAATTAAAAAGAACTGATGAATCGCGTTGCAATTGTTCGAGTGATCTAGCAGGGTGGTGTTGCGCTTGTTCGAATGACCTGGCAGGGTGGTGTTGCGCTTGTTCGAATGACCTGGCAGGGTGGTGTTGCGCTTGTTCGAATGACCTGGCAGGGTGGTGTTGCGCTTGTTCGAATGACCTGGCAGGGTGGTGTTGCGCTTGTTCGAATGACCTGGCAGGGTGGTGTTGCGCTTGTTCGAATGACCTGGCAGGGTGGTGTTGCACTTGTTCGAATGTTCTGGCAGGGTGGTGTTGCACTTGTCCGATAGAGCTGGCAGGGTGATGTTGCACTTGTCCGATAGAGCTGGCAGGGTGATGTTGCACTTGTCCGATAGAGCTGGCAGGGTGATGTTGCACTTGTCCTATAGAGCTGGCAGGGTGATGTTGCACTTGTTCGAATGACCTGGCAGGGTGGTGTTGCGCTTGTTCGAATGACCTGGCAGGGTGGTGTTGCGCTTGTTCGAATGACCTGGCAGGGTGGTGTTGCGCTTGTTCGAATGCTGGCAGGGTGGTGTTGCCTTGTTCGAATGACCTGGCAGGGTGGTGTTGCGCTTGTTCGAATGCCTGGCAGGGTGTGTTGCACTTGTTCGAAGTCTGGCAGGGTGGTGTTGCACTTGTCCGATAGAGCTGGCAGGGTGATGTTGCACTTGTCCGATAGAGCTGGCAGGGTGATGTTGCACTTGTCCGATAGAGCTGGCAGGGTGATGTTGCACTTGTCCTATAGAGCTGGCAGGGTGATGTTGCACTTGTCCAATGTCTGGCAGGGTGTGTTGCGCTTGTTCGAATGACCTGGCAGGGTGGTGTTGCGCTTTTCGAATGACCTGGCAGGGTGGTGTTGCGCTGTTCGAATGTCTGGCAGGGTGGTGTTGCACTTGTCCGATAGACTGGCAGGTGTGTTGCACTTGTCCGAATAGATCTGGCAGGGTGGATGTTGCACTTGTTCCGATATGACTGGCAGGGTGTGTTGCACTTGTCCGATAGAGCTGGCAGGGTGTGTTGCACTTGTTCCGATAGAGCTGGCAGGGTGTGTTGCACTTGTCCTATAGTCTGGCAGGGTGATGTTGCACTTGTCCGATAGAGCTGGCAGGTGATGTTGCACTGTCCATAGAGCTGCAGGGTGATGTTGCACTTGTTCCATGTCTGGCAGGGTGTGTTGCACTTTCGATGATCTGGCAGGGTGGTGTTGCACCTTTCGAATGACTGGCAGGGTGGTGTGCACTCTTCGAATGATCTGGCAGGTGTGTTGCACTCTTTCGAATGATCTGCAGGGTGGTGTTGCGCTTGTTCGAATGACCTGGCAGGGTGTGGTGTTCGAATGACCTGGAGGTGTGTTGCGCTGTCGAATGACCTGGCGGTGTGTTGCACTGTTCGAATGTTGGCAGGGGGTGTTGCACTTGTCCGATAGAGCGGAGGTGTGTTCACTTGTCCGATAGACTGCAGGTGTGTTGCACTTGTCCGATAGAGCTGGCAGGGTGATGTTGCACTTGTCCTATAGAGCTGGCAGGGTGATGTTGCGCTTGTTCGAATGACCTGGCAGGGTGGTGTTGCGCTTGTTCGAATGACCTGGCAGGGTGGTGTTGCGCTTGTTCGAATGACCTGGCAGGGTGGTGTTGCGCTTGTTCGAATGACCTGGCAGGGTGGTGTTGCGCTTGTTCGAATGACCTGGCAGGGTGGTGTTGCGCTTGTTCGAATGTCCTGGCAGGGTGGTGTTGCACTTGTTCGAATGTTCTGGCAGGGTGGTGTTGCACTTGTCCGATAGAGCTGGCAGGGTGATGTTGCACTTGTCCGATAGAGCTGGCAGGGTGATGTTGCACTTGTCCGATAGAGCTGGCAGGGTGATGTTGCACTTGTCCTATAGAGCTGGCAGGGTGATGTTGCACTTGTTCCAATGTTCTGGCAGGGTGGTGTTGCGCTTGTTCGAATGACCTGGCAGGGTGGTGTTGCGCTTGTTCGAATGACCTGGCAGGGTGGTGTTGCGCTTGTTCGAATGTTCTGGCAGGGTGGTGTTGCACTTGTCCGATAGAGCTGGCAGGGTGATGTTGCACTTGTCCGATAGAGCTGGCAGGGTGATGTTGCACTTGTCCGATAGAGCTGGCAGGGTGATGTTGCACTTGTCCGATAGAGCTGGCAGGGTGATGTTGCACTTGTCCGATAGAGCTGGCAGGGTGATGTTGCACTTGTCCTATAGAGCTGGCAGGGTGATGTTGCACTTGTCCGATAGAGCTGGCAGGGTGATGTTGCACTTGTCCTATAGAGCTGGCAGGGTGATGTTGCACTTGTTCCAATGTTCTGGCAGGGTGGTGTTGCACTTTTTCGAATGATCTGGCAGGGTGGTGTTGCACTCTTTCGAATGATCTGGCAGGGTGGTGTTGCACTCTTTCGAATGATCTGGCAGGGTGGTGTTGCACTCTTTCGAATGATCTGGCAGGGTGGTGTTGCACTCTTTCGAATGATCTGGCAGGGTGGTGTTGCACTCTTTCGAATGATCTGGCAGGGTGTGTGTTGCACTCTTTCGAATGATCTGGCAGGGTGGTGTTGCACTCTTTCGAATGATCTGGCAGGGTGGTGTTGCACTCTTTCGAATGATCTGGCAGGGTGGTGTTGCACTCTTTCGAATGATCTGGCAGGGTGGTGTTGCACTCTTTCGAATGATCTGGCAGGGTGGTGTTGCTCTCTTTTGAATGATTTGGCAGGGTGGTGTTGCTCTCTTTCGAATGATTTGGCAGGGTGGTGTTGCTCTCTTTCGAATGATCTGGCAGGATGGTGTTGCTCTCTTTCGAATGATCTGGCAGGATGGTGTTGCAATTGTTCGATTGAGCTGGCAGGATGGTGTTGCAATTGTTCGATTGAGCTGGCAGGGTGATGTTGCAGGTCCCCCCAGATTTTACTGCTTGACTAATTGACTGAAGGTAATGAAACCTTAGCTATCCGCCGTAGTTTCTTATTTAGATTAGACTGAACGGTTAAAATGCTTCCGGTGTGAAAAACTATTTCTTAACTTCATAAATATCATAACTATGGTACTAATAAATGTTATTATAAATTCGTATATGTGAGGTTTAATGTTTGCTTCTGAACCATAAAAAATATGTAAATTGTCCTTTTAATTGGGATTGTACGAATACTTATGTCCATGTCTTTTTATAGTGTAATTCGTCAGAAGGTGCGACAGTCAAGTTTGGATCGCTAGAGAATGGCTGTACCTATCGAAGTATGCTGAGTTGAGCACAGAGCCGTGCGAGCTCCTCGTGACTAACAAGATTAAATAATCAGGCGAAAGCAGATGTGTTAAGTGGACATTGTGGACCTTATCTGTGTGCCGCCTGTAGTGTAGTTTTCAGCTTGTGTGACTTGTTCACGGTAAACTGAGCACTTCGAAAACCCTGTCCAAGATCTACTTGTATACACGTTGTGTTTTTCGCCTTACGTAATATTGCCATTGCTATGTACCTTATCATTTAATCCATGTGTCGGTCAAGTAAAACAGTGAAATTATTAGAAAAATCAATGTTTTACAAATCTGCAAATTCTTACACTTATATGCATTGGAAACAGAAAGCGAAATGAATAAATTTTAAGTTATCACAACATGTTTACCAAACACTTTTAATTCGATGTTAAGGGCATGGAACTACATTCCCTCGGTCGTTGCTAACTTTACTGTGCGTATGCCGCTCGGTGCGCCCGTTAAATATATATACAGGTAGTAGTAGTAGTATTGACATTTTCTTAGGTCTATGTTAGAAGTGCTTTCTTTACAGTGAACAGGCTTTACGGCGACGTGTGGTTGGTTTGGCGACTGGCCTCCCTTGAAGGTCGCCAGCGTGTGCGGGTGTATGCCCGGCAGGGGGTGGGGGTTGTCCTTTCGTTCCCCTCACTCCAGGTGAAAGTCCACATCATTGCTGCTTGACAAACTGATCTAGACCTCACAAGCGCTGTAGTAGCAGGCAGTGCGACTTGCGTTGAGTTGTCCGGCAGGGATGGAGAGTTGAACAAGGCAGTTCGTTCAACACCATACGCTCATTTCTACCACAGACAAACCAAGATAATGTGTAACATACTTGCTCGTACTTCACGCCATCTTCTCGATTCTGCTCGTGTGTCAGTTGCCATTCGTGTTAATTCTTATTGCTGGCAATAGGTAGTTGGAAAAGTGTTCAGTTTGCATATTATCCGCCTGTACATGTTCATTCCGAACTGTCTGCACGACGTTGAGGCAGCGGTGTCAGTGCATATAAAAGTGGCCTTGGGGGGGGGGGGGGGGTTGTCTTGTTTGTGAGACGCAGTGGTGGTGCAGGCGAGGGATGTGTTGCTGCCGCTAGAGTGCGACGAGTGACATCAGTGCAGCCATGTGCAGTGGCGACGACCTGCGGCGGGTTTAAGGCGATGGTAGCGCCACACACTGCGTGTGCCACGAGTCACGGAGCGGCTCGCGACTGCCTTGTAAGGCGAGGGCTTTCACCTGTACGCCGTACAACCCAGGTGCGTCATTCGCCTGCCTGCCTGCCTGCACGCACGCACAGAACAAGCAAGTTGCAGACGAAGCTCTGTTATTTTTACCCAATTTTCAACTACGTCTGGCCTTTTGTAGCTAAAATTTGTTGCCAATGTGGCAGTTTAACAACATTCGTTTTTCGATTTGTAAATTTGAATTGTTTTTCTGGTTATTTATATGCCAAGTATTTTAACTTTTGAGTTTGCCGTATGTAACCGGTTGGTAATTGGGATGTTGAATAAATATATCTAAATGACTATATTATATTATGTATAATTTTATTAAGTTTTTAATAGAATGAGAGGTCAAAAACCTTTAAAAATGATTACTGTGGAGGTAGATTATTTAGGTTATATGTTTTGATTCATACAAAAATGATGTGCGGGACATTTAATTGTCATGATCTTTGAATGGATAGTACATGGGGGTGAGTGACTAGATGGAGATTTTGGACTTCAGCCATTGCAATGCAGATGTCTTGGAAAGAAAGACTTGAGCAAAAGAAAAATAAAAGTCTTTTCCTTTATAAAGTTTTTTTTTTTTTTTTTTTTTCTTCTTTCGTTTCCTAACTGTTTGTTGAGTATAACCTCACTTATTAAATAATATAATACTGTACCTGTAAGTAAAATAATTTCAGTTGAAATCACGGATCTTCCTTGAAATTTCAAATAACAGGCGTTATAGGCTATTCACGGTAAAGTGAGCAATTTGAAAACCCTGCTTAAGATCTACTTACACGCACGTTGTGTAGTCTTCCGCCTTATGTAAAATCAACATTGTCACCGGTCACATCGTTTTATTCATGCGTCGATCAAGTGACACTTTTAAATTATTATAAAAATAAATTGGTGCGAATCTGCTCATTTTGACACTACGATGCATAAAAAAAACAAAGCGAAAGAAATAATTTGTTGTTATAAATGGTGACCTAACACTTTATTCGACGTTAAGATATTGAAATACGTTCCCTCCATCATTGCCAACTTTAATAGGCGCATGTCACTAAGTGCTCCCTTTAAAGTTTTATTCAGGTAGGGGTAGTGACTCTTTTTTAAGGTTGATTTCAAAGGTGCTCACATTATTGTGAACAGCCTTTATCTACATGTACTGCAGTATTTTATCCCTTGCTACTCTCCTACATAACCTCACATTGTGGGTACATCTCATACCATTACAGCTTTCTTTACATGGCTGACTCGGTCAATACGTAAAATGGCCACAAAGAAAACGTGCATTACCTGTGATTCCGGTTCTTCATTTTCGGGTCGGTTGTGGAATTCTAAATAAATTGTACAAGTTTTGTTCTGCACATACACTTCCACTCCCCTGGCTTCCTTTTTTTTTTAAATTAAAGCTTAAGGTGTTGTTTAAATCTAAACGGAATGAGTTTTTGTGTATATTTCACTTTTGAACTTTACAATGTCTAGTGTCCAATACATTTACAAGTTAATTTTACTGACAGTAAATCGTTAACTTCTAGTGGGATGAAGTCATTCTGAATAGTGTTTGTGTTACATATTCTCCACACAGAGTTTAGACTCCTGGGCCACGCAACTACTAAAACTGTATTGCCCCCGTGTATGTAAGGTCACTAAACTTGCATGCTTTGTTTTCCTGTGCTACATGCAGATATGTCAGTTAAAAGTAATTATCCTGCCGTTACATTGTTTGACGTCTGTAGTGCAATGTCTGATAAACTATTTCGCCCTGGTTTGTGCAACTGGTAAGCATTTGATTCAGCAGTCTGAAGAGGACTTTTTTAATATTCTGTGCTTGGTCGTCGTAGACCAGCTAGTTAAAACTACAGTAAAAGGCAATCAATTTTACATCAAATTTTTTTTTTACCTTTGGAGGATTTGGTTGCTCTGAAGGTACCTTTTGGAATTGACCTGTTTAACACGTTATAGTGGTTCACTATAGCAAGTTCAGTATTTTTATTTTTGTGAATATTAGTCTTTCACATATATTTTTGACTTTATTATTCACAAAAGTAAACAAATAAAATATTATAGTTTTCAGCCCTTAACCTTTTAATTTTCAGTTACGTTAAAAATTATGTAATAATTGTTGTGTAAACCACACATCAATTTTATTTTATTAAGTTATATGCTGTGTTTCAATAGTATTAGGAGATATGGATAACGTATTCGTTTTCAATATGAATTTTTCTCTTTATTATTTTACTGGTACTTGATATTTTTTATCTTTTATTACTTATTTTTACCGGAAGTAGTTCTCCATGGTAGGATAGTTCGAGAGATAGTTGCCGGAAGTCATTGGCTTTCTGGGAGGGACCTTTAAACGAGCGACATACCTAAATTTTGCTGGGATTTTATCCTTAAAATCCCCACCAGCGCCATCGTAAGTTTAGGCTGTAGATTTAGTGCCAGTAAAGTAGAGGTTTTGAACCAGCCAGGAATAAAGGACTGAGTTTCAAGATAGGTAGATATATTTTCAAATGTTTCCAGGTAACCCGAAGGATGCCGAATAGCGAAGCGCGAGCGCCATGACGGAGGTATGAAACCAGCAATACCTACAGGTGACGCCAGCTCTTTACTAAAATTCGAGGCGCACATCCTGGTCAACTGGTGTCATACTTTGGTACACCGAAGTGCACAGTTCATTTATCGTGAATTTTGTTAAAGTTTTAGTGAATATTTTAGTTAGGATGGTAAACCAATGGTCCACGCTCGCAAGACTGAGTTGCTGTTGAACATATTATTTGAGAACCCGGAGAAGTTTTAAAACATTTTAATTGCAAATAAGAATTAACATGAGGGAACTTTAATAAGAAAAAAGTTGAACTGTTTCCTGATTTTGAGAAGTGAGAATTCGTAACCTGCGCTTCGTAGTTTAGTGGAGCTCTAGAACATTTTCTGTACTTATTTTACGTGAGGTGAACTATCGTTAAACATGAATAACTTATTTGCCTACATAATTTTTGGAGAACCAAGCAGCAATAATTTACTTCATTTTATTAATTTTATTCAATGAGTATTTTAAGGATGATGGTATTTGGTATTAAACTCCTACTTGCAATAAAGGTGAGGTCGTTTCCTCGTAAAGTAACCTCAAATATAAAGGTGATCAACCCACTCATTTTCTTTTCACCAGATTTGCTTAAATACAAAGACTCATAATTACGGAGTCTAATAAAATATGTTTGTTGCAATTATCTTTTTCTTTTAGTCGTACCTGGAGCGTAATGTTAAGTATGGAATTGTTAGTCTAAGCTCATCGACATTCCTGGAATGCCGAGTGTACACACAAGCAAATTTTCATTAAAACCCTCACAGAATACATTAAATATTAATCTTGACACTCATGCATGGTGCTTTTGCATTTATTTAAACTAAATTTTCTAAAACAAAAAAGAATACCACCACAATGCTGAATACGCCAATGTAGTGTTATTGGATGGTAATATGGCTTGGGTTGAAAATATTGATGCATAATTTTGGCAATAGTGTAGAACGGGACGAAATAAATAGGATAAAACAGTCTTTCGACGTTTTGTAAACACTGATCATACTAGTATTAAGATATGCGGGAAAATTTATTTCTCGATTCGAAAACTTACGTTCTGAGTGTATTTTTAACATATTTAGCGTGTGCATTAATTACTAAAAAAAATTACTGTCATAATGAAAATGAAAAACTAAATTTAATTTATTTATAATGTTATAAAAACACAGTTATTATTTACATCAAATCTACCTAGCCCTACTTTTGTATTATTCTCATGTCAAAAACATTATTGAAACACAGCTACAACTACTAGAAAAACTTACGTTTGACCAGAATTCTGCCACCCCAGCACATTCTTCGAGGCTCGAAGCAGGTTGTCTTCTATACATGAAGCTGGACACAGTCAAAATTGAACCATGTGTCTGACAGTCTGGTCTTCTCCGCAGTCACATTTTACCTCATCGTTAATGTAACGCCACCTTTCCAAGTTCACCTTGGATATGTCCACTCCTGATCTCAGCCTGTTGAAAGACTTCCAGACCAACCACCCCTCGCCATGACCAGGTGGTTAACTTAATTTTTTTCATACCAAGTAGGATGGGTCTCTTCGCTTTCCACAGTTGTAATCTGGCCTTTTCAGCTGGGATTTAAGTTCCTGCGGTGATCTGAAGATCTTTCTGGACTTAAGTCTTTGCACAGTGAGTTCATGTCCGCATAGCAGGTGGGTACTCTCCTGTTACACTTTCTTACTTTCCTGGTTCGGTGCTACTTTTGCAAGGAACTGGAGTGGACTTCAGACAGCGTGTTCTATCTGCAAGTATCGTTGGGAGCTACATCCACCTGTTTGGTATGAGGCGAATTGTGCCAGACAGGACAGACTATTACTACATTCATATTGGTGCGCGCAATATTTAATCCCAATTTTGATTAAAATTAACGCCCTTATCACTATTTTTGTAATTGAATCTTCTTATATTACACGTGCATGCTGAAGATGTCCACTTCCATACATTATCATTCCAAACATCTGTCACTCGTGCATCCAGTTCCACTTTTCCTACTGGCCAGTCTTTCCCTCCTCTCCCGATGCTCGCAGACTACACTCTGTTCACTGCTACTTCCAACTTTTTTGAAGCCCTGCTGAAGTTCTACTTTCTGGTTATTCTTCCGCCTCATGCAAACAAAGCTAAACCAGGTCTAGAAAATCACACCAAAGGAACAACACACTGTATTTGTCCGCACTCACATAAATACTATTCTGCATAAGAACTACATAAGAAACTGTGAATTGACAATACTCACAATTCGCTGCATCACCGCCCGTCGTTCCGATGGCACCACATACCTGATGCTAATACACGACACTCTCGACACACACACACACTGTGGCTTATATAGCTCAGCTGGCTTGGTTCAGAAGGTTCTTTACACACAGAGTCGCGCTGAGAGAGAGATGACCAGAACATTCTCGCATAAATTACTCGAAATACAGAGTAATCCAAGGACGGAGGTAAAATCAACTCCGACAGCACTATTATGGCTCGTGCTAGCGATATTGTGGCTTGCTTTGTAATCCTGCTCACTCTTCTCCAGTTACCGGTGATGCATTTGGAGACTTGCGCTTCGCATGCACGAAGGAGAGGGAACGGTCACGGAGATGAACGGGGCTGCTCGTTACAATATAATTTGAGTAAAAAATGAGTCTTACATATCTTTTCTCGTGCCATTTTTATGTTCTGAAAATGCCACCTTTAAGTTCCTCACATTCTGACTACAAAATACTATGTAAATTTTGGTAGTAGCATCGTTTTTTATACACGTATTTAATTTGGGCTAAACAAATATAAACTGCAGTTATATGGCTAAGAAAACTGTTTTTCTACTTTAGTTACATTAACAGGAAACACGATACTCATGACTCAATATCTCACATCGTTTTCACTTGCTATTTAAAATCATCAAATTCTATCAATAAAATTTACAATTACCTCAACGAAGTTAAAGTAATTAAATTACTAAAATCGGTTCCAATGTTTACAATAAAGTCCGTATCACATGTCCCCACAGTTCCGTCTCAGTTCAGTCCAGATCCCACTTGTCCACAATGTTCTATAAATCCGAACCCTCGTGCACAATCGTTTAGTACCACGCCCTATCGTCTGTCGACACCGTACAAAACACTCGTTAACCGCCATCTTGCTACCTCCATTGTCGTCCGCCCTTTCCGCTAATGCCTCTCGCTGTACCAGACTTTCCCGATGATCGCACTTCAGCCAAATGACATCCACAAAACTGCCGACCCACCAATTACGGTGGTATTTATAGTGCCGTCGGCCATGGTTAAAAAATTTCTGAAAATACTGCGTTGCGCCAAGGGTTCTAGTTACCAGAATATTCTTGCTCATCCTCCCAAGTCGTTGGCTCGTCCGTCAAGAGGGGTGGAGGGATTGCAGCACCAGCTAGGTCAGTTGTCAATTATTCCCTACCTCCCGGCGACTGGACAGCACGTGAGTATGTCTGACGGAAGGGTTGAGGTGGGTCGCCCCCCTCTCCTCTTTTCTGACACCACACTGAGCCGGGTCTGCGCATAACTAAGTCCCCGTCAAGTGCGGGGGTCCGCGCACAACACTACACCAGCACCAGTTATTTTCTAGGACTTGATTTTCGTTGGTAAACGTTGGACGAAGTTGGGGCATGCGGAATTAGTAATGGCGCTGTTATCTATAATTTTAACTTGAAACATTTTCCCAGGTTTCGGTTGTGTGATTTCATACTAAAGCCTGGTTCACTTCATTTTTACACAGATCACGCCGAACAAATTAGTCCACATGTAAGCAAAAATTTGACATCGTATTGGCATGGTTGAAAGCTCCGTTTTGACCATACTGGCTTGCTATATACGCCAAGACTTATATGCTACAGATAATGTTTTATTTTTGTTAATGAGAAAATTATACAAATATATTCTATTCAATTATTTCAAAATGCTTCGGAGGCGATAAGCTGAAGGAAAGACTGCAAACTTGTTCAGTGTTTTGCGCACGTACACTTTGTCGTCCTCAGCACTTCTGGGCTACGAACATGCAAAAATACGTCCTGATAGACGTAACACTTAATGTTCACTTTCAGATTGCAAGTGTTATTTCCGATATATGCAACACCGATGTAACAGTGAAGACTTACACATTGAAATTGAACGTATATTATTATTAGCGGAATGTGTTACGTGCCTCCCTACTCCCCGCATCCCGCCAAAGTATTTTACGGTTCGTTTAGGCGTATTTTTTAAATACTATTTCCTTATCCTTAAGACATATTTTTGACGAATGCCACAGTAGTTGGCTACTCTGCCAGTTTTACTACTTCCATTTCACTGGTATGAATAATCCTTTATATCTTTCTGGACATTCACCGGCATCCATCGTAAACGACTTCTGCAATTAAATGGCGTATGATGGCATGTTTTCAGGTCAGATGCTACAAAGCTGCAGCTGCGCACACAGTTGTTTCTCCTCTCCCAATTAAACCTTCTCCCCTCTCCCTCAGCAAGGTTCAAACAAGTTCCACAACATCTGGCACAGACAGTAGATTCCTCGCGTGGCTGGATGCAGGTCTTGTCTGTGTCTAGCTGGTGGATCGTCGTCATTCCTGCTTCTTTGTCCCTTTTCAGCCTCCGTTCCACATGTGATGGGTAATTTTTTTAAATGTACTTAAATATAGTTTTTTATTTATTTACCACCCTTTACTTTTCGACTTTCAGAAGCGCCGTCTCCCGTGGTAATGATATGAACTTAGCAGTTATGTGTTTCGGAAACAAGTTTATTATTAATTAAGTTAAAAAATTAACAACAAATGCTGGTAAACTTGGTACTTAACAGTGGACTCGGGATTGTTTTAATCTGAAACTGCAAAAAAAAGGGATTGCTAGAGCTCAGTTTCTCTCAGAATTTCATTTGTATGGTTCTTATTCAAGTAGGTTTACACATACTGGACGAGCCCTAATCAGGAATATTTGCATTCTAATTTAATTGAATGTTTGCTCGGTAGAAAATCCCATACATTCAAAATCCTTTATTGATAATGTTAGGAACTGCATCATGCCAAGTAATTTGCAGCTGAATGGAAATTTCTGAATTTTTTCCATTTCTCTAGTGTAGGCTTTTTAAACGTGGGAGGAGCACTCTAGTTTGGTTAGCGGAATGTTTACGTTTTCAGTAGTGGCTGTTTTGATGGTAGCTAAATGTAAATAATTCCCTTTCTTGTGTAAACAGCAATGGTCTTTCTGCAACGTTTTCTGGAATGCAGCCGGTTAGTTATGGAGAATCGAACTGTTTTATTTAGCCTTGTTTGTGAGGATGCATAGATCATACATGCTTTGAGGGTCTTGCATTATTTTGCGGTAAAAACTTAGTTTTTTCTTTCTTTTCTTTCATGCGTATTACTGGTAGCAACTGATCAGTTTTCGTCCTATGGTTTTTAACCCCTAAAGTTGTCATTCGCAAACTAGAGACTCGTATAAATCGCAGACATGAATTATTTATTTGTCCATACAGTGAAATTTGTCGTTCAGATATTTTTCTACTAGACAATAAAAACTGTATACCAAAAGTGGACGTGATCTGTTATAACATGTCAGGACTTATAGTATTATTGTACTCTGTTCATCCTAAGTATTTGTTTTGTGTGTGGTCAACTGGACACTTTAGTCGGACACACCGCACCAGCTGACTCGCAAAACACAGTTTATTGGGTGTTTTTCAACCACAAAACGAAAACCAAATTATTTCAAAGCTGCGAGCACATACATTACATGCGCACAGCATATTCTAATACTATAGGGTATTAGAGAACGCAGTTAGAAACTGAAATTACTGTGATTGACTCCAAAAATTACAAAATACGGCCGGAATTATTTTATTGCACAGTCATGCCGTGAACAGACTAGCTAGCTAATGGTTAGATTTTCTCTGTTGCCATCTTGGGGGGGGGGGGAGAGGATTAATTATAATTATATAAAACGTTTACTCAACGCGATCGACGTACGGCTTTCATCTTGCAAGAAAGTTCGCTCTAAAGCACAAAAAGTACACGATAAAACATCTAAATCTGTCATTTTGTCACCGGTATTATTTGAAATATTAAAAAAAAATATATATATATATAAAATAATGAACGGCATGGCGTACATGACGTAGAGGACTCGCTAAGCGTTGGAAATCAGTTTGTTTTGGAATAAACTTAAATGCGACAACTGCATCAATCAGGACAAGCTTTAAAATTAGTGTGGCTTGTGCAGAGCTCTCGACTCGAAAGCTCCGATTGGCATCTTTGTGTTGCTTAGTTTTGAAAACTGCTTAAGGTTTCGCGGGTGACAATCACTGCTACATTCTGAAACCAGTATGGTTTTTAGGTCTGCCAGTTTGGAATGGTGTACAGAAATCACATCGGTGTGCTAAATATTGAAATGGTAATTACATTGTTACTTATATAGCTGAAAACCATATTTTAGTAGGCCTATGCGGTTTTCAAGCGAGTTTTTATCTCAATTTTTTGTTAGTGCCTATTTTCCTTTCCAGTATCTTCGTAATAATTTCTTATTTTCAGCATTAACACCAAATTCCTTACAACTTCTCCCATCCCCTCTCGTTTTATAGTTTTGAATGATTTAAACGTACATTGATACAAAAATATTAAATTTCAAATAATAGACCAATTATGTAACTTTATCATACTGTTATTACAGTTAAATGTGTTGAACTGGTTTTGATAAATTGTTTAAATGTGTATTCCAGAACCTTAAGGCAGCTGTCGCTATTGCTTCTGTTCAGATGCCATTTATATTGAAACCATCAGAACACCTGAAAAAGATCAGAATTCAGTTTACCATAGTTACTTTAAATTATGATTAAACAGTGTCCCGCCTTTACCACGCATCCAATAACACAAAAACTCTGGATTTACAGTAACCGATGTAGTAGATAATGTAGATTGTAGTATTCTATCCTTGTAAGTTCCTAAGTTTGACAGATGTAAGATCTGCATATGTAAATGGTGTAAAACTTCATTTTGTTCATGTTCCTTTGCAGTTAACGACAGCTCCTTAATTATGATGTAAAAGTAATTTTTAGAAAAAAAAAATTTAATTGGCGTTTATACGCAATTAATTAGTTCTCCATGAGTTTGTGTTTTCCCCCATCCCCCACACCCCTTTATTTTCCCCTTTAATTTTTGAGAGGTAGAAGTACATCTTGTGCATATGAAAGTTCCATATTTTATCCATAGACTGCACTGAAAATCCGTTTGACAATCTTGACTCAGTGTAATTTTTGTTAACCACTGTCCGCCGTAATATTATGGAATATTTCGTGGGAATACAAAAAAACACTTTCAGTTTAAGGCTGTTGGCCACAGAAGAAATATGTTGTTTTGTATTTGCACCACACACTGTTCAGCCTGTAGACATTGTGTGAAATTGCTTTTCTCTCGGATACGTTTTTTTATATCGTTTCTGCAAGATTACATGCAGGTCTAGTCAAAATTTTACAGCGTTTGTAATTTACAAATAAAATCGAACTATTTGCAGAAAATTTTACAAGGGAACTGAAGGTCTCGTCTTCATTTATTTTATGGCATGCGTACCAAAAATTATCGTACGAAAATTCAAGGGCATCCACAACTCAAAAGTATGCAAGAATTCCTGTATTTTCGACAATCTTAGAAATTGCAGAAACATTTCCTTGTACCATTTGAAGCACACATTTAAGTAGTAGCTCTTGGCAGCTTATTTCAGTGAGGATTATCTCATTTCTGTACATGGATTACTTTTTGTAATTAGTACATTTCTGAAGCAGTAAAAATATAATTTTGATATGTATTTATGCAAAAATTAAACGCTCGAGGAAAGAGTAGTTACTGATATGTCTCAGTTGAACAGTCTGTGGTACAATTATGATATAATTTATTTTCGTGGCCAACGCCCATTTAGTTATATATGGTAGGCGCGTGGTTCTTGTAGACAGACTACGGCGCACTATTTGAAGAAATGGCACACCGCCTCTATGAACTTCTGCCACTTTCCCGGCCTACACAGCATTTTTTGTGTTAGAGCTCCGTGACATGACTTGAAACAGAATTGCCTACATTTAGACTAATTATTGTCCTAGTGGAGTTTTGCTTCTGGGGGGGAGGAGGTGGTGGGGGTGGTGGTGGTAGTAGTTTCCAAGACCCCTCGCGTGCTTAGCATTAGATGGGAGAGAGATGGAATACATAATACATTTCTAAGTTTTCAAACGGTAAAAGTTCTATCGAAATACTAGTTTTCACTCTAACAAGAATATTTGTAACGTATGTTTTCCTTATCCTCATTATTGATTTGTGACACAGTTTATCCTTTATTTTCGAGTGCATTGTGAGGAAATAAAGTATTCATATGCTGATGCTGTTAATGAAAAATCTTGAAATCAGTACCTGAGAAAAGTATGTTGCTTTTAATTTTGTTTGTGTATTTCTGAATTGATATCTTATGAGTGTAGTTCGTGGTAGTTGTCAAAATTGTTTCATTTTATGCAAAGTTCACATTGCCATCCATGTGTTCGACGTAACTACTAGCCGTTTGGTCCATGGTAACATTAATACTTGTAGCTTAAAGAAGAATGTAAGCAGAATTTTTAAGAGTAAAACTGTGTGGTAGCAACGCGTGCATATTCACGAACTGTAGACTAAATATTTGTCTTTGTAAAGATAATTCTAAATTTCCTGATGCTCTGACGTTTCATTCATACTATTTCAACTTAATGTTAAATGTTTTTAAAAATATCGTAAATAAGTTAGGATGGGGGCTTTAAGTTTAACTTCGTAAAAATACAGCATTCAAAGATCTCATTGGTAAAGTTCATCATTGAAATTAATGTAGTGACTTTGTATACGTAGTTTTATTTTTGTTCAGCTCTGTGGGTAAATGAAAAAATTCATAAATAAATATTGGTTGTACGGACTAGTTGTTGAACCACAGTTACAGAAATGAGAAATGTATGCATGTTCCCACAGTATGTTCTTCCAGCAGGTGAACTTAGGCTGACTTTATTGGAAACGGATGTTTTGTGTAACTCGACTTGAGCACACAGTGTTAGTGGGTTGTAAAAGCCCTAGTAGTGTAGTAGAATTAATATTTACTTGCATTAATCTCGAAACGACGGCATCTAGTTGGATACATTCAAGAAAAATGTGTGAATGTCTCGGGAAAGTGGCCGCAGATATGCGACACAAGTGGCGTAGTCGCAGTAATACGATTTTGTGTTTCTGCGCGTAACAGGTTACACTGCTGCTTCTTGTCATGGACTGACCCGGCCACATCGCACAACGTGCTCTCTGAAGAAAGATAATGCACCTCGGCGGAGGACAGGACTGTTATCTACACTACGTGCTTACATTTGTCAACACGAATGAGCTACCCCTACTTCCGTTTAGGTGTACTGTGATTGGATCTTGGGGCAAGAAGTCTGTTGGTCGACTGAGCTCTTGAGGGATGGGAGCAGCATTATATATGTATTTACCACTCCTTGGAGCAAGAGTGGAACAAGGGACCTTAATTAGATGTTGACTTTGGAGTTTGGCGAGGGAATGAGCTCTGGAGCAGCATAGGTGTTCACCCTTCTGTGTATGGAGTAAGACTGAGGTCTGATGGTGGGCGGGGGGAAAGGGGGGAGCAGGGTAGGTTCATCCTTGTTGGTCTCTGACGAAGGAATGAGCTCTGAGGGGGAGTGAGGAGAGCGGGAGAGTGTTAGGAGCAGTATAAGTGTTGCTTCCTCGAAGTATGATAAGGGAATGAGCTCTGAGCGACATAGGTGTTTTCTTTTTAGTGTATCGCATAGGTGCTAATGGCCGGAGGTCGACAAGCAACTGATATCGGAATTGTGCAATTAGAGAAATTACCATTGCAAATCTGATATTTAACCATGAACCCCGTAAGGGTTGCGCTGAGCCTATTAGTTACACTGCTTTTTATTTCTTTTGTTAACTTACAATGTAATTTTCCAGGAACTGTCAAAAGTCCAAATACCTTTCCAACCCCCCTACCCTAGCACACTAACCAAACAACAGTTACTCTCAGTTCAATTTTGGAAGCTGCTGGGTAGAGTTGTCGTTACTGCATGCCTGTCAGACTCGGCACGACCTAAATCGTAGCTGAAGTAAGTTTCATTGTAACTTAATTAAATTCAATTTTATGTTTTTATATGGATATGTTGCTTGATAATCAATGCATTAATTACTTGTATGCAGTTATGTGATTTTGTACAATGGATTTTATACCTCTTATCTAGTACTTTATCCTTTTCTTCGGTCAGGGGACCTAAAAAGAGGAAATGCAATTTAGGGAACTCAGAGTATGTGGCAGATGTCTACAAACTGTTGATGGAACCTTATTCAGATGATTCAGCAACATCATCAGAAGACGACGAAGAAGATTGTGTTGAACTAAGAAAAGACAACTCGGAATCAGAACAATGAACAGGATTGTGATTGTGATAGTGAAACAGGTATGTCACAAAACATTTTTGGTAAAAACAAAATCACAATGTAGTCTACAAAAATTAGGACTAGAAGTCATAACATTATCACATTTGTTTGGAGTAAAGGGAGAAGCAAAGAATTGCAAAACTGTAAGGAATGCTTTCTTGATGACCTGTAACCTGAAGAGAATTCGCATTCCAGAAAGATATTACTCTAGTTTTCTACATTCCCAAGAAAAGCAAGAATGTGTTACTGGTCTCTTCATTACATAGTGACTGTGCAATTGATGACAGTACAGTAGATGATCTGAAACCAGAAATCGTAACCTTTTACAGTTGCTCCAAGTCAGGAGTAGATACCCTGGACCAGCTTTGTGCAACGTATGATGAATCTAGAAAAACTAGATGCTGGCCCATGGTGGTATTGTTTGCTATGCTTAACATTGTTGGCATAAATTTACGGATTATTTATATTGGTAATGGAAACCCTGATACAGGAAGTAGAAGGCAATACATTAGGCAGTTAGCCGTTCACTTGTTGAAAACCACATGACCAAAATAAGAGAGATAAAACACTCTGCCCATCTATATTGTTATAAAGCTAAACAGGGACACATCTACAGCAGCTCAAGAAGTGCAGAACAACCACCCCAAGTGCTTTACATCAAGAGGTGTCAAGACTAGCATGAAAAAGAATTATTTACGAGATACAATGTGAAAAGGGTGGTAAAAATGTATGCTTAGAACTTGCACATTTTATATGTGGACTTTCTTGTGGAAGCAAAGTCTAAGTTATGGACATGATTATTTGTATTATTTACCAGTATTGTTGAGTGCATATGTACGTCACATATATGTATAAATTTTGTTTGTTATTCTCACAGGGTTTAATAGACTTAATAAATAAGTTTTATTAACAGAAATTTGCTTCTTGTATTATATTATATATTAAACAAAATAATTGTCCATACAATTAAATTACTTAGCAAAAATGTTGAAATATTATATTTATAACATAATTTTTAATCTTGACTTGAATTAACAATCTTTACTATAAAAACATTCAAGAGCCTCTCAGGCTCAGCGGGACTGGAAACGTCACTCCAGGGGGCGCAACCAGTGCAGGGTTAAAAAAAATTATTACAAATTCAGGAAAAATGACGAATTTTAGTTTTACTGTAAGTTGTGGAAATGACCATTACAAATCTAACATTTAACAAATTTAATTTTAGATCATTAAAAATCTAGTTTTTAAAAAATAATTTAATTTTTGCTGTTACAAATCTAGCAAAGAGCTATTACCAAGCACTGAGCATTTGCGAATTTAACAAGTACAGAAACAAAAATTAATTAAACAATAAATTTTAACAAGACATTTCTCAATTCCACAAATACCTGGACCCCAATTGCATGTCCACTCCATATCGCTCCCTACTGCAGACTGAACTCAGATTGTGTATAACCTGTTTGATGTCTAGTGCGCGAATGAGCTCTAAGGCTTAGGACCAGCTTAGTTCTGACCTGTCTGGTGTGTGACCGAGCTCTAAGGCTTGGAAGCAGCAGCTTATTTCTTGCCTGTTCGAAGGTTGCCGAGCATGAGAGGTTGGATATGCAATGACTGTTAAAAATCCAGGGCGAAAAATAGTGAATTGAATTTTGACAGCTACAAATCTATCAAACGACCATTACAAATGTCTGTTACAATGGAAGTACCGTGTAATGAGTAATTGCTAAGTACTCATAATGGACAATTAGCAATTGCACAGTGAACAAGTACAATTAATAAGTATTGAAACAATATTTAAACAGGTGCACAAACATTAAGAATTATTACACTCTAAGTAAGCATACATAGATAGACCCTAAGTGCACGTCCGAACCCTGTCACTCCCGACTGCAGAATGAACTCAACCCCGTGCATAACAATAGGTAAACCCCCAGCCCAAGCGCTGCTGAAGGCCAACCACCATCGACAGTCCACCCACTTCTGGCAGCCTGTAACTTAATGTTCATTTTACCCCACCTCATAACATTTATTTAAGAAATATTGTGATTTTTTCCTTCCATATTAAAACTTTTCAATATTAGGTATAAACTACTGTATTTTATACTAGACATGGTGAAGAAATGTTTAAGCATACTCCAAACACAATGCAATAAAACAACTCGCTTCTGTATTCCTAGTGCATTGCATGCGAGACTGCTCTCAAGGCCCGCTCGTCGCATCACTACGCACAAAACAAACTGTTTCATTACGTGTTTTTTTTATATGATGTATGAACGTATTATGGATATTTACTGTATAAGAAACATACTTTATTTTCACTCATGTATTTGCAACCTATATCCTTCGATTTACAAAAGATTTTTAAGGTTCAAATTATTAAGAAAATAAATTTGCAAAGAAAATGAATAATTACTATTAAACTTACTTAAAATTGCCCTAGTATTCATTTGCGTGTAGCTGCATGTCTGATAAATATTTAAATTTTCATTATAATTTTACATGTTATAAAATATTGCATTCCATGTTTTTTTTTTTTTTTTTTTTTTTTTTTTCCATCACTATTATATTTGGGTATTAAAAGTACATTTGTGTTATTGGTAAGATTCTTATGTCGGCGATTACAATAGGGGAAGATATATAAATAGTATGTTCTTGTCTGCTCGACACACCTGAGCGACCACCCCTACAGAAGGGAGTGCAAGCGAGCGACCAGTCCGGCTCCGATGTGGGTAAGTAAGTTTGTGGCTAATTCATCGCCCTGTCGCCAGAGAGTGGCACCAGTCCTCTCTTTCTCTCTCCCCCGCAGGTGCAAATTAGCTGTTACAATCTCTACTAAGACACACCTGCTGAGATTGTATGTGAAGCTATTCTCTCTACACAACGGTGTTCTTCATTGAAATGTGTTTGACTTCACTAGCTAATATAATTTCCCATATAATCTTTTTAAGCCAGCTTCTACAAGCTATGACTCGTGATGTCATCACTATTGTGTAAACATTGGTTTAAAATAACTAACAGCACACAACAGAATACTGTGTGCATAACCCAAAGAGTGAAAGATTATAAATAAAATGGAAGTTATGTAAAGAAGTCATACAATAATTTGGAAACTGCTCAACTTAGACTCACCCATTGCAACTGCAGTCATTAAAAATAAAATAAAATAAGTTACTTAGTTTTAATATTTTTATCAATTCACATCAGTTTTTTGTTACTTTGAAAGTAGAACAGTGATTCAGATCAAGGGGGAAACGAAAATTCTAGTGTAGCCATGTCGGACGTGCATGTAAGAGCCCTAACCCACTGATGCGACACGTTGCACACAGATCTTTAACACATGACTTGTACAAGTGACTATGCATGGCCAGGTGACTCAATAGCACTGAGGTAAGTCGGTCAGTGACAATAGAAGTAGAAGTTGCTGTTGTACTGTATCAGCATATTCGACGGTGGGAAAAACAATCGTATTGGATTCATGACATGTTGTTAGAACGCTCTACAAGAGGTACGTTTCATGTGCTATACAGTGATTTGCTTAACAACAATGACAAAGTTTTCAACTATACAAGAATGGGTGTCGGATCCTTCGACGAACTGTTACACAGAATCAGGAACAAAATAAAAGGAAGGGATACAAACTATCGCCAGATCATACACCATGGAGAAAAACTGTTAAGTCACTTTAAAGTAAGTCACATGCATTTATTCCTAAACGTGTACAATGTTCCTATTATTGAAAAGTATGTAATTCAGTATGGTTATATTCTTCTGACACACTTATAATGGATGAAACAAGGGATCCACTGGATTCACGGGTGGTGACCTGTTGACATATGCAGTGGAATAATGGCCGTGCTGGCCACAGTGCGATGAACTTGAGGCAGCGGCTTCACCATAGAGATGGTGTCCAAATGAAGTGGAAACACAAGACGGTTGATAGCACTGGACCAGGTTGATTGTAAATTTTTGCACTATGTTTGCAATGCTCTGGAATGTTTCTGAAATCGTCCAAGAATCATCTGAAAAAACATTTTATCAGAATCACTGTGTTCTCGTTCCTCTCGAGCTGCTATGCTTGCTTTCAGTACGCTAACAATTTTCTTGCCAATATCCTCATAGTGGTACAGTTTCTTGTTCGGAGGGTAGGAAGTTGGGACTGAAGACTTTTGCGAATGTTTAGAAGCTTCCGGCGTAGCAGCAAGCTCAATGCTTGAAGCGGTAGAACCACTTTCTGTCAGCGGCCGATGGAACTGCAGCTACTGAAAATATGTATGTCGAATTTTTTTGACTTGCCGCACCACTGTGTACATCTTTCAGAGATTGTATATCCCAGAAAAAACAATCCCGTATATTTTCCACTTCTTTTGCACTTGTAAACCTTGAAATAAACACATTTGCAACAGTTAATTTTCAGCACCCACGTTTTTTTGTGTGCGCACATGCAAGTGATAATACAATATTTCAGTTTAAGGTATCTAGCTACGAAATGCAGTTTCAGTGAGTTGTCGCACTTTCCGACTTGGGATGACAACTGTCCAAACTATAGTGCGATAGGTGTGTATGGCTATATGGACCGAAGTGAAGGATACATGTATGCAAGAACCTACAGAAAAATAATGGAAGAATATCGTGGAATAGTTCGAAAAGCATGCACAATTCCCCTACTGTATAGGAGCCATCGACGGAAAGCATATACGAATTATTCAACCACCAGTGGGTCTTTGTATTACAACTATAAGAGATTCTTTTCCATTGTACTGCTTGGTATCTGCGATGCAGATTACAAGTTCATCCGTAACGGTGTTGGAGCATATGGAAAGTGTAGCTACGCGTCAATTTTCAGAGATTCTGCTATCTAAGCCAAACTTGTCAGCAAGGACTTGCGAATCTCAGACAAACGTCCCATCTCTGCAACCAACAGTACACCTATGCCATGTGTTTTTGTTAGGGATGAGACATCCCCTCTTTTGGAAAACCTTATGCTGCTGTATCCTGTCAACAATATAAGCCATGAATGCAAAATTTTTCATATGCCCCTAGACGTACATATCAACTTTGCAATCGGTATTATGAAGGCATGTTATTACACAACTACGTTCGCGATAGAGACGACATTGCACATGAATAGTCTCTACATTATTTTCCAACTGTGCAAGACACTCCACGAGATATCGCAAGGAATGCAAGACATCCTGTGTCCTTTTGCATTATATTTGCCCAGTATTGTGTTGGTGCAAGACAAGTACCATGGCAAAACAAATACATCTAAAGTTGTGTGTCTATACTCTGAGATTTAACAGTTGTTTTACCCTGAAACGTAAGTTTATTTTGGTTGCAATGTTTGTTTGCATTTTCTTTGCGCTACAGTATGTGTAATATGTTTGTTTTTGTTATGCAACTTGGTAATTGTTATATGCTTATTTGTGTTCTACTTACTATGTGATTAATTTAATAATTATTATGGTTTTGAATTTAACTGCATAATTATGTAATTTTTTTACCAACATATTAGCCACGAAACAATTGTGATATTGTGCTAATTTGTACTATTTATCTGGTATTTATTTCGGCTTTGGCCTTAACTGTATTAGTATTTTTAAGTTGGCACACTTAATGTAAGTTTCTTTTGTGAGAATAACAGGGGTCGCGATCATTTTCCTACACTGTGAATATGAGTGTACAGTTACGTGACTTCGATTAAGCTAAGCCAAACTTTGAACAGCTGAAGTATTATTTAATCTACATCATTCACACACCTACAATACATATGGACACATCTCCTGCAATTTTGTCCACAATTTCACCCCACATTTTTTCCCGTATATTTTTGTCCATATAGGTATTCCTTACATTTGCTGCCCCATATTGCGGGTCTGTCATCTACTTCCAAAATTAATAATTCCGTATCAACCACACGCTCGGACATTGTTTTGTTATATCAAACACTTCTCCGGTACACTGTCAGATTCGGCTTCCACGTGACTGGCCGCGTCGGTGAGTTTGTCCATTTGATTTCCTTTGCGCTTCGGCCGTGTGCGGCAAGTCAGTCGCAGTGCAGCAGCGTGTACAAACTTGGTCGCGAGCGACTTTGAAAACGTATCGCGCCTGTGAGTGTTGCACAATTTAAACCAACACGAAATATGGTCGCGCACGGCATGGTGCGGCTGATCACATGTGGCTAGTTGCACCGGTGAGTTATGTCCCTAAAAGACATCTGAAAAATCTCTAAGATTCTATTACTAGCATATTTTTCACCAAATCCCAGACTTGTATTTTCCATGAAGCATTTCCTGATAAGTTTCATTTCCTTAGTATTTCTGTTTGCTAGAAGGAACTTTTAAAAACTTTTATTGAGATTCTATGTTTGTTTTTTTTTTTTTAATTTGATCTGTAATAATAAGTTCCATTTCATTCCGATACAAATGCACGCAAGTGCACAACTCAATTATATATACCACTCAGTTGCAAAAGTCCTATCACCATCGAACTTTACAGGCAAAACTAAATATTTGACAACTGTATCCACATATTGTTCATCTCAAATGAACAGAAACAGGCACAAACACAGTATGAGACCATTTCAGCCTAAAACACTGTCGTCATAACCCCCAGACTTCCTTTTCAAAACATTCCAACCAGGTAAGGTAACATTACCTTTAATTTGCATACCATCTCCATCACATTGTAGAAGTCAGTACTTCTTTAATTTATTCGACCTATATTCATAATCAGATATTACTAAAATATTTATAATAAAAACACAGAATGAAAAATGTAGGTCCTAAAATACCTATGTTCCATGTTTATGAAGTAAATTGTTATTTAGTGTTAAAAAATCTCTTCTGGCTCGTACAATTTACTTATGTTGTATTTATCAAGCTAAGTGTAGATTGGTCTGGACAGATGTTAAGATTTTCCCAAAACAATAACTCAATCTAACTTCATCTTTTATGGTGCAAGCAAAAATCTCAAATTCTAACCTCTACCTACTTCACCACAGACACCATTTGACTACATACAACAAACATGACTCGTTTATAAAAAAAAATCCATACTCAAAGAATGTTCTTTAAGGTCAACTCTTTTTAACTGTTGGTTTGACCCTTTTAAGATATTTAGATGTTAACATCGCAATAACAGTTAAACCCAGTTTCATCTCGCAAGGAACTGAAGTGTGTTTTAAATGTAATTGTATATAGTTACTTCGAAAACCACCAAAGTTGAAACATAAATTTGTACCGATATATTCACTACTTTTACCTAATCGAAGCTACTAACATTTATATAAAACATTTTATTTGGTTAAAATCCTGATGAGTTAAATACGCTTATATGAATTACTTTTTGAGAGGTTTGTTTGTTCGTTTAAACCCAGTCATCTTAAACATTAAATATTAAATTATTGTTTCAAATCGAAGGTATTTTTATCTACCATTCTTTTAATTTAATATACTGCAATATCAGCCACGGTAACATCATATAGGATTAGTTTAAAAACTAGAATTACAGGTATGAGAATCCTTCCCAATGAAAGTTTTCATTTTGCTAGGCTTGCATGACACAGACTTAATAGTCTTAATGGTAGACACATGCAGGTTCGAAGGCTCTGCGGGAATGAGTATGGGAGGAGGTGGTGGAGAGTGGCAAGGGGATGAGGTTAGTTACATCTCCGCTAGGCATGCTGCAGTCGACACACTAGTTTTCCCCTGCTCCTTCAACACATCGCCTCGCGCAGGCATCTCAAAAGGACGAGCAGTGGGTAAAAGCAAGTACTGTTAAACATATATATTTACGAACAAATGCACACATATACATGTACCAAGAACCTGAGATATTCAATTTTGCACACGTACTCCACCCAAGACTTTCCCATTGATCCAAAATGACCCCAATTGTGTGTTAATATGACTCTTTAATAACTAACTTACACAAACCATACCATCCATTCGCAAGTTCCTTATCAAACATTAACGAAAAAACTTAACATATTAACATCGAACCATTCATTATGACTAAAATTATGAACAGTTTACTAAATCTGATAGCCAAAACCTATGCCATCAGAACAGTACCCTATCAATTACTCCTGTGGATAAAATGTATATTTATTAATAAAATGAATAAAATCACAGACCTGCCAAGCCTTACGATTTTTCCATAATTTTTACGGAAAAGTTCGCACCTTACGATTTTACGGGTGCTCTCCATATCTTAAGATTTTTCTCTCGGCCGGGTTCCAAATTCATGCAATAGTAGTGGCCAGACTCTTTGCTGTTGGTCTCTGTGAAAGTGTCACTTATATGTCGTATTTTAATGACAATTCAAGGTGTGGCCACTTAACCGGGAAATAGAGAAATATGGGGAAAAGCCATGAATTTTCCAGCATGCATCCAGTCGTATGACAACTGAACGTGGCACATGCTGACTGCAGCTAGACAAATGCCAATGTTTGTTGTTTTTAAACTACAATTACGTTTCAGTGTTTGAAAGTCATTAATATTTTCTCTTCATGCGAGTAATTAGTGTTAAATAGTAAAAAATGTTTTAAGTTCAGTGTGTGTGTGGGTTTTTTTTTTTTTTTTTTTTTTTTCTTCCACAAAAGGTCCATTGATATGAAGCGTTTTCTATTTGTGGATATGAAGAGTTAGATGTTGATAATATTTTAATGTAATACCTACCATGATTTACATAGATAGTAGCAAGATTGTCAACTTTGCGGGTGTGTTTGTACATAAACTGCACATATTTATTTCGTGGTCTGGGAGTCAAGCATTTCATGCGATGACGTTGAATTGGCGCGAAGACAACGTATTATAAAGTTGATGGGTATTAATATCCTGAGTTAAAATTGTTCTGCAGTATAGTATAGGAGTGAACTTTCATTGAGATGATACGAAACAAAGTAAAAATGATTTTGCTAACTCAACTCAATTTCTGTTTTTGAAGTACTGGCTTACAATGAGTAGTATTAGCTAGGTGGTATCCACTACCCTTTAAAGTGAGAGAAAAGGGTCTGTAGGCCTGCATAGTAGATCTACAGAGGATTCAATACAAATGCTAAATTCCCAAATTGATCAATTAGATAAAATATACAAATTGTAAATGAACCTAACTAACTTAATGAAAATCCTGTTACAACCTATAGCTCTACAAATATATAAACTCAATGGTGAACACACAATTTGAATGAACACTTAAATCTAGGATACTATGGATTTTTAATTTTATTTTTGAGTAGGCCTGCTATAAATATGAAAGCCCAGGAAGACTAAGACTTGTGGGTAATCAGTTCATAGCCAGAACCAAACCTGGGGCAAACACAACAAAAGAAAAAATATAGGGCTTGACGTTACACACAGGCATAATCTGCAGCTTCTAACACCATGGACAACAACAAATTAAGTAGAAGACCTAGAACGAAAAAGTTTTAGATGAGAAATATGCACACACGTTATTTATGCTCCTGTTTTAGGGCCAGGCAAACTAGCTGCAACGGGTTAAAAAATGTGGAATCTGGTTAGGACCAGACCAACGGAATGACTGGCGATAAGTTTATCTGCCGCCCTACTAATAGGATGGGTTTCTAATAGAATAATCTCCTGTTCTGAAAGGATTATCTTTTCAATTCTTGTTATATTTAATACAGTTTGGCTAATGGGATGGCTTAAGATTGAGGGCTGCTGCCAAAATTCCTTGGATGTCTGACACATCATTGGGAAGAAGATCACTCAACTGCCACAAGTTTGACAGGGGATGATTAGGTATATAAATAAACATCAAAATAAAAGGTGTAGATTTATGAGATATGTCCAGCATAATTGAATGCCATCTGTAGCCAGGACGAGTTTTTGTCCCAATTGGTTTGGTGCTTTGCATGGAAGGCAATTAAATGTCGAACGAAGGTTTCTTTCGAAATGCTCCGCATGTGAAGGTGGGGGATTATATGGGGCCAAAGTAATGTGTTTAATCCCATAGGAGAAACACATGTCTGATTTTACAAATAAACTGAGAATCATTATCAGAAACAATAGTATAAGGTATACCAAGGTTTTGAAATATGCAAATCTATTTTGGGGTGAATGTTTTGTTTTTTATCAGTGCTCCCATGCCTCGAGGGTCTCGCCTTTGACCTTGAGTTTCTAAAAATTCAGTTTCTTTGTTTTAAACAGTAGATTTTGAACGAGATGGGAAGAAATGATAAATGTTCTATGGCGTCATCCAAGGTTAACACTCGTTCTGAAATTGGCCACACTAATACAAATTGACAGGTTGGTCTAAGATGTTGGATTTAAGCTTTGGTTCTTTGTAAGGGGAATGTGAGTGTGAATCTCGTACCTGAGAAATAATTTTCGGACATATATTGATACAGACAAGATGGTTTCATTCACAGTTGTCTTTCTCTGAGTTTGAGTAAGTTGAGAGTTACGTATATCATTTTCAGACATATTTCGAGACAGTTGATAATTAAAATAAACTGTCTGTTCTATAGGGTTAGTAGTATATAATCTACAATATGTAAGTAGTTTTTCATGTCTCATGTTTATAGGGTTTTCAAGGAAGTCTTAGTGTTGCAGACATAACCCAATCTAGGAGATGATGCAAGATATTTGGGGAGACTGATGGGTGTTGGAGTTGGTGGAAAGTGAGGTTATATATAGATATCTGAGCTCTCTCTGGTCCATTTGTAGTTTGTCATTGTAGTAATAGCTCTCTTTCTCTCACTGAGTTTGAGTGAATTGAGACCTCACTATAGTAGGCATATAATGCGGGTACTGGACCACCCTATGTTTTCATCCAAAATTAAACAGTTTTCGCCCAAAAGCAAGCAAATTTAAGCCAAAATCAAGCAATTTTCTAGGTCTCTTGAAGCAGAAATTTTCAAGCCTCATATAAACACTCAAATTTAAGCAAAAATCAGGCAAAAAGATCAAATTTTTCAAATTTGCAAAATGAGCGTGCAGGATTTGGCACAAGGTAAAACAAAGCAAAATGATGCAAAAATCAAGTAAACTTCTCGTTTTTCAAGCAATTTTCACATTTCCTAGAAATGCAAAAAAAAATATATATATATATATTTTTTTTTCTTTATAAAATTTATATCTTATAAAGTCATATTAAAGAAATTCAAAATAATTGGACTTCCAGACACACATAGCGAATCTGGCTATGATTCAGAGAATTACGCTGTATTTCTAAATGGAGAACACAAACAATTATGAGGGATTTCTGATTGTAAATCACTTATCTGATTCTGATAAGTCTGGTTATGATTCAGATGTTTCAGATGGATTTAGAAAATCCAGTTGCAGAACACGAAGTTGAAGTCGATGGCGATGGATTTCCGGTTGCAAATTACATATTTGATTTTGATTACGAGGGATTTTCAAGTGCAGAATACATATATGAGTGTGGTGAATTTGATAATGATTCAGATAATGAATCTGACTGAGAAACAAAATAAACTTTTATTATTCCAATAAAATCTCATTATCGAAATTCTACTGATTTTTTTAAAACTTCTTCTATATGCTCTAGGCAGTCACCTATTTCATGTTTTCTAATAGCATTCATTGTAAACTTTGTAAATTTGAATGAAATTTGTAAACTAATTCTCTAACTTCATCACAAACATTATCATTTAATTTATAGGAAGATGGCTGACAACTGTTACAATCTTTAAAAAGGCTAGTCAAGCTGCAAGATAATGAAGGCATTTTTATTTACAAAGAAAAAATGTAATTAGAAGAATGAAAACCTGTTTTTTATTTGGCCAAACAACTCCTCTATATATCCAAAAAATTGTAAAAGTTTTAAATGTAACCACTCAACTATAAGATCAAAAAATTGTTTTAAACTATTGAAACCATTTGTTGATTCCTCTATTTAATAATATTCAAAATTTAGAAATCTTCAGTAATTCTTTCTTTCAAATAATTGTAAGTAAGATTACTTCGACTAATTAAAACAACATTACAAATGGTACCTGCTTAGACATCTATATTAAAATTAACACTAATTTTTAGTTTTGTTTTTTTCCTAACTACAGTTTTTTTCTGTATGAACAATCAATAACATATAAAGGCCTTCGCCCCCCAAAATGAATAGTAATTAATATCACCAGCAAAGTTTACAGTTGGTTTATAATAAAAGTTCAATATTTCTATAGTCGGTATCAAAGTTTTGTTTTTTAATTTCTAAAATCATAAGCGAGAAATTGTTTAACACAGTTTTCAATTTCTAGATTCTAGGTTTCTTTAGGAAAAATTTCATTTCTACCATTTTTAACATAAATATTTCTTACACTACAATGATCAAACATTGTAACATGTTTGTGCTGTTCAGCACGATTTTTTCTATTAGTTGAAAGCCTATAATTACAAAATAAGGCATATCAATTCGTAAATTATTAAAGTGATATTTTATATCGAAGCTAAAAACACGACTTAGCAGGAACTTCTTTTTGTAAAAATTGCCAATAAGCAACACTAATACGTATTTTTGGATCTTTGTATAATTTTTCTTAATTGCAAGAGCTGTTTTAAATTCAAATTCAACAATAGGCCGCATAATTTATAATTTTTTAATATCTTTTTACCAGGATCAGGATAATGTTTCGTAACTTTATTATTATTATTTATCTAAAGTTTCATAAAGAAATAAACGGTTGTTATCCGATTACTTACGAAAAAAGTAATTTTATAGCCACCTTTCCAATAAACTTCATTGTTATCACGAATAAAACCAAACATGTCTAAGGCGATAGATTCTTTAATTTGTTTTATTACTAGAAACAGTTTTAACCTCTTATCACTAGAAACAGATTTATCTCTATATAGATTATCAACACCAGTATATTCTAAATTATTTTATTCACTTGGTGATCTTAATAAAGCATTCATCATTGTTGTTATACCCGGATTATCAACAGCTTCAATATTATTTCCATATTTTGAGATTTCTACTATGGATAGAAAATTTGAAAGGAAAAAAGTTTGAACAAACAATCAGTATTATGATTTGTCATAGTTTTCTTCATCTCCAACCTTATCTCTCTTTAGTAAACTAAATTGCTCTTAAACATAAGCATCATTTGGAAAAGAAAAGTCATCTATAGGAATATCAAATTCGATTCCATTATTGTAATCATTTAAATTCCACCTAGTTTGATCAGTTGGATGAACAGTCTGCCTCTCCAAATTCTCAATATTTTTATAACTTATTTATAAGTTTATATATATATATATGGCAGAATCAAAGGGACTTTTTAGAGTTAAATCACTCTTTGAAATATATATTAAAAAAATATAAAAAGCACTAGGAAAAAGAATATGAAAAACAAGAAGAAAGAACACACATTAACTGACGAATGACGAAATATCAGTAAAAAAAGTAGAAGAAATAAGCAAAGAAAATAATATAATAACAATACTAGTTCCTGTAGCAGCAAAAAAAAATTAGATTATCTGCCAACGCCAGAAGAAACATTATTAGAAAGATAATTATTCTCAGATCAACAATCTCCTAATTTGGAAGAGCAAATTCGAATTGTACCACTTCTATAAATCGGGGAAATTTCTAAAAGAATTAATTTTACTGGTGAAAAATTTGGTCTACGTGTAGTTGGGCAAGATTTTTACATTGGTAATTTTTACCAATTACATTTTTACATTGGTAATACAAAAGTATCGATAAATAATGATACACTATTTGTTATGGATAAAGAATGTAAATTAACACCAGGACTTTGTAATTTGTTAACAGAAAATTCACCAGAAGCTCTTAAGGATAAATTTGATGATGATTATGAAAATTATGCAGAAATTGTTACAACAACCAATGCTGCATTCCAAGAATATAATCCTAATAAAATGGTAGGTTCGAGTGGATGTTGGAACTACAATAATATAATTAAACCGATTTATGGTGATTATATAAAATCACAATCAAGATCAGCACCAAACACACCAGAAAGAATTTCTCCAAGAACTCCTAGATCTGGAGAAGGTATAACAAAATACAATAGTTTGCTAAAAGAATGTGTTTGGATGGATGATGTTAGAAAATTGGTTGATAGATTTACTTATTCATGGTGAGGGAAATGCTGGAAATAAATATTTTTACAATCAAAAAGTAAACATAATGGATATGCTTAACAACAAATATTCTGTTTTTGTTGTTAATAATCCAAAAGGAATTCCTTATCTTATAAGATTTTTAGATGTAATTCCACATTCATTTTGGAATTCTGAACATCATGGTAAAGGTATTATAAACTGGGCATTAAACAATTTAAATTTACCCGAAATATATTGGCCTGGTTATAATTATTGTGGACCATTTACAAAATTATATGAAAAATTGGAAAGAGGCAATACATGAATAAATCAATTAGATGAAGTATGCAAATATCACAATATTGCCTATAGAGATCATAAAGATTTAAACTCTAGACAAGATGTTGATAAAACTTTACTAAAGGAAGCTAAAGAAATCATGTTAGATAAAAATACTCCGATTGGAGAAAAAATTGCTTCTGCTGCCATTACCGCAACAATGTTTACAAAAAGAAAATTGGGTTGGGGAATTAAAATGTTTTTTTGAAAAAAGAATATATAATATAACTTATAAATGAAGATAACAAATATAACTTTCGATATTCCCTTTGAGGAATAAAAAGATTTAGGTATAGATAAATTTTTAATAGATGATCAAATTGCGAGAAAAAATAAAAAATTGAAAGAAGGCAAAAGTTTCAAATTGACTTTACCATTGCCAACAGTCAAAAAAAGTTGGCCAAAGAGAAACTCTGGAAGTGGTTTACATCATGAATTATTCCCCTCGTACATGCTGCTTTAGGTACACTCAGTGGTTTAGCAACAGCATCAGCCGCAATTTATGGTACTGTTGATCAGGTTATTAAAATAAAAAAAGAACAAAAAGGGACATAATTTAGAAAACAAGGTTTGAAAAGGATTATTTGCAAAAAGAGGAAGGGCAAAAAAAAATTTAGCTCTATTATCTAATATTGATATTGAAAAATACGTAAAACTATTAAATATTAAGTATTTCAGAGTTGTTATGATTGACGAATTACCGAAAAGTATGCACAAAAATGAATGTGCCGGGGTTAATTTTGACATTTCAAAAAATCCAGGCACTCATGGGGTTTGCTATTCTAAATAAAATAACAATGTTTTCTATTTTGACTCATTTGGAAACAATATTCCTACCAATTTAGTTAATTATTTCAAAGATATAAATGTTTATTACATTGCTGACCAAATTCAGAATTTTAATTCAATGATATGTAAGCATCTATATTTAATAGTATTGCACTTTTTTTTTTTTTGAGAGGTTTCGAGTATCACGGTATAATTTCTATGTTATTAAATGGCAGATATATTTGGGAAACCATTGATCAAGTCTTTAAATATCATTTTTGACACTAATGCCTCTGCTGTAAAATTATATGCAGATTCCCCGCACTGCAATTCGAGTGTTTCTACTTTACAAAGTAAACTAATCACTTGTTTTGATTTACAAAATCTTGTGTTTCATGTTTAGATCATAGCGTTGTTAATATAGCTGGATCAGCTATATCAAAATACAATACCATTGTTTCTTATATAAAACATACGTATAATGAAAATATATCATTGTATTTCTGCTTTACGAGACCAAATAAGAATAGTTTTTGTTTATACAACAGAGTATGTTTCTCTTCAAAATCGTAGAATCAATAATATGGCTGATCCTGTAAATGGAAAAGATGCTGCCAATAAAAGATATTTTGACAAAGAAATAGCTATAAAATTTAAACCAATCAGTTTTGAATTACTGTGTTACACTTGTTAACTCAAAAGTTGATAAAAGCAAGGAAGAAAAGTCCCATATTTTATTTACCCTAAAAGTGGGATTAAAAAAATAATATTTTTCACTTAGTTAATAAGCAAATTTTCTTTACTTTTTTAGGCGAATTGTACTGTTTCTAAAATAATTAATGTTAATATCAATTTACCTAATGATGATGAGACTGTTACTAAGGTATCCACAAAAATAGATTACAGTAAGCCCTTTGGTGTTAACATAGGGGATACTTTATCTTTTAAAATAAAAATATCTACTTATGATGGATTGAGGACTACAATAGGAATATTCGTAAAGTACAAAAATTAACTATTTTTTACTATTAAATGGAGAACACCCGGTGCTTGAAGTGCAAGATAATTGCTAAAATTAATATAAAAGCTGAAAATACTAAAAATGGCCGATTGGTTCAGACTAAACGATTAAGTGAAATAATACAACATAAAACATAGAACTATTTGTATGAAGTCATTTGAAGTTAATAAAAACAATGGAAAAACCTTAATATCATCATATGTGTTTACTGAACCATATCTGCAATCTAAATACAAAGTTGGCGATGTCGTCTGTGCGAGCAAGCTTAAACAAATTTTTGAGAAGTTTTATACTGCTTATTGGTCAACAGAATTGTTTACTATTTGCAAAGTTTTAAATTATGACGTACCTACTTACACTCTGAAAGATATCAAAGGAGAAGAGATAAAAGGCAGCTTTTATGAACATGAAATTATGAAAACTGACTATCCAAATGAATATTTGTTTAATAAAGTCTTAAAAATAAAGGCGATAAAGCGGCAGCTAAAGCACTCGGCTGCGCAAATTTATGTTAAATGGCTAGGTTTTGATAATTCACACAGCTTGTGGATTAATAAAACAGATGTTTTGTGATAGTGATTTCTTCATTGCATAATATTCATTGTTCGTTTGTCAATCTGTCATCGTTCATTCATCAATCGGTCGTCATTCGTTTGTCATTTGTTTGTAGTTCATTTCATCCATTTCACCTATTATTTAAAAAATAGCAAAACTCCTGTGGAGAAATCCCAGTCTCCTCACCGTGCCATATTTACAACTTTATTACGATGGGACTGAGATTTTTTTGTACTCTATTCCTATTGCATAGCATCTACACAATAGGAGCAGAGCTAGTTTTTGACTCAAATTTTGATTGGCTTGGTGATAATCTAATATTGCGAATGTGGGGCCCACATATCCAATATATTAAAGCATCTGCTCAGATCAGGGATCAAACCCCCAACCACATGACAAGGGGAGGGATGAGCTGATTACAACTCTCCAAAAGCTGCGAGCTGCAGTAAGTTGATGCGTAGCTGATAGATTGTGCTGCTTCCGTGATAAGATACTTCCTTATGCGGCGAGAATGAAGAGGAAAACCATGCAAGGCACGAGGGCGCGATCACGAGATGTAAAAGTGTGTGATATTTAGATGTGAATTAATATATTTCAATAGGCACAAAGACTGATATATCTAAAAGTGAGTCAAAAACTGCTGTATTTGCTTCCGATACTTGCCATAGTGAATTTTTCTACTTGGGTCCAAGGTGATGAAGACACAATCTTCGCCCTGCCATTTTGAACATAATCGTTTAAATATCCCGTAAGGCATATCTGCCGACAATATCACTATAATTGTATTTTTTTAAGTTAGTGTCATTTTGTCTAAACATACACAGGAAATTATCTCATACCAAATGTTTTGGAATTTTTGAAAATATAGGAGCTAAATAGAAAACATCATTATTTTTGTGTTATCTTGTAAAATAATCCCTGAGTCTTGATTTTATAAAATGACATCATCGAAGATAATCAATGGTTTGTCTTCACATTGTTTTAAAGTGACCATTTCCTCAACATTATTGAGAAAGTATGCTAGTTTTTCTTTAACTTTTAATTTTTTAAATGATTCATTCAAATAATTTTGTAACTAAATGTATTTGGGCTGATTTAAACATTTTGGACAAACATACATCTTATTAAAATTTAGCCATCTTGGCTTATAAATAAATTAATCAAGTTGGTTTTCACACTATTGCTGGGCTCAACAATTAAACGTCTTCTGTTGTCAGGCAATAATTTTCCATTCTTTTTATTTTTAGAATTTTCTTCATGAATTAAAACACACACACCCAATCAAAGTTTTTCATTTATATGTTAATTTTTTATATAAATGTATAATAGAGTATTCAAGCTGACGAATAATAGTTCTGTTCTAAAATAGAAGCTTCATTATCACATCATCCATAATGAGAAATTTATTGCTTTGGTTAATTTTCATATGAAATTTTTAGCACCCAATAATACTATAACAGCAATTGAAAAATTAAGTCCTGTTGTTGATAAAAATGAGGTCATAACTTTACCTAGAGGTCAGTACAATATTGACTCTTTGAAAGAAACTATAAACTCAATTGAGCCATTTTCAACAAATAAAGTTGAACTAACTGCAGACAATGTTAAAACATAGAATATATATCAAAGCTATCAAAGATATATATATATATATATTAAGAAATTTACTATTGAAAAGACAAAATTGCTGTAGGCACTAAATTGCCTAATTTTAATTAATTTAAGACAATAAATGCCCTGTAATTTGGCCTATGGAATGTTAATAAAATATGACGAGTCTAACCACCTAGAAACAGATATATAATTTCTAGTGTTCCACCAAAACAATGTTCGGTTTTGGAAATTATATAATTTATGAGCCTGCATATCCAATTTTCTATCAAATTAACAGTGAGTGATTTAATCACATTGTTTTGGAAATTAGAGACTAAAATGGCAAACGAATGATTTTTACAGTTCTGATATGGATGTTATCTCTTAGAAACTGAAGATGTTTAAACCAGAAAAATTATCCTATTTTGATATCCATAGGGCACTGTATCCATTTTACTGTCTAGGATAATTCTCATGTCGTCATGAGGACTTAAACTGTTTTATTAATTTTACTGTATAAATTTAATGAGTTTCTCGTACTAGTTTCATTGTTCTATATAATGTCTTCATTAAACAAGCAATTCTGATAGTTGTCAAATGTCATTCTCTTGTAAACAAAACATTTTTTCACTCCTTTCGATTTTTTGTTTTTGTTTTCGCCAGCTCTATATGCATACATTTTAGCTCTTAAACCAACAAATTCTTTAATTATTTTGCCAATACATTAGTCTTTTATTTGGTCTTAAACTTTCTTGTGTATTTGTGGCATGTTATAGATGTTATCAGTTCGATAATTGCTTGTATCAAAGTTATCTAACATTGTTTTCATGTCTTCGTAAAAATCTCTTGTTTTTTATATTTAGAATTAGCTATTGTTATCCTGATAGCATAGTTCAATTTTATTTCCATATTTTGGTTTCATTACGTTATAATGGAAGTCGTACATTAGCTCTTTCGATATGTTCAAAATTGACATGCCCACGTAAATAGGCTTATTAAATTTTACAGTTTTATTCATGTGCATGGCTGCGAGATTCTCATTAAACTTAGTACTTTTCTTGAAATTTACTTTAATTTTTCACATTTTTCTGCATTTCTTATATCTACGGTTTCTTATATTTTCCATAGTTTTGTCAAATACTGAGTTGTTCATCAACTTAAAAATCTTTTTCAAAATTGTTTTTGGTATTAGTTCTCATCTCTGTATTCAAATCTGTGTAATTTTTCAGCCAATCGGACTGATGAAATGCTAATGCTCTATGTATTTGAGTACGTTTTAATCCATTCTTTAGACACTGTTTTAAATTAAGTTAGTGTATTACATACTTTTCTTTTCTATATAATGTTGTTAATAATTTAGATTGACTTTATCCTGGAGCTGCCTTATTTTCAGGGCAAAAAAGGTATATCTTTATGTAAATCATGTAGTTCTTGTGGATATTCAAAATCAACTTCTAATATGTAACCATAATCAGAATCATCCTTCAAATTTAATATAAAATTCTGCCAAAAATCTAATTTAAATTCCGGGCAATTAACCCAGTCGAAACCACCATATGGTAAATATTGAGACATTGCCCAGCCATGTAAATTATTAGTATCAATATATGCTAAATAGCCGGACTCTTGATTAGTATTAAAATCGTCTAAATATTTATTTGCTTTAACATATTGTTTACAACAGTGTGAAATTCCACCTCATTCCTTTTCTATGATTAAAATCATGTCATAATCATGTAATAAATCTAGTGGTTGTTTGGTCATTTTAAGCATTGCTTCCCAGATAATCCTGGGGCATTAAAATACCAGGCAGGGTCTAAATCATATGCATTTATATATGGTTTTCTTAAAATTTTCGAATATATCTGATAATAATACATCGTTTTCTAAGTATAAGTCGCGATATTCGTAAAGAATTTTTAGATTTAATGGATTCCTACATGTTTGCATGCTCATATTCGTAGTCAGTTATATCAGATTCATTTAATTTGTTGTAAAATTCACTCTTTGATAGAAGCTCTGTTTCTTCAAATTTTTTTAGCTGTCTATATAATTGTACGGATAGATGCCCTTTTTGATAACAAAATCAACTTGTTCTTTTGGAAAATGCTTTTGTGTATTTTTCAGTTGATCTTTGGACACATTATCATCTAATTGAACTAAACTACTTGCCGTAAATTTGAGTGTGTGTATAAATCGCATCTTTAAATCTTCTGTTGCTTCCGCAAAACTAATAGAACTTTTCTTCTTTATTTGCAATTAAATCTATATTCTCACCAGCTAGCCTTATATTACAAATATTCCTCGAACCAATTCGTCGACAGCACAGGACGAAAAATAATAAAACTCACTTTTAGGGTGATCATAATTCCTATTAGGTGCCAACACTTAATTATTCAAAAATTTCCTTAAGGCTTACTGCTCCCATTTTCGTGTACACTATGAACACTCGCGTAAGATACACAGTTTAGTATCGAAGCATACACACGATTGTTAAATATTACTTGGCTCCAAATATAATTTTTATTTAAAAACATGGCAAACACCGCAGCCAAAACGACCCATCAAAGGGTATTTACCATAAAAGCCACATGTTAGAATTTATTACATTAAAAGAATCTGACAGGCATAATTTACACAACGGCACCCAATATAAGTTTACGGGCCTCCAAAGCTTCGTGAAGCTGAATATTAAAAATGATAAATAATTAAAAGGTTTCTGCTTTAGGCAAAGTGTTGACAGTTCGCAGATACAAACAACTTTGAGCCGGGCCAGACAAACTGGGCAGCGGCTAGTAATCAAGACTACGCGTCTGCAATACAGAATGCTGAGATTCAAAATGATTCACACACATGATTACCATTTAAAATTTAGAATGTGCAAGCCAGAAATTAAGGCTGCTCATCGCCAAATTAAGCATTCTCAACAGTTACAGGAAAATTACAAAACTTGACCCATTATCTTTTCTTAAATTATCCAGCACTCGCTGATACTGTTCGTTTCCATCGAGGCAGACCATCTTACACAGCTAAAATTAAAGCCTTTGCAAACAAACTATGTCAAGCTGAAATGGAAATTAGTTTCAATCACGTATCCATTATGACTGTCGACGATGCCCTCTTCACAATATGCAGGTCGTCTCGATGTGATCGGCAGCAGAAAAAAAAATTGAGAGAGGCCAGCGCTCCTACCCTCCAGTAGTCACGTGACCCCCTCCGATGAAATTTAATGACGTACCGGGAGTGGGAGAAGAGAAAGGAAAAGGGAGGGTGGACCAGCTGGCCATGGAGAACGTCCTCGCACGCTGGTGGCGGTGGTGCGAACTAATCAAGAGTGCAGCACCGCTGCATAACAATAATGCAAATTTTGTGCAGCTGCATCTGCTTTATCATATTTAAAATAAAGTAAATTTATGTCCTTATCCTTTTTCCTTTTTGTAAGCTTAAGTGGATAAACTGTGGAGAACTTACCTACTATAGAGTATACATTTATTAATACGTCAATTTGCTGTTCGATTTTTGGTGTATCGTCAATTTTAATAGGACATTCATATTTATTTATTGTCAATATTAAGGCTTACATTTTTATATTTAGTTACTCTGAATGTATGTGTGCTGGAAACAATGCAGATTTTATTGCCCAAAGAAAGCATTTTTGATAATCATTTTTAACATTAATGCATGCTTCCTTATTCTTAATAACTTCTGGTAATTCTATATATGATGAGCCATTGAATGGATTATACTTATTTATAACTAATTGTATTCCAATTATCCTATCTAATGTCCAGCCTGAGCCTCTTTTTTAAATTCAGATAACTGTGTATTTATTTCTTGTATTATGCATTTATAAATCCTTTTAATATCTCCTTCATTCAATACTCTATAGTTGGGTGATAGAAATGTAAATAAGTCTACTTTATTATCATCGTGCTTACGGCAATTGGTGTATAATTTAATACTGGTTTTCAGCCCTCTTAAGTATTCTAAGATTATTGCGTGTTATATAAAAAACCTTATTTTTTTATCGAAGTCAAAAAATCATTAGACTGTACTAAATTAAAGGTATTTTCAACGTTATAGTTTTACTAAGTTAATTTTTGTTGCTTCTTCTATTTCTTCTGTTAACAAATAAATTATTATAGAATGGAAATATTTCTTTTAATTCTTTTCTACCTTTGGGATATAATTCGTTGATATCGGCATCAGCTAAATGCAAATTTGTAAAATTATTCTTTGTTACCCATTTAGATATCCTCTTACTTTAATTTCTAGGTTGTACGAATAGATTATTAGAGAAGACATTTTTTTTTTTTTTTGTCTCTGGGATATAATTCCTTGATTTTGGCATCAGCTAAAGTTAAATTTCCAAAGATTATTTTTTTCTCCATTTATAATTGCTCTAATCAATTCGTTTTTTCTTTACCTGTGCCGATATTTTATTCCAAAATCTCTAGCTATAATTCTCAAATCCCTCACTGTCCTATTGCTCAACTCAACTGTTAGATTGTTCATCGCCATAATTTTTTATTTATAAGAAATAAAAATTTATAAAGAAATTATAAAATAAAGGTAATTGGAAAACTCGAAAAATGCTAAGATTTTTGGGAAACTGTATTTAACTTCTTGTTAAGGCGATAATTCTTAAGATATTTGCTTAAACAATTTTTATGTATATTTGCGAATTTGTCCTTAGTAGTTTTATTAGGAGAAAATAATTTTATAGATTTATTCTCATTACACACTTCACATGTTTTTGTTGGACAGTTATCGTGGTGAATTTCGTTTGAATTATCTAATGCTGTATTGCATGATACTTTTTTTGTGCCTGTTTGAGAGATGCATTATAAACATTTTCCACAGTCACACATTTCTTTCTCTTTTTTTTTTTAACTCAACGACTACTAGCATATTCACTATAACATTTTTTACAGATGCTATAATGCTTTGTGTGTTTATGTGGTGTAAAACTTTCTATGTTTAATGCTTTACCACACTTTTTACATTGCTTGCATGTGTTATTGTTTTCCATTTCGAGCATATTTTCCATTTTATTTATTAAGGAAATTATTTTACAAAGAGGATTTTTTTTTAGTTCGTAGAAAATTTTAAAATTGCCTGAAAAACGAGAAATTTGCTTGATTTTTGTATAATTTTTTTCTTTTGCATTGTGCTAAATCCTGCATGCTCATTTTGCAGACTTGAAAAATTTACTTGTTTTGGCATGATTTTGGCTTAAATTTGCTTGCTTTTGGGCGAAAAGTGCTTGATTTTCGATGGAAACATGGGGTTGTCCAGTACCCGCATTATATACCTATTCACTACTTTATTTTAGATCTAAAAAGTAGTCTTGTGTATAGATTGTTCTGTTGTGAAAACAGTACATAAAATGTTAAATTTAAAAAATGTCAATTCGCCAGCAACAGTGGCGGAAAGCAGATCGTCACGAGTGGAATCATCTACTACAATTGCATATTCTGCTATAATATGAAGATGGGCTAAGACTTATCATCTGTAGCATCGTCGACCGCATGGGTTTCTGAAGTGTGTACAAGCTATACTGTATCAGTGTTACTATTGTGATCGCATACTCCCCTATAATATGAAGATAGCTAAAGACTTATCATCTGTAACACAGTCAGCATTTTCAACAGTAAGGGTTTCTGAAGCTTCGCTAGAAGCATTACGGTGCCAATGTTTTTATTGTGAAAATGCTTTTAGCAAAATTTGTAATGTACACCGACATGGACGTAGTCATTGCTTCTTCAGTTCAGCATACAATGCGTTCCACTGTGATAAGTGCGATTGTGTGCTTACACTGAGTGATAACCTGTATAGCCATAAGAAGAAGTGCAACGGCAGTGTTTGTAGTTCGAGAAGAGAGTGCAAGTATTGCAGAAAGACATTCAAAACCAGGTCTAGCGTCAAACAACATAAAACTAGTAAATGTATGTTCAGCACTCGTATAAGATGTATCTACTTATTAATTGTAATGTTTTATATACAAATCAAAGTGGTTTAACTGCTCACAATAAGATTTGTACTACAAAATAAGAGTGAAGCATAAATATTTTTGTTGAATGGAGAATATGTTTTAGTGCATGTAAGTAATACTTTGTCATTTTGAAATAAAGTTATAGTGTATTGAATATTGTTGTTTTGATTCATTTTATCATAAAATATACATCTTATCCTAGTATTAGATAGAAAAACAATAGCAGTTGTGTTTTTATTATAATTAAATTCTTTTAGTAATAACCGATGGTGAGTAGGGAATTATTTAAGTAGTGGTGTACTGGTGTATGGTAATTAGAAATTAAATGAGACTTTTTGAAGAACTTACTTTTCGTACAGAGTAGTCTATAAATAAAGGAAGGAATTTTTTATTTCCACAGGAGTAATTGATAGGGTACTGTTCTGATAGTATTGGCATAGGCTAGCGTCAGATTGAGTAAACTCTTCATGATGTGTTAATATATCAATGGGAAAGTGTTTGTTTGTCCTTCTTTCATGTCAAAACGGAACAACAGAGCGAAATGATTTTTTGCACAGATTAATTTGAGGACCGGAGAGTTTCATAGGCTACTTTTTATCTCTGTGAAAATGTCTCATCTCCTTCAGGAAAATTCTTAGATTAAGTTTTTGTTAGGATTGACTACTGCATAAAAAAAACACTGTTAAAACATTCTTAATTTCTTCTTTCTAGTTTGTCTATGGGCTGTAAACCTTTCCTTCCAAAAAGCCTTAGTGGTCCAGTGGCTAGCGTTATTCCAAGTGGGGCCGCAGTAGCTCAGTGGCTAGAGAACCCAATAAAAAAAGTGGCTAGATCAATTCAAAGTCCTAAATATCATGATAATATAAAACCTGTGCGAAGCGATGGCAGTGTGTAATTTAGTTACTTCGTTAAACCTGAAAGAAGAAATATTAGTGTTTTAAACATAAAACCTTAATGAAACTATGATGGGCTTTGTTTTAAAGAGCACTACATATCCGGTAAAGTTCCTGAATTCTCTACAGTTGTCAGGTGTGCCCTCACATAAGCTCCAATTAAAATTAGGTATTCCGGTCATGCTTATGATAAATCCAGATGCACCGTGATCATGTAACATGACGAGGCTTAGTGTCACAAAACCTAATTATTTATCACAAAAAAACACGCGTTTGAAGCAGCGGGTATAAGCTAGTGTTAGTCATAATGAATGGGTCAATGATAATATGTTAGTTTCCTTGTTAATGTTTGATGGTGAGGAACTTGCGAATGGATGGTTTGGTTTGTATAAGTTAGTTATCAAGAGTCATTTTGGAGTCAATTGGATAATTTGGATTAATGGGAGACAGTCTTGGATGGAGCGAGTGTGCAAAATGGAATATTTTGGGTTCTTTGTATGCGTTTGTCTGTGTGTAAATATATATATTTAACCGTAATTCCTTGTAATAATAATAATAATATTTTTCTGGGAGTGGGTGGAATATTTGCCATTTGGGGATAAATTTTTGTTTTAGGAAGGCATATAGTTTGCTAGGAGGGAAAATATTTGAATTTAGGGGAGTTGAATTGGAATATTTAAAGGAAACTATAAAAGTTTCATGTTGTCTTCTGTGGTTAATAGTTTAACAAATATGTATGTATTGTTACAATTTCTCTCTAGAAATTAAGTAGGCTATAACAAGTGCGTTAAGGGATGGATGTCTTAATCAAATAAAATAATTAATTTTAATTTCCTTATTTACAATAACTACAGCAAAATTCTCTGAACTCAAATTCTCACAATAAATTGAAATTACTGACTGTTCACAAGTGACACCAATTAACAACATTTTAAATTATGTCAAAGAAATCAATGAAATTAAATAATTAAAGATCAGTCCCAATGGACAGTGTATCAACCTATTCAATTATTTTATAATTTATGCATCCATGTTGGACAGTTCGAATATTTACAGTAAAATCAGTATTACACTTCCATTCAGTCCCATCTCAGTTCAGTCCATGCCCCGCCAGTCGCAATGTTCTAGAATCCTCCAATCGCCCTCATGTACAGTAGGCTTCACTCGTCGGTTTCACACCCTCTCGTACATTCAAGCCATGAACACCACACTCGCCCTCGTCCTGTAATCTCCCATCGTCCACAATTCTCTTTGCTGGCGCACACGCGCCAGGCGGCCTCCATCAAAGACTGCCTGCTGCTGGGTTGCGGCAGTATATATAGTGTCTTATACTGCCACCTAGAATCTTCCCCAACTCGCGTGATTCATTGCGGAGGGCTGAGGCGCCAGCCAGTCTCGCCAGAACATTCCTGCGTCGTCGCTAAACGTATTGGGAACTCTAGCATGTGAGAGAAGGTCCATGACGCACGTAAGTCTCGCCGCTTCGGCATTCACTGGATTCCCAGAAATGGGCAGACCGCCACGAGCGCATCATTCCAGGAAGAGGTGAGGGCGAGGCAGGTGTCTGATTATGGCGCGTGGCAGCAGAGCCGGCGCCAGCTGCAGCATGTAACAGTATGTTGCATAAAAAGCAGATATTAAATTATATTTACTTACAATAGTTTGGGAAACCTTTGACATCTGGGATGTATCTTGGCACTCCCATGAAAATTTTGTGTGATATAAGAGGGAATCTCTCTTTTATTCTCTAACCTTGGTTTTGTTTAGTTGAGTGTTATTAGAGTTATAAATAAACTTAAATTTGTATGATGGTTTGACTAATATTACATAGGAGTCGAATGGTTTGTTTGCTGTTTCCATAAAAATTATAGGGAATGTTTGATATTTTCTTAATTAGGAATCATACTTTACTAATTCTCATGGTTAGGTGTGATGTTATGGTTGTTTGCGAATTTTGTTTCCAGTACAATACTAACTTCATGAAATATTTAAAAGGATAATGGGAATAATTAGATATTTCATTCTGTTTACATGTAACGTGGGAAAAAAATTAAGTTTACCTAACATGTATTATGCATTTAATTCTGTAACTAAGACATATCCTGTAAGTTATTAGTCTGAAGGGGTGGTAAAAGGGATGTTTAAACTATCTATCCTACAGAAGTGCCTAGGAGTTAATACTATTTAAAACAATCAGTTATAAAATATTAAATTTTAAGAGATGCTTTTCACATATAATTTTGTCTGTGAATTTTACTTCTTGTATAGTTTATACATTAGGTATTTAGTTCCTGCTCTGTGTGTGTTTTGTGTGTAGGTTTGTTCTTAAATATCATAAATATATCTGTTTAACAGTACTTGCTATTACTTATAAAAATGTTTGCTATGAGAGGTCATATTGTATACTGTATGTTGGGAAGGTTAAATATGGGAGATTTGATAACTTGTTAGAGTTGGGTATGTGCACAACAATGTATTCGCTTGGAATGAATTGGGAAACCTATGGGAGGAAAAATAAAAAATCTCAACGAAATATGGTTGAAAATCAAGCCCATGTCCTTTCGATTAAGAGTATTTGTCTTTCCGCGATATATGTTCTTGTGAGGGAAAGTAAGTTTGAGAATGTTTTGAGATGATGATAGCCCTTGTTTTGAATTTTTGGGTGATGGATGCAAACTCTTTATACACTTAGATACAAAAAGTGCAATGAAAATTGGATGTTACAGAATTTTGTTTTCTGACACATCCTTGTTATATGGTGACAGCAATTTATTTACTTTTATCATAGCAGTGGTGTTTCACATGTTAACTATGTTTGTTTTGTAGAGGATTTTAATTAAATTGAAATGTTAGTATGAAATAAAATGGACAACAAATAAACATTAAATTTTTAAAAATGAATTTCCACCTTTCTTTGTAGTTTTATTACGTATGTGTAAGGGAATTTTTGTGTGTTAACCTTTTACATTAGTGGATGCGTAGAGACGGTCCATAGTGTCTGTGCATGACAGATTGTAGAAACAGAAATGATCTGTAGCATAACCTGGAGAGCTCTGTCTGCTTGCCCTTTGAGATGCCTGCGGGAGGTGATGTATGTTGAAGGAGCAGGGGAAAACTGGTGTGTCGACTGCAGCATTCCTAGCGGAGATGGAACTAACCTCATCCCCTTGCCCCTCTACCCCCTCCCTACTTAATTCCCGCAGAGCCTTCGACCTGAATGTTTCTGCCATTATGCTCTAAGTCTCCAATTCATGAGAGCCTAGCAAAATGAAAACTTACATTGGGAAGGATTCTCGTGCCTGCAATTATAGTGTTTAAACTAATCCTATATGATGTTACCATGGCTGCTATTGCGGTATATTAAATAAAAATATTAATATATAGAAAGAACATTGATTTGGTGGTTTTGAAAGTAGTTAAATACAATTACATTTAAACAACATTTCAGCTTCTTGTGGGATGAAACAAGGAATATTGATTGTACTTGTTCAATGCGCAATTGCTAATTATTCATTATGAGTACAATAATTACACATTGCACAGTACTTCAGTTGTAACTGGCAACTGTAATGGTCATTTGCTAGATTTACAAATTCAATTATAAATTTTTGCCCCATGATTTTTAAGTCATTGCACATCCAACATCAGACGTTCGGCGACTTTCGAACAGGCAGGAATTAAGCTGCTGCTCCTAAGCCGTAGAGCTCAATCCCAATGCCAGACATTGAACAGGTTATGCACAATCTGAGTTCAGTCTGCAGTTAAGTGATACGGAGCGGACGTGCATTGGGGTCCATGTATTTGTGCAATTGGAAAATGTATTTTGTTAAAATTGATTGTTAAATTTATTTTTGTTTCGGTACTTATTAAATTCGCAAATGCTCAGTTCTTAGTAATTATCCATTGCTAGATTTGTAATGTTCAAAAATGAAATTCCTTATTTTTCAAAAACTAGATTTTTAATGGTCAAAAATTCAATTCTTTATTTTAAAAAAACCAGAGTTTTAACTGTCAAAAATTAAATTTGTTAAATTTTAGATTTGTAGTGGTCATTTCCACAACTTTAACGGTAAAACTAAAATTCGCTATTTTTCCTCGATCTGTAATTGTTTTGTTTTACATCGTTAAATAAAAATTTGTACTGGTCATTTCTCTAATTGCACAATTCTGACCTAAGTTACTTGTCGACCTCCGGACAGTAACACCTATGCTTCTCCCGATCTCCAGAACTCAGTCACTCGCCAGACATTAAACAGATAACACCTATGCTGCTGTCATCAGAGCTCATTCCCTTATCATACTTTGAGAACGCAACACCTATAACGCTCCCGACACACTCCCCCTCCCCCCATTCCTTCGTCAGACACCGACCAGGACGGACCGATCCCCCCCCCCCCCCCCTTTACACCACACCCAACATCATACTCCAGATATTGAAGGGGGGAAACCTACTCCACTCCAGAGCTCATCCTTCGCCGGACTCCAGTCAACATATAATGGAGAATTCCCTTGTGCCTTTCTTGCTTAAAGATACAATCCCAGCACACCTCGAGGAGGGGATACAGCCAATCCCAACACACCTGGCGCCAGTTAGTGTGCCCCCCCCCCCCCCCCAAACGGAGTGGCACCAGTCTGTGCTCCCTTTCCCACCCTTTCGCTCCAGGTTATTCTTAGGGGCACATTGGCCACTCTTGCACGAGTGTTTTCGAACATGCGTGCTCCCATTACTTACACAAATACAGGTAGATAAAAACCAAATCTGTGCCCAGCTCAACACATACTTTCAAGTGATCTATTTGGTTCAAGTGAACGAATGCAGATATTGGAGCAAGAGTAGGATTAGTTCAGTAAATAAAATATTAGTGAGCGAAAAATACTTTTCAAGTAAATTTATTTTTTATCTGTAACTATATATTTTTCTCATTGTATGCAAGTTTTAATGTACCAGATCCTTATATTCGAACTACTTACTCATTCCTTTGTAAATTTTTATGCTTTAACCACATTTGAAAATAAATATTGCCATCTAAGTAATAAACACAGTTTGTATATTCCACCGTACTCGGAATTCAACATCTAAGGCTACAATAAAATATATTTGACTATTATTCCAAATGAGAGGGCTTTCAAAAGTGCTCACTTTACCGTGACGAATAGCGTATAGTGAGTGTAGTGCTTTATACCTAGTTCTGCATTTTGTACGGACAGCAGTCTGCTCCATTGTAAGCGGCTCTATTTGCGCCTTCGTGTTAAGTACTGTGCGTGTAGCAACATCAGCAACTTCGTTCTTCACTGGCTTCCGTTTTTACTGGCAGCTCACTGATCTCACGAAGACAACAGGTTATGTAATTAAAGCGCAGGAGTATGGGTTCCTGTCCGCTATAGGCTACACAAGGTGTGAATTTGGTGACTGCTCACGTCTGCCCACCATTCCCTTCACTCACGTTATACCTTCAGCGAATTTCAGCAAACGTATCAGATAACTATACGGGTCTCTATAAAAGAATACTAAAGGTTTTCGTAATTTTGCGCATCGTGTAATGACGTTAGAAGATGAAAGACTTCGTAAAGAAAAGGGTTGAAATATATGCGATTGCGTAAAGTATTTATCATTTTTAATATATAATTGTAATGGAAGATATTTTTTAAAACCATTAGATAAGATGTACAATTTTTCCATTAATTTTATAGAATAAAATAATACATCATACATTAAGACGGTTTTGTAAATCACACTCGTAACACATCTAAAATTAAGAATATGGTAAAAATAGTTAAATGAAATTGAAAGATATCTTCTGTATGTGTAAAGTATTTTTTCCCCATAACATGTGGATTATTTTACATTTCAGAACCGTGCGTTTTTAGTTTTAGAAGTTCCTCCGTCTTGCCGAAGTTTGATGATTGGGGCGTTTATCGTCTTTTCCGGGAACTTTTCTATTTCCGAGAAAAAGTGGATTGAAAAAGTTAGAGACGATAAGAGAGGGATTTGAACTCCCGAAATTACGGTTATTTAACACACGCTGCGAAAACTGGAAAAACTGAAGTTAACGTCCTGCTTTCAGAATAGCGTGATAGGTGTCTGTACCGTGTTACGAACAGCTTCACCGAGGAAGTGCTTATATATGCTATTCACGGTATAGAGAGCACTTTTGAAAACCCTCTCATTTGGAATAACCTTCAATAAATGTTTTTATTTTAGTCTTGGAAATTAACTTTCAAGTGCATTGAAATAGACACACTGTGCATGTTACTTGCATGACAGTATTTACTTGAAAATGTGGCTAAAGAATAAATAATGGCTGTAGGGATAAAAGTAATTAGGTCCTCAAAATTGCTCACTTTATCGTGAACAGCCTATAGAAATCCGCGCACGCTAGTGTTGAAGCAGAGAGAGTGGTGTTAGGTTAGCAATATGCTTGTCACTGAAAATTTAAGTCTGTAACCTTGTTACACTAACTGGTCAATCATTGTGGAGTGTAAGTTACGTAAATAAACGTAAATTACTTCTAAAATCGATGTAAAATTTCAGTAATTGTTCTATTTTATCGGACGTAATGAATAGTTTAGTCGATTAGTTTGTGCGTGACAACAGACGATGTGATTATGATTGGGAAGAATTGAAGGTTAGGGGGGGGGGGGGGGCGTGAACTGAATCACTGGTTTGATGGTATTAAAGATTTGTGCGTACGATGTACTGGTTCTCTGCTTTGTATTTGTATATTGACAGAGCATCCATGTGATTATTTCAGTTTATAAATGAACGTAAGTATAACAGTTTTCGCTCGTGTATGTGGGCGGCCATCATTATTGCACATGTGAGTTATCACCCCAATTTTTTTTACATGGTATCCTAATCTAAGACCCCCTAAAACTAAATGGGTTGATACATTTTTTCCCTTAGTTTAAACAAGTCTTAACATATTATACTAGTTTAATGAATGTCCCCCCCCCCCCCTTTTCCATTATCGAGCGAGGTGGCGCAGTGGTAACGCGGGAACGTAGTTTGCAGGGGCAGAAACTACGCGGGGTTTGGGGACTACCTTCGGCGGGAGTCAAACCCAGACCGTCTTCCCCGAGGCCAACTTGATCAAACACGTATTCGATTCTTCCTTCGGTGGAACTACTGGACTTGCTTTTGGGAAGACCTGGGTTCGATTCCAAGTCCGGCCATCCTGATTTCGGTTTTTCATGGTTTTCGAAATCACTCAAGGCGAATGCTGGGATGGGTCCCTACAAAGGCTTTGGCCGTTTCCTTCCCAATCCTGCTCCAATCCTTCCCCAATCCCTCTTCCATGTGCAACTTGCACGGTCTCTAATAACCTCGCTGTCGACGAGACGTTAAGCCCACTTACCTACCTACCTACCTACCTACCAACCAACCAACCACCGTTCCCCAGTATAAATTTATCTAGGATATTTCATTACCGGCTGGTTTCACACGCACATGTATAGTAGCCATGGTCCCGACCGCCCCAGACGCTGTCTGACGGCGATGCCGACCAGACAATCCTTCCCTTCCCCCCCCCCCCCCCTGCTGTCCGCCAGTTCATAGACTAAAAATGAGGTGGACCTCTTATTTTTCTGCGCATGTACCCAGCATTGACCTATCCCAAAGGAACACAACTGTCAGTCACGTGGTCAACAGTTATGAACGTGTTTGTTTATATCTTAATTTCCAAATGACAAGCACTATTGTACTAACACACTTTTACCAATTTTAATTTAATCAAAGTAATTTATACAAATTAGAGGAAGTATACAAATATCTCAAAGCACTTAACTAAAGTGTTCTAACCTCAAATTCAATCCACGTCGTTTTTGGTAGCCCTTATTGGCAGAAAATCAGTTCAATGTTGGGACACGGAGATTGGTTGTGCTCAGTCAGCGAAATCGGTATACATCTTAGTCCATGTTCCAATTAGACTGGAAGTCTCGAAGGGATAGACATCACGACACTGACATGCACTCTACCCGAGAGGCTGGAGGGGAGCTTCACTCCCCACCGAACACAATTACTCGTAAATTTACTTTTAAAGGCAACACCAAATAAACAGTGGTCCGGTGTCCAACGAAAAACAGTTACACTGCGCCTCGCCGCCAATCCAATGATTTGTAAATGTCTGGGTGCGTTGGTTTTATAATCACCCTGAGATTTATGGACGTCTTGGCTCCCGGTCTCACGACACCAAAGTCGTTCGGTGGCATAGGGGGGTTCGGCGGAGTGGAACTGGACCCAGCAGTGTGTACAAAAACTGAGAGATTGACCAAATCGCGAATATGACTGCAAACTAAATGCTGGGTCTTTTGGCTGCCAAACGCTTGTCTTGAAGTAAATTATGTGCTGAAGGCTTGGTCATGTGCCCGTTTTTACTCGCAGAATATCGTATTGACATATGACGCGCATGTTATGGTTTTAAGTCTTGTTTTATCAAAGCCACATACTTTCGCAGTTTGCTCATAATGTAAGCGATTGGTGTGAAGCTGTTTTAACTTCCTCGTTCAGTGGTAGTCGCCTTGCTTTTTTATCAATTCACAGTGACGTTAGGCATGGTCGTGTTTACTGGGTATTACTTTTTCTGTTACCACCGATGAAAGCTTTTGTTTTTTTAGTAATCTCGTTTTCTTTAATGGTAGTTTCACTTCAGTGGAAACTTTCCCTTTTCTGCTTCTTCGTGGACCTTTTGTTTTTGTGACTTTTGTATCTGCATGAAGTTTTGATGCATAGCAGGCGGCATTGCAAAGGAAGCTAGATGCATGACCTAATAAAAATACGCGGTGGTCCTGAAATACAGGTACAAACGCTGTGAGCTGATTCCCTATTCAAAATGGGATAGAAATCATACGTACACTGTCGTACAGTAACTCGCTAGGGATGTAGCCACCCTTGCAAATCGATATTTCAAATGGTTCTACCGGACAATAATGAAACCTACATGACATGAAAAAGCTATTCTGTGAATAATGTTGTCTTTAACCAAGCTCTGAATCCTGTGAACAGTTGTTGCGTACTATCATCCCCGTATAGCGATTGAGAAAAAAGGGGATGCGGTATATTAGTATCCTATCAGTGTGTGTAATTCTCGAGTATTTCTTTAAGACGTCATAACCATACGTGCAGTACGTTAATGTACAAATAACGTTAACTTGATGTAACACACTGGCTAACATTTTCCAAGAAAACCAACGAAGTTAGTACGGGTGCACGTGGTTGCCTGCCACGTACGCAACCAGCTATTTCATTGTAGGTCGTACTACGTTACGAGACAGTTGCGCGCGCAGCTATAAGTTAGCACCACTAGGGTATGCTACTGCTACAGGGTTGCATTGCACTGTTCGCAACACGGCGAGACAGTAGACGTGCGCAGAAATGGCGGATATGCATCTCGTGTATGGCGCCGCGGGTGATAACGCAAAAGCACATCTACGTATGAACAAACATTTTCAAGCAAACGCAATCCAGGTCATCGGATGTTCACGTCTGTGGACAGGACAATTATTATATGCATTTAATTGCATCCACACATGTCCGGGTGTGTGACATGTTTCTATATTGTGGGTTATTTACATAAGTGTATCAATGGCCGAGTGGTTTTGTCGCGTGACTGTTAGCATGTAGACAAATGTGTTTTGAGTTCGGAGCTCGGCTGACCAATTTCTTACTTGTAATAATATAGCAAACAATTTTATAAATACGTGCAATAATAAAACTAAATAAATGGGCAGCTTCTAATATTTTATGAATAAATATATAGGCTACACAGTTTGTGTGTACGAAGCATGCTACTTAACTAGTGGTAACGGGAATTCTAGCATTCCTACAATAAATCATTTAAACACTTTATTATGCAAGATTTGTTGTTTAGGCCTAGTATAATTTCCTAAGCGAACTTTATAGTTGTATTTATTGAGATGACATTTTACTTACCTATTTCTATACATTTCATTACGTGAACATTTCGTGAACGTTATTTAAAAGGACTGTTAGAGCGAATACTACGTAAAGAATTATCACATCTTTTAACAGTCGTTTTTATACGTATAGCAGTATGCTCATTTAAAACGAGTAATATCTTCAACAACCAGGCTGTGTATACAACACATTAACTATTCACCGTGTCACTATTCTCCTCAGCCAAGCTTCTAACCATGCATGAGATCGTAGCCATGTCGAGAAATTTCTCTCTAAATATCCCACGTTTCGTTTATATGACAGTATATATAAGGATATGTGTCATGTATATGTATATATGTATGTGTATATGCATGTGTATATGCCTGTATGTATGTATGTATATTATATATATATGTGTTTATATAATGTGTGTATATAATGTGTGTGTATATAATTGTGTGTGTGTGTATATAATGTGTGTGTGTGTGTATGTGTTGTAATAATGTGTGTGTGTGTTAAAATGTGTGTTTTATATAATGTGTTGTGTATATATGTGTGTGTGTGTATAATGTGTGTGTGTATATAATGTTGTGTTATATATAAGTGTGATATGTGTGTGTGTATATATGTTGTGTGTGTATATATATATGTGTGTGTGTATATATATGTGTGTGTGTGTATATATATGTGTGTGTGTGTATATATATTGGTGGTAATATGTGTGTGTAATATAATGTGTGTGTTATTATGTGTTATATATATAGTGTGTATTATAAGTGTGTGTGTATATTATATGTGTGTGTTAGTATGATATATATGTGTGTTGTGATAGTATATATATATTTGTGTATGTGTATTGTATTATATATATGTGTGTATGTGATATGTATATATATATATGTGTGTGTGTATATGTAATATAATATGTGTGTATGATATATATATATGTGTGTATGTGTATATGTATATATATATGTGTATGTGTATAGTATATATATATATGTGTATGTGTATATGTATATATATGTTGTATGTGTATTGTATATATATATGTGTGATGTGTATAGTATATATATATGTGTGTATGTGTATATGTATATTTATATTATGTGTGTATGTGTATATGTTATATATATATGTGTGTATGTGTATATGTTATATATATATATATATGTTGTGTATGTGTATATGTTATATATATATATGTGTGTATGTGTATATGTATATATATATATATGTGTGTATGTGTATATGTATATATATATATGTGTGTATGTGTATATGTTATATATATATATGTGTGTATGTGTATATGTATATAATATGTGTTGTGTATAGTTATATATGTATATATGTATATATATGTGTGTTGTGTATATGTTATATATATATATTGTGTGTATGTGTATATGTATATATATATATATGTGTGTATGTGTATATGTATATATATATATATGTGTGTATGTGTATATGTATATATATATATATGTGTGTATGTGTATATGTATATATATATATATATGTGTGTATGTGTATATGTATATATATATATATGTGTGATGTGTATATGTATATATATATATATGTGTGTATGTGTATATGTATATATATATATATGTGTGTGATGTGTATATGTATATATATATATATATGTGTGTATGTGTATATGTATATATATATATATATGTGTTATGTTAATGTTTATTATATGTTATGTTATGTTAATATATATATATGTGTATGTGTGTATTGTATATATATATATATATATGTGTGTATGTGTATATGTATATTATATATATATATATATGTGTGTTAATATATATGTGTATGTTATATTATATATATATATATGTGTGTATGTGTATATGTATATATATATATATATTGTGTGTATGTGTATATGTATATATATATATATGTGTGTATGTGTATATGTATATATATATATATGTGTGTATGTGTATGTTATATTATATATGTGTGTATGTGTATATGTATATATATATATTAGTGTGTATGTGTATATGTATATATATATATATATGTGTGTATGTGTATATGTATATATATATATGTGTGTATGTGTATATGTATATATATATATATATGTGTGTGTATGTGTATATGTATTATATATAATATATATATGTGTGTATGTGTATATGTATATATATATATATATGTGTTATGTGTATATGTATATATAATATATATGTGTAGTGTGTATATGTATATATATAATATATATGTGTGTATGTGTATATGTATATATATATATATGTGTGTATGTATATATATATATATGTGTGTATGTGTATATGTATATATATATATATGTGTGTATGGTATATATAATATATATGTGTGTGTGTATGTTATATGTATATATGTATTTATTATATGGTGTATGTGTATATGTATATATATATATATGTGTGTATGTGTATATGTATATATATATATATGTTATATGTGTGTATGTGTATATGTATATATATATATATGTGTGTATGTGTATATGTATATATATATATATGTGTGTATGTGTATATGTATATATATATATATGTGTGTATGTGTATATGTATATATATATATATGTGTGTATGTGTATATGTATATATATATAGTGTGTGTATGTGTATATGTATATATATATATGTGTGTATGTGTATATGTTATATATATATATGTGTGTGTTATATATAATATGTGTATATGTATATATATATGTGTATATGTATATATATATGTGTATATGTATATGTGTATATATATGTGTATATAGTGTATATATATGTATTGTGATATGTGTATATGTATATTTATGTATGTGTATATTATATATGTATGTGTATATGTATATATATATGTATTGTGTATATATATATGTATGTGTATATATATATATGTATGTGTATATATATGTATGTGTATATATGTGTATGTGTATATATATGTATGTGTATATGTATGTATATATATATATATATAATATATATATGTGTGTGTGTGTGTATGTGTGTGTGTGTGTATGTGTGTATATATATATGTATGTGTATATATGTGTATGTGTATATATATGTATGTGTATATGTATGATATATATATATATATATATATATATATATATATATATATTATATATATATATATATATATATGTGTGTTGTGTGTGTGTGTGTGTATGTGTGTGTATATATGTGTGTGTATATATGTATGTGTGTGTATATATGTATGTGTGTGTATATATGTGTGTGTATATATTATTGTGATATATGTATGTGTGTGTATATATGATGTGTGTGTGTGTATATATGTATGTGTGTGTGTTATATATGTATGTGTGTGTGTATATATGTGTGTATGTGTGTGTGTGTATATATGTATGTATGTGTGTGTATGTGTATATATGTATATATGTGTGTGTATGTGTAATATTATATATTGATGTATATATGTTATGTATATATGTATATGTATATATATGTGTATATATGTATATGTATGTGTATATATGTGGTATATGTATACACTTTTATGCATTAATTAACCACTTAAAACGCCCAGTTTGTAAGAATAGCTTTACTCTAATTATACATTATTGCAGGCACAGCGTGTGTTTGCATTAGTCGCGTTGCCTGCGCGAACACACTGGAAGGAGGGTAAAAGAATTGTGGTGGGGCGGTCGGCAAAACCGAGGACTGCCGGAGGAGTGAGGTGTCGAAACAATAACGGATTTAGAATAACTATTTGGGCACAGTTTGCTCCCGATCGGCAGGAACGGTGACTGTCGAGGTCGACATCGAGACCTGCCGATAGATTTCCCCAGAAACTTGGAAATAATCCCCCCAGTTTGTAAGCCCGTCACACCTTACCGCCACACTTGGTGAGTGTTGGATAGGCAGAGGCGGACCAGCGAGTTGACTACCACGCTTCCCAGATCTGACGCCGAATTATTTCTTTCTGTGGGTTTATCGGAAGACCCTGGCCAATACGATAACCGAACTTTGCGCCTTGATTACTAATGCCTGTACTGTCATTTGCAACACCCCCGTACGTATTTTCCCGCATCAGACTATCGAGTGTGCGTCGCTGTTTGTGTATCGAAGCTGGTGGTCGCCACGTGAACAGTTACTCGTTACCTTCAACGGTTTTCCCCTTTTAATTAAGACTACCCGCAGAGCCTTTACTGTACGATCATGCTGTCCTGTACCATTATCTGCATTCACACATCGGCAGTCAAGCCGTGTTCGTAAGACCTGCCTTGCCATGATGGTTGCGTACGTGACAGGCAACTAGTGCACCCTTACTAATTTCATGTTTTCTGGTAAACTGTTCGTGTGAGAGTGTTACATCAACATAATGTTATTTGTGCATTAACGTACTGAATGTATGATAATGACGTCTTAAAGGAATGCCCAAGGGTTACACACACATTGGTCGGATACTAATATACCACTCCCTATTTTCCCACTACGGGGATGATAGTACGCCAAAACTCTTCGCAGGTTTCAGGTCTTTGTTGAAGACAACATTATTCACATAATAGCTGTTTCATGTCATGTAGGTTTCTAAGATTTCGATAAATTCCATAAGTAAGCGGAAGCATTAAAAAGCTTCGAAAATCATGCCCGTAAGCTTTGATTCATAGACACGATTTTCTATCCGTGAAAAACATATTTCCGATCGTTGAATCAGATTTGACTAATTTGACAGCCAAGTTTGTCATACAAGGTGTCAGTAAAGTTGACCATGTAAGTTAAAAAAAAAAATCATCGGAGATGTATGGCGGTACACATTGAAAGCTCAAATGCGGAAAAAAGCTCTATGTATGCGAGAGCCTTCAATGATGAGCGGGATTGGTCCTATTGGCGCACACCGGCTCTCCTGACGCCACACCATTCGTCTTCTACCTTCGGGGGTAGCACAGCCTGCAACACTGGCAGAGCTAAGTGCTGCTGTAATAACCACTGGTGGTGAAATACTACAGAAGGAATGGGCAGAACTTGACTAGCTCCGATGTGTGTTGTGTTACTAAGGGGCGACACGCACACACGTTGTAAGGCGTGAGGAAAACTTGGTGAGTTTCTACTTTTTTTAACTGTTCAATCTTTCCATGGAATTTCTATGGTTGTGTGCAAAACAATGTTAGTACTGATGTTTAAAAATATTTTTAATTTTTAATTCTTAATATGTTTATTTCAGTTATAAAATTATTTTTTCCTGGCCGGAATAATGTGCATAGAATCGGTTATTAAAATTATTTTAAATGGCTAGTTTTATTACAATCGAAGTAATTAGTATAATAGTTTTGCTTGATTTTTTTGCAAAATATATTTTAAAGCATCCTAAATGGAAATATGCTCAAATTTATATGAAAATACACTTATTGATTATTAAATTTAAAAAAGGTAAGTTTTGTAAAATATTTCAATTGTTACAAAATATATACATCCTTCTTTCAAATGCAACCGAAGTCGTACTTTTTTGACAATTTAGGTCGTGTACTGCATTTCAATGAGGTTTTCTGTCCTATGGTAGCGCGCCATTAAAAGCCACTCTACTTTTACATTAAGTGGATGTCAATGTTGATATGCTATCAGGTGTGTTGGCGTGAGTTGTGGGACTTGTAGGGGCAGGCAGGCAGGCTGGTTTGGTGCTCCCGAGAATATGGTATCGTATGTGCGCGTGCGGTAATTGCCAGTTAGTTCCCTTGACCCAGTCTGTGCGCCGCGCCGGCTGCCTGAGGAAGGGGCTGTGGTAATCCACCAGTTAACAAAGATAGGTTGCACTTGATACATCTTGGTGCTCATATACCTCGTTAATTCCACTTGCGCGCCGGCCTGCGGATGGGAAAGTGGGAAGTGCCCCTATGTTAAGTCATTGTTATGAAAAGTGCTCTGTGACCTGATGGAGGTAGGCTCGCTGCAGTCGCAAGTCCAACAAACTAGTTTCCTGCCGTCGGTGTACGAGCGTCAGTCCGCCCTCCACGCGCCTTAGCTTTCACAACTTGCCGTTGTTACTCGCCAGACTAACACCTGTTCACGATGTGCCCATGCCTCGACTGTATTACCGAGTTCAAGAATGTTGCCTGAAGTATTGTCTTGTGGCTGTTGGCAGTGTTCGTTCTTCCACCGAAAAAGGTAAATTGATGTAGCCCCATAATCGTATACTTAAACCTAACTGGCTACTAACTTGTCGCAAAACTTTTATTTGTTCCAGAATGGAGCTAAATTGTGTTTATATTTTTAGCGTGTTTTCGTAACATTTACGAAGTGATTTAGAATCGCTTGTAACCACCGTCTGCTGGTAAGATGCTCGTCACAAATTTCACCATAACAAATTGTCTTCAGTTCCCAATATGTAGCGAGATGTATTGTTGATACGCGATACGTAACACATCATAAACGTGGAGTCCTCGAATATTTACTCCTGTTTTGGATATTGTGGTGGTAATTGTGGCCATAACACGTGTTAATTGTGGCGGTAATTGTTGCGGCAAGGGTGGTGTTGGGAATGGTAATGTCTGTCGCAAGGGTGGTGTTGTCAATGGTAATGTCTGGCAAGGGTGGGGTGGCAATGGTAATGTCTGGCAAGGGAGGGGGGTGGCAATGGTAATGTCTGTGGCAAGGGTGGCGGTGGCAATGGTAATTTATATTGCAAGTGTGGTTATGGTGCGTTGTACGTTTTGGCAGATGGCCCTTACTTCCGGGAGGCGTGGGGGCTGTCTGGAGTGTTCCAGCAGCGCTGGAGTGCTGCAACAGAACTGGCGCAATGCCAGCCGGCCTGCTGTTTACCCGCATTGCACCCGCCACTTGCCCTCTTTCCCGCCGCTGCGCTTCGCTCACTTGTGCAACACCAGGTTAAGGCACGACCTTGTATCGGAAATTTGCAAAAGCCACGTCGTTCTTGAAGAGAAAAGTGTGCATTATCAAATGTACCCGCCTGCAATTCATTTCGTCGGGAATTAGCTTCTCAGAGTTTGAAGCATCTTGATGTTGGTTACCTATTGTGTTCAATCGCGGCTTGTCGATGTGCGAATGAATACTGTTTATTGGCGCTGATTTGTGCATACCGTGAGAAGGTGTGTACGCACTTATAAGTTTAGCGTGTTGAAACTTACCTAAGGGAGCTTATCTTACGGCTCTGGCTATGGCAGGTGAAACAATCTGTAATATAAATTTTCTCTCTGCTGAAGTTAAATACCTATATCCAGCGCTATTGAACATTTCGTAAGTAAATTGAGAACTAAGAGTAACCATGTAAAGTTGCTATATGGAACCATTATAAATTAATAAACATTAAAATATGTATAAACTCAGTTTGAGAAAATTTATTCTGGAGTAATTAGCCAAACAATTAAATATTGAATAACTTAAAAATATGTTTTAGTTTGAGTCTTGCATTTAACATAAATAACAGTTTTTAAACATTACTCATGAAAATCAAAAACTGAGATGAATCATCAATTCATTGTTCTTTTTAAGAGCTAGTTCAATTAAAAAAAGTAAACAGACAAGCGCATCTCTGACGGCAATTTTTTTATTGTAATTATGTTACTACACTGAACAATTGTTAACATTGGAGCAATTATTAGTAGGCATTAAATGCCTGTTAAAATATAGAACCAAAATAAGCACACCAGATGTCAGTTTGAACTGAGAGTTGTGCGAGGCGATTCAGACGAACAGCATCAGTGTCACAGCGAAGAAGGAAATTATAGGATGTACACTGGAGATTATAGGCTGTTTACAGTTAATTGTGCACTTTTCAAGTCAGCCTTTGATAAATGTCACTGCTCCTAACTGCGCATATATTTAACGGTCACACTGTCCAGCATGCATCCAATAAAGTTGAGGTAGGCGAGGGATTTTGGCGGGGGGGGGGGGGTAGTAACTTGTCTTACCGTTGAATTAAATGTGTTGTAAACATTCGAGAATACTAAAATTATTTTTGTTTTCGTCTTTTAAATGTTCAAAAGATATTAATAATTTCACAATTTCGTTTGAATGGTGAATGAATAAAGCTATTAACCATGTAGCAATGTTATTGTACATGTGGTGGAAGAGTACACAATGTGTGTAAAGTAGGTCGTAAGCAGGGCTTTCAAAAGTGCTCAGTTTACCGTGGACAGCTTACAGTAACGAGCAGTCGGCTCATTTCTCCATGAAAACTTGATGTTGCTACATCCAGCCAACAGGTCGCAGCACCTGTTCTGTCACCCAGTTAATTGAATTAAAAGTTATTCAGGTTTTTTTGCTTCCGGGATGTTGAGGAAAGTATGACGAAATCAAAATTTAAACTCACGCAAAGAATTATTATAGTTATTCGCGGTGAAAAGAAAACTCCTTATGTAAGGTATTTTGGTTTTTCCCGAATGTTACATACCACAAGCGGTTTCATACTTAAGTTAACATATAAGTAAAAAGTTTTGGATTAAATATAACCTTTACTAATACTTCATCTGGAAATCATATTTCCTCTACAATTAATACGAATGAAACGAGAGAAAAAATGCCTAGTAAGAAATAGGTCTCAAAATATTAACGTGAGTACGCTCGAATGTGGTGCGTTGCCCCTTTGTTGTAATTTTGTAGATTTAGTTAAGCTTTGTTTGAATGAGGAATAGTTTGAAATTATATCTTATGTAGGGCTTTCAGAAGTGTGTAATCAATGGCGAACAGTCTGTATATAGACACGTAAGTGAATTTATTAGATTACATGGTGTCTGTAAGCAAATTATATGCAATATACGTCGAATTGTGTAGTCTGCTTAAAGTATACAAATAAATAACTAAATGCATAGTTCACAGATTATAAAATATTCTGCAGACAGACATAAAATTAGTAAAAGCATTGAACACTAAGACATATTTTAGTAATCAAAATATTTGTGTATCGAGTAAAAAGGTACAGCCACTAACCAATCATATATTCTCCGTACAAAATTACTTTCAGACGTATATGTAACTTCTAAAGGCAACTTATTATGGATTTTTAAGCATGTTACATCATAACTCTTAAAATATTTTGGTAATGTATAAGGTAAATTTATTCGCTTACAATTTATTGTATTATATTTATAGTGTCAAGTCTGCACTAATTACAACTGATGCTTTTTCATATAGCATGATACATTGTGAATATTCAGATTTATAACCGTAATAAATGTTACGGATGATGGTGCGCGGAGAAGGGAGTAGGTAGAGGCGGACGAATGTTTTCAGCGTGGCTAGTAGTTGTCGCGCACGCGCACTGCATTGTTGACGCAGCGGCAATGCCTGAGCGCAGCAGCCAGTTGACAGCTGGCGGCCGGTCGCTGCGCAGCTCACTGGCATGAAGAATCATGGGGAATGTTTTTCACAAGGTGAGCTTTAGCATAATCGCGCCCGCCTCCTGTCGCCTTGTAACTTCATGCCGCCATTTCGTGCGCCCGCCCCCTCCTAGCTTCATCTGCTCCCACAGGCGGATCGATTGTCGCCACCTTCTGCGACGCGACGAAGTGATAAGATGGACGAGCTAAGCCTCGCGTGTGTTTATATACACGTTACTCTCGCAGTTGAATGCGCTTACATTTGTTTCATTTTTGACATTCTGTGTTTAAACCCCTCGCCTAAATTGTGAAATTATTCGTGTTAAATACCATTTTAATTTCGCGTTTTTATATTGGCAGTAATAGCATTACTTTTGTATGCCCTGTTCACGGTAAAATTAAGCACTTTGAGGCCCTAGTTACTTTTCCCTTTTTGTCATTTTTATTCTTTAACCACCTTTTTAAATAAATATTACCACGTAAGTAATAAACGCTGTGTATATTCCACCACTCTCGGAAGTTAACTTTTATTGCTAAAATAAAATATATTTATTGACGATTATTCCAAAAGAGGGCTTTCAAAAGTTCTCACTTTTCCGTGAATAGCGTATAGATAGGATGTAAGTAATGCCGCTGCTTCTGCTTGATTAAAAACCTTGCTGTCATGTAAATCAAGTTTTTAAACCAACTGTACTATATTGCCTGGTGTGTACACATGTAATTATTGCGTTGGCTGGGTGTTTTTTAAAATCGTGTTCATTAAACGACGCTGCAAAGCATTGCCGCTGTTTTCCGTGCCGACAGTCTGGTGGAACTAATTGATAAAACATGTAAGTGAAGGTAACCGGGAAGCATTGCGTAATCCTTGGAATGCTAACGTGAAGCGGTTCAACGTGAAACTGCTGGCCTAATAAGTAAGATTTGAATTTGTGCCAGGCTGTGGGGAATGATGGATTATTCGAATTATTCGAGTGGCTGGTGACTAGTAAAAAGGTTGTCAGGTTGGTAATACTGAAGTCCATAGGGTGTGTCACAGCCGATGTGATACATAAAGCGTTGTGGCAGGCAGTGGCAGGTGCCTCACTCTTACAAAATAAAGAAAAAAAGGGGGGGGGTGGGGGATTGGTGGTTGGACGATCGATTGAAGCAAGTCTTCGAGTTTCGTACCACGAGACAGGCGATAAACTAGAGTGCAAGGATCAGCGTCCGTTTTTTCCCCCCTTATTCTGGAGCAATTCTCGTATACGCTATGCACGGTAAAGTGAACACTTTTGAAATACCTTTCATTTGGAGTAATAGTCAATAATTATATATTTTATTTTAGTCTTTGAAGTTAATTTCAGAGTGCAGTGGAATCTACACACTGTGTTAAAAAATTTGGTGAAAGGTGAAAAAATGACTGGAAGGAAAAGGTAACGAAGGCCTCAAAATTGCTCACTTTACTGTTAACTCCCAATAGCTTACACTACAGCTGGGCAGTAACGATAGTCTTGGTATAGTCGATTTCAATAAGTGGGGTAAAATCCGACTGTGACCAATCTTCATTATGTAAACAGCAAAAACTCTTCCTTGTAAAAAATGGTATCAGCTGATGAATTGCTACGGTATGTATGTCAAGTTGGCGATTTTTATGATGGGTTTGGAAGAAACTGGTACTCAGAACTAAAAGTTGTAGTTTAAAATTTTAATTTTACCTAAAACATTTATGGTTTAAATTGTATTTTTATAGCAATATTAAATTGTTTTGGCTTTTAGTGACTGGACTTTAAAAATGTTAAGCATTTGTGACGGGAGTATATCGACACGTACGAACAGTAAATGTTTACAGTCAATGACTAGCCAAGTTTATGTTTCCAGTATCCGGCGCAGTGAACACCTTTTGTGGTTGTGCTTTTTTTTTTCTCGGGGCCACAGTGGCTGAGCGATTAGCACGCTCGCCTCCCAAGGCGAACCGGGTTCAATCCCCGGCCGGGTCACCGGATTTTCGCAAGTGGGAATCATGCCGGACGATGCCGTTGGTCGGCAGGATTTCTCGGGGATCTCCCGTTTTCCCCGCCCCTTTATTCCGGCGCCGTTCATCGGCTCTCAAGACCTCGCTGTTGCCGCCCAAATCTCTTCACTCGCTTTTTCTCGTCGTGTTTATACGAATATCTTGTTGGTGGTATCGGAATATTTAATAGGTAGTTGTTTAATAGGTAGTTTAATAGGTACCGTTGTAGTGAGTTTTCTTGAGTGAAATGAATTATTAATCAGCACGTGTTTACCGCTTCGTAAAACTGCTCTTCCGCCATTTTCCTTAACCGCCGTCCGCAATGAAACTAAACTAATATAATTTAGGTATCTAAGTTTACGTTTGTTGGTTTCAGGAAACGTACCCTGTGTTGATTTTACTGAATGATTTTGCAAATAAGTTATTTAATACTTGTGACGAACAAAAGTGATTTTAGTGAAGTAAACTTTCAAGGATTGTCATAGAAAAACGCTTGTTCAAGAGGTTGCGAATTTTACGAACAGTAAGTTTGCGTGGTTTGTAAATGTGTTTGTATACCCTTACTATAATTACTGAAATGCATGTGGCCTGAAAAAGCCTATCGTTCAACTTTTTTTGTAGTGTTGTGAATAGTATATTTGTCTACATCGTAAATTCGAGTGTAAGGTTTACTTAGGTCAAAGTGTGTGTTTCGAGTGTAAGGTTTACTTAGGTCAAAGTGTGTGTGTGTCATTTATATAATGCGCGTCTGTACGAATACGAACAGCGACGTATATATCGTGTTTTGCTTTTTAATTTAGTTTAAAAAAATGTGTACAGTCCACCGCACTCGGAAGTTAACACCTTAATGCTATATTACACGATACCAGATTTCGTAAAAGCTTGTGCAAGGTCCGCTATAGCGGCCGGTATACGGGCTAGTATGGCACCCGTCATGGCATTTTCCGTCTTGCACGGCTAGATTTCGTACCAGTTTTGGTAATTGGGCACGTTCTATTTTTCGTGGCAGGTTCCATACCGGCTCTCGTACTTGGCCAATCACATCGCAATTTCAGAACGTAAGGTGCTCCCCGTGGCTACTACTTGAAACGAATTGATGAAGAAACCGAAAAGGGCGCCTCCATCTTGATTATACATCTGTGAAGTTGAAACACTTTCAAAATATATTTTGAATACGACTAATAATATTGACTATGACAACATTTAATTACGGTTTGAAATCGTTCTAAATACTTAAAACATTACCTACTCTATGAAAATATAAAATTGACTTTTATCGTATATACTATGTATAAACACAGAAATATGTGTAAGAACTGGTAGTACAGTTATAAAGTCGCGGCGTATGCTCCTACAATGCATCTTTTGGTCGTGAGTTCAAAACTCTGTTGGACCAAAAAAAATTTTTGATCGTTAAATTTTACATGCGGATAATATCTCAGTACGTAAAGAAAAAACTATTTTGCGGTCAGTAATTTTCGTCAAAATTATAAATAACACTCTCGTACTCTAGTGATTGCCTTTTAAAAAAATGAAACTATAGTAGTAAGCAGTCAATTTGTGTAAAAGGCGAACAGTAATATATCAATATATTGATATGTGCTAGCTAGTTTTTTCATAGGCGTACGCAAGTTACAGACTGGTAGCAGGTCTACGAATGGGTTTCATATTTACTACAAACCACACACTGCGCATCCACCGAGGGTGGCAAATGCTATTACGGAAACTGCTGTTGGTTAATATGGATCTTCCATGGCGGCTCATATACGGCTGGTATACTGGCTCGTGCACAAGGACTTGTAGAAGCTTGTACAAGAACCAAGTACGGCTGCAGGTATCGTGTTATATCGGCTTAAGGCTGAAATAAAATATATTTATTCACTATTATTCCAAATGAAAGGTCTTTCGGAAGTGTTCACGTCACCGTGAATGGCCTATAAGAAGCGTTGAACATGTGTATACCAATTTCAAGTAATTTGTTTTGAGAGCAAAGTGAACACGGGGTGGAGTTGCAGCCTCTAGTGAGACTGTTGTAATGCTAGCTGTGAAGTTAAAGCAGTTGAAAGCTTGTTGAAAGGTGCAGCCAGGGTTCCATTCAAGCGTAATAGAAAGCTAAGCGAGCGAGAGTTTCGGTTTGCAGTTTTTTTAACAGCCTACAAATTGTTTGTGATACCTGATGCAACACGCGCCTAATCCGTGTACATAGTTTATCGTGAGGATAATGGAAAGAGTGATGAGATTTGGGCGGCTCTTAACGATGTCTTGAGAGCCGATGTAGGTGATTGAGGTATGGAGCAGCGACGGAATGAAGGGGCGGGGAAAACGGGAGATCCCCGAGATAACCAACCGACCAACGGCATCGTCCGCACGATTCCCACACGTGAAAATCTGGGTGACCCGGCCGGGATTGAACCCGGTTCGCCTTAGTGGGAGGCGAGAAAACTAACCGTTCAGCTACCGCGGCCCCGATGATGGAAAGATGAGGGGATCAATTAGTGTATACAAACACGGTAACTAAAACGCAGGTCGTAATGTCATTCGACATCACTTTGGTTTACGTAGGATACCGCGAGTGCGGGATCGCAGTGTCACTGCCGATGCTTCAGTACATGCTGACAAGCAGGCTCGTAGTCAGGTTGTTAATGAATTCATAAGAATAGTAAGTTTCAGGACCTGGCACTGTATTCTGAGTGCCTCTGAAATCAGTGTTCCTTGTTCTATATACGTAAGCGCACGTATTTGCACATTTTTACACAATTACTGTTGTAGAAGTTGTACTGGTTCACTTGAATGACACGCGAACAAAGCAAGACGGTACGTTGCAATGTTAACCTGGTATATAGTAGAAGGATACGAAGTTAGAACGAAAGTAGATGCTAAGCAGAGTTTTCAGAAATGCTCAACTAACCGTTAACAGCTTATAAACCAGTATCACCATACAGCAACGTTAGTGTCTGGTACTGCTGCATGCTCTAGGGAAACCTACCTTGTTCTTTCATACACTCCTCCTTGAGAAATGCTCGTGGTTGGTACAGAGAGCTGTACCCTGCTGTCCAGAACATGAATGGAGAGGAACCATGAACTTTCAAATTGGCAGGTATAGAGTGGCACGCCCCTGCAAAAGATAGCAGTGCGCAGTCTCACGGCCAGTCTGCCAACTGCCCTACAATTCTGAAATAAATAGATGTTTCTAAAATTAATTTTACTGACAAGTCTCACAGAGGAAGTCACCGGAGGGAGAGGGAAATAGACGGACGGACTAGGCAGCCAATGAAAATCCACAAATTTTTAGGTATTCTATTGGAATATTTGTTGTGAATATCTTTGGATACGGCAAGTGGTACTAGGAAAGAAACAACTACATTATTAACCTCGTCTCGAAAATCGGTTCAAACGGGTCGGAATACTTAAGGGTATATGTAGGTATAATCTGCTCTCAAATCGGCCGTGTGGCGTGTGTTAACGCCAAGTTTTGCGTAGAAGTAACTGAAGCATACTGGCGTCGACGGGCCATAATACGCATGCGGACCTAACATTAAACAGCCGTGGTTTAGGTTTCATGTAGTTGGATCTTTATAGTGTTAGAAGCTAAGCGAGTAGCTTGGTTTGTATTAAGTTGACCTTATTCTTATATAAATAATGGTACAGTATTTAATTCTATAACTTATTTTTCAAACTATATAAAATGCAGATATTGGTATCAAACTGTTAAATCACTATATCCCTGCACGATAGAACTAGTCACCAAAGAAAGTAGATGACTATTTCGCACTTTTAGAAACCATATTAGGTTTCATAAGCAAAAAAAAAAATAATAAAATTTACAACTAAAGTTAAATTTTAATTAAACGGTACTAAATCTTGTATATTGAAATATACGACCTGCTCCCATGTTCCATGTTAAGGGGCAGGGGAGGTGGCTACAATCTTTCTGTCCCCTCTCCAGAATATTCCCAGTGTCCACTTATTCTTGTTTTGCACACTGTGCTGTCAAGATCCCCCTAGAATCTAGGTACGTCAGTCATGAATCTCATGGGCACAACACGATTTTTTTTTTCAGCTCTCTATTCACTTAAAGAGCACAGTTAGGGGCCGACTAACTCGCTGGGTGCACGATATTACTCTCACTGCATTTCTGGATCTCTTCACATCGTTTTAACTGCGTGGTAACGATAGGTGTGGGGAACTTGGTCGGGATCCCTTTCATCACCATGACGCTACTGCGTGGATTCACGTCCTCTCATTGGTCATCACTGAAAATTCAGTTCAGATTGGGGCTGCTACACCACCCTGCTTGGTTGTCTTTCTAATTGATAATATTGCGGCAAATCTTAACAGCGATTTCTTTCTATAGGCCGTTCACGGTAAAGTGAGCACTTTTTGAAGCTGTTTCATCATACCTAATAATAAATAAATACATTTAATTGTGACCGTGGACTTTTGGTTTTGGATATGGTGAATTTATACACTGTGTGTTTTTACTCACATGGCAGGGTTTACGTTAACAAGTGGTGGAATTATATAAATTGGTTGAAAGAAAAAAGTAACTTGGGCTTCAAAAGTGCTCACTTTATCGTGAACGGCCTATAACTGCCTTGCAGCGCCCGGTACCCGTGATTGTGTATATTTCTCCCCATATCTATCTCCAGGGGGATGGTGGAGGAATTTGATTCCTAAATAACGGGAGGGGGGGGATGAAAACTTGGAGATAATGTTATCTTGCATTCAACTTTGGCACAACGTCACCGCCTGGTGTCCACGCCCCTTCATCATCATGTCATTTACAACGGAAGTCCGGGAAGAGATAAGCGTACTGCAGGAGATGAGTTGGGGTAGGCCTCAAGCGACTGGGCGAACATGCAACAGTACGAAAATCCAGATATGAGGTTGTATGTTATAGCCAATTCACGCTAAAGTGAGCACTTCTTTTTGAAGACCTCTCATTTGGAATAATAGTAAATAAATATATTTTATTGTAGCCTTAGATGTTAACTCCCGAGTCCGATGAAATATATACACTTCTGTGTTTATTACATACGTGACAATATTTATTTTAAAAAAAAGTGGTGGAAGGATAAGAAATGTCCGATAGGAAAAAAATAACCAGGGCCTCAAAAGTGCTAACTTTACCGTAACAGCCTATACTCGCCATGGCTCTCTTCCGTTCCAGTTTCTGCTGCCGTGTAGAAATCCTGGCCCCGAGTGCTGTTGAATTTCGATGGTGTTAACTTCGTCCAAGGTTGTTGATGTTAATGGTCCTCGCTTTATTTTGCGAGTAAGATAAACGACATTGTAGCAAAGAACTGATTTATTTGATAGCACCGTGACCCTATCTAAAGGGGAGGATGCATGCGCCGTACTTCATCAGTGTTGTCATCGCAAACAGTGTTTACTCGTAGTTTCTTTAAAAACGGGCAACACACCACACGGGCAGTATGCCTATTTCTTTTGGAAGCAGTCGAGATTGTTGAAGAGTGTTCCTTTATATGCTGGTGCTGCTGATGAGTCAGTGACGAGTGTTTTTTTTTGTCTGGGCTTGAGGCTGCAATTCCTGTTAAGACCACTGATGTGCGGAAGGTAGGGCAGTCTCGGCAGACGAGTAATCATGGCAGTGGTAAATGATAATTCTTAGTAAGGAACTGTGATATCTGCCTAAGATGCGAAGATAGTGATGGGTTCCTAGCAAATTATTTTCACATTTATTGAATATTCGTACTATTATTTTACTAATAAATTTCTGTATTATCTAAAAACATCCACTGGTGATACGACAAATGAGCCAGGCACAGCGGACGTCATTTATTTCTACTGCTGGGATTGCTGACGAATGTTCCGCAATTGAAACCACTTATTGGTTTTGGCGTATTGTTTCCTGCTGATCAGTAACTCCGCGCTGTCAGTAGAAAAAGAAAGTATAGTCCATTCCCGACTGGAACAGACTTATGAACCTTTGTAAATACACCCTAGCCATTAGCTGCAGGCATAGCTAGTAAAAAAAAAGTTGCAGGTTCTGGTGCGGGTGCTGTACCTGCACCAGAATCTGCAACTTTTTTTACTAGCTATGCATGCAGCTAATGGCAAGGGCGTGTTTTTTCAAAGGCTCATAAGTCGCTTCCAATCGGGAATGGACTATAGCTGCATAGTGTAACGGACCGTCGGTCCAAGCTTCCCCCCCCCCCCCCCTTTTTAACCTACTTATCTCTAGTCGGCAGACAGCGGCTGTGGTGATTCATCATACTCCAAGGAAACTTATCCACCATGGGATGACGTGTGATGCTGACAGGGGTCTGCCAACTGATTGGCAGCTTACGCATGACGGCTAACGTTGTCTTCGCCGTTGTGGAAAGTGTCGGATGTTAAATTAAGGCTCGGCTTCATCCCTTTTGATGAAATTTTTTGGTTTTCGAGTCTCAATTTCGGATTCATAGTAATTAATGACGGTGTATGATTAAAGAAAATTTACATTTTACGAGTTGTTTGATATTATTGTGCGAAATTTTAACTGTGTGGTATCTGCTTGTAAAAAGTCGAGAATAAAAATATATTTTATTAATAAGTTTTTATTAATGATTTTTCAGTTTGATTTCGAAACTGCTAGATTCTCTGAACAGCCTATATTGTATCGAACTGTATAAATTTAATATGGCTAATTTAATAATGGTTTACGAGTGTAATAAAATATATTGAGTGATGGTATATTATTTTCACCGAGGACAGTAATAGTACATCGTGGAAGATCTAGCCGTATATAGAATGTTGAGAAATTAAACGCCGAAACTACGGAGGGTGATTCCTTATAAAAAATAAAGTCGAAAATAAAACGATACCTAAATAAATTTGATTTCTAATTTTATTCGCAGTATTATCTACAGCATTAATTAGCTGTCTCCACTTTTACTCTATTTAACAGTGATCGCAATATTTAATGTCTATTTTCTCTCTAATTAACATCCTGCCTCCGTTGCTTACAATCATTTAACTCATACTCATTATCAACACATGTTTAGTATATCTAGTGGCATAATTTATAATGTCTTTCACTCACTCATGTAGTCCAATGATCCAATTTGCCAGCCCCGCACTCCACTGCTGAATACCCGCAGTCGCAGACTTCTCTTTCGTTGGTCGTAGTTAATTTTTCTATTGCTCGGAACTCAGCCACTCATTCGTTCATTAACCAACTCAAACTCGCGGGCGGAGGCCTACCGCACCATTTATAGTGTCGCGCTTTACCGTCTGGAAGGTTCAACGCACCTCGAGGTGCACTGAGAGAACGAGGTCAGTAATCCAGAGTATTATTTATATATCTGCCAAAAACAATACAACCAACGACCACAGCATGCATCTGTAATTTGCAACCAATCATTGCCTTGTCTCTGTTGCCGTCGCTATCGTGTGACAATTCTCATTCCTTCTCTTCCACACGCCTGCGCAATATGCGAAGCGGTGAGCGTGCAACACTGCCCCCTCAAGTCTGTTCGTCCCAAACACACACTGCAACATCCGAATCGTAGTAGAGTGCCAGTCGATCGATGAGGACAACCTTCGGCTTCGCCCAAGAGCTTTGAAGACAAATCCGAAAGACCACATCATTGATCTTCAGAATCCTGTAGGGGCCTTCCCAATATTTCTGTAGCTTCGGGCAGTAACTTTTTCTCCTCTGGGTTGTACAGCCACACCTGTCGTCCTTTGTGAAATATCTTTCCCAACATTCTCCTATCATATGGCATCTTCATACTGTCATTATTTATTCTGAGGTGCTGTCGAGCAAAACTATGAATGCCAACAAGTATTTTATGTAATTCGCTGGCATAATCAGGGACTGCAACTTCCTCTTCTGTCGGTCGGCCAAACAACAGGTTACTGGGGAGGAGTAGCTCTCTTCCAAACAGCATACTTGCTGGTATTACCCCTGTAGACTCGTGAACTGCTGAGAGGTAAGCAATAAGAAACAGAGACAACTTTTAATCCCAGTCTTTTGGGTCGTCTGCCACAAAGATGGACAGGTACTGCACAAGAGTGATGTTAAGCCTCTCGACCATAATATCTGCTGAGGGTGTAAGCCTGTAGCCCTAGTATTTTTCATCCCCAGAATTTTCGTCACCACCTGGATGACCATGGCTTCAACATTTCTTCCCTGATCAGAATTGGAGGTCTAATGGCGCCCCAAACCTCAAAAAGACATGTTGAGTGCCTGAGCCACAGTATGTGGTTCGGGAGGGGTATGACCTTAGGCATCTTAGTAAAATAATCTTGAGCCATCGGTAGACACATATTACCTATCTCTGTGACAGGCAAAGGACCCAGAATGTATACTGCCATTTCGAATGGGGTTCCAAAATTGTTTTTCCAGAGGTGACCTTGTCCTCTGGTTCTTGTGCCCTTTCTCGCAGTTCAGGTGTCTCACAATTGACACTACTTCTAAACATCCTTCCGATGAGGAATCCGGTAGAATCTTAGTCTAATTCTGTCGAGTGTCTTATTAACACACAAGCCCCCACTGGCTGCTGCCACATTACGCAGTTATTGTAAGACTTCTGGAACCCTGCATTCTGGAAAGACCTACTGTGTTTTTTTCCATCATTACTTTTCCAGTTTCTATAAAGTATACCATACTTCATACCCGTAACGCTTTTTAATTCTGCACTTATCCTAGATACCTCTTCCCATTTTGGCCGATGGCCAGCTTCTTTCCACGTTAATAATCACTGCAAAGTGGGATCATTCAGTTGGTCTTTCCTAATACCTTCATCACTCCATGTAGATGTCCCATCACAAGATACAGAACTTTAAATTATTGTCCTAAGCGTTTCACCACTCTTTACTTCCTGGCACTCGCAATGATGACAAAATTGCTCGCATGGTCTCCTAGAAAGTGGGACCTTCGGGGTTCTTGAAATTTAGGAGCTATTTTAGTGAAGTACTGTCGCTTTTTAGAATAAAATGTCTGCTGTAAAGGTAGGGGTGGAAGTGTGAAGTTTCCTTCACCATTGCTATCAGCTCCCTGCATGTAACAGTAATTTCTGTAAGGCATATTACTGTAAGGAATCTTACTGAAATATTCTAGTTGTATTTCCTTCCCATATTGTACCCGAGATAGCACAGCTCCAATGCCCACATCACTAGCATCAGTATCCAAAATGAATACACCCTCACTTTTCGGAGAACTCAGGACTGAAGGAGATAGGAGATTTTTCTTTAGTTTACTAAAAGCATCTTCTTAAACTGTGCTCCAATGAGACATCCCATTTCACCTCAGTCAGTTCATTTAGTGGCTTGGCAATCATGTCGAACCCAGTTACAAATAGGTGGTAGCAGGCACATGATGCCAGAAAACTCTGTACTTCAGTTTTGTTAGTCTGCATGGGCCTATTTCTTATTGCTTTGTTCTTCTCGGGGTCTGTTTCAATCCCATGAGCCGACACTATATGTCCCAAGAAATTTATTTTATTTTGAAACAGGTGGCACTTCTTAGGAACCAGCTTCAAGTTGGCTGCGGATACTTTCTGGAATACAGAGTCTAAGCAAGATTGGTGCCCCATATCTAAAGGCAAAACTTTTTTCCATCAGGTGTTCGAAGGTGGCATGGGCATTACATAGCCCAAAAGGCATAACTTTGAACTGACAGATCCGTTTCCCTCGGACACAAAATGCATTCTTCTCTTGGTCCTCTGGGACCACATCACACTGCCAGTACTCACTCTTCATGTCCAAAGTAGAAAACCAATGCGTATCTGCTAGGCTGTTTAATGTGTTGTCGATCCTAGGAAGTGGATAAGAGTCTTTCTATGTCACTTTATTAAGCGGGCGATAATCTACACAAAACCTCAGCCATCTTTCTTAACAAGTACAATGGGTGACGACCATGAGCTAACTGATGGTTCTATCACAGCTAACTCCATTTCATTCACAATACCGCCAACCACCTCATGCGAAGCTAGTGGCAATCTTCTTGGTGGCTGCCTAATGGACCTGGCATCTCCTGTGTCAATGTGGTGGCAGGGTCACAGTAGTCATTCCAAGGTAATTTGGTCCACATGAGAAGGCAATCCCTATTTCTCTGCAGTAATTCAGAGACAGCATTCTCTTGTCTCCAGTTAAGATTTTCTTTTGTTCGTGATAGCAGTTCATCCAATACTTCTGGTAGAGGACATTGTTCTACTGTAGAATCTTCCGGTACATTTGGAGGTACCTGTGTGACATGCTTGCAAACAGCTGTCACGGCTCCCTCCTCAAGACGAATGTCACTATCGGACAAACTTATCATTCTAACGAGAAAATTGTCAGAATTAGAAGATACCAAAGTTCTCAGTACCACAACTTTACCTGACAGGATATCAATATTTTACACTGGCTCAATTATACCCAAACGACCACAAACTTTCTCTTTGTCATCTGCCTGAACAACAATTTCACTAGATGTGGACAGCACAGTTTATTGATCACATACTATTGGGTAACTTATTGGGGAGGACAAATCATGCATACATCAAGCCCCAAAATGCATTCATCCTCTATTTCCACTCTGTAAACATCATGCTCTAGCTAATGGCACCACACTTCAAGATCACTTTCATCTTTGCTTTAACTGTTGTGGTCTCACCTCTTACTGTAGTCAAATAGCATCAGTTCATGTTGTCGTTGGTCGATCGGTGGGGAAGGCCCGAATATGTCTGATCTCGCTATGATTATGGTCGCCCCAGCATCAATGACTTATCTGCCAAGGAACATAGTTCAGGCTCCCCTCCACAAGGATTGCATCCCAATCCTGTTTTACCGACTGTGCATGTAAGAACACTGGGGCCTTCCATCCAACAGTTGCCGACCTTCGCCCACTAAGCTCGAAGTTTCCAATTTTTCCGAACGTGTTGTATTCTCACCTGTGTACCGCTGCTGTTTCTTCTGCTGTTGCTGCTGTGAGCAGTAGGTTTTAAGGTGTCCCGGCTGTCCAAATGACCAACACTCCAGCCGTTTGGGAGGGGGGCGGCGAAGCTTGGTAGAATGGACCCTGGAAGCGATGTTCTCTCATAAACGTCTGCATTTCCTTCAGCCTTCTTGAAGTCGTTATCGTCTTCGTTCAGCGTCACTGTCCATACCGGTCGTCGGGGTGCTTCCCCGTCTCGCCGACTCCACCTCCAGTGCTCGGACCAGGGCCTCCGGCATGTTGTGGGGTGCAGCTGGACGTGCAGCTTGTCGAACCTCTGTGTCGGCGAGTGCATCGATGAAGAAGCTGACCACTATGCTGTTGCTCGGCTCCTCGGGGCGCCCTTCCAGAGATAGATGGGAGAGCCGCACGATGTCTTGCCATAGCTCCTGCCGTGCAGCTCCGCAGTTGTACACGGTGGGCATGTCGCAGGCAGCGGTCGCCGAAACGAAGCTCTTAAGGCCGACACCAGTGTGTGGAACTGCAGTCGATGTCGCTCTGGCAGAGATTGTAGTATGCTCAGTGCGGGTTCTCTCAGTACTGCGGCTAGATAGTAAGCCCACTGTTCGGTTGTCCAGCCATTAAGGGTAGCGACTATTTCAAACGGGTGTTGATATTCCCACCATGAAGTCTGACCATCGTAAAGGGAGGGCTTAATCGAAACTCCCTTCCCCACTGCTGGCTGCGCGACACCAATGCTGCTGAGCTGCTTACTCTCCGAGGTCGCTGTGTTGGTGATGACTTGCACTTCCTCTTCACTTTCCTCAGCTGTCGATGTAGTGGTAGGTGAACTCCGTCGCTGCAGAAATTCCTGCCATTCTTTCTTCATCGCATTTATTTCCTGTTTCACTTTATTCTCGACACTATCCATCCTTCCACTGATGCTGACCATCTGTTGTTTACACTGTTCACTATTTCATTCACACTGTCAATTTTTGAGTTCAGTAACTCGCTAATGCCTTTTATTTTCTTTTCAACTTTCTCATTAAGTCAGTTTTCCTGTCTACATTTTCATTTACACTATTTACAGTTTTAATTACAGAACTAATGTGTGTATTTACAGTTTCGCTCTCTCTCTCTCTCTCTCTCTCTCTCTCTCTCTCTCTCTCTCTCTTTCACACTACTAATTTGACTATTTACATTACTTATATCACTTTTTACATCTTCCCCCAAGCTATTCACACTTGCGCTCACTTGGCTATTCAGTCCCACAGTCAATGCTCGAAGTGCTTCCAGTTCTGTAGACATTTTCCTTGTTAATGTTCATTGTGTTAGTTGTACATAAGTCGGTTATTTTTACCTACAACTATAACTAATTTATTTGTTTTAAAATCACTAACTACTTGTCAATATTGTAACTTTATTTACAGTTAATATTTGTCTCCAGCCCACTTTTGACACCAGTGTTACATGTGAGGATGCCCGAGGGACGTATCTGAGTTTGTGAGGGTTGGAGGTCATAATAAAAAAATAATAAAAGAAACTAAATTTGATTTATAATTTTATTCACTATGCCATTATGTACATCAATAATTTGCTGATTCCAATTTTACTCTATTTAACAGTGAGAGCAATATTTTCTCTCTTTCCACTCTAAGTCTTAATTGTCTCTGTTGATTTGTCAATTAACTCATCTTCATTATCACGTGTTTAGTATTTCTGTTGGCATCATTTATGCCTTTCCCTCACGCATGTAGTCCAATAGTCCAGCCTGACACTCACTGCTGAATACCCGCAGTCGCCGCTCGTTTTTCTATCGCTCGGATCTCAGCCACGGATTATTCATTCATAAACTCCAACTCAAACTCGCGCGCGGAGGCCTGCCGCACTATTTAGTGTCGCCCTGGCCATCTAGAAGGTTCAACACACCCCGAATTGCGCTGAGAGAACGAGGTAAGTAATCTAGAAAATTCTTCAGATATCGATTGAAAACAGTACAACGATTGACCGCGGCACGTGTCTGTAATTCGAAATCCGTCATTGTTTTGCCACCGTCGCTGTCGCATGACAACTCTCTCTCCTATACTGGTCGTCCTCTGTGCGCACTGTTCAGTTTGAGGAAGTGATACGTCAGCACATCGACATACCCTCCACTAGTACACGCTCTATACCGCGCCAAATGGGAGTGTCCCATTCAACCGTGTGGGAAATAGTGTGGGTAAACCGCCGCCATCATCCCTTACCGTTGGCAGGAAGTACAAGGTATTCAGCGAAAATACGTTTTTTATACCCAATTTTCACAAGTTCATATCTCCTTTAATATTCTGCTCAAGTATGTAGGATTCTGTATATTTTCGACTTTATTTTTCATAAGGAATCACCTCCCGCAGTTTGGGCGTTTGATTTCCGAACAACTTGTATATTTCTGCTGTATTGTAAATACGGCAAAATTCTAATTTGGGCCATTAATTTATTTCTTAGATTTAAAACCTGTGTATTTTACGAACCCATCCACACGCAGGCACTTCTAACTGAAGAATAACTATAGAAAGAGAAAATTGCGACTAATGTAAATGAGAGTAGTTTTTTGACACCTTTGAAATATGTCGGAAGTTATAGTGGATGCAGATAATGTAACGTCTTCTCGAGGGGTTAAGCGACATTATACCGCAGCTGGCCCATGGTTTTTTTTATTTCAATTAGCAATTAAATGGATTGTGTCCATTGTCGAAAACAGGCCGAAGGTTATGGAATTGGGGGAGGGGGGGGGGGGTCCTGGAAAATGAACAACGGAGAGCTAGGAACCAGCCAATAAAATATGAAAGAACAACAAAGGTAACAAACCGGGCGATAAAACTATGTAACAGTCACAATCAACGTACGTCACGAAAGGATTATTTGTTGCTACTGATAATAAATTAATGCGAACAAAAATGCAGAAACGGCGCACTGTAAAACTGATGTGAGCAAATGAACCTAGTTTCAGAAGACATAGCTGGACAGTAAAAACAAAATCAAGGTCCCAGATAATACGTGCAATGTATACAAAATAGAACTATTGATTTTATTTCCTTGGTGTGTATGTTAAATTAATTCATATATGTAAACACGACAAAAACACACGCACAGACTACTTGCAATACTGAAACAAACCAATCTCGGAGGACATAAGACAACCACGAAAACTCGGCACAATCTTGTAGTAGCAGTGGGAAACGAAACGGAGTCGACAGAGAGGAAGACAATGACGGAACGCGCAACCCTGAGCATAATCAGATTGATTCCAGCTTGAATCAAGCTTGGTTTGTGCAAGCCAGCAAGCTTGAATCAAATTAGCGTAACTATAGTATCCATGTCAGTCTTGTAGCAAGCTTGATTAGTTGCACTTTCGGCAAGCTTGCCATGAGCAAGTATGTGCCATTCGTGAGAATGTATGCTTTAATCAAGGTTGAATGATACAGGCCATAACAAGCTTACTCGGCAAGGCAAATTCAAGTCGCAAGCTGGCTGAAACTTGCGTGCTGTAGTGTATTACTGGCACTATTTTGAAATTTTTCGAATCAAACCGTTGAAAAATTATCCTATGTACAACGTGATTATCAGATTTTTTTTATCGAAGTGAACATTATAAATTATAACATTTCACTCAATGCCTATAGGTTAACCATAAAATAAGCACTTTTGAAAAGTGAAAGTCCTGCTTAAGATCTACTTGTGTACACGTTGTGTATTCTCCCGCCTTAAGTAAAATTTACATTGCTGTGGGCGTCATCACTTTATCCATGCGTCGGTCAAGTAAAACTGTGGAATTATTAGGAAAGTAAACTATAGAAATCTGCTAATTTTTGCACTGCGATGCATTAAACAAAACCAGAAAGCGGAAAAAAAAAAAAAAAAAGTTAAATTATTACATATGGTTTCCTAACATCTTTTATTCGACGTTAAGATATGGAACTACTTTCTGCGCCATCGTTACCAACTTTACTGGGCGCATGCTACTCAGTATGCCCGTTGAAATATATGCAACGCAGGATCAGTGAAATTTTTCTAAAATTGATTTCAAAAGTGCTCACTTTATCGTGAACAGCCTTTAGTTAGAAATATTATTCGTGCAAAATATTATTACTCTTTAAGTGTCCACGAATGCGGTTCTTTGTCCCTTTGATGTAATTTTATAGACTCTTGTTATGCTTTGTTAGCATGAGGCGGAGGCATATCCTGAAAGTAGAACTGTAGCAGGACTCGAGGAGAGTTGCAAGTCACAATTAATGGACTGTATCTGTGTGGCGAGTGTGCTTACATCATTCCGTGGAGAGAGATATGTCTGTAGTTAGTCGGCCTTTCACTGTTACTTCACACTTTTCTGAAGCCCTGCTCAAGTTCTACTTCCAGGATTTTCCTCCGCCTCATGTCACTAAAGCTTACCCAAGTATAGAAAATACACCGAAGGGACAGCGCACCGCATACACGTGCCCACTCAGTGTAATACTATTTTGCCTAAGAACTGCTTCTTACTATGAATTATCGACACCGCATTTTCTCCCCATTTTTATTCATTTTCATTATAAATGAGACATTCTAATTGATTGATGAAACATAAGTAAAAGTTCAATTTAACCAAAATTAAGATACTTTTCACGTTAACACAAGTACCAAACGCTTGTGATAACACGATAGATTTAGGAAATGACCACACACATTATACATACTTGGGGTGATTTTTCTAAGGTTTGATTAAAAAAGGGTGAAGTAACCGCGAATAGACTATAGCCGGCCGGCGAGTGTCTTGCTGCGTCCTGGCCGTGTTTACACAACCCCCCCCCCCCCTTTTTTTTTCCTTTTGCCTTCTCTCTCTCCTAGCAGCGCCGCGAGGCATTATCGCATCTGTAGCACTGCATCCTGTGCCGATAACCCCTCTAGCGAGTATTTTTACCCCCTCGATTCCAGACTCTCTGTCTCTGTTTATCGTTCTCCCCGGCATAGCGCTGCACGGTGATCCTCTCGACTACACAGATTCTATCTGGCAGGACTCAATCATTTAATTAAAGTCAGAGATGGAAGACGCGCGTGCGCGAATATTACAGTTTCCCGAGACCTGCATCATCCCCTCGCCACGCCAGTATTATACAAAACTTGACATTGTGTAGAATTTAACTGAATTTATTATCTTATGTGATTCCAAAAAATTGGTTTCACACCATGGCGGGAAATTTCTAGTCGCCCGTTCGCCATTGCCGACTCAAATATTTGAGGCTGGTGACTACAAAAAAGTAGTGAACCCTTGATTTAACGGGCTTTAAGAGATATGGTCTGTCCGTTATTGCCGATCGTCTGGTATTGCTGAGTGAAATGCATATAGTTGCTTCATTTGTTAAAGTAAACATTGCAATGCATTAATCATCAATGTTTTCACTTCCTACGAAATAAGTGATTGAATATTACTACTAAATTTTTGTTTGAATAAATATGTTAAACTTAAATAGCAAAGTTAAATAATGAACTACGTTCAGTTGTATGTTGATCATTTTTTCCTCCGACTTTTGCCGAGCGTAATAAAAAAAGATTGCGCACATAATCACTGGAGATTTGTAATTCCTTTTGTGTTACTCATTAAAAATTATATTCGACAAATTATTCCTGCACCAAAGTTGTCATTTTTATTTGTGTAACATAAATTACTGCCTATGCCTAATTATTATTTGTAACGTCCATAACCAGAGGATGTGCATTCCTATGTCAGTGCATTAGCGCGCTCCACGACGGACGAAGCATTTTCAGAATCGTGAATATAAAGTAGTGGCGACTAAAATTTTATCCGGGTCTTCAGCCTTGAAATTAGATGCCCTGTATTGTACACACAACATTGAAGGCAGAGCTGAGAAAAGTAGTTCTTTGGAAATAAACAAAAATGGTTTAAAAACCCTTTGTTTCAGACTAACATATAATTTTAGTCGTATTGAAAAAAAGTTTTGTTCAGTACGGTACTAGTATCAGTATAGCGCTTGGGACGAATAAAAATGCGCTTATTTGATGCTAATGGCAGTAGTTGATTGAGACTACGGAGTATTTCGCCAATAGCGAATGATTTCTCTTACAATTGAGGGATTTACTTTATAGGACGATGTTAACCTTCTGCACCGTAACGTAAAGCGTTAAAACGGAACACTTTGGACGATATATTATTCACCGAAAATCTGCAGGCGTTGAAAAATCTGGAAATTGGGGTTACGAGACTTAATGTAGCTTTGAATTACGTGATGCGGGAATACAACCCATTTTTCAATGTCTGAACAACTAGCATAATAAAACGAAGATAATTGACGTGTGCTATTACTGTAGGCGTAAACTACTTTTTTAATATAAATTTTACACAATTTTCGTCATGAGTTATCATTGCTTCTTGAGACTGGTTTTGGGTTGTTTCTTATGGCAAATTTCCACCCACCATCTTGGATTTATGGAATTTTGGTCATACTCTGGAAATACAGTTGGTTTTTGGAACGACAGAGCACAGAGCATTGCCTAGTGCATTGTCTGAGGTCAGTATTTCTGTATTACTACTGATATCGTTGCCTTTGTAATGGTCTGCAAGAAATAATCTCGCGTTACGGCTCGTAAGTTACCAGCTAAAAATTGATAAATGTAGCGAAGCTGTGGCAGTTTGATGAAGTTTGGGAAGCTGTTATTGAGGATATGCCATGCATAAAATTTCAATACACCTTCTGAAATAGAAGCTTTGGCGAAAAATTGATAAATCCAAGTAGAAGGTGGGAATTTGCCTTAAGTCATCGCGATTAAAACCGGGAGAGGAAGAACTTGTTATTCTGTGTAATTCTTAACTCATAAATGGTATGTTGCGATTCAGTTCCTCGTAGAGCACATTATTTTATTTACCCATGTTTCAGGTTAAATATTTAATTACCAAATATATTTTGGATCTTATTACAGTCTCTTTGTGGTTGTAAAATTAAAAAAAAAATGTAATTTTGATATACAATACCAGTTATGTGACGATTAAACCCCATACCAGTGAAAGGTTAAGTCTAGCGGAGAAACAAACCCGTTCGCTAACTGGTACACCGTGGTGGTACACCGCTAACTGGTACATCCGAGGGAAATAGTTTCTCTATTGCAGGGAAGACGTGTATTGTTCAGGAGGTTAAGTGGTTGTTTTATTCTTTTTCCATATGTGTATTGTAGGACGTAATTAATGAAATATATGTATAATAATCGTATCTGAGAAAACAAACCGCAGAAAAAAGTGGTTGGGAATGATGCGGGCTCTTAAATGTCGTATAATGATCACCATGACCTACTCGATATATGGAACAAAAACTGCCGCAGTTACCAACAGTTTTCGAACTTACTGTACGACGTGATTAAACAATTGGTTAGTTTTCCTTCCTAGAGTACTTTGCGTGGCCGCAAGTAGTTTAATTTAAGAGCTAATGAGGCATACGTCAACTCCAAATACGTCATTTGAAGTCGACAGGTATTTATAAGCCAACATATGAAAAACTAAGAAAGGGCTGTCCGAGGTAATGGCCTAAGACATCTTTGAGACACTGCTCTGCGATATTGTTGCATTTATTTCGCATAATATCTTTGGCTGCGACAGCAGACGCAAATTTACGGCGTCAAAAGACAGCTCGGCACATATTTGTTCCATGCTCTGTAATATCAAATTCTTTCGGCAACCAAACACAGAAATTCGCATCTTCAGTGTGTTTATACTTCTGATTTATGAATTACATTGTTGTAATACCATGACTAAATTTAGAGATCTATTGTTCTTTAACTTCGTGATTGAGAAACTGTTGGTTCACACGGATTTGTTTAAATCAATGACGTGATACAAAATAATTAAGAGGAAAAGAGAGTGTTTGATTGCATGCCTTGTGATTGTAAAAGTGTTATATTTTGGTTCAGTTGTCATTTTTACAGCCTGTAAGGTTACGTGATTGCAGTTATCTTGTCATTTTTATACTATTGAGCCCTTTTTTTATATAAAAATTCTTGTAGGCACGAATTTGGTGGTCATTACGTTTCAGCTTGACGGTTTTCTTGGAGTCTATTAGATTTATTCCGAAAAGAAGTTTTCTTGAATACGTTAAGGCCAATTTATCATGTAAAGCATAGCATGTTAATTTGATATGCAGGTGTCTATTTCTTAGGTTGTTAAAATGTTTTTCTACGAAACAGGTGGGCAAGCAAGAATAGTCAACGGAATTATTGTATGCAATATTTGTTGAATGATTAGGCGTATTCATTTCTGCCGAGAGATCGTCGGGCCTGCATGTTACGGTGATTTGGCGAGAAACTTGCCCTTCGCTGTGTATTTGCGATGAAAAGGGCTTAAACTATTGAAAACTTAGCTATAGGTAGTAGGATTTTGCAAATAGTAACCTAACAAAAATCAAGCATACGATGAAAATGCATCTTACAGGCGTGTTGTTTGAAATTAAATTTGAAATAGTCGTTTATTTATTTGAATTTTTTTTCTTTTCGTAATCGATTTTAGCAGCAGGCAAATAGAAATAAATGTCTGTTGTGTATACTAAGTTTTTTTTGTGAAGTTACTGCTACCAAATTAACCCAAAATGCCCAAATTTTGTAATGTGTAAACCCCTGAAGGCTGACCCGAACATACATTGTTGTTCACTGACTGGAGCATGGCTTGGTGCTCGGTAATTCCGCGAACTGGAGACTTCGCTACGGAAAAGGAAGTGGTTGACTGGGAGGCGGCTAGAAGCTGTGTAGGGTCGTCAGGGAGACGAAAGGGAGTGGTAAGGGCGTGGTTCTAGTCTTCAGCAGACGTCACATCGCCCTTTGCTGAAAGCCACCGACCTCCTTGCAGTCTCACAGTCGCAAAAAACGTGGACTTGTAGCAAGGGGAATATTTTTGATAGTCTCTCAATAGTTTTGACTCTGCCCCATTGTATGCTTTCAAATCCAAACAAGTAAAATAAAGCTATGTTGCGAATATGAAGTTCTCATGCCTCAGAAACTGTATAAAGTGGAAGGACGTACAGATATTACTACAGTATATTTGTCGTGGCTTAGTGCGTTACGGCTTGTGCATTTGTACAGGCTGTTCACGGTAAAGTGAGCATTTTTTAAGGCTGTTCCAATAGGAATTAACCACTAACAAATATATTTTACGGCAGTTTCAGGTGTTAACACTCGGGAGTGTTAGAATGTATATACTATGTTTATTGGTCACAAGGCGATGCATATATTAAAAAGTGGCTAAAAGGAAAAATTTTGCAGGGTCTAAAAAGTGTTCAGTGTACCGTGAATAGACTATACAAAAAAAGATCAACAGCACCTAACTGAATACCAAGCTTCGGTTGCAGGGGTTAGCCGTGCAGCAATTTAATTGTATTTCGTGTTTTGCAAAGGTTTTACAAGAACGATATCAATTCCCGCCTACAAGCCAAATCCGTTTTTTTTTTTTTTTTTTTTTAGTCGAGCAGTTATATAATTTCACACTCTTGGCGACTGCAGTTTGAGATCTACGTACGTGCAGATGCATCCTTGCAAGACAGCACTCGTGAAGCGGTTATATCGGGAGAAAAAAATACTTGCATCTCCGTTGTAAGCAGTCCAGATCATGCTATGGTCTCAGAAAAAGTAGGTATTATGCTGTTGATGGAATTACGTGCATCCGTGCAATAGAATGAGGAATGTGGATGAAATACCGCTTTTTTTCTGTGTTGTCAAATACTATATTTTTTTTAGAAACGTATTTGAGTAAATTCCAAAGTATTCACTTTTATTATACAACCATGCAGCAGGAAACAAAACGAATGTCCAACTTGAAAGAGAGATGACGTTCGTAGCAGTTTATTTAGCAGAACCAGAAACGCTGCGTGTCTCGCTGAACGTGCTCTGCTGGCGTTTATGGCGGAGCTCTGCGGTGACGCAACTTCCTGTCTGTTGTCCCGGCGAGGGATGAGGTAATGGCCGCCGTGCAGTGCGTCAGGCTCAGTACAGAGATTTTCGTAATTATCCCCTCGCTCGGCGCTAACAACTCTATGCTCTCGACAAGCCCTCTGTTTACGTGCTATGGCGGACTCGCGATAGCAAGGATGGCAAGACACGGCAGCCTCGACATCTAGTCTGCTGCTCTACGAAAATAACACACACTTCAGTCTAGGGCAGACGAGTGCTCTCAAGACATATCACGTACATTGAAAACACAATTTCAAGATACTCTAAAATGGCTAAAAACTGTTTTTTCAAAAAGTGATGTATTACAAAATTATAGGCACCAGATACGCAAAAAACTAATCAAAGGGCCAGTATTGAATCTTCGTGTAGACTTAGGGTTTCCGCTGAAAGTCAGCGCTTAGCGGCCATGGGTTTCTTGATGCGTGTGGCAGTGTCGCCCTTATCGCCCCGTGCTTATCGGAGTAAAGCACTAGGTAGACGGGGACCGCAAGATCTTTACTCATTTTATATCCTTCCGCCTAATGAAAAAATTACATTGAAATCAGTTTTACACCACTTTATTCATGCGTCAGTCAGTTGAAAACCTGAAATTGTTAGCAACCAAAATGTATTGCTATATACCAGTTCGTAATCTTGTATAAAATAAAAATTACACCAACTTGGTTTGCTTTAAATTTAAACATAACAATACAGCGTCAAAACTTGGAACTATTTTACCTTATTCGCTGCTAACTTAACTGGGAGGCTACATGCCCATGTGTGTGGTAGCATTTATGCAGTTGACTGTCACTAATTATTTTTCATGGTTGTTTTCGGAAGTGCTCACTTTACCGTGAACTTTACGTCCTGTCGGGCTCGGGTGCGCAAAGAATGCGAATACGACATTACAAAACAAAAGTCCGTGCATATTTACCTATTATTTCCAAATAATTGCCAGATGTGTAGCTTAAATTTAGTACGTTTGGATGATTCGCTATTTTAGGATTTTGCAACATTCAAGTACATTACTTGTCGGACAGCTAAGAGAATGGTGAGGGGGGAGATTGGGAACACTGATTAAAACACCATTCGTAGTGCTCTGAGGTGTTGGGCTTCCGTGTCTTGCTTGCTTGCTATTGTGACCTCAGTATTATTCGTCGGCGTGTTTTCACTGGCCCTTGTGTTGCTTGAATTCAAAATTACTACTTCAAAGTGTTACAGGATCTCCAACAGGGAAAACGGAAACGTCAAGGAATTTCTGTGAGACAAGAACGTTAGTGAAATGTCGAGGAATTTTCACCTTGGTCAGGGGAAATGTAAATAATTGCTACTTTGCAAAAGTTGTTTTGTGACTACAGGGTAATGTAATTCTGAGCATATATTAATTTTTAAAATTTCAGTTTTTAAGTTTGAGAACTAGCAATAATACGTCTTTGCCAAGTGACACAGAGCCTATACGTACAAAATAAAGTATTTGTATGTTTGTAATGGACACTTGCGTGAAGTCAATAGTGTGTATCGCGATAAATATGGATAGACTGACTAAAATGCTGACCCTGCCTGCTTGGTCTGTGCCAGTGTAATTTAATTAAGCTTCATAGATAGCATATTTGTCCTGTAAATAGTAAAATAAAACATGGTATTGGTTGGTTTCGGTCCTGAAAATAGGTCAGGCAAAATCGTAGATTCTGCTTGGAAAACAGGGAGAAGTCTGGGAATTCCAAAACGAAATTTCAGTGAACACTTTGTGTTGGCATATCCGTAATGTTACTTAATGTTGTTGGACAGCTTTGTTTCAAGTTCCCCCCCCCCCTCCCCCCAAATGTTTCCACGTTACGTCATTGTGTACAGGCATGGACATAAATATTAGTACAGTCACAAGTACAAAGCGAAACAATATATCTTGCGTGCTCCAGCAACAATTTTATTGCACCTTACATTCTAATACAACATAACGGAGACCTTTCGCTCCTCGTATTTTAAATTTTTTTGCAGCGCTTTTAACTGTTAAGCTCTACCGCGCTTCGGCATTCCAATAGGCGGGGGAGAGGGATCACGCCCTCTCATTTCAAGCGTCCCAGCTTTTCACCTGCATCGACCAGATCCAAAGACCCAACCTGATATCCAAATACTGGTGACAACGTCCTACCTCAAAGTTCTGATACCCTCGCCCACAGATACCAAGCGTGACGTCTGGCCAGGGCCCTAGTGCCTCTCCAGGGTACTACCGGAGCGGGTTGCCACTCACTGCCCGGTCTAATCTCTCCAGACCACCTCCAGCTTGCGGAGTCTATTGCACCTTACAGATGTAAATGTAATAAATTACAACATGATGTAGGTCTATTATTATCATTGATATAAAGTTCTCCATGAAATAAACTAGCAGACCGCCATAGCTTCGCTCAGATTTTATGGAGTTACTGAAATTTATACCTACATATGAGACTACCCGTGACTGAGACTACCCGCGTATATTTGCGTGTAATTACAACTCTGCGACAACTTGCGTGTACTTAACAACCTGCCACAACTTGCGACATTTTCTTGTAGACTATTCACGGTAAAGTAAGCACTTTTGAAAGCCCTCTCATTTGGAATAATGTTCAAAGATATATTTTATTTTAGGCTTGGACAGTAACTTCGAGTGTGGTGGAGTAAATTCATTGTGTTTATTTCTTTGCATGGCAATATTTATTTAAAATTGCTGTTCAAGTATAAAAATAGCTGAATGGAGAAATAACTAGTGCCTCAGAAGTGCTCACTTTATCGTGAACAGCCTATAACATTGGTTTAACTTATATTTAATTGTTTTGGTAGAATATTCTTAAAAAGCAGCCAAGTAGCTCATTTTTATTCGACTTGGTTTACAAATTTTGGAATTTCTTAAGGAATTTTTTTCTTTGAATTAATCGTAGACTGTCCATCTGGAAGAAAGTAGTTCAACAGTGAAATAATAAGGATCGGCCCTGTAGTTTTTTTTTAGAGCATGCTTAGAAAGCAGCCAAGTAGCTCATTTTTCTCCGACTTGTTTCACAAATTTTTTTTAAATTTCTCAAGGCGGGTTTTTTTAAATTAGACATAGTCTACGACCATCTGGAAGAATGTAGATTCCTAACAGTGAAAGAATTATAATAATCGGTCTTGTAGTTTCCGAAATTTGCCTTTACATATAAACTCACATTACCTCTTAATTATATTAGTATAGATAATTAGCCTTTCTTACTGGATGCACGTTAGGCCGGACGGAAGTATTCGTGCAATTGTTTAATAAACAAACAGTTAGGTTAAACGGTCTTTCACACAGTAAACTATTTATTGAGTTCAGTTTATTGAACGAAAGTCACTTCATGTGCTTTAATTTGCCAATAATTAGTTAAAATCCCCAACATTTTTTAAGTTTTATTTTAAATTTAATTTAAAAAAATAGCATCAATATTTTATTTTAAAAAAATTTAACGAGTTCAACAACTCTTTATGAGATTACATATGTTAATACTGTCAGAAAATCTGTGGCAAAAGACTGCAATTTTAGAGTCAAGAAAATATATAACATGCCCGAATCGAAAGTCTTGAAGGAACACGATACATTCAAGAAATTGAAAGAGGAAATGGCCGTGATTATGACGATCCTATGGACGTCATATACCATGCAATGAATTGCATTCGATAGAAATCTAAAGTAATTTTAAGAGAAATTTCATCGTGTGAAAGGGACCTACCTCTTCGCCACGTTCCACCGCCTACAGCTGCATATTGCACCCCAAATGAGTTTTATGGTGTGACTAATTGGCTACAGCACATTAAAGCGAACCCTAAGAGAAAACTTACTGTGGAAACGAGACACGTCATGTTTCCTTTTGTTTTAAACACAAATATTCCGAAGACAGTATCATTGAAATTATACAAAAAGAGGAATATTTTGCCGGAAAATTAATTTTATTTATAAATTGTAAGTTGTTTGTATGTTAAGCAGTATTTACAACAGCTCGTCGCGACCGTCATACGTTCGTCCATCAGCCGAGCGATTTACAGCCAAACTTCGTACGTCCGTTGAAAGTTCATTGCTGCAAACTAATAAAAACAAAACTGTTTACAAATAGGAAAAAATTTCTCCACAAAAAAAGCGAAATTTTTTTGCGGTATTGTGTTTCTAAGTACCAAAAGCAACTATACACGTACTCAACGGAAATTAATCGAAGTTAAAACAATTTTCATAGCATATAAAGTATAATTTTATTATTTTGACTAAATTTTTTCAATAAAGGAGCTCGTGTTTCCGAACGTAATTATCAAGTATTCTTCAGGAAAAATATTACTAAATTTTATTTTAGTTACATAAACAAACACGTGAAAACAAAATATAGCAAAAACAAAACACTGCACACACTACACACCCTTGTAAAGAACTCTGGGTGAACAAGTAACATAACGTGCAAGTTTAGAAGGCTGTATTTTCATCCGTTCGCCCGTCGAAAGTTGCTTGCCAAGGTTTTGACGGACGGACGGATAGAATTTAATGGCCACTTCTGATTGGCTGTTGGTCACGTGATTGACGGACGTGGCTGGTCATTGAAAATCCTGCGTTAGACCAGTGTTGGTGGAAACGTAGAATCTTTAAGGCTTGGCTTCTCCCTTTTTGCAGAAATTCTTAGCTTTCGCGTCATAATTTCGGATTCATGGTAATTACTGACAACGTAAGATTATAGGAAATTTACACTTTACTCGTTGTTTAATATTTTTATGTGTTATCTATTGTAAAAAGTTTATATTATATTGTAAAAAGTATTTATCAATAAAATATAAAAATAAGTTCTCGACTTTTTACAACAAGCAGGTGACACAATTAAATTTACGCAGAAATATACTGAGCCACTCGTAAAATGTAAATGGTCTATAATCCTACATTGTCGGTAATTACTATGAATACTATATAATGACGCGAAAACGAAGGATTTCTGCATGATGTGTGAAGGCGAACCTTAATACTCGATAAGAACTCTGTATGCCCTATCCAGTCTCTCCTCCCCCCTCCCATTCTCCCTCCCCCCTCATTTGGATCATCCGGTGAACTTCCACCCCCAGTGCTCCCCGCACTGACAGGGCGTATTTATATCCCGGACTACAGTGGGGCAGTGGGCTGGCTGCAGCACCTGTCTCCTGGCCCCGAGCCAGTGACGTCACAGCGCCACGCACACTTCGTTCCTTTGCTTGTTCTAAGTATTATTTGCAGCAAATATTGGTTGTAAAGTGTGCTTCGTGGCGAAATTTATTTTGAACGAATACGGGGACACTTCACTTGTGTGCGTATAACTTTTTATGTCTAAAAACTTCATTTTCATTAGCCGTCTTGTGATTGGCGCGATGTTTAAAGGCGTCGTCTTAAGTATGCAGCTCTCAAGGCTTTGTCATTTTGGTTTTCTGATCAGGCAGGCGATGACCTAGTGGGTCGTCAGTATTTTATTTTGCTGGGTAATTGGCAGAGTCCCGTACAGAAATGCAAACTGCCGATAGGGCGAAGACGCGCGGTATCTGAAGAGGAATATGTTAAGTCTGCACGCGCTATATTTAAAGTCTTGAGCTACCGCGATAGCGTGTAGTACGGCAAAGACTCTAGTGACGTACATAAGGCTCGGAAGCCTAGTGAGGGAAGACTAAAGCCGATATTACACGATACCTGGTGCTATATTTGGTTCTTGTACAAGCTTCTGCAAGCCCTGGTGCACGAGTCGGCAAACCAGCCGCTAAATGAGCCGCCATGGAAGATTAATCTTACACGACAGCAATTCGCTTACTATAACCCCATTCGTAGGTCTACTACAAGTCAGTACTTGTATTGAAAAGAACTAGCTAGCACATATTAATATTGTTATATCATTGTTGGCCTTTACATCAATTAATTATTGCTTACTGGTGGTGCGGATTAATTAATTTCCTTGAAAATGACGTGGTCACAAAAGTAAGAGTTAATTTTTAATTGTGACGAAAAGTATTAACTGTCTTCAAAAATGTACCTTTTTTTACGTACCAAGTTATTATCCGTATGTTATGGAGTGTGTGTGTTGGAAAAAGGGGGGCGGGGGGGGATTGTTGGGAGTTTCGGACTCACGCACATTATAAGTTATAATGGGCACTTTGAATTTACCACTGTACTACCAGTTCTCACAACAGCGTGTAGTCATTAAGTGCATGTATATGTATCCTTTTAAAACAATGTTTTCATAGCATAGGGAGTGTTTGAAGTATTTTAGGACGATTTTAAAACCGTATTTAGAAGTTGTCATCGCCAATATTATTCGTCATGTCGAATTTTAAATCTTTTTCAAATAGTTTCCATCTCACAAATGTATAATCAAGATGGAGGTGTCCTTTTTGGTATCTTCAGGCAACTTGTTTTACGTAGTAGTCACGGGGAGCACCTTGCACTCTGCAACTGCGATGTGACTGGCCAGGTACGAAAGCCGGCGTGGAACCTGCCACAAAAAATAGGACTTTGTCTATTACCAAACATACTATGAAATCTGTTCGTAGAAGGCTGCAAATGTCATGACGGGTCCGATGCTGGCCGGTATAACGGCCGCTATGGCGGGCCTTGACCAAGCTCTTACGAAATTCGGTATCGTGTAACATGGCCTTGTGGCCCACGACCAGCGGAACCAGATACAGATGATCTCAAGAATTGGTGCAGTAATAAAGATTTATTTTAAGTTAAGTAATTTTCGATGCAGAGCCTACGTCCGTAAACATTTAATGATTTTTGAGGAATTAATCTGGCTTACGTTACGCCATCTTGGATCATAATTTTTGTTAGTTCCTCTACCTATATGCCTAATCCTGAACTGAGGTTCATGTTCTCCTGAGGAAAATTATTTATTTAATTTGAACATTTCGAAGTAATTTAAAGAAAATAAATATACTTAATTACGTTTATAATCGTAAATAATTTCAGATGGACGCGTTCGCCGCCTCGTTGCTTCTCCCCTTCCTCCTCCGGGGGAAAGCCCGGGAATGATTGGCAGCGGCGAGACCTAGCTGTCACACCCCCCTCTTCTCTGCTGAGGAGCGGACATAACATAGGCGCAAGAATATTTCGGGAATTGGAATTAGAGCCTCAGCGCAACGAGGTATTTAGGGAAATTTCTGGATGATGGTCTACTACCCTATAAATACTGCAGCGGTCCAACGGCCAGTAGTCTGCAGTCTGGCGTAGTCCATCTGGCCGAGTGCGTGAGTGGCTGACAGAACGACAGAGGGGGGGGGGGGGTCGTGGTGAGAATGGACGAGAGGGCGTGGTATTCGGCGTGAGGGCTCTCGGAGAACTCTAGAACATTGCGGACTGGCGGGACATGGACTAAACGGAGGTGGAACTGAATGGACACGTAACACGGATTTCAGTGTAAATATTGGAACTGTCGAATATGGACACGTAATTATAAAATTATTGAAGATTTTGATACACTATCTATTGGGACTGATTTTTAATTAATTAATTAATTTCATTGATTTCTTTGAGGTAATTATAAATTCTATTAATTGAAGTTATTACTTGAGAATATTAAGTGATATCAATTTATGGTGAGATGTTGAGTCTAGAGAATTTGGTTTATAGTTATAAATAAAATTAGGAAATTATAATTAACTCTTTTATTTAATTAAGACCTCCATCCCTTAACGAACTTGCCCACACACGTAAGAGAGAAATTGTAACAATACGTATACGTTACGGCCACACAAAGTAAAGTACATTTTGAAAACAAAAATAAAATATTTTCTAGATAATAGTTAACATTGCGCAGATGGGCCCTAGTCATTAAATTCATGGTTTTTTCAACCGAAATATTTATTTTTCAACTATCACATTTATTTCCACTCGTCTCTGTGAGTATGCTTTTGGTCAGTAGCTAGTGGTAGTTTTGATTTGTGTCTTAGTGTCTCTTGTATTATTGTTGTTGGTGGCGTACTGGCTGTTGCAAGTGTTTCTGAGCTACAAATATCTTTAAGATACACATTGTGGTAAGATCAGTCTGGGGTTTCCTTGTGTACGTAGTTTTCTGCCTACTATTCACACTTCAGCTTGATAACTTTAAAGTACTATTCCACCCTCGTCTGTGGTATTTGTCTTTCCGTACGTAAACATGCAAGGGGGTACGTTTAGTAGTTTCGGAAAAATACCAGGATTCCAAACACACTGTAACGCCGTAGTTCAAGCGCCAGCCGGCGGACGGAGCCCTCAATAATTCCTGCTCTTGTGAGTATAAAACAAGAACCGCCGACATTTAAACATCTTGACTCCCGAAGCCAAATCTTGTATAACTATTTCCGTTGCGCCTAAATCACCGCCAACTTAACTGTGATGTGGCGTACCGATGTGTACTGAAGCGGGTACAGTATGTAGTTGCGTGTGGCGATTTTTTCCATGGGTTTATATCAATTTCAAAAGTGCTCCGTTTACCGTGAACAGCTTTACTTATTTATCGCGGTCTTGCAAAATATACGTAGGTCCCTACCGAACACCTCTGTGCTTGGATTCTGTAACTCGACAACTTATCTCGATTTCGATCGAGTTCCATTTCGAACGGTTCGTGAGAATGCGATTCTGTAACTTTTTTCAAGTCTATCGAAATGGTACAAGAAATGTCGATCGCTTTCTCTAATGACCATGTGGCAACATTGGATGGCCATTGGAGAAAATGAAAATGCATAATCTTGGCGACCAGTTGCCAATCAGTATTTTGATTCTTTGCCACTTGGTTAATTTGTGTGTACAATAATTTTATTTACATTTTAAGTGTTGAGATTAGTATTACCTATTTAGAACATAGAGTAACCAATTATTTTATGCTTAACATTTTATAAATATATTTATTAGCAAAGGACATTGCTTACAATGTGTGTTTATTTTGATTCGTAATCCGTAACCACGCCCTTTATTTAAATATTAATCTGAAAGCCCAGTCGGTATATAAGTTATTAGCAATACACCTCCAGCACTTGGCATAGTAGTTTTAGTGCTATTTGAGTTAGCATAATAGTAGTTTAGTGTTATTTGAACTAGTCCACAAAATACAAAATCAGATTTTAGGTACGATTTGTACATATATTTTGAAAAATTGTAAACAGACTAGCGTAATATGCTTAATGTTAAAGCGTAGTACTTGGTTTTTAAAATGTTGACATCTTTTAAACCTTTCTATGTTTTATGAATTAATACTTACACAGTTTAATAATTTACACTCATATACGATTACAAATAAAAAAAAATAGTAATGGATATTCATTGACATTAGCGCTATCTATGAACATTAACGTGACTATTACTTATGTATACGAATTACAGGTTATTTTGCGAAACTAATATGTATGCAAAATTACAATATAATCGTATATGTTGTGTTTTAGATCCATAAATACATTCTCTTAACAGAAAAATTGTAAATATGCAGCCCCATACAAACTGACACCTTTAAATCCTAATCAAATACGGGTCTTATAAACCTCCGCCATGTTGAAAACGACTAACATTGTCGATCTTATTGAGAACTCGGTCGAAAGACAGGGAATCGATCGAATTTAAAGGGGGAAAAGATACAGAATTGCATTTTTATTTCGATCGAAATTAAAGACGATCTCGCTCGAGACGAGGTGAAAGATAATTACAGAATCCAAGTGCTGGCTCTACCGAACACCTCTGGCCCCAGTGTTTCATCCAGAGCGAAGAATTATATACTTTGCTGCGATCAAAATCGATGAATTCTAACGTGAAGCGAGATCTCGTCAATAACGTTTAACAACCGTATCCGCTTGGGCTTCCTGCTGCTTTCCAACATTAAAATAGGTTCACGAGACAACTGCATCGGACATGCACACGTGACCTGCGTTTCAGATTTTCGTCTAATGTTTTTACAACACGGAATAATGTACAAATTTCATTTAAATGTTGTCTTCTTTGATTTTCTCTGTTGAATATTACACGCTGCCTTTCGAATGTTTGGAATATAAAACGTGAACTTTAGATGTTTGTGTATATGATATGCTACAGAGACATTTTAAAAGCAGCTGTTGGAATTTTTTCTACCACAGTACTGCCGATGTTCCAAAAGACCTGGATAATATTATCAGGAAACTAATATTGGTAACTATTTCTGCCTGAACGTACTTGGTAAACAGCTCTTATACTCATAATGTTTTTGAAGTTGATTCGAAGCCACACGATTATGTTTTGAAGTGTTTGCGCGATTTGGTTATGTTTTATATAATTTAGTTATTTCTTAACTGTAAATTACCCTCTTCCAAAGTTTTTTGATGGTTAAAGTAGTATGGCGGGATTTTGAACTGAGGCCCACGAACTGACAGGATATATTTCCATACGGCAGCACGAAGTACATAAGCAAAAATTTGCCTTTAGTAATAACTAATTTTTTAATAGCCTTTTTAATTTTAAAGTACACAGAATTTGAAAGCTGTCGTCTATATTTATATATTGTTATATTTTGAAGCTATATAAATGCATTTCGATCATAAGGCGGTACGATGATAAATCGTTTTTCGCTTCATCGCTAGTTCCAGTAGTTATGGAAGAGCTTTGACGTTGTTCTACAGTAGGTTTCACTCTTTCGGCCTCTGGTGTTCGCTTGTAAATATCAAACGATTTGTCATAATGAAGATAAATGTGCTACGGACATACTTTGATGTGTGTGTGTGTAGCATCGGTGTATGTACACACATGCATATCTGTGTAGCCAGTAAAACACAGTTGCAGAGTGAATTTGCCCCCAAATGATTACTTTCAGTTCTATGATAGTCCATGGTTTGTTGCGATACATTTACCCTTTCAGCATTCCCTATAGGAAGAGAAATCCGGTGGGGTAGTCAGTTGATCTGGTTGGTCAGTCTTTAGAAATGACACGATCTTGAAAGGAGAGCTTAGTTTCTCTCTTGCTGGCGTTTAAAGTCTGGTAAGGTGCGCCATCCTGCTGAAAATAGTTCGGAATTTGTCATTCAACTGATTCACAAATTCTGGAATATTCCCACGTAGACGTCCGTACCCACTGGTGTGTTAAAAAAGATAGACCAATAATGCGTTCCTTGTTTAAAGCTTACAACACACCAATTTTTTAATCATGAAGAGGAATTTAATGCAAAGTGTGAGGATCCTCTGTGGCTGAAAAACAGGTATTCTGGGAATTAACGACCCCACTGAGATGGAGAAAAACGCTACATCGTGTAGTCAAGGATTCACAGGTGTGTATTCGCAGACCTCTGGAACCATTCATAAGAGACTTTTTTCGTTTTTTTGGGAAGTTGCAATTGTTAATGAGTTCAGCTTGCGTTTTTTGGCAGCTCTTTGACATGTCCTTGTGAAACCTCCCATTTCCTGCTATACCAACAACTTATTTGGTAAGGCCTGCAATCTGTTTCACACTTCCTGCACCATTGCGTGTGGCAGTTTTGAACGCCCTTCATGCACATGCTGCAATGTTCCCTTTGTTTCCAGTTTAATCAGCAAATATCGGAACATTTTGCTGGTGGTTTTCGGCTCCCGAGCTGTGCAATAAATTGTCGCTGGCACGCCCATCATGGACTCAGTTTGCCAGCACTTGTGGACGATTACAAATACTGCTCCACTGACTAACTTACGGCAGTTTCACGCTGTCAAATATTTATTGATCGCTTTTAGAACATGTTCTAAAAGAAAATCTTGAAGGAAAGCGAGACATTAAAGAATTTTACAGCGAAAATGGCCGCGGTTGTAACTTTTCTGCGACGTCAAATAGCATTCAATGAATTGAATTCAGTAACAATTTAAGGTATTTGAAGAAAAATTTAATCGTGTGAAAGGGCCTTTAACTGTATTCGAACAAACACAAACCATCAGGTGCGTCACAAAAGCAGGGTCAAGATATCTGACCGAAAGCACATGTCCGTACTAGTTGCACTCAACGGCCTACTCGCCTAGACGCAACGCGTATGTCCGCCTAAAAATTAAACTGTGATGCCACCTCCAAATTACTGAGAGTCGGTGTGCTTCTGACACATGAAACTATGTCCGGGGCACATTTCATTACATTATGACCAATAGTTTGATATTTATGAGCAAACATTAGGGGCCGGGAACGAGTAAAACACCTTAAATGATTGGTAAAAGACCCTAGCTAGTGTGAAAACTGCGACAGAAAGTAGGACAGGAGTTATTACCAAACGTGGTAATAGAAAGCAGCAGGCACCATGATAAATGCCGGGTTTGTTGCCATACTAGCTGGTATCGCAATTTTCGCCGGTCCTAGCTCCGTGGGAAATTTTTTGATATGCTGTCTGAAATCAACCAAGCACTTTTCGAAAACTTGCGCTCCAGATTTACATTTCTGCTAGTTTTTGTATTCTTCTACCATGTGTGAATCTCCATACTCGTGCATCGTTAAATTGGAACGGTTAAATTAACAAATTTATTATGATTTGCAATTTTTACTGTAATACTTGCACAAATAATATTGAATGAAATATATTCGGTGTCTAAAAATGTACCACATGACAGTTAATTTACAGTGTATACTCTAGTCGCAGTTTCTTCACACTTTTTGAAAACAAACCTATGAAAAATCACATGATATACAATGTTCAGTTATTTCCTAAATATGTCATGTACGTATCACAACCGTTTTATACCTTACCTTACTTTTCGTTAAGTTGAAATTTTATCTATATTTTGTGTATAAATTGTAATATTTCATTTATAATAAACACGTATAAAAAGGGACAAAACATGTACGTGGTAGCACCTGGTAAGAAATAGTTCTCATGCGAAATACTATTACAACTGAGTACGTACGAATGCAGTGTGTTGTTCTTTGGTTTAATTTTATATACTTAGTTAAGCTTTATTTGCATAAGGCGGAGGAAAACCCTGGAATTATAACTGTAGCAGGACTTCAGAAAAGTTGGAAGTAACCGTGAATGGATTTTAAAGGCATGAATTTAGCTTTGGTAGATCGCTGCCTACTTGGAGATGTTAGCGCATCTGAGGCTCAGTAACAGGGAGCTATATGGCGACACTACACGTGTACCTGATGCCTCGTCACACGCAAGGCGCTGAGCTGGCGTGTTAGTGTTTCCGTCGTGTTGCGTGTATCTGTGTAACCCTATCATTTTATTACTGTAAAAGTCAGTCTACCGACTAGCAGCTGCAAAATTTTAATAGGAAATCCCATGTTAAGTAAATTTCGCCTCTGTGCGAATTTTAATAGGAAATCCCATGTTAAGTTAATTTGGAAGACAGACGATTCAGACAAGATGTATCCATCCCGAATTTTTTAGAAGTTCAATCTTCTGCTCATAACTATTGTACATATTGGTTTTTTATATATACTATAGACTATTCATTTGTGTATTATAGGCTATTCACGGTAAAGTGAGCACTTTTGAAAGCCCTCTTGTTTGGAATAAAAATCAATAAATATATTTTATTTTATCCTTAGAAGTTAACTTCAGAGTGCGGTGGAATATACACTTTGTTTGTTACTTACATAGCAGTATTTACTTAGAAAGGTGGTTAATGGATAAAAATGACTGAAAGAGAAAGTAAATAGGGCCTCAAAAGTGCTCACTTTACAATGAGCAGCTTATAGTAAAAACTCCCAGTACTAACAATCGCATGGTTTCACTGTGTGGCGCATGAATAAAGTTATTTCACCCATGGCTATGTTAATACTACATATGGCGGAAGGATACAGAATGATAATAGAAGTACGCTTGCTCCAAAATGTATTCACCCACGCAGTGTTTTCCCCATTATATTTGTGTAAAAAAAAACGAGAAAAAAATGTGTATTCCTTAATATAATGTACAAAAATTCCAGACGTTTCGACATTGAACCATTATTATTATTATTTTCGTTGTATCAGGGTAATTTCCGACCATCCATCCTCGAGAACCCTCTTAAGATCTTTGGCAGACTGGCGGCGCTTGGCTTTTCCCTTCCGAGATGATGCCACAAATGCTCAATATGATACAAATCCAGGCTCGGGGGGGGGGGGGGGGGGGTATATAGAGTAGCCACTCGCCAGTATTTACAGCAGTATGTTCGGGGTCGTTATCCTGTTGGAACCTGAAGACCCCGTCCAGACCGAGCTTGTGTACATTGCTGGACAAATTATCCCGCAACACACAAATGTATTTGTACTGATCCATATTTACTTCAATAAAGGCGGGATTTACAACTGCAGAGGATGTCTTGTACCCCCAAACCGTAACATGTCTACCACCATGCTTTACTGTTGGCAGTGTGTGTTGTGGGTATAATTCGGTTTTCGCCACGCTTTCTTTCGTCCGTCAGAACCCAACGCGTTGAACTTGAACTCGTCTGATATGACAGTGTCCTGGTGGTTTCTCACAATATTCTTTGGCCAACGTAAGGTGTTTCTTCCTGTTCACCTCCGAAATGTTTTTTTTTTTTCCCCGGGGGGATCTGCTATGAATATCGGCACTGTTAGACATCCGTACTGTCTGTGCACTTACCGTCTTGTTAGAGGTGGTTGCGACGTCCGTAGCTAACGAGGCAGCACTTCTTGTAGAGTGCGTATTCGTGGGCGCCCTGATCTGGGTTTGTTTCGTGAATATCCTTGTTCCTTATATTTGTGTATTAGACCCGACAGTTTGTACGCTGGAGAAGCTGATATAAAGCATTATACTGATCTCTCTGTAATTTCTGTCTTGTGAGTGCGCGTGTTGTATGTATGACTGAACAGTACGGGGGTTCTAAATAGTCTTACATTGGGTTCAATATTACAACAACATGGGGTGTGCCAATGCTTTTTGGAGCAAGTGTATATCCTAAGCAGAGGTTTTAAAAGTGCTGAGTTTACCGTGAACGTTGTAAAGGAGTATGTACCCATTTAATAGGTGATTTATAAAGTGGCGAGTAAACCGCGGGCCAGCTGTAGTCTGCTTCCTTAGACATACTGCTCCGCACTCCGGCAGTGTTGCCAACGCGTTTGCAAAACAACCCGCTAGACCACACACGAAAATAAGTTATTTTACATAACAAAGCGCTAGACTTATACAAATTTTCGTTTTAAAATAAAGCGATTACAATATATCTAATAATAATTTTACTGTTCTTACACTACGCTTTAATAATACCAATAAATAAAAATTAAAAATAATACCTTTCAGAAAAAAAAACACGTAAAAAATAGAGGTAAATTTCTGCCGTCTCACAAGAGATGGGAACAATCCGTCGCTGTTTTATTATTTATGTAAATTTAATCCTCTAAGTGTTTTTGTCCATACTGCGAATAAAGCAAAATTTGTCTAGGCGGGATAAAAACATTTTTGCCGCTAATCCAAACTTGTGAAAAGCTATATTTAGCAGGAAAAAAGCTAAATTGGAAACAATGGAGGGGGTGGGGGCAGCAGTAGCAGCACGTGCCTGTAGCCCACACACACACGGGTCAGCTTGTTGATATTCGCGAGGCCACCTGCGGCGCACGGCACATGTCTATATGGGGTGAGGCGGTCGTGCTTGGCGCTTCCGCCCCATTGTCGGCCGGCCGCCGAACTGCGAGGCTGCTGGTTGGTGTCTGCGACCAGTTCTACTTCTGCATGGCCGCTTTAGGAGCTCCGCCCCATTGTCGGCCCCCACGGCGTTGGCGAACCTCGCCAAGGACGTTATGTCGCCGCCACCAACATACTCCAGCCACGAGTTTATAGGCTATTAGAAGTAGGGTAAGAACTTTTGAAAACCCTTACCTTTGGAATAGTCTAACATATTCTATTGCTGCCTTAGATATTAAGGCGGCCGCGTGGGTAGTCCGCCGAACGGTGTACAGAGCTCCAGCGGAAAACGTTTTATTAAAATACCGCCCAACATATCTCGGCGATGTTTTCTTACTAATAGCATTTAAGAATGTTACGCGTCCTTATACGTTTTTAGTTAAATGTCTCTGTAAAGCATGTTGTGATAGTGAGAATAATTCAAACGGGTGTTGTCGCCGTCATTTTTAGGTACGAACATTACTATACAAAATATTAAAAAAGGAATAGGGACGTGCATCAATCCTTTATTTTTATTGCTACGTCATAGAATGGTAGCAGGGTTTCCACTGAAGGTCTCGTAAAGGTGCGTTATCGATGGCAAGACTGCACGCTAGTTCAGTGCTTTGCACGTAGAGGCGACAAGATAGTTGATGCGCATGTCTCGGTCGTCCCTAGTGCTCTCACGCTTTTAGGCACCAGACGTCCAAATTTCTTCAACCAGCCACGTTAACTTTAGGGTGCTGTGGAATATACACGCAGTGTTTATTATTTCAGGGTGTCTACCACAGGGAGAACAGGGAATATTCAGGGAATTTCATGTGACAAGGAAAAGTCAGGGAATGTTAACCTGGGCTAAGGAAAATTTAAATAATTGCTAGTTGTTTGAATACAGGATAGTGTAATTATGAGCTGATACATTTGACAATCAAGTTTTAAGTTTGTGAACTGGCAATAATATATCCCTGCTAAGTAATATAGGACCTATACGAACAAAATTAAGTATTTGTGTGTAATGGGCACTCGTGTGAAGTCAGTAGCACGTAACGCGTTCTGTCAGCTGTGGGAAATTTTGGTATTGGAAGGATTTGGCCCTGAAAAAAAATTGGAGAAAATTGTAAGATTCAGCCTGTAAAACGCGAAGTGTGAATTCCAAAATTGGTTTTTCTGTGGACACGCTTTAGTTAAAGGTCAACATTTATTTTAAAAATGGTTTAAGGATGAAAGAAATCACTGAAAGCAAAAAGTAACTAGGGACTCAAAAGGACTCGCTTCACCGTGAACAGCCTATAGGATACCTTTCAAATACTATGGCGGATGAAGTTATTAGTATTCATCCAACACACGTTTGTACAGTCACCCCAGGACCATGTGCAAGGGGTAAGCTGAACGGGCTGCAGCCCTCCCAAAAAAAGTAAAAATAATACTTACGAACACGTTTAGGGCATTTAATTGTAAATTATGTATATAAAATTGAAATAGTAAATAACTGCAATAAGTTTCCCTTTGAGTGTGCACTTGAAATTTAAATAGTCGGGAAAAGGTGTTTCTCTTATCTGGCGAAGTGCTCACTTCATAAATCGAAGTTCAGCCCCTTCCCAAAATAAAATCATCTATACGCAACTGAGTCGCCCCAAAGAAGTATTAGCGCATCCACATGGTAGATATGAAGAAAGCCATGTGTTTCAGTAAACAAAACCTCTAATTGCTGACGTACACGGCATACAAAGGTATTGCTGAAAAAATTTTCCCGTCCACAACACTTACAAACACAAGCTTGTTTTCTGGACAACAAAAAAGTATTTGCACAGAGGGTTTTCTTTGCATATCGGTTGTGGTCTTACATGCAACGCCATCTAACGCAGTATCCACAAGACGTTGTTTATGGATCATTCACTAGTATTCTGCGGTGGTAAAGATAGTGTAGTCACCATGAGTCCGAAGAAGTCAGTCATGTCCCATTCCCAAGGGAAAAACTATCCCGAGATTAGAGAATTTCTATCGGATACGCTACAGAAAGGCAAATCATTAATATATGCGAGGAAAGTGATGCAAAAACAGTGTCGACCTGGGTGTGCATTTTATTTTGTCGTTGCAAGTACTATCTCGGTAATTATTCAGGCATTGTCTAGTTTCCATCTTTATTTTACTGAACTAGTGGCCATCTTCCCTTCCTTGTGTTAGAAATCGCGCGAGACGTAGGTCATGTACACAAGTATGTTATACACACATTTGTATCGTGACACAAACAGTAGTAGTTTGGGTTATTAAACTGAAGATAATCGGGGATAGGTCGGCAGTAGTGTATTGGTTGGAGTTTCGTGTATTCAGCGCGCGTGCGTATCAATTAGATGGCAGGGCGTGGCATCAGCGTAAAGGTAATGCACTTTTGGCTAATCTGAGACGTTTCTGTTCTGTTTTTTTATATTAATTTTATTCCTAAGTGGTTTGGTTATTATGCTGTGCTTACAAAACAGTAGAAGTTAATTTCATTTTTGTGTATTTGAATGGCATAGAAAATTAACTGAAAAATTTCTAGAATTAAAATATGTGATGGCAAATTGATCTCAATTTATGCGAGAGCAGAGATTACTGGTACGTCGAGGAAATGTTTCAAATATTACAACTACTCATGTGCGTTTAATTGCAAATACACATACGTGTTTGCTCTAGTAATTTTTCAGATTCTAGTTATAGTATATTTTGCAGTACTGAATTAAAACTAATAGAAATAGAGCCTTTTAAGATGACTATGTAGCTGGAGCTTGAACAGCGGTGAAATGTGTTTAAAATACTTTTTTACATGCATCGTCCGTACTGATATACGAAAAGAAAACTCTTGAGGCGAGGTACAGATACTACTGCCAATACACCATGCACGTTACAAACACTTTCCGAACTCTCCCGCGTAGCTAAAAACTGTCGCTTCACATTGAATGTGCTGATCGGGAACTAGTCCAATAGTTTTAGCAGCACAACGGGAACACTGCACCGCGCCATTTCAGAACCTTGTGTAGGTGCGATGGAGCGATAATGTTCGCGGGTCGATATTGTACACGGACCGATTGCACCCTTCTGTGCCAGAACAGCTCCAGGCGTCACCTCTTTTGCAGAAAGTCGTGGTTTTCCCGTCATGATTTCGGATTCAGAGTAAATAGGGCATTGACGATGTAAGGTTATAGAAAATTAAAATTTACGAGTTCTTTAATATTTTAATGCTTAATTTTGATTTTATGTTACCCGGTAGTTGTAGAGAGTCAGGGACATTTTTATAATTTATCAAATAGTTCCTGCCATTTTACAGGTAAGAAATAACACGCAGCGAAAATTAGATACAGAATTGAGCACAAGCCTTGCAAATTTCAGGCGTTTTTATGCCGTCCGGTTAAATTTAATGAAGCAGCTAAATCTTGTAAACATGGAGCATTAAGCGTTTGTGCAGAACCGTTCTCAGAATTTGTAATATTGAACTTGCACGAGCAATTTAATTTTTTCTGAGAGCTTCTAACTCAGTTTTGCCTTATGCGTTACATCCCCCCCCCCCCCCAACACACAACACACGCGCGCGACGTTCTTAGCCGACCAGCCGTTTTTCTCTCGTCAACACTACCGGTCTTTTTGGACTAATCCAGCCACCAATTCAGAGCCTTGTCATCTGGGGGTTTTTCTCGCGGGTGTAAATTTCTCCACTAAACGTCGCACTGCCACGACCGATTTCAGTTTGGCATACCACAACACAAACAGCGCCTTTTGTTGAACGATCATTACCTTGCTACGCACCAACACTGGCAATGGTGTGAACAGCCACCCCACTCCCACTCGTGTGCTCCGCTCACTGTCAGTCTCCATGTCAAAAGAACTTAAAGACTTATTGAACATAAGAGGTCACGCGGTATAATACCGGTTTGTAATCCCAGAATTATTTTTCGATTATCCTGTATACGTTTTTCTATGAAACAATTAAACATGCGCCCAATGTGCTGATGTACGAAAAGAACACCAGGCGAGGTCTGTCGAATGCTTTCAAGACGTCACGTACGTTAGAAACGTCATTTCAGAGCACCCTCAACATTGCCAAAAACTGCCCTTTCAAAGCGCACTGTCTCAAAATGTACGTGTTATATATATATATATATATATATATATATATATATATATATATATATATATATATATATATATATGCATATGCATATTCCATGGGCGTGGAGTGTACCTTGCTACAGACTTTTCTGAAAGTACACGCAGCACGACGAGAACACTGCACGCCAGTTGAGAGTCTTGCTCTTAGTGGCGATGACGGACTTGGTGTGCGTAGAAGTGCGGTCCTTGTCGCTGTGTAACACTTGTCGGACTTGGAAAACATCTGCAGGTAGGCGGGGCCCTTAACTTCAGCGTGAATCTACGTGAGCTCTTACCTGCGAGCGGCGGGCGCGCTGCAGCTGGGGGCTGACGACGGCCTTGCGACCGCGGGGTGACGCAGTGGTAACTCACTGGACCCGCGTTCGATTCCCGGTCCGGCCATCCTGATTTTGTGTTTCCATGGTTTCCTGAAATCACTGTACGCGAATGCAGGGATGGATCCTTAACAAAGGTCATTTCCGATTCCTTCCCAAATTCGCTTCCCTGAGCAACTTGCTTCGTCTGTGACGATCCCGCTGTCGACTAGACGCTAAGCCCGACTAAGGTTTATTCTACTCAGGTTACGAAGCTCAATGCTGTTAGTTTCAACAAAAAAATTGTTCCACTAAGTAAGCGCTAATGTCACATGTTTACCGAATTTCTCTATTTTCTATATTAAAGACAAACCAATACCAATAATCATAAACGAAATACAAAATAACTACGTAACTATGTAAAATATCTCATTTATATTTCACGTAGATTAAAATTTTAATAAAAAGTGACTTCTTTGGAACACAGCGTATCTAGCGGCGGACATTTTCCCTATACCAAACTCTCCCATAAGAAAACTCGTTTTGTTCCTAAGTAAACTTAACCTTAGCCTGACTCCCTACGCACGGTCCCGCGAGGTGTCCCAGGTAAGGACGGAGGCGGCGGCGGACTGCCCCACGGCGCGCGCGGCAGACCGGCCTGCAGCTTGGCACAGGCCGCGGCAGTTATATTTAGTGTGCGGTGTCCGAGGGCGCGCAGCCGGGCGGCTGGCCTCAGTCGCACGCCGATGGACTTACTCGCCAAGCTGCTGCACAGGAAGCCCGCCGCGCCGAGGGAGCCGCCCCAGGTCAGGCCCCGGCACTCTGCCAGCTGTCGATGTAGCCTCACTTCGCTTGCGATTCTAGTTCACTTTCGGTGCCGGGGTTAGCCTGCTCGCCTCCCACCAAACGGATCCCGGCTGGGTCACTCCCGGATTGCCGCAAGTGGAAATTGTGCCGAACGACGCCGCTGGGCAGTGGGTTTTCTCGGGGGTTTCCAGTTTCCCTCACCCTTTTATTTCGGCGCTGCTCCATACTCACCTCACTTCATTCTCATCGGTTCTCAAGACCCCGATGTTAAGAACACCTTCAAATCCCCTCATTCACTCTTTCACTTTCCGGCTTATCTGGAAACAATAGGCGGGGTGCAGGTTGCCACGGCACCAACTGTAGTTTTTACGTGCACCTGTCACAATATCCTCAACTGCGCTACAATCTGTTAGTCTGTTCTCATTTGTGTTTCTTTTTTAAATATATCGTGTATCATAATCGTTTAATCCTTATGTTAATTTAAAAGTGTATTTTTTATTGTTAATTGAATATTTACTCATTTTTTACCTAGAATACTTAAGTATTTTGAGCAAATGAAATATTGGACGAGTCTGACATCAGCTGGCAGTGTTAGTAAATAATGGATTTCCGTAAGAGATTGTGATATCGTGTAGAAAATTTAGTGATACGGAATATTTAGCACTTTTGCTTTTCTTTAAGAAAAATGTTTTTTTTTTTTTGTGGTCGTAAAGATGCGAATGACCTCTAAAAACTTCTGCTAGTGCCTTATTTGCTCTAACATCTAATTCTATATCTTGCAACATTTATTAGTTTCCGAGGCATAATTGCTCCTCAATTTTATACAACTTCATTGAAAATTTTATACTCTTCTCTAATTGGCTATTATCACGTTTCCACGCAAGAAGTGAAATATAAACTTTTCCATAGTGTACAATCTCAGGACGTCTTGATTACACACGACCTGTTATGTACATTTGTTAATGGGTTTTAAAACATCTCTCAATTCCCGTGCACATGACCTATGTTCTATGATTACTGCAATTCTTTATATTTGGAACCAGGTTTAAGTAGTACAGCCAGTAAATTCGTGGGCGCTGTGGTGCAGTTGTCTGTACTTGGAGCACCAGTCCATGAACTTGCTTGAACGTCGGTGTTCACGGTTCATTGTTTTCCCCTTTAACTACCTCATTAAATAAATATTGCCATGTAAATTATAATCATCCTGTGTGTACTGCACTCTGAAGTTAATGTCTAAAACTAAAATAAAATACCTTTATTGATTATTATTCCAAATTAGAAGACTTTCATCAAAAGTTGTCACTTTGCCGTGAATAGCCTATCATGAGAACATATGTAGGCTGAGAACGAGAAGATAGGCTGTTCGCGGTTAATGGAGCATTTTTCAAAACCCTCCTTGGGATCAACTTTTACTGCTCTTTTTGTATCCTCCTGCGAATCATATGCCAATGTTAATTTTGCATAACACTGAAGAATACACAACGTCTATACAAGTAGATTCTAAGCAGGGGTTTTAAAAGGGCTGAGTTTACCATGAACAGCCTATACATACAATTACACTACATACTAACATGCAGAATCCTACTTAATATAAGTATGGAAACTCTAATTAATGATATACAGTTTAATCGTATTTACGGTTTTATGGAAGCCAGTAGAGAAAACTACGACAGGACAGTCCTGCAGAATTGTTCTCACTGTGAGAAGAAATATTTTACCAATCTATTTGTAACGCCATTAATTTTTACATGTTATATCGGCGCAACATGTGAGAAATGCATGCTTCGGTATTGCTAAATTATTTGATAAAAGTTGGCAATGTGTGTATCCTTGGAAGTGGATGTCTCTTTCTTTGTCACATTATTAAGCTGGTGGTAATCTGTACAAAACCCGAGAGCCATCTTTCTTCCTAACAAGTACAATGGATGACGACCATGAGCTAACTGATGGTTCTGTCCTTCATTTCCTTCAGAATACTTTCATCTGCCTCATGCGAAGCTAGTGGCAGTCGTCTTGGCTGCTTTATAGACCTAGCACCTGCTGTATCAATGTGGGGACAGGTCACATTAGTCCTTCCAAGGTAATGTGGTCCCCACAAGAAGTCATCCCTATTTCTCTGCAGTAATTCATAGACTGCCTTCTCCCGACACTGGTTAGGATTTTATTTTGTTCCTACTAGCACTTCATCCAATACTTCTGGTAGAGGACATTCTATTTGTTCTACTCTAGAATCTTCTGGAACATGTACCCCTTGTGGTGGCTGGGTTTTACAATATCACCGCAGTTGCCTCATGATTGTCGTAAGAGGCAACTAATCGGGACGCAGTGGGGATCTGAAATTTGTTCAGGCCATCATCTCGTGCTTCTTTCTTCGTCTTCTTGTATCGTCCTTTTTCTTTCCATCTCACCAGGTCCCGTTGCTTCTTCCTTCTTTACAGCATCGTCTCGCTACAGGGCGATGTCCCTAACGAGGGTCTGTTCTCACACATGAGTGCTGCCTCCAAGTTGTGCTACCATACATGGTGCCTTTGTTAGCGACTGTCTAACCCTTCTCACTGGCCCAGCAGGCAATTCTAGGTGCGGAGCCCGTCTCCACATGTATGTACACTCACATAGCACCAATTGGTGCCTTCTTGGCAGGAGGGGTGTCATGGCCGACTAGCCCATGTGCCCAAACCTGCCAGGAAGATGTTACCGCTGTACAGAGGAGGTTGGTGTAATCAACCACAAGTTCCCTTTACTGGCACCTAAGGATGTCCTCTAATGCTGAGCCTGGAAATTTTTCTCATGTTGGGGAATGAAACTGGCCTCGCTCAGGATGTAAGATTTGCCCTGGGTTTGCCCTGGTGTACATTTCGGTGTGCTACTGGGGCAGTAATTTGCAGTGAGTAGCGGCTAAGGGTAGCTGTTCCTAAGTACTGCTTAGATTTGTGGGAGGTTGGCCCCCCTCCTAACGCCACAGCCTGTGATGTGTTATATGCTCGCTTTCTCCCCCCCCCCCCACACCGAACAGCAGGCTGAGGAGTCCGAGTACAGGGGCCCTTCACCATGGCTTCTAAAAGCACTCGCCAAAAGGGTGAACAAGTCACTTAAAATTGCACAGCGATGATACTGGTAGTGATTTGGATAGTAATTCTACAGAATAGCAGTCTACTATAGTTAAGTTACGTGTGTCACGTTTTTTGGTCGTCCGATGTCAAGAAGGGCACACTTTTGTAAAGATGTAACCTTTCGAACTGCATAAAGAAATTGATGGAGTAGCTGGTGGACTTGTTATTGATTGTAAGCGAATCATTGAAAGGCACAAGCTTCTGGTGGAGACATCTAATGCTGCCCAGTCGAGGGGGCTGTTGGCAATGAAGACTTTTAATGGGGCAACTGCAATGTTCCCAGTTGAATTCAAGTCTTAAAGTTTCCCCTCAACTCCAGCAATGGCGTCATCTGGTGTCCCGACTTGATCGACATCCCGGAACAAGACATCTTACATGAACTGCAAACCCAGTATGTCACCGATGTTCGTTGTAGGCTGAAGACTACTGATGGTATCAAGTCACTGAGTACGCCGAAGCCACAGGGAGTCCAGACGACCCAGACTATGTCTGGCTGTACACAGTTTAGGCCAGCTGAAATGAAACTGTCCAAGCCTTGTGGTGTTAACAGATCTCGTCACGAGGCTGCAGCGAAAAGAATAGACAAGCCAGAGACTCCATCTCTTGTATCTTTTCATGTGAGTGACTGTGGTTCGCGGGATCATATCAACTTGCCCAATCGCTGTCCTGTCTCTCGGAGCCAGTGTCAGATGGCAGTTGATGTCGATTCTCACGACATTGGTAAAGACTCGTAGGGCTGTAAACCAGCGACAAACAGACACAGGGGAATTGAAGTAGTTGTTAACGCACACTTTCTTTCCATAACTTATGTCCCTCATACAGCGGAACTACCGAGGATATTTAAATAATCATGATGAACTGAAACAGCTCCTAGTGTTCCTCACACCTACATTCATTTGCCTTCAGGAAATTACACCTTCGTCCCACAGATACGGCCTCCCTTCGAGGTCACACATTCTACCGCCTGGATAACGTGTTGATAAACCATGCCTGTGGCGGTATCTGTCTTGTGGTGAAGGATTCTGAGTTCTGTTTACCATGAATATGTTGCCCTTCGCACTGCTCTGTAGGCAGTGGCAGTGGGGATTTTCCTATATATGTTTGTCATTGTTTGTAGCGTATATGTACCCCCCTCCTGCATGTAAGGTCAGCTGATTTTGAGGTCCTTTCATCTCAGCTTCCGCCTCCATTTCTGATCGTTGGCGACTTCAGCATGCTCACAATCGGGTTTTGGTGTTCAGATCACAGGTCGGGGTCGTACGGTAGTCATGGCCCACCAGTTCTCATATAGCCCTGTTGAACACTGGTACTCTACACACTTTACCACCCATACTGACATTTCGTTCTGCATTGATCTTTCTTTTTGTAACCTAGCTTTGGTCACCCACTTTGATTGGTCTATATACTAAGATCTCTGTGGAAGTGACCACTATCCAATAGTGTTAGATCACATTTCGTTTGCAGCCCCACCCATACCACCTTGCTGGGTGTTTAAGAAAGCAGACTGGGCACATTTCCAGCATTCCTTCCACTTCACTGCTGAGGTTCCTCTTGACATGAATGTGGCGGTGGAACTCTTCACCTCTATTTTTGTGTCAGCGGGGGAGGTTCCTATCCCTCTTATCTTCACCTTGTGGTCGTAGGCTTGTTCCTTGGTTGGGCGACGAATTCAGGGATGCTGACCATGCTCGACGATGTGTGCTCAGGTGCTTTAGACCTTATCCCACTCAAACTAACCTGGAGCTCTTCCGCGTCTGTCGGGCTCGCGTCAGATGTGTCTTAAAGGATAGCCGGCGGAAATCCTGGAGGGACTTCATTTTGTTGTTCACTGTGCATGCTACCTGTAAGTTTATCTGCGACATTGTTCGGAAGTTGTGCGGAAAAACTCTCGCCACACAGGTTTCTTTCCTTCCTTCCTTCGGGTTAACTATGTTGTTACCGAGGGGACAAACACAGCAGATCTATTGGGTCAATATTTTACAGATGTTTCGAGCAGTGCACATTACACCCCCTCATTTCGAGCCATCAAGGAGACATGTGAGACGGTGGGTGTCCACTTTGGTGGTTCGGGTGAGGAGGACTACAACCAGCCTTTTATCCTTCTTAAGTTGGAGTAGTCTTTATCACGCTCGAAGCATACATCTGTTGGTCCTGACAAATTCCATTATGCTATATTATTGCAGTACCTCCCACTTGATGGGAAATTGTTTTTGCAAAGAATTTTTAATAATATTTGGACCTCTGGTATCTTCCCCTTGAGTTGGTGCAAGTCGACCCTTGTGCCCATCTTCAAACCAGGGAAAGTCAAAGGGGAAGTTTGCAGCTATCGTCCTATTTCTGTCACCAGTTGTGTCTGTAAGACCCCGGAATGCATGATTAATGCACGTCTGTTATACTGCCTTGAGACCTGGCAGCTATTATAGCCTCTTCAGTGTGGTTTCCGCCGAAATAGTTATGCGGTAAATCATTTGGTCAGCATGGAGGCTGTCATACAGACTGCCTTTTTGCGAAGACAATACCTCATTGCTGTTTTCTTTGACCTGGAGAAGGCATACGACACACAGCTGTCCATTTGGGGATCTCATGTACATCTTCCTGGTTTCTTACAGCAATTTATCTTCATTTTCGTACCTTCAGAATTCGCAATGGTGCTTCCTATTTTCGGGAGTTCATTAAGAGAACAGTGTGCCACATGGTAGTATGTTGAGTGTTACCCTGTTTGCTATCGCCATCAATGGCACTTTGTCTGTTGTTCGATCACCTGTGTAATGTGCGCTGTATGTTGACGGTCTTATCTTCTGCCTATGCTGCATCTCTGCGCATGGCAGAACGTCAGGTCCAGCTTGCCATCCACCATCTTAGCGACTGAGCAGACAGATGTAGATTCCACTTTTCCACCACCAAGACACAGGTGGTCCATTTCTGTAGAAGTATGTGCTGTGGCTGGTGAATCTCCCCTGCATTACAGGTGTGACCAACTTCTGCTTTACTCTGTCCGCCCAATGAATGGCTGTACTCCGCTATGCTAGGTTCTCCTCAGCCAGCAACTGTCTGCTTTGCACATACTATGAAAAGGTATTATATGCCTCTGCGTGTTGTCTTTGCCTCTCCGTGAACAGCCATGGCTGACGACGCAGGTTGAGGTGCGCCTCGACCTAGCGGAATTTTCTAAACTGACCATGCCTCCTTTTGTTTACAAGGGTCTTTCTGTTAATCTTGTGTCTTTTGTGATTGGTGGTTTTATTTGCTGCTTTACAGATGGTTCCAAATAGGATATCTCAACTGGGTGCGCCTTTGTGATTGATGCTTTTTGGACATCTTGCAGTATTTTAACGGCAGAGCTTGTTGCTAATTTCAAGGCTGTTTTTTATCAGTAGAGGGTTTTATCATAAATGCCTTGTGTGCTCCGATTTTATCTGGCTCAACAGCTCATCGGCTTCTTTCTATGATCCGGGGGAAGCTGGCGGGGCTGGGCGTATTAGTGTTCACATCGTCTTCCTGCGAGTTCCAGGCCATGTGGGCATCCCAGGCAATGAAGTAACAGTTATGGCAGCTAAGGAGGTATGCAGTCTGTGGCCTTGTCTGGTATGTTTGGCCGCAGGAGTGGACTTCTCTCCCGCTGTCTAACAAGTTAAGGGCCATCTATGACTCGCCTGTTTGTACTTGTCCTGTTTCGTGTACCCACAGGGAAGATGTGGTGCTTTCACGCCTTCGCATTGGGCACACTTGTCTGACACACCAGTACCTGATTTATTGTTAACCCCTTCCTGAGTGTGATGCCTGCGACATTCCCTTGACTGCGCGGCACATTTTGTTGGAGTGTTGCAGGTATGGCCAGGCTCGTCGCACTTTTAATCTTCCTGACTAGCTATGGTAAATGCTGTGTGTTGGAGGTATGTCTGTGAGTGGCATATTCCCATTTTTACATACGATCGATCTTTTTAATGTATTGCGACTTATTTGTTGTTTTTGTGATTGTCCTTTTCCTCCTTTGGAAGTACCTGTGTGACCTGGCGTACAAACACCTTTCACAGCCCTCTCCTCAAGACGAATTGCACTATCGGACAGATTTATAATTTTAACTGGAAAACTGTCAGAATTAGAAGAAACCAAAGTTCTAGCTACAACTACTTTACTTGACAGAACACCAAACTTCTCTGCTGTCTCAGTTAGATCCAAACATCTGACAAATGTTGACATTGTATGAAATGACAATTTCACTAAAAGCGGGCAGCAAAATTGGTTGACCACATACTACTGGGCAGCTAATTGGGGAGGGCAAAGCATGCAGGGTAAACACCAACAAAACTGCACTGCCTACCTGTAGCATACCTAGTCATGTATCGATACAGCATCCCAGCCTACGTAATAAATCAAGTCCCGAAATACATTCATCCTCTATGCTGTGTAAAGAGCGTGTTCTATACGAATGTCACCAAGCTTAAATAGAATTTTCATGTTACCTTTAAAAGGTGTGGTTTCACTTGTTACTGTAGTCGAATAGCATCGTTCCATGTTATCGGTGGGTGATCGCTGGGGGAAAGGCCCAGGATGTCTGGTCTTATTTTTATGGTCGCCGCAGTATCAACTACCATCGGGCTAGGAACATCATTCGGGCTTCCCTCCATAAGTATTGCATCACAATCTTGTTCTACCTACTGATCATGTAAGAACATAGGGGCCTTCCCTCCAACAGTCTCAGACCTTCGCCCCCCTAAGATCGGTATTTAGAAGATTTCCGAACGTGCTGTAGTCTCACCTGCCTCTCGCTGCCTCTGTTCCTGCTGCCGCTGCTGTGGGTAGTAGGCTCTCAGGTGCCCCAGCTGTCCACATGACCAATACTCCGGCTGTTTGGGTGGGGCGCGGCGAAACTCTGTAGTACGGATCCTGGAAGCCATGTCCTTCACAGCCATCTGTAACTCCTTCAGTGTCTTCTTCATGCGGTCTTCGTCGTCTTCATTCAGCATCACTGCCCGTACCGTGCGTCGGGGTGCGGCCCCTGTCTTGCTAACTCCACCTCGAGTTTTTGGGCCAGGGTGTCCTGCATGTTGTGGAGTGCAGCCAGACGTACTGCTTGTCGTACCTCTGTTGGGGATGGCATCGATGAAGAAGCCATAGTTGCGAGAGCCGCATAATGTCTTGCCATAGCTCCGGTCGCTGGGTGCAGCTGCGCGACACCAATTTCACAAGGCTACTGGCTCTCCTCCGAAGTCGTGTTGCGTACGACTCGTACTGCTTCCCCACTTTATCGTCTACCGATGTCGTGGTCGTGGAACTTCGTTGCCGAAGAAATTCCTTCATCTGCTTCTCTACTGCACTGATCTTCTGTTTCACCTTATTCTCGACTGTCCATCCTGTGTTTTACACTGTTCATTGTTTGTTACACTCTTCATTATTTCAGTTACTGTCCATTATCTCATTCACACTGTCAATTTTTCCTCAATTCTCGTGTTCACTAACTCGACTCATCAATGCCTTCTATTTTCCTATCTGGTGTTGATTTTCCCGTCTACGCTCTCATTGTCTGTTTTCTTATCTACGAAATCGTATAATTATATTAATCTGGTTATTTACATCCCCGTTTACACTTACTATTAGTGAAATAATTTGGTTATTTACAGTCCCGTTCACACTACTAACTTGATTATTTACTCTTCTTTCAAGCTATTTATACTTGCGAATTTGGCTACTTAGTCCCTCAATAAATTCTTGCAGTACTTCCACTTCCGCAGACATTTTCCTTGTTAACATTCACTGTCAATTGTACAAAACAGTCGTAATTATCCTCGCAGAACCATTGCAGTTAATCCATTTGTTTCAAGATCAGTCCACTGCTTGCCTATAGTCTCACTTTATTTACATTTGATTTTTTTTTTTAATAATGCCCTCCATCCAACTTTTGACACCAGTGTTGCATGCCGACGCCTGAGGGGCGTATCTCAGTTCGTGAGGGATGGAGGTCTTGATAAAAAAATAAAAAACTAAATTTAATTTCAAATTTATTCACTCTTATTATTTACAGTCTTAAATTATCTGTCTCCACTTTTACTCTTTTTATTTAACAGTGAGCGCAATATTTAAGAGTCCTTAGTACTGAAACGTTTCCTGTGAAATCGTTGTTTACACGTAAACGCGTATCTCGGCAAATAAAAGTTCTGGAAATATGATTTTTTATCAGAAAATATAAACAATTATCTATGACTTTGTCATATTAAGCGTATTCTTGGAGAAGAAAGTCCGTGAAAATGGTCAAATGTCGCATTTTTAAAACTTGCCTACGCAGTTTCCTTAAGTAGCAAGAGAAAAGTACAAAGATACGGACGTAGTTTAATCTGTGGGCTTTCATCGTGTGTAATAAAACACCTGTGTTGTAGATCTTATTGGCACAATACAGCGTTACAACGAAAACACTGCACGCTTTGCGCGTAGGAGCGATGAGGCACTAGGCGTGCGGTTAACTGTCGCCCATATCGCTTCCTCGCGTCTTGATCTTGGACGCCCAGCTACATAGTCCCGTATTGTATATTTCAATTCTAATTGACTTCATTCTTAATCGCCTCTGTTGGTAACAGTCAATTAACTCATACTCATTATTAACATGTGTTCAGTTCATCTGTTGCCATCATTTATAATGTATTTTACTCAGCCTTTTAGTCCAATAGTCCATCCTGCCAGTCACATGCTTGATATTAGCAGTCGGAGACTTTCCTTATGCTGGTCACTCTCCCGCTGCTCGTCTTCTATCGCTCGGAACTCATTCACTAATCAACTCCAACTCCACTCCACTCAACTTAACTCCCGGCGGCCTGCCGCAATATTTATATTACTCCCCTGACCATCTGGAAGGTTCAACGCATCCCGAGTCGCGCTGAGAGAACGAGGTCAGTAATCCAGAGCATTCTTCAGATAACTTAGAGAACAATACAACTAGGGTCCGTGGCGCGCGTCTGTAGTGTCTGTAATCCGAAACCCGCCATTGCCTTGTCTCCGCTGTCGCTATCATATAACGACTTTGTCCTCTTCGCTTGCTTGCGCGGGATGCGAAGCAGTGAGCACGTAACAGTACAATAAAATAGAAAAGAAAATAGGGTCTAGCTAATTATTTTCGTGTCGTACACGAGTCGTAGATACTTACTTTTTTTTTTTTTTTAACTGGCTTAATCAAAAAGTTTGTGATAATTATTCATGTAGAGATTTGAAAGCTTATTGAATACAATTCATTGAAAAGCAAATGAAGTGAATTTTTAGTTCAATAAATTGAATTCAATAAATAATTGATCGTCTGAAATGGTATTTAGTCAAATATGGAGCCGCTGTTGTAGAAAGGGCTATTCATCCACCTCGGAACGCCCACGTGATGCCTGCGAGCGGCGGTTAGTGGTGGACAGAGGCCATCTACGTGGTTTATTTTTATTATAGTCTGTTTGGCTCTGACTTAAAATATCAATTTTTTTGAAAAATAAAACATAAGGACAGGTGAACACCGGCCAAATGTTACGCATAAATTTTGTAAAAATCAGGAATATACTCATTTCTCCCAATAGCATAATATTTTACTAAAGCGGCGAGTTCAGTGACGTGCTTATTTTTAAAATCTGACGGAATCTTTTTGAGATCTAAGGATGTCTTCACAGGTGTTAGCATTTGACTGTAGCTGTGGTGGAGTAGGTTGCGTCATCCGCTGGGAGATGTTGCATTGGTGTGGACTGTAAAACAGACAATATTGCTTGGTGAATTAATTGTAATCAGGCTACGAACTTCAAATTACGCACATTTTCTTTGTCTGTAACATCAACAAAAACACTAACAACCTGTCCCATGCGTTCGATACCTGTTAATGTGTCACTAGCACGCGCGTCACATGTGTGGGAACACTCATCTAGACATTTCGCAGCGGATGACGCAGCCTAACCCGCCACAGTTACAGTCTCCCCGAAGTGTCGAGGCATGTCAGTAGATGGCCATTCTCCTTGGACGAACTACCGTAGAGCGCGCGGAAACAATTAGCTGCGCGTCCTCCAAACCAGCGACTTTCAGGGCGACGCGCGCTATGTTTAGAAATGCGAAAAACGTCAAACGGGCGGGCACGCGAGTGTTTAACATGTGCAGTCGACGGCTGGCCATAGACTCGTGTGAAGCGCCATCGCTGCGTTGTTGTTGGATGCCACTATGCCTAGTGCTTTGGTGAGTACACACGCAGTATTTGTCTTGTCTACTGTCAGCGATCCCAGAGTGGTTTTTTATTGTTTAGGGGGGGGGGGGTGGATTTTGCACGCCAAGGTGTACATTTAAGTTGACAAATAAATGCCTGCTGTTAATTCATAATTCGCTGCGCGACAACTCGTTTCGTCGTCAGCATACTACCAACCTACCTGCAAGGTGTTCTGACAAGGAGTTTTTCGCAATAATTAAGCACTAGAGGATCTCGCCGGGCCGCTCGCCTGGTGCTTTTTACCCGCGTTTGATTACGAGGAGTGCGGGAGAGCTAAGGGCGACACTGCCACGCGCTTCAAGGGCGCCATCGCCGCTAACCGCAAGGCTCTGAACTGGTGTACATGGTTTTTGTCGCACTGCGTGTACCTGTGCGACTTTCAGCGCTGCCGCTATTATTTTATTAGTGTAAAGTATGTAGGAAGGTCCAGTGCAGGGTTCTTGAGTAATTTTGTATGTATCTTGAGATATATTTTGTTTATACAGCGCTTTGAAAAAGCCATTCGTAGCAATTTTGGAGTATTCTGAAATGGTTTTCTAACGCGCGTGACATTTCGAAAGCATTAAACAGCCCTCTTCTGATGTATTCTTTTCGTAGAACAGCATATTGGACGCACGTTTAACAGTTTCGTTGAAAAACATGCATTTCAAGCACTGCAGCACAATTCAGAGGGCCAGTTAGGAGGGGGCTCCAAGACATTGCATTTACATGGGTACTTATGATTCGCGTCTGTATAAACCAACTAGTTGCGGCTGTTACTTTTTAAAGACTAAATCAATCGCTTCAATATAATTTACTTTGCTGCCGAAAGTGCCTCGGTTGTTAATTTTTCCGTTCAATTAATTGGTATAGGCCTTTACCTGTTTCTTAATTAAATATATTCGTGTTAACCTCTAGTTTACATTTTGCTTTGTTGTTATTTTTGTTAAAGCTTATACGAATAGTCTTTTTATTAGTACACAATTCAGTAAAGGAGCTGCTTTTAATAAATTTCGATTTAGGTGAACTTAAACCATCATCGTGTTACAGTTCAGAATTTTGCAATTTTCTACATGTTAACACCACTAGTAAACTTTTCCAAATCTTCGCGTACACCCATATGCAATGCACAAATTTACAGTTTTTCACTGTGGTAAACACTTTAACGGTTACACTACTGGTATCCTATAATATTACCGTACCCCATCTGTTTCTGATGAGAGTTTTAGAACAAATGACGAACAATATCGGACATCTAGATAAACATGATCGAAGGCCTGTACAGAGCAGCAACGAAGTATTGATTTGGCGTATGTTCAGATGATTACATGCGGATTCTGGATTTTTTTCGATCCTCGGGGGGAGGGGGGGGGGTGGCGGATGGTATACTTAGTAGTATACATTTGACAAAGCCCTTCTGTTGCCATACTTTGATAGAAAGTAATTTTAATTGTAATTCGTATATTGAATTTTATTTTTAAAGGCAAACAGATCTTTATATGATTTGACACGGCGTTTTCGCATTTAAACAAATTTCTCGGTGTTTACAGTGGCATTAGTCCTTAGGGGGAAGTATCCTTGCTATCTTAGATTTACACATTTTCCTCAATAACTTTATGTTCGGAGTCAATATTTAAAAACCAAGCTATTAATGACATAGGGAACATTTTAACAGTTATTTCTAAATCTCACTTATTTTTTTACATGATTAGTGCCACATCTGTAACCATGATCAAACACTATCTAATTATTTAATAATTTCAGTCCCACATGGGAAAATACAGGTACATTTGAAACCCTATAAATAAAAAAAATCGTTAAGTAGTCGTCCATGTCATGTCTAGCTTTGATTGCTTCTTTGTGGTCATGCATTTTCATTACTAAGATTTGTAAGAAAATTCGAAGATGGAGTGGATACTACTCCCTAAATGACTTGGGTTTTTAAGGGTGTTTGTTTATGGCTGCAGTGTATGGATCGTGTACGTTCTTGGCTTGGCTTTTAGATATAAAAGATAACCTATCTTGAGTGCAAGTCAAGACGGATTGGTCAATTGGAGCTCTGCGACAGTTGTTTGGCGGGAAGCTGTATTTATATCTGGGATTTAGGCTATGTCTTGTCGTGAAATAGTATCCGATGAATAGTATTTAAGTAACTTTTCTTCGTGTTTTAGTTCTTGAAAGCGGTCATCAAATTAGCTTTTAATTATTTTTTTTAAGATTTATTGGTATAACTGACCAATGTTGCTAGAAATAGCGAGTTTTTGAAAACGATGGCACAAGCAGTAACTTTAAATAATGACATATATAGTGACTCAAAGTATTCATACACTCACATGTTTATTCCTAGCATGTGTATATGAAGAAATGTAATGCCATAAACCCTGCGCAGAGAGAGAGGAGCAGAGTATAATGCCCTGTTGTATTAATTAAAAGCACACTAATGCCAGTACAAGCACTCAAAAGGAAATATGGAATTGTGGTAGTCAAGTATTCATACAGCGTAGGCGTAAACCTGTTTAGTCTCGTAACACCCATGTTATCCACTTCCAGTTGTGCATGTACAGACAGATTCCCTGTACATCCGTTGTCAGACAGTTGTAGTAAGAGGCAGTGGTTAGAATGGGGTGCAAGAAACGTGAACTTTGTAATGCAAAGCGAAGAGATTGTTTTCTCTGTAGACAAGGCAGCAGTTATTGAGACATTGCAAAAACTCTCATCATTTTTTGTATCTGTCTGTTCCATACCAAAGTGGTACAAAGAAACAGGAATGACAGAAAGTGAACGACAATCCAGACGGCCAAAACTGCTTATATGCAGTAAACGATGGAACTTGTCACCTTAGCATGTAAATAACCATTCCAAAGTGCAGCATCTTTGGCAGAAGACATCGAATCGACGTAATTATGGACACGCTGTTATATTCTCAATTATTTACATAATACCAATTTCCATGGCAGGGCAGGAAGGAAAAACGACACATTTCTGCAGTAAACAGACAAAAATGCCTGTACTTTTCCAACAAATACAATGCTAGGCCTATCTAATTTTGAGATACTGTATTATTTTTACCATGAGTCAAAAGTTACTATATTCAGCTCAGTCGGCAAACAGTGGGTGTGGCGAAGGCATTGCAATCGCAACACATTGTCTCTACAGTCAAACATGGAGGTTACAGTGTGATGGTTTTGAGCATGCATGGTATCTTCTAGGTTGGAAATTTATCTTTTATTGAAGATACGATGGGGACCATCTTATTGTGCTGCGCCATAACGTATCAAGAAGTATGCAGAAGCTGAGTCTTAGAAGGGTATTTATATACCTAAAAGGCAATGATCTTAAGCACACTGCCACGAGAACTAAGGAGTGGTTATTGTATGTATAATGCTCCACGGTGGCTTTTAATCCCAACACAGAGCCCAGATATCAATCCCATAGAGCATTTGTGGTGGTATCTAGGCAAATAAGTACAGAAACACTGCCATGCAAGCAAGCGCTGCGAGAACTACTTTTGGAAGAGTGGCCCAACATGTACCTAGCACATGCCACAGCGTTTATACGACCTATGCCACGATGCTAAAGGTATAGAAAAATTAAATAACTGATTTGCTTCTACTATATTGTAAAAGGGTGCATTCTGTTTGTGACTTTATGAATACTTTTTTGAGTTGACTATACAAATTACAGTATTGTTTCATTTATAGTTTTGTTATCGTGACATATTTTTGCACAGGAAAACATTGTACTCTAGTGTGATTTGCAAATTAAAGTAACCTTGCAACTTAGCTATCCTTTATACTGAACCAGCAGCACAAACTGTGGGTGTATTAATACTTTTTTGAGTTACTGTATGTAAATAATCTTCACCCATGTCCATTTTTCTAGCTATATCGGCTGCTTTTGTTTCCTACGATTCTGATTTGTTGTAGATTTTGCAGTAGCCAGATAAATCGTTAAACTGCTAAACTTATTTTCCGTGTACTACCAGGTCATTTGAAAAGTAACCGTTTACTCGGCGAGATAAAAAGTTCACAGCAAGAAGACAATCTGGACAAGCTGTGGGCTGTGGAAACTGGCATTTATGATATACTCGTACGTGCGAGAATTATTATTGCTCTATTTATGTCAGTGTAAATTTTGTATAAAGTGGCCAAATACTGATTGGGTTAGGTAAGGTCATATCTGGCTAGCAGTAGAAAGAAAGAAAGACAATTTAACTGGCTCCCGATTGAAAATTGTCTGAAGTGTAGATACTGTACATAATTTACATAAGGTTCTGTGCACACGTTCGCCGATTGTTACGGAAATTTAAATCTATCGACATCTCGGTCAGTTGTGAATGTAATTCGGAAGCTATTTCGTTTAACTGCGTATTGCCGTCGCTTAGCTGTTCACGTTGAACTGCTGAATTGCACGTGTGTGGCTGTTGGCAGCCGTCCCACTGGTGAGTTAGCCGCTGTTTCACAATTGAAAAATTGTGCGCCAACTTCGTTATGACGTGTACAGTGGCTGGCAGGTATATGGGCGCGTGAGCACCCAAGTCTTACGGGGCGTCCCCTTTTCTCTTTTGGGGTCGCGATGGCTGAGCGATTAGCACGCTTGCCTCCCACGATGGCGAACCGGTTTCAATCCCCGGCCGAGTCACCGGATTTTCGCAAGTTGGGATCATGTCGGACGATGCCGTTGGTGGATGGATTTGATCGGGGATCTCCCGTTTCCCCCGCCCCATATTCACTTCAATCACCCTCATCGGCTCTCGAGACCTCGCTGTTACGAGCTGCCCAAAATCTCTTCACTTCATCCTTTCCCTTTTTGATGCGCCTTTTCCCCCTTTATACGGTGACCCCACTAACGCTCTTCCCTGTGCTGAGACGCGCCCTGATACCTGCCGGCCACTATACAGACCAATCAAAACTGTGGATTTCAATGTACTCCTTCACAACATAACTTAGCCGGTTGTGTGCATAGCTGGGCTTTCCTTAAAGGCCCTTTCACACTATCAAATATTTATTGCACTAAAAAACCACTTCATTTGCCTTTCAATGAATTGCATTCAGTAAATATTCGTTTACATGAAAAATTAAACCAGTTTTAAAAATGCCAAAAACACATTTTAGAAGCATCGGACTCATGCATGACACACAAATAATTGGTTAAATCCCAAGTAATTTTCTTTGTCTTACTGTACATTTATTTTTAAAAAATATGCATCCTTATTTTCAAAAAACTTTAAATATGAGAACACAACTCTAGTATTATGAGATTCCTTCCATTAATATTCTCAGAAAAGATGTGATAAAACCATTTAAATTTTGGATTCAAGGAAATTTAGAACATGCTCAAAATGAGACATTCAAGAAATTGAAAGCGAAAATGGCAGTGGCTTTCTATGTCATGTAGCATTCAATGACTTAAATTCAATAAAATTTGAAGGAGATTTGAGTAAAACTTTGATTGTGTGGAAGGGCTTCAAGCATTAAAAAGAATGCATGTATTTTATATGTTACATAAGTTCTTTGATAGTGACCAGCATGGCAGTAGGTTTTAGAAGAAACTGATGTTTACAACTATTTACAATATTGAAAAGAGAGATGTGTGAGCAATAAGTTAGCCACAGTAAGAAAAGTCTCCCCTAGAAAAATGTCTACTTTAAAAAATGTGACAAAATGCTGGTCACATTTTGAGAGAATTTGCGGTTATCAACGTTGTGTAGAGAGAGCATGCTTATCGGGAGTGTTCATTAGCTGGAATTAAGTTATCACTTGGATTGTGAATTGTAAGTGCAGTTAGGACTTTTTTCTCCCAATTCTGTGTATAGGTGGTAAGGTTACTTCTACTCCGGTTGGGAAGATCAATGTTAAAAAGTTTGGTAACCAAAGATTTTCTCTAGTAGGTAAGCACCAGTGTTGTATGTGTACCATATTTTTAAATCTATTTTCATATGTTTAAAAAATAGGGTGATTGCAATAAAAATAAATCAGATATAAAATAACTTCATAACCAAGTAAAATATTGCGTTTATTATTCACGTAGCAAAAAATTGTAATTTAAAATGACCGCTTTGGAACACTCCCATAAGAAATCTCGTTTTGTTCCTAACCTGAGTAGGATTAAACTTATCAGAGGTAGATGGTGTAACACATGGAATTTTTATTATTATTTTTATTATTTTGTTGATCTCGGTTTGAGATACGACATATATAATTTGAGATCATAAAACTGTTCAACTAACCTACAAACAATAATTGAATGCCGTACGAATTAATTATTTATTTTGACATTGTTTTTCATGTAGGTTAACTTCTTATCAGCCAGCTGAACTGTCAGTTTCGTTTGTTTACATGTCATAGAAAGATATTTTATTATTCAGAGCTGGTAAAGAAATAAAATTTCTCCTTGAAAGAGAAAGTTGTCAACATTTTGTTATGTGCAAATATTTTGTTGGTGATACTAGCTAGCCTACAAGATAAGTCATTTATTTTAAAATAAGATTAAGGATTTTTACTTTCTCTACGAACAATTTAAATGGTTTAAAGGAAGTTTTAAGCCATACTGGATTCTTCGCTAGGGCTGTGGTTATCTGAAGTGATCACACAGCTATAAATTTGCATTGCTTTATACACGAATCCGAATAATTATAAAACTAGGCAAGTACGATGGTAATAAGACACAATGAAGATTACAAGCAAAGAAGAGGCCTGAATTAGGACTACAGCTGTGATTAAATATTATATACAGAGACTCAGAAATGTATTAAGTCTTTCCATGGACTTAATGTTTATTGATATTTATTCAACAGAAAATAGCATAGGCACAATAACACTAAATTATTTACTGCGACTTAAATACAAAAAATATGTTGCATAACTACATTTTTCTCCTATAGAAACAGTAATGCACGAACAGAAAGAAAGTACACACGTTTCACCCCAAACAAGTATTCGTCTGCCATACACAGACATTTCTGGGAGTCATCTCTTTAAACTTTAATATCTGGTGGGCCTTTCTTTCTTCTTTAAGATTTCCTGTAACTTCTGTAAACATTGTGGGATTGATTTTACTTTTAATTTTTGGTTGTTTCTGCTGGTATTTTATTCCATTCTTTTACTAATGCCTCCTTGAGATTATGTCTCTGAGATAATATCATATACATTTGTATTTTTTTCCTTTTCTTGAGATTATTTCTCTTCAAGATAATATATGTTCTTATTTTTTCTTCTAGAATTTGCCACATATTCTCAATGGGCTTTAGGTCCGGCAATTGTGGAGACATTGCTTTCCAGTGTGGCGTGTTGAATGGCAACCACAGATTTATGTTTATGGTCGTTTTCTGGGTGAAGACATAATTCCCAGTAAGTCATATCGTTGACACTCCTGGGGACGGTGATACTTCAGAATGATAAAGTAGAGTTTGTAGTCCATTGTACCATAGATGAAACACAGCTCACCCACACCACCAGCACTCGTACACCTCCGAACAAATATGGAACCAAACCATATTTCATTGTATCTATGAGAACTTTTGTGTCTAGTTCACAATTTGTTGTCTACCAAACTGTTACCATTTGATTTGAAAAGGTTGAATTTAATTTTATCTCTAAGTACGACCTTCCTCCAGTATCATAGCTATCGTTTTCCTAATCCCTATCAGGGGAAATTCACTTTCGCCAGTTTTTCTTTATTCTTTTAACTGTTCAACCTATACATGCCACTGCATGAGGCACATTTCGTATTGTTCGTGCTGTGACATACCAACCTAATACCAGTTCAACATCAGCTGTAATCTTCGGAGCACTCAGTTTCGGGTGTACTTTAATGTACCTCACTACATTATGTTGTTCTCTTTGCATTAGACTAGACAGGCGACTAGATCTTGTTTTGTTGTGATGCATTCTAGTTTCATGAAACCTGTAGATGACGATCAACTGTACTGATGGTTGCGTTTATAATTCCTGCTATATCTTTGAATGATTTTCACTTCTGGAATATCCTTATTGGAATCTTCGTTCCTTTTTTAGCTGTTTCCCTCGTTTTTCATCCCATTTGATGTAAAGAATGCTACAAAAGGTTTCACTGATGAAAAATAAGTTTACTTCTTCCCTCGCACATCACATAAGAGGCATATGCTGAGAGTGAGTCATGGCCATATGTTGCCTAGACTAATAATTTTTTGACATAGAAATTGACATGACTTCTGCTATGATTGTAAAGAACACAATATATTAGGAAATGTTAATATATTTTGGAACAAAAACATGTAAAACAGCCTTTGAACAACCCATATTAGCAGTGGGTTCTTTGTTTTGTGAATAGTATGTACAATAATGTAATGTGACTAGCAAGATGAATTCTTTTTTAAGCCACTATATTTTTTTGTCTTCCGCGTACTTATAAAGGGAATGTGTAAGGACTGTATTACGCATATTAAGCCCGTGAGCTTAGTATTTAGGGAAGAGCTCAATTTAGAAGAGGATCTACTACAGCTGCGGAGCTGTCTACTGTTTTATGTTACAGGGATGCTTAGCCATCTGCTACCTGTGACGACCAACATATTAAAAATAACAGATAAGTCTGAACCAGTTTAAACATCATGCAGCTCCTGTTAACATTTTATTCTGCACCATTTTGTTTTAATTTGCATTGAGTTTTGACCACGAAGACTCAATAACAAATACACATGCTCTATATTATATTTTCCACGTTCAAACATAAATGTTGGCTATCTAGTGTTGGCTGCAATGTCTATAGTTTGAGAGTTGTGAATTATTTATTTTAATCATATTGAAGACTTCGGTAATTGAAAGTATGATTGCTTTATGCACAGTTCTATTTTAATTTACAATCTGTCTGCTCATCTTAATACATTTAAACCTTGCTTATTACATCCTATTAAAATTTTGAAAGAATCAAATCCGCCACTTTTCTCATTTACAGTAGTTCTTCTATAGTGAGTGATGGTATTGTTCTGTTTAGCATGTTGCAGTGTACATGGTGACATATTGTAGTATCTGCCTGGTGGTATTAATTGAAATTTAATTTGGTCAGTTTTATTGGTGTTCACATATCTGTTGGTTATACTTCTCATTCTGCAGTGCAAACTGGGCAAAAGAACACTCACACTGTCTATTAAAAAATGTTTGTTACATTAAATGCTACAATGGCTATATGTATAGTTTACAAAACTAAGGTTTTGACGTATTATTTGCGCGCTATATACTATACAGAATAATAAGCAATTTTTCCAGTAGAAAAGGGTGCTATGTGCTTTGGTATTGAGGTAAACTGCGCTCCTGTAAATTTTCATATTTGTGACAGTGCGTTTCATTTCCAATGCACTGAATTGTAAAACCACCCAAATCATAGTAGACTGAGGTAGTTAAGGCCACTGATTGCCGGCTGATAGCATTTTATGGAAATTTCGCATCAGTGGGTTAGTTTTAAATATAGGCATTTCAAACAAAATTTTTTAGAAGATCCCTATGAGTATATATTTTCAATGTAGATAGTATGTACTTTTCGTAAAACAGATTTAAAAAATTCCTTGCAAACAGGCTATACATGTTATACACACATCTTTGCAGTAGGAACTTCTTTGAAAATTGTAAAGACTTTCATTACTGTTGACGTGATGAAATGTGTACTACCAATGTGCAAATCAATGTTGGGGAATGTAAGACGATCTACCTCGTCTTTGGTGTGGTTGCGGTGGTAGTGATTCGTCTACACTCTCTCACCAAGGTAAACAGAGTCCGATTCCCGGCGGGGTCACACTCAGATCTTCGCTTGTGCGAATCATGCCAAACAATGCAGCTGGTAATTTACTGATGATATAATACAGTAAAAACTGTAAAGAAAATTGTGAAACGTTACAATCATTGAGAAGAATGGAACTGTGTAAACTGAAAGGTTTTTTTTTTGCCAGCCACCTGATAATATTTCTGCTTTTAATTTTAACATTGAACATGAAACAAAAATTTGGAGCAATTCTGTGTTCACTCTTATGAAAGGTTCCTGGTTGTATAACTGAACATGAAAAAGATTTTTAACACTACAATAAAGGAACACTTCTGCTAAGTTAGATACTGTAGTGATTTTGTTTCAGTTTGCAAAAAAACTAGATTTCAGTTGTTTTATGTACAGGCTGTTCAATGTATGAAGGGCCTCTCTTATGATATTAATATTTTAATAGCTTTAATTTTTAATAGGTGCTTTTGATTTTGTGTATGGAAATTGTTTCAAAGTATGAAAATTCTATGTAACATATAAGGAAACTCATCTCTGAAAATGTGGACACTTTGGGTGTGTGTTTAGTGTGGGAAAATCCATACTGGATTAGCCTGCTGTGATAAACAATCATCTATCCTGCAGATGGGCAAAATCAAATTATTCTCTAAATCAATTTTCATTTGAATATTCAGTCTCGTTTTGAATTGAATGAATTTTTCGGATTACAAATATTCGGTTTATCTCCATTCACAACTTGATAAAAGGAATAAATATTAATGCTGCCACTAGTTAACAATTCAAAAGTACACACTGAATAAGAGAGTTAATGCATGGCGTATTTGGCCGAAGTTATGATACTTGTTTGCCTAAGAAGTAGTAATGCAATATTTGTATTTGAAAAAGATGACATGTAAAGTTTTTGATCATTTTTCATCTTATTCTTCATTTAAGAAAGTGAATGCTGGGTGGAATTTCGCTTCACTTTAATTATAGCAAGTTCAGCAAGTACCATCTATCAATGAGGTGGAAAACTTCAAAATGAAACCATTCAAATACCGCAGACAAATTTGAAAATTTGATGATACCACAACAATTGAATATTCTGATTGTTTTTATTTTATTTTGTCCATCACTAAGTTGGTGCGAGAGTGCAAGTGATGTCTGGCGATTGCTCACGTGGATTTGGCAAGCAATGGCGGTTATTTGTTAGCGTAGGTGTAGTAACCTGTGTTTCTGAACAACTGCAGAGAGTCATCAGGGTGTTTCCTGCATAAATGGGTGTGTGTGGTCCACACGATCTGAGGTCAGAGTATCTCACAAGAGACTTGATTTAGGGTGTTGAATTATGTCTGTTTTGTTGGTATGATTCATTTATGTAATTAATAAATGTAACAAAATGGTAATTAATTTTTTACTCTGAGCACTTATTATAGTAATTAAGAGTAACAGAGTAGATTTTTGTAATAATTTAAACTTAACATTCAAGCATTTGTATTGAACGTTACTTCACATAGCAATATGATTTTACTACATGGTGAAAATTAATACTCCCTTAGGAGTATAAGGGTTCACTTTATTTGCACATGTTTACAGCACAACAGTACAGGCGACAATAACAGGCGTGCCCAGCACCCCATCTTCCATATGCGCAAGGTGCGAAATTGATGTGCAATGCTTCCACTGTTACGCTTTCCTGTGCAAGTGAAATATGTAACAGTGGGATTTTATTACATGCGATAAAAGCCTCTATATTAAACTAAGACTGTAAAAGTTTACTTTTCTCCTACCAAGGAAACTGCACAGGAACGCTCTCTCTAGAAATACAATTTTTAAAAATAATTTTCATGATTTTATTCTATTGGAATATGCTTGCTATGATCAAAACTAAGATTTAGTTTTTATCTTTACTGACAAAAAATTGTTAGGGTATTTATTTGCCGAGATATATGCCAGCTTCTAAACAAAGCGTGTACAGAGTATAGGCCCGGATTACTAACTCTTTACGTTTTTTTAAGGGGAGATGGTATCAACTTGTGAAGTCAGTATATGGCACATACCTAATACTAATGAGTTAGTTCTGTAGGAGACTGCAAGTACAGTTATCAAAGAATGTTTCTAGTTTAATTGTGCCTCTTGGCTTATGCGTACTGTTGCTAAACCGGAATGAAAGCTTAGATGGCAACTGCAGTTTTCACTTTTATGGAAAGTACACGTAACATTGCAGTTAACGGAATAGTAAATTGTACTACTTACAGAAAACAAAATACTATATATGTTCTGGTGTACCAGAAACCAAATTTGCCACCACCCAAGACACTATTGTGGACTCAAGATATTGTAGGTTTAATGCACATTTAATATTCACTTGTGTATGTCACGTTTACTCATTTTACTTTGTATAAATCTCTTTATCTTTAAATGCTATTTTTTTCTGTTGGCCTGGATACTACATGATAGTTGAAATTTCTGTAAGGTTGTAATACAGATGTAATGGTAGTTTTCCCAGTAGTTATTTTGACAAAAAATTAACAGTATATCATTGTTAAAGATTTTTAAAAGCCATTTATTACATTGTCATAACTTTAAGCCTTTAATATTTTGATGGCATTTTTTGTTAGGTAAATGATGGGGTATGTTGCTGAAGTGCACAGTTGTGCTTGTAGTTTGGTCTCTTAGAGAATATGAGCAAGAGTTGCGTACTACAGTTTTGAAACTGGCTTTCCGCCGTAAACTGTCTACTTTTTCCAACTACTTCAGAACTCGTAGTACTTAGGCTATTGTCATGCCTTAGTGCTGTGAAACTTGACTGTTTTCAAAAATCTGCAGAAATTAGAAGTTTTGTTGGTCATTGTATTATATAGTAAATTTTACAATGTCATTTTTCCTTATGTAATTGATTTAACGTACATTCATATTCTTAATATTGAATATTTTTAAAATCGTCACAATACATTAGAAGATACTAGCATGTCTTCCCTTCATATTCAGCTAATGTTGCAGTGTTAAATTTGTACATTATTTATTGACCAATTAAGAGATTGGTACCTGAAGATGAAATTGTGGACATCTGCCCCCCATCTACCCTCCATTTTCACGCTCCTCTTTATTTACTGAAACCAGAAGGATTATAAGCACAAAAATGCCCACAAATTTTGAAATTTGTAATGCTGTTCACCATAATTATGTAGCGAATAAACTTTCCATTCCTATTTGTAATTATATGGTCTTGGTGGCACCAGTTTTCTTTCCAGCAGTTTTATGGAAAATGTAAAATAGCATTTGGAGTTTTGAGTTTCAAAATTTTTTTGGTGATGACGCAACACAGCTAGGCATGTTGCAGTATGCTTTCCCCCCCCCCCCCCAATACTTCCTTCACCCTTACCTTGCCATCGGCCAGTTCTCATATATGTTGCCACTAATGTTCGCAGACTAATGTATACTATAGTTTTTAGTAAACATGCTTATGTACTTAGTGTTTTAATGTAATTCTGCAGTTGGAGTGTTCAGGATTTTATCTTGTGGAATAAATATCTTTATACATTACTGTGCAAAACAGCATACAACCTTAGATGTGCAAAGTTAAATGCTAATTTCAAAATTTCTGGTTGTGATAAATTTTACAAACTTTGCTTAAGTGTCACCTATAATTCTGAGTGAATTGTAATTTCCATGACTAAAACTTATTTTGAAGTATTTTGCATTGAAGTATTGAAGCACCTTGATACTCCGTAAAAATAGTTTTGAATTTGTTCACAAATAGATTCTATGTTGACCATCTCTCAAGGCATGTTATAACCATACCACTCATGCGAAGGGGTACTTTGATCTTGTAGTGCTCATGTCGCGAGTTTCATGTATTAAATACGTAGTTTCTTTTTTTTTTTTTTTTTTTTTAATCTTTCTAAAACTGTCTGCCACCATGCATGGAGGAACAAGATATTCTAGTCTGGATGTTGCAAGTAAACGTTCCGGTTCGGATTCACCAGCCTTTGTTGTTATTTAACCTATACAATGTCCAGTTGTATACTTCATGCAGTTTAAAATTTAATAATAGAAAATGGATCCCATGTTTTTTAACACAATTTTTTTTAGCATTTTTGCCTTTGCTTTGCATTTTTAGTTAAAAGATTGCAAATGATGTGAATCAGGAATAAGATTGCAGAGTTTAGATAAGTGAAGGTATTGTTTGAAGTGATTTGGTTATATGACAAAACCAGTGTGAAGCAATGTGGCTGGTTTGTTTTCCAGAGTGGGTGTGGCTCGCCTGTTGCTCCCGTCGCAGGTCCTGTGCCCACAGCCACTGCAATTGTTGCGCCCTTCAGCATTGCCAATTGTGAGACGCACGAGGCTAACGTTGAATTCACTCGTGACTTAGTAGTCCAGCTTGTTGAGAACTTACCCACCAAGAGGTATGCTGCTATCTGGTTACACTAGTTCATTAGCACCCTTTATCACAACTGCCAGTAGTATGTACAGTATTAGCATTTTCACACATCTAGGATTCTCACATGTTTAGTATGAAGTGTTTTGCATATACAGAGATGTGTAATTTGTACGGAATTGTTTACATAGTAGACAAGACAAATTCTTATACTATTTGATCTAAGTTAATCTTGGAGTATAGTGCTAGATGATACATAGTTATGATCCTTTCCATGTATAGTTTGTGATGTTTTGTGTTGCAGTTGTAGGAATAAAGTTATTGGTAATATTCATTTTGTTGGCATGCAATTCCAGTTTTACACATTGAGCTTGTATTGTAATATGCCTTGCTTTTTGCTAGAGCTTTTGCTTAGTGCTTCTCTCATCTCATCTGGTGAAAGAGGTAGGCCTAAAGGCATAGAAAACATTACATATCTGTGTAACCTAACGTACCTACAAATATTCATAATTTATTATTGGATTTATGCTGATACATTTATTCTTAGATTACTCCAGTTATTCTTAAACACTTCCACTTTGATAGGAATTTTTAATGATGTTGGTACAAGTGATTCCAACAACTGCAATTTTTTTTTCAAGAGAATGGTTTTGTGGATCTGAAGTATGTGTTAATACTTGGCAGAAGGCACACATTGCAACTTTATACATGTGCAGTGTATTATGTGGCAGTGTTCACTGTTCCAGGGCAAAATTCCCTTCTTAATATTTTGTGAATTATTGATTGGTGCTGTCTGTAGAATATGGTAAAAGCCTTTCCCTGTTAATTGAGAACTTTTGAAATCAATATTTGAAAAATGTCACTGCCTGTACTGGCATGGATTTTAACAGGTACATTGACAGGCATTTGCTTCATAAAGTTCGTAAGGACAGAGCGAAAGTAGTTCCATGTCTTTGTGTTGAATAAAGTGTTAGGTAAGCATTTTGTGAATACTGATGAGATTTATTTTGCCTTCTGTTTTTAAGTGCATATAAGTGTAAGAATGAGCAAGTGTGTAATGCACACACACACACACACACACTTACATTTGCAAAAAAAAAAAATTGATTACCCTGAATGTGCAATTGCAGGGTCCTGTAAGTGGGTACAGGCAAAGGACATGGTAGTATGTATACAGAAAACATAAATGTATTCTACCTCACTAAGTGTGTATTGCAGGGGACTAACACTTGCAGGATGAACTTAGTATGGGTGTTAGGACCATTCATAGCATGGAGACAAGCTACAATATGGTTGGGTATAGGGGCGTTGGATTCTCCTGAACAACCTGCCACAGTTGGCGCGGCGCAACTGACCCTCAAAATCTGCCATAGTTGCAGCTCGTTGAAATTGTCATCCAATGTTGTCCCAAAAGTTCTCAGTGGGTGAGAGGTCTGTTCCCATCACATTCAACATTGACTTGCAGTGTAGGTAGAACAGTGAGCAAAGCCCCAAAATTTGAAACTTGCTTTTCATGACAGGGCATCTTCAAACTCATTCAGTTGGGCAAAGGCATGTGGCATGTGCCATCGAGGCATACTGTGCATGTTCACCAAACTTGGCTCTGTACTCACACTGCTACTAAGACCTTATTTAGTGTCTTGCCGCTATGAATGTTGGAGACTCATTTATGGGTAGTAGTGGTGCATAAAATACAAATAGGGCATTTGTCTAGCAATGGCGATATTATGTGGCAACCTTCATTGTACCCACGCAATTAGTTTATAATAATAAATGTTTTTTTTACAAATGTGAATACTGTATATTAGAGCGTATAGACCACATGCATTTATAGGCCGCACCAAAAGTTTTTGACGAAAAATTATCGATAGTTAATATTTCAAGTATAGGCCGCATTAAATTTTTGTATTCCTGTAAATATTAAGTCACAATTCTGTACAAACATAATAAATTCTGATTTAATTTCTCCCCTGCAAAACCTTTGTGACAGAATATTTTGGTTAATGTTGCAATGTTTACGAATATACATTGCGATATTACTATTCCATAGATCGTAACATGATTTGAGAAAGCAAAACCCCAGCAACATGTTACACAAAATGGCATCCTATCAATGTGCACTTGTAGAGTCACGGTACGTGTGCAAACTACATAAGATATCTTTCTCGTGTACAGTAGAGGAATTATTTTCTCATGTACGACATATATGGGCGAGCTCCAACATTTTTACATTTTACACGTGCCGGATGGTTATTTTGTTTATGAACAGGAATGAACAAATAACTAAGAGGTTTTTTTTTTTCCTCTCTCCTTCCCTCCCTCCCCTCCTTCCTTTAATAATTAAAACATTAAAATGTACTCTATGTTGACAAATTTCTAAACATGTTTTGGGGAAAAAATTCCAAAAATAAATAAATTTTATTCCAATGTTTTGTACGTAAGCCCGTACCCCACTTTTTGTAGAATTTTTTTATTTTTTTATGTGCGGCCTATACACGCCGAAGTATGGTATTTACTTTAAAAATAATTTCAATTTCACTTTGCAATTGCATGAATAGTGATAGGCCCATGGCAATGTTAATTTTACATGCGGTGGAAGGATACATAATGTGCATACAAGAAAATGTTAATTAGGACTTTCAAAAGTGCTCAGTTTACCATGAACAGCCTATAACAGTTTCTTTTATGTGGCAGTTACTACTTTTATTATTTTGTCTTTTGTCTTATTTTTAATGCAATTTCAGCTACCCATAAAACTAGGTATTTTGAATTAGGTAATTTCCTTTCAGTGTTTTCATATTGGTGTTTGTGACACGCATACTTGGAAAAAGTTTTGTCCTGCTAAAACTACTAACATGCAACTTGATGTGTAACTTATTGCTTAAGTGTATATGTGCTTGTTTTTCTGTGGTGTGGCCAAGCAGCGGGACCACGAGATTGCATGATTACATTAACTGCTTCAAAGCAAATGAGGTTTGTGTGTGAATGTATGACAAAAGTGTACAGCAATGAGTATTATATGCTGAATATATTGTTGCATTGTGGTAAATCTCGTTTCCAGGTTGGTACTTTGTTAGTGGAATATGCAGTAAAAGGTACAGTCTTGTTTGTTTGGAGCGATACTTTGGTGATACTGCCAGGTGCCATGTAGTTTTGGTATAATATCTGTATTTTAGTTTGAAAGTAGAGCTCCCAGTGGTTCAGATCAGTGGTGAACATCACAGCAAGGGCAGCCAATCGCCTTGCAAGTCTGTAGCCATCTCCGAGAACAGCTTTACAAGCGTTAGTGGTGATGGTGCAGAGCCTGGTCAACTTTGCAGCACCGATGCAGACAAGAAACATGTTGACACAGGTAAGTGTTATTGCTATATGCTGTTCACGGTAGCATGAGCACATTTGAGGCCCTGGTTACTTATAACTTTAGCCATTTTTTTTATTCGACTAATTTTTAAAGTAAATGTTGCCATATAATTAATGGACACACTGTGTAGATTCCACCGCACTCTGAAGTTAACACCTAAGGCGCGTGCGTGTGTGTGTGAAACTAGCGACCCGCCCCGGCTTCGCACTGGTGCAATTAAGATAAAAAAAACTGCTTAACCCAGCATTAATTAGGTTGGGTAAACTCTCCTAAAGCATTTTTAAAAAGGCACATAATTTAATAATTAAATTAATAATTTATAATTTAAAGTTTTTTTGCTATTTTTATTTGTAATTTTTTTACTTTTTTATAATTTTTCGTATTAATATACATTATATTACAATGCAATTTATCTGAGATAGAAGTATTTAATATGTTATTGGCTAAGACATTCTCTGTAGACAATGTTTGACATTCTGTTATTGTTTGGTAGCAAAATGTACTGTTTCTCGGGACTTCCAACTCGTGATAAACCAACATATAGTTGGCCATGGGAAAAACACTCTTTTCGTAGGTCGATTCCAACCAAAGAGAAAGTTTGACCCTGGGACTTATTAATAGTAATCGCAAACAATGTTTTTATGGGAAATTGCAACCGTTTGAAAGATATTGGCAAATCAGTGGGCATCATGGGAATCCTCGGGATGTTTGCCAGCTGGCCGGCTGCTGGACCGGTGAGGATGGTCGCGACAATCAAATTTTCTTTCAAGTCTTTAATGAGCAATCTTGTGCCATTACACATGTTAGGAGGGCTTATATTCTTTAAAAGCATGATAGTAGTACTGACTTTTAATGATAGTTCGTGAGGTGGCAAGCCAGAAGGATTAAGCAAATTTAGAAAATCTTGAGGAAAGTGGACGACATTGTCAACATTGGTGACTATTGGTACTATTGCCCTGGAACACAACCAGTGAAAGTCTCTTTTTTTAGTAAATTTTCGAGGTCCGGATATACTGCTTCTATAAGATGCTGCAGACTGTGGGCTATCTGACCTAATGTCTCATTAAAAATGATTTCAGCAGAATTAGTGCCCAAATTTAGAGAAGGAAAAACTCCTCCAAGTCTGAGCAATTGTTGTGGGAAATCTTTATGCGTGTCTCCACCAAGATAGGCTCTCATATTCGTTCGCAAATTTAGGTGTTGAATAGAACTCCATAAGAGAGATGATTTAAGACATGCTTTGATGATACCTGCACGTGTCCCTTTTGTAACTACAGGGAGTGTCTGCCGAAAATCCCCAGCAAACACAAAAGTAACTCCCCCCACAATGGCAGTAGAGCTTCTAAGGTTGGCGCCGTACGCAGCACACAGCACGTTTTATTTTCCGAATCTGTCCGTCCTGCAAAGCCGTAGTACATTATTTTGTTCTATCATCAATAGTTTTCGCAGCGCACGCAATGTAAGGAATTTTATGGGTCATTTATTTACACTTTGGGTTACATTATTGGAGTTTTAGTAGGGATCCCTATTGATTTTTAAAATAAAATATAGCCTATGACACTCAGTGATAATGTAGCATTCTACTGGTGAAAGAATTTTTAAAATCGGATGAGTAGTTTCGAAGATTACCTCCTACGTCCAAACACACACACACACACACAAAGTTACACACACTACCTCTTTATATATTAGTATAGATTATTCCAAATGAGAGGGCTTTTAAAAGTGCTCACTTTATCGTGAATACCTATTCATAACTATTACCTATTCATAACTATTCTACAAAATGTTTTTGTTGTAATCATTGGTGGAATCCTGTTGTTCACTGATGACTGGTAACATTTTCATAGGTCAATATAGATAAAATAGGTATAAATATTTACATTTTGAGTTGTCATGCTGAGTACAAGTGTTCTAATGGAAAGTTTTGTAAACTGTTGTATATATTTCTAGAATGTGGCTTTAATTCGCATGAAAATGTCAGTGTTTAAACTCATACGTGTTAATTTCCATAGCAACAGCCATGTATCATTTTTGTTCCTGACACTAATATAAATTAAAATTTTTGTATTTGTTTTGATTGGAGTGATTTAGCTCTGTATAGTAAGACAGATAAAGCTGTGGAAATGTTACTTAAATTCTTTCACTGTCACAGCTTAGGTGGAAATGAACTAGTGAAACCTCGTTGTTACGATCCCGTTTATTCTGTTTTCCCATACCATTAATAGGATATTCGGAACAATTGTGAAAGATTGCGTCCATCATTTGTTTCTGAACGCTTGCCAAACAACTGGTGCTATTGATATTATTGTTTACATTCCACTAGTTTTTCGTGTTCTGTAGATTGCTGTTCTTCTCTCTATGTATTTACAGCATTTGTAGGTTGGTGACAATGAGAAACCATCACTTATTCTAATTCTTCTTACATGATTACTACACTGGTAGGTTGGCAACAATGAGAACTAATCTCACAATCTCTGACAATGTATGTAACAATCTATGGTCTTGTTATTGTAAATGAAATTTGGAATGAGTTTAGAACAACTGTGGCAGTATTTTAATTGGCGATGATTATCAGAAACTCATCGGCTGCATGTTTAGTTGGAATTGTAAAGGTTTAAAAAAACTTGACAAGTAATGACTGGCAAAAATTGTCTCGAATAAATCAGTTGTGGTAGTTTTAACAGGAGGATTGAGTATGGCTCCTCCAACAAAGGAACACTCAACAAAATTATTTATATAAATATAATTTAAATTTTGTTTACTTTCAAAAATTAAAGTTTTTAATTTAAAGTGAATATTTTATCATAAATTGACTTGAAAAAAGTGGTTTTAATGACATTTTAGGCCATTCGTTTAAGCAAATATGCATTTCTAGATTATGAACGATCTTTTTCAAGTCTGGTCCAATTTGGTATCCATAGTTTTCCTAATTGCTTAGTTTTTTCTTTCTTGCCCTCTGAAAAACTAATAATCCATAACCCTCTGCATTGGAAAAAATGCATTAATTACTATGAGTATTTTTCTTTTTTTTTTTAAATTGAAGTTCATTTTTGCAAATATCTTTTGCAAAGAGTTAAATATTTTCAAATAGAGTTTTAACAAGATAGGTGTACTGCACAAGTGGTACATGTTACTTAACCAATCACATGTCCTTCGCTTGTTTTACATGTCCTTCGCATGTCTGTAGTGTACCCTTGCTTGCTGCATCCCTAGCTTGTTTGCCACCTCCCCTAGCTTGCTGGAGCACCTAGCTTGTTTGCCGAGCATCTAGCTTGTTTGCCGCACTCCCTCGCTTGTTTGCCATGTTGACCACGGTGGTGTGGTCAGACTAAACACCTCGCCGCTAGGTGAACTGGATTCAATTCCAGATATTTGCATGTGGGAACAGTGCAGCATGTTACCGTTATCAGGTTTTCTTGGTGATTTCCGTTTACCCCACCCTTGCAGTCCTGTGCTTCTCCATACTTGCCTCACTTCACCTTAATCAGCACACTCAAGACCTGATCAGAGCTGTTCAAACTATCCTACACCCTACACTATTGTTTGTGTCCCCCAGTTCATTTTGTCAGTGTCCCCCTGCTCATTTTGGGTCATTCCATGGAAAATCACAGAATGTGGATTTTTTTTTTTATTTTTTTTTTTTTGTTGCTGACCCATTTTGATAAAATTTGAAATTTTGTCACATGAAAAGTAAATATTCCAACAGTGCAAACCCCAAAGTTATAGATTATCTGCCAACATATTGCTTTTACATACCAATATGACCATCACAGCGTAGCAAAATAGACATTTTCGAGCCTTTACTTTTTGTTTAATATCTTAATAACTATAAAAGCAACTCATGCGAGATGTCATTGCAAAGAGGAGACTTAGGGCTATTAAGAATGTCACTAAAAAATAAACACACATATTTTATATGTTTTCTACATCGACATGAAAGTTGACCTTGAAACTGACTATTTCTATTTTCAACTCCTACTTTCTTCCCAAATTAAAAAAAAAACTCCATGAAACCTTGAGGCAAGTAAGTCTAAATGGAGTACTTTGCACTGATATATTGTCAAAATATTTTACTTAATCCCTTCTGGGTGAAACAATTATTTAAAGTCAGTGTTTTTGGAAGAAATCAATTTTTTTGAGAAGCTATAAAACAGAGGGCAAGAGCAAAAATTCTGAAAATTTGACAAAATCATGCTATTGTGACCGTTAACACATCACTAAAATCCCTGTGGGTTTTTTTAATTGGTTTATTTTCTGTAACTGACCAAAGATACAAAAAAAATTCAACAGTAATAAAGTTAAATAAATTGTTGATCATTATTGGGTTTATCATCAGCCGCTTGCGTCACTGGAAAAAGTCTTTGAGAACAGTTGTTCTACCTCACAATAGACAGTCACTTTCATAAATGTTTAAACAAAAATAAACTCAATTCTTCACTTAGTTTTGGATTAATGTTAAGACATCTTTCAGTTGTGGCCAAACTTAATTCAATGAGGTTAACAACACTTAACATATGGTTTTCCTTGATCCAGACTTTATCACTGGATGCGAGTTTGAAAGATGTGTTGGGGCCTTCAGGATGGAAAAACATAAAGTATTCACTTTGATCAGCTGAAATGTCTTCCACCTTCCCTAGCCACTATTGTGAATCGTAAACACAAGCTACATAGTCTTTTAGTTTCACATCTAATCTTTTGTATTCTTCCTGAATAAAAGAAACTTGATAGTCATCAGATAAGGAAGTTGTAGAAACTTTAATCTTTGTTTCACTTACTGGGATGAAAGCATGTAAATCTCGTGTATTAGGAATAACTTTTACTTTGGAAAACCGTTGGAATAAGCTGTCTCTTTTGCCCTCAATATCTTCTTCTGATACGTAGAAGACATTTATTCCAGTCATAATTTCTGAACAGTAGTTGAACATCTGGAGAGGAGTGGTTATTGGTTCTGCATTCACACGCTGCAGGCTAACTTTGGAAACTGTTCTTTTTACTGCACCACCTATCCTATCACAAGCATTCTTACCATGTCATGTAACAAAATGCCATTCAGCATCTATGCCTAAGTCAATTTCGTGATGACATAGGTTTATAAAATTGTTCCTGTGTTTATATTTGACTGCACAGCCATTTAAAAAATAATTCACCTTCTTGACATGTGCATGGAGTTTTAATAGTTCAGTAATGAGAACTTCTTGAAAGCAGTACACAGTGTCAGTTGTGTGGTTTAAAGAATTGCTAATTATGCAAAAGCTTTTAGATTCCATTGTAAGTTTATTCTCCATGTCAGACTTGAAATATGTGACAAAGGGATGTATGGTAGCTTGGCTATCTACCCAGTGATACCCCTGGACTTTGTCTTGGATCAGAAATTTAAAATTTTCAGAAAAATCCCCAAGCCCCAAAAATTCATTTAATTTTAAATTTTCTTTCTTAAACTTCATATATTCAGCCTGTTTTTAGCAATGAAATGGTGTTTCTTCAAAGTTCTCAGATTATTAATTAACTTATCTATAAATTCATTGTATGGCTTGCACATTGTTAGGAGTTCACGCCTGTCTGTCACCCACTGATGATATTTGATTTCAGTTTGTCATCAGCAGCATCATCATCTTCCTCTCCATTTACACACAAAACTTGACTTCTTTCCAGCCGAGCAGAACTCACACTTATTGAACATACATTTTTCATTGTTAAGATCACATGTGAGTAATTGTAGTTCTTTGTAATTGAGTGCAGACCATTAGTTTGGCATTTTGATGGCTCATGCGTGCATGTACGCTTGCACGCACATATATATAAATATATAGAGTTCCTTTAGGTCCTGCTAAAATACACCATTTTGGTCGAAGTTGTGCAAATTTCTAAAATCCTACACATAAAGAAGGGTGCACTGATTTGAATTTAGTGTTTATCCCAGTTTAAAAGATATTTAAAGTTTGGTTTTATGGCAAGATAAGTTAAAATTTTCGTCGTTACATCTTGGACACTTTGCAGAACTCTACAAATAAGACAAGTATGGAGGGTATTTATCTCCCTTTATTGGACATTCTATAGATCATGAGTTTCTATGTATATGTAGATTATTGTTTGTTGCAAGATCACTGAATACAAAAACTCTTGACTGGTAGGTATTGTCATGCCTGTGAATACCAGTACTAAGTAAACATTTGTTGTGAACCATCTCTTTTATTTCGCTAGGTGCTCATCTTTAAAATATTTGTTGCAAGTCTGAAATGTATAATTTTTTATAGTGTGCTTGAGATGTTGCCAAGATTTTTTAGTGTGGTGTGCTTTAGTTATTTTGTACATTTGCTGGATATACCAGAAAACCACAGGATAAAAATACATACAGATATTTTTAGATAAAAGATGGTTATTTGGTTTTATTGCACAAAATTTTAGTGTATCATGTTAATGCCAGCGCTTGATCTGTTGACCTCATTTTTTTTTTTCATACAGATACAGACACCACAGAGTACGAGAGTGCAGGAGATTCCACTGTTCCTCCGTCGCCTCTTGGAAGTCTAGCGGGAGACTGCTACACCCCGGACAGGAGTGATCAGAGTGCTGACATCAGTCCTGTGGGGGTCAAGTGTTCTCCATACGCTCAAGTAAAACAAACAACTGAGAAGGCAGAGGTTCCAATCTTAGGTGTTGAGCTACCCCAAGTGCAAAATGGTTTGAACATAACTGGACTTTGTTCTGCTTTTGAAGGTGTTAGTTTAAATTCTCCTCAAAGTGGTGTCAAGTCTCCACTCTTGGTAGAGGCTGAAAAACCTTCCAATATCAGTGGGCTGTGTTTAGCTCTTGATGGTGTTCACTTAAATTCTCCAAGCAGTGCAGTGAGTGAAAGTGCTTCAGACTCAATTTGTGATTCAAGTTTAGATTTGCAGTCAACTCCGTTGAATAAAGAGAAGCTTTCTATCCCTTTTAGAACTCAGAACTTTGCAGAATACTGCAAGGCTGTTGAAGACAATCGTGAACAGTCTGTCTCAAGTCTTCCAGCTTCTGGTGAACCTCCGGAAAATGTGTGTGTGCCTGTAGGGTCGTTTTCTGAAGTACAAAAATCTTTACAGCGTAGTAAAACACCAGTAGTTGAAAGGTGCGATACAGATGCAAAACTTGTTGTTGAAACTGAATTTTTTACTGAATTACCAAACAAAACTTCCACACCTACAGATGAGACTATTTCCACAACTGAAAAAGCAGAAGATATTGTGAAAGAATTGGTAGAAACAGCACTTGAGTCTGTTCTAATTTCATCTGCAGAGAAAGCTTACACAAAGTTTGGTGAGGCATTTGAATCTACACCTGATGCAATACCAGCTACAGTAGTTAAACCAAAGTGTCTGGAAGAAGAAACATCATTATCAGTTAATTCTGTTTCACTCTCGGCTGTAGCCAAATCATTGCAAGAAACATTTGAGTTGCCAGAAGTTTCTTTTGCGTATAAAACTGAAGTGACAGCAGAGCCATTGAATCAGACATTTGAGGTTTTGACAGATGTTGGACAAGAACCAAAGTCCGAAGTTGTTCAGCTACTCGACACATCATTTGATTTTCTACCTGCACCTTCAAGCGACATTAAAACTAAAGAACCTTTAAACACAACATTTAATTTTCTATCTACATCTTCAGGCAACATTAAAACTGAAGAACCTTTGAACACAACATTTGAACTTTTACCACATGTGCATCTCGACAGTAAGTCGCAAGAAGTGTTACAGTCATTCAACAAAACATCTGAACAACCTCTAGAAGATATTACTGTATATAATACTGATAGTATAGCAGACACATTAAAAAGGGCAGACCTATTGGCGTATGTACAGTGTGAAAATCAAGACGTAGCAGAGTCTTTAAACAAAACATTTGAACTTATAACTAAAGACTCTCCTTACAAAACCAAAGTTACAGAACAGTTGTTTAATACTACATTCGAGCTTGAAGATGAGGAATTTGTTGGAAAACATCCTGAGATAGAGAAATCAAACAGTACTGTTGTAAATGGAGAGGGTAAGGATACCCTATTTAATGGTATTGATTTAAATGGAAATACTCAATTACAAGCTGTTCAACGTGTTAAAGGTGAATGTGAAAACTTTAGTAGGAAGTCTGTTTCATCACCGCCAGTAAAATTTGTTAGTTTGTCTTCAGAACGTGAATCGAAGTATGAGAAAAATGCTGTAAATATTTCAAACTGCGCAGATCAGTTTCTGCAGCAGGTTCTGTGTACTGGTGAAAGTGACACATGTGAAATAGCAGGGCAAGATCACGCTCTTCCTAGTCACATAAATGGTGATGAGCAGTCTTTGCCAGTGCAGTGTGAAGTGAGTGACACATCTAAACTTATTGAACTTTATAAAATTTGTGACGAACAACAGAGAGATTTGGAAAAGGATGACGAATTTGTGAATGCAGAGGCCTTTTTTAGGAATGAACAGGTTGTTTTAAAATCATCTGAGACATCACTTTGCTCAAGTGTCAGTGAAGAGTTGCCTAAAGTGAAGTCTGACACAACAGACTTTAACAGGGAAGTTACTTTTGAGCAGATTTCTGTAGAAGCTAAGAGACTTTCTCAGCAGTTTGCAATAAGTGCATCTGAAATTACAGCTAATTTGTGTGTAGGTAACGTACCAGACATTACAGAGATGGAAAACTCTAACCGTGTGGAAGGCACAAACCGGTCGGGACTGGGTTCGACCCCGGTGTCGAACAAGCAGTCTCCGCGCTCTGTACATGGCAGTCGCGGAAGCAGCCCTGCCAAGAGGCCGGTGGGTGGCGACGTTACTCCCAAGAACAAGCAGAAGGCAGTATCTAATGCCCTCAAGGAGCTGGACTACACGGAGGTTGAAGATCCTTTCAAGCCGCGGTCCAGGATCCAGAACTCTCCACCAAGAGAAGCTTCAGTGCCCTGTCGAGATGTTTGTAAGGTATGTAACAAGGCATGGAGTCAGGATGCTTTTATGCATGTTCTGCTATTTGCAGACTCATTATTAGAAAGTTTTCTTTAAATTTTGAGAGGGTTCTAACCAATATTAATAGTAGTTTAAATATTTTTCACTGACACTTGGTATTACTTGACCCAGATTTGTATTACATTTCTCCAAAGTTGTAAGTGTAATAGGGATGCATAGTTGTGTGTAGATATTTTGTGCCCCGAAATTGTTGTGTATGACCACCTTGGTTCGTAATATACTGAAATTCCGTTGCAGCGATAGTTTATATCTGTACAAAAAATTGCCGCAATAACTGACATTTGTTACAAAAAAATTAAAAGAAATCCCATATTTACCAAAAAAATTTATTTATGTTGTATATTAGTTTTTATGGCGTAAAATTCAATCAGCAGGGTTGGCAACACTCAATGTGTGCAGTGGTTTCCACGTGTAACGTCACCCAAGGTCATGGCATTTCCTGTCTCCATGGTTGCGGCTGTGTGATGAGACATGAGACAGATGGGCGACGTGTGCATGCAAAGTTATTAGTAAAACTGTTACTTTGCACATTTGTTTGCTAAAATCTAGTGAGGTAATTTTATTACACTAAAAGTTTACAAATCTGTCTTGTTAGTAATTATAAAAATGCAGATTTATTTACAAGATCAACATTAATTGCCTAAATGTACGATAATTTAGCACCAAAGTACACAAAAAACCTTTGCACAAACAATCTTTCTTGAAATATGAATCAAATTTTGTTGGTTTTGCTTTAAGAGCTTTCCCGTATGACAAACAACAGGACCTCATGGAAAGCTAGCAACTCTCTACATTTATATGTAGTTTTTGCATGTGTGCAAGGTATTTACGTAATTTAGGCCATTAAAACTTATATATGTACAGTAGAGCACCACTTTAACGAACTTCAAGTTAACGAACACTTCACCATAACAATCTTATTATTTGGTCCCGCCAAAACACCATACTCAGTTATACAAAATTTTTGGTAAAAATTTACGGGACGTTAGTATTCACGTTAACGAACACTTTGTAATCTGAATAAAATGTAAAAACTGCAAAATTACAGTAATTTTTTTATTTTTCAATGTTAAAAACATAAACACACCGCAACTGTTTTTTTTATAGATAACTCGGTCATAGATGATACAATACATTGGTGTAGCAATATGATACAAAAATTGTAATGTGCAGCGCTACTAGTGTTTATTGCTGCAACTAATGCGCTACATCATTGTTTAAGCACAGATAAGAAGCCTCTGACTTCGCCGAAGTTTAACGTACAACAAAATGCGGTGTCTATTTATCTGGTCTGTTCTCGCATCGGCGTATTTTACCGTGAATTGCAAATGAGGTTACCTTAACTTCTAAATGAATTTTCACTGAATTGCAAATAAATTTTACCATCTGTCAACAAGTTTGCTCTTGATTATTTGCTATAATTAAAGCTGTAAATAATTGAAGGGAAAAAAATAAATCGCCACGAAATTCGGCACAGCGAAATCTACATTGTCAATGTTCTGAAATAGAGCAAATCGATTTTTTTATCACCCGACCAAATTCCGAGATTTCATTTTTATGCTGCGAGCCTTTGAATTTCGTAATTTGAACACACACCTTGAACAAAGTGCGATATTCAAAGGTTCACAGTAGAAAAAAGGAGGTTCGGAACCCGGACTTATCTGCGTATCTTTATACTGTAGGCACGTGAAAGCAACGTGTTTGTTGAGTAGCTTAATTTATAAATATTTGCCTCTGAACTCTGCACTTTGTTAGAGGTGTGTGTTCAAATTGCGAAATTCAAAGACTCGTAGCATGAAGATGAAATCTTGGAATCTGGACTTTTCTGCATATGTTGACACTAAGGGCACTTGTGGCCTACTCACGCCTCTCGTATGCGGCGTGAGTCAGTTACTTTCTTGGCCAGAGGTTGGCAATAAAGATTCGGAGCTACCTTCACTTCAGTAACATTTCACAGCATCTAATTTTACCTTGAGAAATTTTTTTTGTCCACTTCACTATAGCAAACTACCCATATTTTTGGTCCCTTGAGGTTTGCTATAGTGAAGCTGTACTGTAGTAGTCTTATATTGTACGTAGTGCAAAAATATTTGGCACTCTTAAAATCACCTGACAGGCTGCTGTTTCAATATACGTGATGTTCTAATATTAGTATAAAAAACAATAACTTGTTTCCTTAATAGTAAAGCCTCCCTTAACAAAGTTTCTATATAGCGAAATATTCAGTACAACGAAATATAAATTAGGTCCCAACAAAAGTTTATAAGGTCAATGCATTTTGTACCGCCATTTACCGCAATTTATTACAATTTCAATAGCGACATTTTCTTTACAACGAACAACCACTTTAGTCACCAGCATATAAAACATGCACTACACTTTTTTTTGTTTGCGAGTTGGAAATAATATCCAGAAAAAGTAAACCAAAACAATTGCCAGAATTTTTTCGGACTAACGATATATCTATGTAGAATGTGTACGCTGCACTATGTAACAAAGCAGGCATAGCCATATTTGAAGAGCTTGCCACGCTACTAACACGCGCTCCCATCATAAATAAATGAGACCGCCATTGTGTATAAAGTGCCGCCTACACATTCTACTGTATACGGTTCATCTTTGGTCTGTAAAATGTTAACACAGTTACGTACGTGTATTTTTATTCGTTTGTGGCAACTTTTGTATAATTTTATGCATCAGCTGCAAGAAGTTTGTGTTTTACAAAAGCAGAATGAGTGGTAACATAAAAGAAAGGTGGCAAATTGACGTAGAAACAAAATTGCAATTAATCAATGCTGTTGCCCAGGGCGAAAAAAAAGTGATATTGCAAAACGCTTTTAAATTCCTGCTTCCACATTGTCAACATTTTTTTCCAATCGTGAACAGGTGGAAAAAATTATGCATTAGTTGGAACAATCAGAAAACTGCCTAAAACATGCAAGAATGATAACCTTGACAGAGCATTGTTTGACTGGTTCATTGAAGCTAGGTAATCTAACATAAATGTATCTGGCCCTATTTTGCAATTAAAGGCTCGTCGGGAAGCAATAAAAATGGGTCTTGAAAATTTTAAAGCATCAAATGGCTGGCTTGCTAAATTTAAGTCGTTGGAATCTCACAACACTGTGTGTGGTGAGGAAGCTGGTGTTGACTCGAACATTTTGGAAAGCTGGCAACCGAAACTTGAAGCTCTTTGTGCTGGTTAGTTGGCAAAAGATATTTTTAATGCCGATGAGGCAGGTGTATTTAACAACTTGCTTCCGGACAGAACAGTCAGCGTCAAGGGTCAGACCTGCCATGGTGGTAAAAGGAGTAAAGAGAGGTGTACAGTTCTTCTCTGCGCAAACTGTGATGGAACCGAAAAGATGACACCTCTCGTGATTGGCAAATATGTGAAGCCACAATGTTTCAAAAACATAAAAAAACTACTTGCATATACAAAAACAACTCCAGTTCATGGATGACAATTGCTGTTTTTCAAGAGTGGCTGTTCAGTTTGAATGCACGCATGGGTGTACTGAACCGCAAGATTATTATTTTTCTTGATCAGTGCAGTTCACATAAATTGCCATGCACATACCACCTTGCAAACGTTAAGGTAATATTTTTTCCAGCAAACTGTACGAGCAAATTGCAGCCTCTGGACCAGGTAATTATATCTGTGCTGAAGTGTTTCTACAAGCGCCAGCTGATAAGCTTCCTGCTGAGAGTGATTAGTTGTAAAAAAGATATATCATCATCAAAGTAAAACATTCTGCAAGCCATGCACTGGATTTGCCAAGCATGGAGTCACATTTCATCAATTACCATTAAAAAAATATTTCAAGAAAGCACGATTTCCTGTTTCATTGGAAACAGATGTTAATAGTGAGGATGTTCCAGAAATCCCAGAAAATGGCGCATATCATCAGTAAGTAATTTGTGTCATCGTTCGTCTCGTGTCTCACCCAGTGGCATTAATGTTTATTATTTGGAAGACTAACTTCGCCAAAAATATATACGTCTAAAGTGTATTTAATATTCGAATTGGTACTAACTACATATTTATCGAGTTTTCTTTCTGTATCTTGACAGGTTATATAATAATTTGAGGCAGTGATGGAATTATCATATTATGTTAACAAAATTATCACGTGACCCGATTTTGTATACAAAAATGGTGACTTAATTAATAATTTGGTATTTCGTATCTAGCGGATGTTAGCAAAAATACAAAATGACAAAATCAGTGTCATCTTTGTTTGTACTTTAAAAACATATGAATGCGTAAATTAATGGATTTTTAAAACAAATAATTGTACATAACATACATTAGGCATGTTTTAAAAGCAAGTCAGTGTTGTGCTATGTTTATATATTGCGCAACTTATATTTTTAAAAGTTGTTATTGCATAATTTAGATAAAAATATTTTTTATTAATGTAATGATGTATTGCCTTGAGTGCTAAACAAGCGACTATCGACGTCACCTACCAAATCACGAATTTACAAAATAACTAGCAAATTTTCGACTCTTTCATTAAAACAATGTGTAATTAAAGATTATAAGTCTCGTAGGAAGAGGTGCTAAACAATGCTGTCTCATGAAAGACGTTAAACTAGTCTCCCCAACCCCATCCAATCTGCTGTCAATAAAATTAACGGAGCCCCAGAAGTATGACTTTGCTATCACAAAAACAAGTTAGGTTTGAATGTTAACCTACCTTGATTACAGCATTTGTTTACACTAATTATTTTCTTCATAGGCAGAGCAGCTGTTTAACAAAGATACATTGTGGCCACGCTACGTTTCTAGAACTGTCAAAATTTAGTGATCTTATGTTCAGTATTCTGGATGCACTACATATTTTGATTTTTTACGTGCCATTTGTGTTTACCACCTGTATTTCATATTTATTTTACATGTTTAGTGTGTGTACAATCTGTGAAAATGCCCCTCACAATACAAACTGATAAATAAATTTATCTTACTTCAGGTAGCAGTAGAATTGCTATTGTTTTTCATCGGCGATAAACAATTCCCACATTTCACCGATCTGTCTATAAAAAATAAAAAAGAGGTGCTTGTTTTTCTAAATAAAATTTGTAAGCTTTCTTAGTTCGTAAATTGACATGCGAGTATATGCACATTTTTTATATACAATTTTTAAATGTCATTTTAAAATTTAAATCATTGCAGGATAGGGATTTTGTATATTACGAAGTGAATTTTTAATAATTTAGGTAAGCTAATTAATACTATAAATGTGAAAATAAATATGGCATGGAAGTTATCTTAAATTAATGTATAATTCACCCAAGGCAAGAAATAAGTATATTTTTGTGTTGCATGTCATACTAAGTGCACACATTTTGATGATGTATGTCTTCTCTAGGCGAAATCATGGTTTCTGACCTGAAACACTGAAAAAATGTTGACATGCCTATATTAAATTTTCATTGTGAAATAATAGAAATTTTATTGCTTGAAATTATGAGTGAATGTTAAGAAAATTAGTGTACGTGAAATTGCAGCGGGCAGTTTACACGTGTTTTAATAGTTTTATCCATTTTACTGATTGAAAACATTAAAATTTGGCAAGTCTGGGAATATCATTGAGGAGCTGGGGCTGATTGCTGGACCACTTCTGGAGTTTGAACCCACCCTGATGCAGAAGTTCAATCCGCTGGGATTTCAATGTATGCGCTTCCTCCATGGACATAGCTCCTGTAACAATATCATCAACAAAAACGTGATTGTGAGCATTTGCTGCAAGAGGATACTGGGCACCCTCGTCCAAGCCCAGTTGGTGTCGTGTACGAATAGCCAGGAATGAAGAGGGTGAAAGACCATATTCAGCTGAAAATATGTGAATGGAAGCGATGGATCGTCCCGTCAGAGAATGAGTTGGTATGGTCAGTCAGCCTCATGTATTGAAATTTGTCAGTATACATTTACGTAATATCGCAGGAGAATACTACGCTATACAACCTGAATCTCTAAATCTCATCACCGATATCATTCTGAAGTTTGGGTCCTGGAAGCAGAACATCGTTGAGTGAGACTCCAGTGGCGGTCTTAGCACTACCAATGAATACCACCCTCAATTTGTGGTTGTGCTAGACATTTTTAGAACACCGTGATTTGGAATGAAACATTCTGCTATCTGCTTAGCGTCAGTCGGCTGGGTGGAGGGAACATACACCTTCATATGGCTTGACTCAGGGTGTAATGAAAGTTTCTTTTCTAAAGACCAGAACCTACGTTCAGCCTTCAAATACAATTCCCCAAGAGGTTGAGCCTGAGGTTTGAAAGGAAGACTAACCTTATATATCTCCCCATGCCGTCCCGTGAATGGGTGTCCTCTAAATGTTTCTCGCAGTAGTCCGCATCTGAAGGGTTTGCATTAACACATGGTGGTTCTTCAACTTCCCAAAACTGCTTTAGAGTCATATCTAATGGATCCTCCACGTAAATGAACATTGAGATTACATCTCGATCGAAATTGGTGCACGACTCTGGGTACTCGCCCAGCAGTACCCATGCGAACTGTAACTCCAGCACCACGGGCATGTGCTGTCCTAATTCCAACCTGCCACTCACACACACGTGCATAAACATCAGCACCTAACAACCTATTAATAGGAGCAGGGTTTACCAAAGGAAGTGAGCCCAATTGGATACGGACATGCTGATCTACAGAAGCCAGTGGCAGATTACTGGTGATATTTTGACTCAACAAAGAGGGAGTGATTAAAGGTACACTGAGGCTCCCTGGAAGATTGTATCTTAAAACTAATCATTCCTTTCATATTTAAAGCACCTTGGGAGATGTCAAACACCCTCTCACGTGCGCCTTATGCAGAGACAGTACCTCTGCAGAGGCTTCAGAAATGTAAGATGCCTGAGCTGCATTGTCAAGTAGACAGTGCACGACATGAGGTACTTAACAGATTTTAATCATAGGCTGACACACATGCAAATGTACTGCTTGGCTCCAGAGTGCTGTCAACCTTTGTTTCAAGACCATGAAGTTGCATTATTGTTTACACCAATATCATGTGAAAGTTGGCACAATCAGCTACTGCATGGGATCCTCCAAGACGGTTGAAACAGTTTTGTTTTGCGAACCATTGACTGCCTGTCAGTGGGAGATGCACTGACTGACTCTGGGTATTTGTAAACAGTGCGAGAGGTGTTCTGACAAACTGGGTAAGGCGTAGGTAATTTAGGTTTTGAGTCTGTAACGAGGACCGACCTTGGTTGTGAGGCCATTTAACCAGATTTGGTTAGGGGTGTTTTCCGATGCACTTGACCAGCACCAACTTTGCTCGCCACTTCAACTGCACAATCCAATTTTGCTACCCTTGATCGCAGAAAATCAGTAAGCTCTGAAACAGTGGGAAATGCATCAGTATTTTCTGTGAGTGAGTTTTGAAACTTTGTTCTGTCACCTACATCTAATTTGCATAGTAAGAATGTGGCAAGTACTGGATTATTCTGAGTTATGTCACAATCTAACCCTTCGAGGGCTTGAGCATTTTCACTGAAAGTGTTGATAAAGTGTCATGGATTGGTGGTTTGTGGAGTCAACACCAGGCAGTTTGATAATCCTGTTAATATACAAGGTTGTGAGTTTTCTCACATTCTGGTATTGGGATGTAAGAAGTTGCCAAGCTACAAATTTTCAGCAATAACCAACAGATTTTTGACCAACTGTAAAGCCTCCCCCTTAAGACATCCCAATAAGTACTGGAATGTTTCCATGTCAACCAATGCTTGACTGTTGTGGATTGTAGCTCCGTACAGTTGAGAAAACATTGGCCACTCCTCCCAATGACCTGAGAAAGAGGGAAAATTATTTCTGGAAGTCTTTGCCGACGTGGAGGCAAGATTACTAGTTGACGAAGCTGACACAGCATGAATGGACAAAAATTAGGTTATGTTGCATTGAACGTCTGACAACATAGCAAAGAAAAACTCATGCTTCGAGGAACTTCACCAAAAATATTTGGAATCCCATGGCTAGGACCTACCACTCGACTAAATAAAAGATAACACACTTCATGCATTATGAAAATACAGGATGTCCATAAATTATCACAACAACTTCAAATGTTAATAACAAATTACCGAACGGTGATAAGAGGTATGCAAATTATTGCATGTGAAAGAGCATTTCCCAAAGTTTTAAACAAAATTTAGTAGACCTCTACATGTGCACCCTTTGTTGCCCGAATCACATCAATACAATACTCTAGCTCCTGCCATATTTGCACTAGCATTCCCTCATCGACAGTCTCAATGGCTGCTACAATCAGCTTCATTACATCCATATTGTTAACAGGTGATTTGTACACAATGTCATTAACATAACCTCATAAGAAATCTAGAGGCTTGATATCCGGCAAGCAAGGTGGCCAAGGAATTGGACCGTCTCTGCCAATTCATCGTCCAGGAAACCACTGATTCAAGGATTCACGCACAGCCAAACATCAGTGTGGGGGTGCTCCATCGTGTTAAAAGATGACCTTATGTTGTATGCCTTCCAGTTGTGGGATCACAAATTCGGTTAACCTGTCCAGGTACACATTGGCTACGATAGTCCTTTCAATAAAGAAGAATGGGCCAATGATGCGATCACACGACACCACACCACTCATTAACCTTCGGACTGTTGCGTACAATATCATGAGATTCATATTGTTCTGATCCTAACATTATGCCTTATAAATACACCTGAAACATGAAATGTTGCTTCATCACTGAAGACAACTTGCTTGAGGAAGTTGTCATTTTTGTGAATGCATTGCAACAAGTCTGCAGCAAAATCTGTGCGCCGTACTGCATCATCAGGTTGCAAAGCTTGAACTAGCTACACTTTGTATGCATAGTCATTACTGCTTGTGTATAACTTTGTGTACCGTTTATCTGCGTAACTGCAGTTGCCTTGCAGCAGTGCAAATCTACTTACCAGGGCTACGCACGTATGCAGCACATACGCGGTCGATGCCTTCAGCACTTTTTCGTGGCCGGCTGGCACCCTTCTGATATAGAACGCTGCCAGTTTCCATAAAATTACGGTGCCACTCCTGTATTGTGGATCGTGCAGGTGGGTCCTTACCATACCTGGGTCTGTAATTACGTTGAACTTGTCTGATTTTGTCTCAATAAACCATGACACACATTGAACCTTCTCTTGTGGCGTGGTCATTTGGGTGAATTAGTAGTCACATCTGAAACAAAAACAAAAAATGTGCTTAAAAAAAACTTTGGGACATGCTCTTTCACAAGTTAAAAACAGCATATCTCCATCTTTTGGTAATTTTTTATTAACATTTGAAGTTGTAGTGATAATTTATGGACATCCTGTACAGCGAAACAGACTTCAAGACTAGGTTAGGACATCCTGCATGACATCTGCCATAAAACGCTGATTCGCTCCACAAAACACTCTGCAAACGGGATGATAGAACAAGGCAAAAAAACAACTCGCGTACATGTTGAGCACAGGCAGGTAATAAGAACATTACACAATAACACTGACAATTACATGGTTTCCCTGGAATTTCTATGAAAACCGCAACACTTCACACTAATCTACTGGACAGCGATGAAGCAAATACTGGTTTTTTCTTGGGATGTTTGTGATGAGTGGATTCAGAACGGCGGCGATAGTTTGTGCACACGTGAGAGATAAAGCTTCAATTACGCAGAACACTTAAAACGACCAAAAAAAGTACTACAATCACTGTACGGAATAAACGCGGGCACATATCCAGCCCGGAGAACCAAAATGTTCAGCTCAGATTTTAAAAAACACATGTGTATATATTACCAGACACATCCGCAGGCGAAATTACCATGTTGCCATCTTGAATCATACTGGCATCTGGAACTACTTGTAGCGACGCCATTGCTGTAGAAAAAAGCAGGTCTCTGCAGAAGGATATAAAAGTCTGATAGCACAATACGCAACACCCTCTTTTCATCTTCATTAGGATATATCCGCTTGTGGATTTGCTCCTTCCTACAGATAACAATCTCTTCCTCGGGGTACTGAGTTCGAGTGTGGAAATCTGTGATCAGATTTGAAACTTCGTCCCCAGTAAAAGTCGCGGAGAGTCTCGATCTAAGTCAACCAGATTAAAGAATAAATTATCCATATTTATTCCCACCATTGTTTGACTTTTCCAAACAACTGGTGGCGTGTCCTCCCTGCCCACAGTTTGCTGGGGATCTGTTCTTTATATTCCCGTTTGCAGTCATACAGGAAGATTATCGGGTCTCCTCAAGGGCAACCAGTAAATTCTGGGAGCTGTGTTTTTGCAGGGTGGATATAGGTTTCGGGGTTTATTCTCGGTCCAGGATTGGATGGTTTGTGTGCGAGATTGCATCTGCAAACCTTGCACTGATATATCTGACCGGGACAAGTGACCCTCTCGTCCGGCCAGCCTATACACCTGTAATGGAATACTTCAGGGCAAAGTATACACTGCATGGTGTGTGTCTCTTGGCCTCACATTTGGGCCAGTTGCATGTTATTAAACTGTTCTGACGGCATGGTTGGCACCTAAATTCCAGACCATCAGTATACCGCGAGTATCTTCCCATCCCAGGCATATATTGTGGTATTGCCTAAGACGATACTCGTACTGTGTCACGTTTATTCCTCCGCCATCACAGTTTTCTATGGGACATTGTGTGTCAATGTCGTTGAGGGTTTTGGTCTGTGCCGCTACCTCTAGGGCATTATGGGAGCTTCCTTCAGATCCGGACGTGACCTATGATAAGGAGTTGAGCGCCACAGGGTGTTAACAAATGGACTCCCTGAAGTCCGATTTGTCTGTACGGCGCAATAGGAGGTAGGAGCTTGATTATTTTACCAAGGCTTGCGATGTCTGAGTTTATGGCTCATGTAGCAGCCAGATGCTTGATCAAGGGTAGCGAACATGATCGTGAGAAGGGCGGGGGAGGGGGTTACTGGCAATGTCCAAGCCTCAGTCTTTAGCTGTCTGAAGCTTACGCCCCATGTTGGGTGCCAGTTGACGGACTTTCCTGCTCGGAGCTTGTTCGCTCTGCAAGAAAATATGGATTTATCCTTTTCTACTACGCGAGGGGGAATTATAAAAAAGGACAAGCATTGATTCCATCATTGTGGTTGCAACTCTGGTTCCCTACTGGAGTGTCTGTAGATTTATTAAGTTAGTTGCATGGATGGGTCGTGGACCTTTCCACGTTGGAAGATCTGAGGTGATAATGTTTAGGTAGAGGGATCGTAATTGGAGGAGAGGAATTAAACCCCAGGGTAAGCTTGACCACTAATATCTCCCTCCCAGGGAGTTTGGTCCAACCCACCGTAAAGGCTGTCAAAAAGATGTGACTCCAGTTGTCACTGGTTAATTACGGAAAATAAGAAGAGACATAACCCTGCCAGAAATTATTCGGCTGCTTCTGAATTTATCCTACACCTGTAGGACGCTGGTCTGGTTGATTTCTGCAGGGGGATGAAGTCCGGTGTAACTGACACTAGCCTACATGTAGTGGCAGGTTTGGGAGGTATATGTATTTTTAATACCTTATTGGCGGCCATGTGAAATATGCAAGTGACGGTCAATTCTTGTAAGGAAGTAAAAGGACGAGGCGGCGAGTTGATTTGGAACAAAACACGGGCGGATCTAGTGTGTCAGTACAATCCATATTATGCCAAGGCCAGTCTATGCCAAGTAAGGAATCCGTCGGATCTGAAATCCGTACCCGAGAGTGGTTGTTAGTCACTTGGCTTTATCACCGGTTTAACTAGTGTTTTAAAAGAAATGGATGTTTCTAATAGGTCACCGTTGGAAGGTATGTCTACTGAATATTGAGTGTGTCTAACTCTTTGTAATGCCAGACAGGCTAATCTGCATAATTGGCTAGCTCTACCTTTCGAAGTATAAGGCATCGCAATATTTAATCAACACCCACAGGAGCTTACTCCCCTGAATGCCAGACGTACACTCGAGCCCTCCCGAGTCCGGTCTTTAATGCAGGCTGGGACTGAGGTAATAAGTAATTGGACGACCTGTAGTCCCGGGTTTGTATACAGTCGTAGGTGAATCGACTCGGTTGGTTCCGTGAGTATTCCTGGTCTTTTTCAGACCATGGAAATACTATCTCAGCCTTGTTCAGGCTTAATGTGTCTAAGAATGTCTGGTTTGGAGACATCTAGCAGTTGGAAAGCTTTGAATTTGTGGCTTATAAAGAAATAGTGAGAATGCAGACTCTCAATTTATCCAGGGGGATACTCGAGCCTTCCTGGGTCTGATTTTTAACTCAGACTAGGATTGAGGTAATGAGTGTTTGTGATGCTGGATAACGGTGAGTGAATCTTACTTGATGTGCGGGCAATGCGGACTATATTTGAGATTTTCCAAGAATCTTCTGCAGATTAAAGAATATTATCCTGGCTTTATGCAAGCTGAGGATAACCAAATATGTTTGGTGGGACATAAGCACCTGTCAGCATGCAGTTGTTTAAATAAAAATTAGCTCATTAAATTAAAAGTAACTCTCCAGGTTGTTCTGAAATGAGTAACAAAAGGATTCAAGTTAAAATTAAACATTTTATTTATATGTGGAAACACAATGGGGAATGCATAGCTCTGTGCATGGATAAATAAAATGTTAATATTTAAGGCAAGTGAAGGCAAACCTGCATCAAGAGAAAAGAAAATACTATAATTAGAAAATACAATAATTATAAATTAAGTCAATCTCTTAAGGGGCGAGGGGGCAGTCCTGAAGAGACGTCAGCACAACCTGCTACTGCAGAGTTTACAAGGATTAGTTTACTGGTAGGAAACAAGTGGGGACGTCGAGATACCTCTGGCTGATGTGGTGATTGTGTCCTTGGCTGCGTCGGCAGGCGTTGCTGGAGACCGTCGCGAGTAACTAGCACTGAGACTTTGCAGAATAGCACTGAGACTTTGGTGCGTGTGGTCTAATGATCATGAACAACCCTGGTTAAGATCTGCTCAGTCTTTTGCAGACAGTGAGGTCAGGGTGACAGCCACTTCCCCAGTTGGTGCCCTCAGCCTTGTACAAGCTGGAGGGCTGACGACTGTCTTGAGCTGTGGTTTGGCACCTCCTTACATACAAAAAATTCTAGCTTGTTGGCTGTCACAAGGGTGTGGGGATGGCTAGCCTCACCTCGCAGGGGTGGTTTTAATTATGGTTGTGGCCCACGTCACCATTTCTTATCTCCTCGGCGGGAGGCTGTTGACATATCTATCGGTCACCATTTCTTATCTCCTCGGCGGGAGGCTGTTGACATATCTATCGCCCTCTCCACGAGGCTCTGACTGCAGTGACATCTTTGTGTTTTGGGTGCTGCCCTCTTGTAGCATCCCTTCGAACTAGCTTCTTTGGATCCGGCGTGTCGGTGACTCGTGGAACAGTTCAAATTCTCAGGTGGTAATTAGGCGACCGTATGGCGGCTTTTGGGTGGTCAGTACAATTTTGAATAATTACTTTGTGTCTGTAATTGCTCATTAGGCTGGGGGCTGGCCCATATGAGTTTATTTGCCCAATGATGGGACGAAGTCGACAAGTAGTGTACGCTTGCCCAATGCGCAGGAAAGCTACATGCATCAAACTTATTAAATAGAATAATTAAAAAGCAATAGTGATATTAACAACAATATACAAACTCAAATTAGTTAATGAACCATCTTGAACTAAAAATACATATACTATATATTAAATTATACAACGGTATATAGAACCAAAATATTGCACATGTAACAATTCCAACATAAGATAAATAAAAATACAAACTTAATTCTAGGGTTTTTTTTTATACAAAACTTTAATGTAGAACATACATACAATAAATTGCATGATAATTTATTCATGGGAAACATGTAGTGCTGCAGGTGTCTGTAGTGTGATACCTACATGGTCGCCATGACACTTTTTGTTTGACAGAAATCTTTGTACTGGTTTTCATTTTAGGCCTACACAACTTCAGCTTTAGAAGGTAGGCGTCGTAATATTACAGATGCCTGCTGCATTATAGCTTTCCCATGTATAAGGGAGTTTGCCTGTACATTCTATTTTTCGCCACACTTTGACATGTTATAATTAAAGGTTGCAGGCTGGTATAACTGGTACTATGGCATTATGCATATACTGGGTATACAAGCGAGTGCAAGAGTGGGATATTCATTTTGTGCCGTGCTATGAGTAGCCTCTCGTGTACTTACTCTGTTCTAAGCAAAATCTCAACAGAGAAAGAGTTGCACCACTCTTCCACAAACATGTCATAACTAGAGGAGAGAATTCCATAGATAACATGAAAGACAAAGATAGCTCTTGTAGCAGAAAGATAAGCAGCAAGAGATATGAACTCCCAGGTTAAAACTCTTATCTACAATGGTAAAATATGCTGAGAAAATCTCTACCTCACAGAGCAAGAGTGACCGAAATCAGCTGAGTGCCCTGCAGAAATGTGTAGAAAATATTGATTGTGAGTAAACTTTCTTAGGGAAATATCCAATATGCCACTAACACTTGAAGGAAAATACTACTCAAGAGTTTTAGGTCTCTGGGCGACATCAGATAAGGGGATCCTTGTCAAAGTTGACAGGTACAATCTCAGCACTACAAAAATGCTTTAAACCATGGTATTTAAGCATGAAAAGCATTTGTCAAAATCCTGTCTGATGGCTTGCCAATTTTGGAGGGTTAACTGCTTCCTGAGTAAAAAAATTATGAATAGAAGCCCGCAGTAATGTTGTGCATGTAACACAAACTTAAATACTGAACTAGCAGTGTTGCACATTTATGGTATTTGTGGTCCTATGTTTTGAATTTGAAGACGACTCAGAATTTTTTCTATCACTTTTCTGTCAAAAAACCTTGTCTTCCTTTTGGATAAATACAGTACATTAATTTTTTTTTTTTTTTTTAACACTGTTTTAATGGAAGACTTCTTGTGGCTGTTCAGAATAACTATACACATGCATAACAACAATAGGAAACATATTTTAATAAAGGTTGGAATTAATGGATTTTTTTATGTTTATTATACAGCAATTTCTTTCTGGAACCAGTCCAGTCTACCGCCGCCTGTGTTCACTGTCCGTAGTAACTGCATCATTGTATTAACGAATTGTAATTCACTTCTCTGTGCTTTCACTGTTGCATGTGCATGTTTTGTGAATCCATATTTTGTTTGTGTAATGTACTGCTGTAAGCTTGTGGTTAATTCGATAGCTTAGTCACTTTCATATAATTCAATCTGCTTTCCATGTCAGTGGTTTTGGATTGTAAGTGAAAAAATTTTGTAGTAAAGAAATTAGTATATTTTCTAAGATACTGTACTGATTTACATTTGTCTACTGACATTTTGTTCTGGCGAGTCCTACAATATTGAGATTATGGTCCTGAAAACTAAAATATTTCTGTGCATCTCATAGATTTAAGGTGGTACTTAACTTGATTAAACTAAATTAAAATTTTAGTATGTGTTTGCATTTTGCAAAAAATGCATTATTTGAATGTTTTAGGAGACCCTGAAGACAGCATTAACTCTGAAATACTGTGTATTTTGGTACAATAGGTAGGAGACGTGAAAGTATTGAATTTGAAAAGTAGATATCCACGTTTTTCCTGTATTGCACTTTGCCACAATATAAGTTATTGTCTTTACTCTTGTTTTTTCACAGATAAAATAATTTTAAAAGCAAACACCAGAAAAAAAAATTTAATTTAGATTATACATGACACCAGTAAGAAATGTATTTTCTATTTCTCTAACAGAAAGACTGTGAAATGACTAAAGAAAATGCTACTCAGACCGAAGAGTGAACCTTTAAATTTACACTAAGAATTGTATCCTATAACGAAAATGAATCAAATATTTTCTTGTTTAAAATGACGTATGACATCTTTTTAACAATGGTGAATTTAACGACTTCTGCTTCATCTCTAGGTCAGTTGTTGAGGAGTTGGAAGTTAACTTTATCCTGTTAATTGTACTCTCTGCCTTGCAGATTGTTTTATTCACGGGCCCACTGTAACGATGCTTAAAGACAGTTCTTTTTCTCCCTCCCCGCTAGATAGCTCTAGAGTAATTATCACTTTTGTTTTGCACCCTGTTCCAGCCTGCCGGTGACGTCAGAGGTAAGCCATGCATTCACACCCCTTCACTCTGTGGCTACTCCTCGTCCTAGTGCCACAAGCCAAGCAGTAGCGGGCAGCAAATTAGTATAAAAGCAGAGAAGGCTTATATCTGCAGACCAGTCTTCAGTTCTCCCCTGTTGAGTTCTGACTAGATTGACACCAGTCTTCAGCTGTTTAGCACTCGTTGCTCAGACACTGCCTTGCCTGCAACCCTTAAGCCTTCGCTTATTGTAATAATCATAGTTCCCTAGCACACGCTGCTCAGGAACCCCTATTCTATGTTCATTCTAGCACCCATTGCTCAGGACAACACCCCGTACTTCGCTTAAGCTACGCTTGCATTAGGGTTAAGGTCACTCTAGTTATGAGCTATCCGCTATGTACCCCGTAAACCCTGTGACCACCTACAGTTACGGCCATATCTGTGGAGGACCTCTCGGTGGTCTTTTTCAGGGCTAAACTGTCACATTCCTTGCTTAGTCATCCTGCTACGTGTCGGTGATTACGTTACGTTGTTTCCTACAACATGTTCATACAAAAGTCTGTTGCCTAGACTACAGCAGCTCACACCGCATTACCCCTTTTTTCTGTCGCCCTTACCGGCCATCATAATTTGTACTTATAGCGTTCTGGCTGAAATTCGTGCCACTGACCAGGGGCTGGAGTGCATTAACCATATGTTTATTTACATCAAACAAAATAAAACTTGGGTCAGCTTTTACTTGGAGTATCTTCCTTGTAGACCTAGCACCTCTCTGTAGTTACCCTCGCGTAACAGGTTTGCAGGTGATCGCTGGGAATTTTACTCAAACAAGCCTGACACCATTTTTCTACCTAACACACACTAGCTTTGGCCTCTGCGCAAAGGAGGAGCCACACAGGCACACTGTCCTTGGAACAGCTTGTCTGCCTGGTGTTCAGACTTCTCCCGAGCAGACTCCGCTGAAAGAGACTTGTGTCCCCTAGGTTGGGAAGATTGGGACATGGCCACACACCTGCATGTGTATCTGAATAAGGCGAGGCCTGACTTCCCTCGTGTACCATAATCTCCGCCAGACTTGGGAATTGGGTGTCCGCTTGTCCACTACCGCCCGTGGTGCCACATGTATCATAGTACAAGGAGTCTGCAGACATGTACAGTAGTAGAGGGGTAAATTCCAATCCCTAATCCCCTACGTCCAGAAGAAAGACGTGAAGGAAAGAGTTAAGTAGACATTCTTAGGATCAGGTAGAGCACACGATTGTCAGCCTTCCCTGGTCAAGCAGCTAGCTAGTTTGTAACCTCAAGAACAGGCGTAAGCATTACACAATCTGCAAGAACTTGTCAAAGTTCCTGTGCCCAGCAACCTCTTCACTCCACCTGAGAAGACTGGCCCCATTGAGTACCTGGGATGGATCGCCGAGTAACTACACCAGTCTGACCAACCTCAGACACGTGTAATTACATACCTAGTGCCTGCTATTCTTCATCCTACACCACTGCCAAAGCCTCTAGACAAAAAACCCCGGCGTCCCCTATGAAGACCATACAGTGAGTGAATATTCCCGGTACGTCAAGCATCAATGTTTCGTTCGGTTATATATAAAAGTGCCAGTGGTACAGGCTGCTTTTACATTGAAACAAAATGAAATGTTTTTCTATACTGTCAAGCCTAGGCAAAATAAAAAATGATAAGCAGCAATCCACATCTTTTTAAAAGTATTTCATGCGCTCTGAGCATGTTTTACCTCCACAAGAAGCTACACAAACCGTATCATGACACACACTCACCTTCTACAGACAGCATTAAAAAGTAATAGTGCTGAGCAATACTGTGGTCAGCTTTAGGTTGATTACCCAAATTACTCAACAAGATTGAAGGCCTTAGTACACATTAGCTAATTCAGGAACTTGTAAATTTTTTCTGTTTGTGTGCCATGACAGACATTTTTAACACACTTAGCAATTTTTCTTAAAGATTTATTACCTGGAAACCATTATTTCCATATTTTAATGTAGTGATACATTTCTGATTACAAAGGTCCCAGTCAGAATAAAATCATTAGTTTCCTAGTTATTAAGAAAGGTTATTAAATAGAAAATATGTAGTTTTCAAATAGCAATCGATACAAATATTTTTAGTTGCACAGTAGATTACACACTTATTTATAAGGTTCAGTTTTCTATCAAATAAGTTCCGTTGAACTCTTGGACAGCTTATCTGATCTCAATTACAGTGTATATGCTATCAAAATTATTTCTGTGATTTCACAGATAAAAGGAGTGATCACAAAGGGAAGGCAGAAACTGCATTCAATTTGTTGTCCATAATACACAAATGTGAATGCACTGTACTGTGCAGCATTAATAACAATTAAATTGGTAGTGTTAATATCAAAGCTGATCATTCCATGATGTTACATTCAAAATGTGCTGTGAATTTGCATGCCACCATGCAAACACTATACAAATTTCAAAATGGTGTTTTAGGACTGCCATAATTGCGGTATGTGAAATTGATGCATGACGTATTTACTGACTATACCACATACTCAACTTCACCTCATCCGAAAGTGTTTCCATTTCAATAAGGCGTAGTTATAACAGTGCCTACAGTTATGTCCTTGCAATGAGGAGCTTTGTTACACACACGTCCATCCAGCTTGTACTGTTCACTCTCTCGCTATAGTCAGACATCACATCAGCTTCCCCGGAGTAAGATTGTACCATCGGCTGAGTGGTCGAGCCCGCTTCCCAAGGTTGCGTAGTTTTATGGCGTGCCAAGTGATGGCACCACCGGTATCAGGGGCTGACGTTCGCTGCGCCAACAGACAACCACCAGCAGACGATGCTATTAGATAGCTCCAGCAGACAGCTCGATGGGAGATGCTTGCCCCCTCCTGCCCCTGTGCCTCAGAGGGCCCGCGGACAAGTAGAATATAAGCCAGTGCACAGCCCGAAAACATCAGTATGCCTAACTTCTTCCATTGTGCTGGAAGATGCCTACTTATCTCGCTCTTTCCACTCTGCTGAACTGTGCTGGAAGGAGTTTCCAGAACCTTGCAAACCACCAGAAGCTTTTCAGTGGCGGCAATGACTTTCAGACCTTCGTGAGACTTTGCCAACAGCTCCCGAAGATGCAGTCAACCTTCTTACCTTACCTGCTGGTACTTGGAATTGCGCACACACTACCACCACTGGTAGTGGTTGGGCGGTCCCTTTGGGACACCTCACGCTCGCCTCACCTGCTGGTAATGGAAATCGACCACCACTACCACCTCTGGTAGTGTTCGCCAACAGTTCTTTCTGGATAACTGTGAGATTAGTCAGGGGAAGTGTAACAGTTACCTAGCCAGATCACCTCGTCTAGATCAGGACCAGATCTCATTCACCTCAATTCACGTAAGTTAACTGCTGTTCAACTCTCTAGTAGTTTGGAGATAGTACCGGCCACCATGTATATTCTCCGTGAATTATATGTTTTCGCTCTTACTTGGGAGTATTTATTTCACTGAGCGATTGTGTTAATCCTATGTAGAGAACTAGTACTTCAAACAGGAGACAGAATTTGGGCAAAACACACCCATTGAAATGGCCACCTGTGCTGTGCCCCAGGGGTATACCATATTTACTCGTGCATAGCCTGCTCTCGTGTATAGCATGCACCTTAATATTTGCAACAAATTCCAGAAAAAAAAAAAAGCTTTTTAAATAAAATTGCACCAACAATTTATGGCGCCTTGTTAGTAAGTAGTATGTTGCAAATTATTCTATCTTTACTTTAATGTGTTGTGGTGATTGTGATATGTTTGGATTATTAAATACCTTGCAGCACTAAAAGCCAAAACATTGTGGCATGCTGTAGGATCACAAGTAAGAAATGTCATTTGCAGTGGGTGGCAGGCTTTTTTCTTTTATGCGGCAGGTGGCTTGCTTTCTTTTTTATTTTAGCTTTTTTTCTTTTATGGGGCGGGTGGACTGCTTTCTTTTTTATTTTAGCTTCTTTTATGCCGCGGAGGAATCTATCGCTCAGTAACATATGGTGAAAGGAGGGAAGGGGAAACGTGTAAACACGTGGAAGCTCTTCTGCTTTGCGATGAGATAGGACTCGAGCTTTGTGATGGGCGAATGAGGCTGTAACCTACATGTAACCTTGACATGAGGACTGAACAGTCATGTAGTTTCTGTACACAGCTCGGGTTACATTAATGATTCTTAACTTTTTTAAGGACACACAAAGTGAAATGCTGCAAGCAGTGTGTACTAATTAAACACCAATAATGCATTATCACTGTTAAAAGAAATATTTACTTTCATGTTATAATTATTTCAAGTAAATTATTGGTCACTGATTCTTTTCCAGATAAAAATAGTTACAGCTACTGGAAACTATACGTATTGAATCTGATGTATTTTACTGCACTCAAAACTTGAAAGGAAAGAAAGAGAGGGGGAAAAATATAACTTTTGTGAAAATGGTTAAAATTAATAATACTTCCTAACGCACAATAATATCTACAATTTTTTTTTTTTATGAACAGCACAATAGAAACAATGAATCAGTCACATTACTGGTGGAGAAAAAATAATAATTTCAGTTATCGCAGTCACTCTGAGGACATATTTTGACTGACAGCTTAAAACTCACAGTGTAAGAAGCAAGTGAAATACCAGCATTCATCATTACACGTTTATTGCCAGTGTATTGCATAAACACTGCCGTGAAGCAGTTGGAACAGGGACGTAGATCAGCCAAAAAAAGGGGAGACATTAGCATCTATTGTTACGGAGAGGACTGTAGTGGCAGGCTGTAGGGGGCACTGAAGAGGAAGAGAGAAGGGAGAGGAATGATGTATTATGAGCGAGAGATTAGAAGACAGGTTTTTTTTTTTTTTTTTTTCCCCCTGCTGAACTGTGCACGAGGTAAAACTCTTGCCTTTTCGGCTTCGGCCTTGTGACACACTGCTTGGGATTTCGCTACCTGCTTCACTTTGTAGAGGCCAGTAGTAGTTCCTCTCCCTTTTGTCATATACTCGGAGGAGTGGTGCTTGGCAGAAAGTGAGAACACGAGCTACTAACTTAAAGACTAAGCAGAATTGCAACCCCGTCTTAACTGCACTTAGCAGCCTAACCCCAAGGGAACTAGCTTTTGCTGCCTGTGCCAGCTGGAGAGGTCTCACCTCCGTGTTCCCTCCCAACACTTGTTTCCAGTGCTCATCAAGATTGCTGGGAGCCCTCATCTGATAATAGCAACTGTCTGCTGGAGCAAGGGCATCCCTTTGGAATAGCTGACCCCTGATTCGGGGCTACCAGACCACTTACAGCCACAGCCCGCCCAGGCTACCACCAGTATCACCGTGCACGTTTCGGAAGCCAGCAGCAGCTGCCACCTGCTGTTACCACAGCTAGGTAAGCAGTCACCCTGGGCCACCGTACACACAGGTAAATCGGTGGCAGCATGCCGTCCCATTTGCTGGGCCATGACAGTGATACCAGACCTAGTGCCAAGTAAACAGGCGACGCACCCTGTCCTCCATGCTGACTGTACTCAGGTCTGAAGGTTCTAGTCATTGAAGTAAATTAATCTCTTGTTACGGGCGTCACGAACAAAACTGTAATTGACCGTGGCGACCTACCACTGCTAAAAGGCCATCGTGCATCAAAATGTTATAAATCATTTGGTTTAATATAGTCCATTTCATATAAGTGGTCTCAAATTTGACAGACAATGTGACCAACCTACCCAGTAAACAGTAAATGCTCTCGCTCATACAGTATTGTATCAGCTGATTAACTGCTGTGGGATCCGTGTTGTTAGGTTGGCTATTTTGATGACTGTTTGGGAAGAAAATAGTACTCGGAACTAAGTCTTAATTTAAGATCTTAATTATGCTTATAACATTTATAGTTTAAATTATGATTCTAAAGCAATATTAAATTTTCTTGGCTATTAGTAATGGGACATTAAAAACATGATCAATATTTATGATGAAGTCTGTCGATACATACGAACAGTAAATTTTTCCAGCTAATAGCTAGCCATGTTTATGTTTCCAGCCCGGTGAAGGCAGTTGTTCGTGCCCTTTTTTTTCTCATCTTTTTATTATACGAATATCTTATTGGTGTCGGAATATTTAATAGGTAGTTAATTATTTTGTATTTGCTTTTTCCAAACACAGTTAGTTGTAGGTACTGTTGTAGTGCGTTTTGTTGAGTGAAATGTAATATTAATGGGCATGTTGTTAAAACTGCTCGTTCTGCCATCTTCCTAACCGCCTTCCACAATGAAGTGACACAAATATAATTTCCGTATATACGTTTAAGTTTGTTTGTATCAGGAAACATGTGCAGTGTTGACTTTACTGAATGATTTTGCAAATAAATTATTTAATGCTAGTTATTAACAAACTTGTTTTTTGTGAAGTAAACTCGCAAGGATTGCCGTAGAAAAATGTGTGTTCAAGAACTTGCATAGTAAGTTTGCATGTTTTGTAAATGTATTTGTAAACAGTTAATACAATTATTGAAATGCACGTGGCCTGAAAAATGCCGCGTTTTCCACATTTTTGTAGTGAGTGAATAATATTTGTTTGTCTACATCGTAAATTCAAGTGTAAGGTTAACTTCGGTCAAAGTGTGTGCTTGTATATATTACTGCATCTGTATGAATACGAACAGCGACGTATGTATTGCGTGTTGTATTTTAATTAAAGTTATAATTTTTTAAGTTAATTATTTTAAATGTTATATCCATACAAGCAAAATTTTCCATTGCTCTATTAAAACAATATGCCACACTCTCATGCCGGAATCTCACATATCTGACCAACACAGCACGACACAACCAAAAATGCAACCACGACACATTTCAATGCGACTACTGGAATTTACAGCACGACCGACACCACACACTCTGTATTTCACCTAACTATTTAGAAGGTTCTGATAGGCTATGGTAGTCTCAAAGGTGGTGAACAAGAGGGAAATTTGTAATACATAATACTGACAAATTGGTATTGCTAATGCATACAAATATGAAATTATTATTTTTAACAGTAAGATACAGTAGTTTTCAATTTATTTTTCTTTTAAGCTGCGTATTTACCATCGTAGGGAAAGCTTAATTTCATTTTGCAATGTTGTACATTCTGTGCATCATGCCGCATGACACGACGAAGAATAGAAATCATTTCTAATCCAAATTTGCTGGTCGGACAACAGAATCGGTCGGGCTTATGACAACCTATCTTGTATTTCATTGGCTGTTGGCTTTTGTGTCGTGTGCGTTGGGGCTATGTGATTCCAGCATCGTAAGAACATCAAAATAAACCTGTCTCACGAAAGACGATAAACTAAAGACCCCTACTATGCTCACTTTTTCCTTTTTCCCTCAAAATAAATAAGAGGATAATTGGGCCTACATTTCATTGCTATGAACATTTCTCTGTATTATTATTGATTGAAACTCTAACACACTGGTTCTGTAGGGTTTCATAATTGCCATACAAACTTGTATGACAACTTTTCAATATCAAGTAAATTACAACATTCTTATCAAACAAAATTCTTTCAATTTAAGCATCCAAGGAAGGTGCTCCAACATCATAAAGAAGTGTCTCATGTATCAGCAGGAACTGCAACATTCCAAAATTTATTGCTAAGGAAAATGAACTTTATGATGTCTTCAATCTTGGGTAGGTGGAGCATCTTTTTAGTGTGTAAGTAACATGTTCGTTTGATATATTGATGCTGTAGGTCACATCTGCTTCTCTAGAGTGCTTTGTAACAGCTCTGAACTGAAATACAGTTTTTCATTAGTTACCCAAGAACAAAGTAAGGGCTGTATTCACAATTTTGAGGAGGGAGGATGTGCAATTGAACTTCAGTGTAAATATCAACCTTGAGTTAGTCAGAAATAAATTTTTATTCACAGCATTACAATCTGAACATGTAGGTATTTGAGAAAAGTTATTAAAGTACTTTGTATGTAGACCTGCAATATTTAACATTTGAGTTACTAAATAAGTTATCAAAATTACTAAAATTAAGTAACATTTACTTAAATATTATTTTGGCTACCTACATGTTTTAACATTCTGAGAATTATAACCACCATAAAAGTATCAGGCTGTACAGAGTTTGTCATATCATACCACAAAGCTTAATTATGTACTTTTAATTCAATAGTAGGCATAGCCTGTATGTAAGAATGTATACTATCTTTGAAATGGAAAAGGGGGGGGGGGGGGCAGTATTTCAGTATTTGTGCATTCATGGGGGGGGGGTCCCTTGGTATTTGGTGTTCGTGGAAACAATGCGAAATTTTTTTGTTTGCAAGAACTTTCCTTAGGTAAATGTGAAAAGATCAGTTGTCATTAATATATTTGGAGTATATTTAAAAGCAGTAAAATATCTTATTCTTTTGACAGTCAAAATACAATTTCATTTTCATGCTTTCTGGTTACAAATTTCTTGCATGGTAAAAAATTATCAATTTATAGACTTATTACATGGGTTATTAAGTCATTTACATAAAATATTTATAATTTAAAAAAAAAAATATGATTGTTGCCAACCTACAACTGTTTGAACAACCCTTCACAGCTTCTAAAAGTCATTTGGGAGGAGGCACATGCAGTTTGTTTACAAATACAGGCAGTCACATGGTGTTTGTTTGCAAACAGTCACCTTCAATGACAGTTCAGCTGTGGCGGAAGGATACATAGCCAACCACATGCCATTGGCACTACTTTCCTAGAACTGTCAAACTTGAGACCACTTATATGAAATGGACTATATAAACATGATCACATAATGGTCTGGTATGTCCAGTTTTCACATATTTTCCCAGAAAAATAAAAGTGAAGTTAAAGCTTGCATTTTTTAAAGGAAAGTTGTGTTTACTATTGTAATTGAGGTATTGAGGTAGCTAAAAAAACATTTCATTTTGTAACTTGAAGTTAAATTCATTAACTATGCAGCAAAATATTTCATGTCTTAAAATAATGGATTTAAATAATGGTGCCCTTACTTTACTCTAATTGGACTTGGCTACTTGCAGTTCAGTTCTTGCAATTAATGTGGAATTACTTTGCACTTCATATAACAGGGTGTCCAGCCACAAGGAAAACAGGGAAAAGTCTGGGAACTTCATGTGACAGGGACAAGTCGGGGAAATGCCAGGGAGTTGTCACCTAGGTCAGGAAAAATTTAGATAATTACTACTCTGCAAAAATTTTTAGTTGTGTACAGGTTAATGTTATGAGTACGTGTATTTCAAAATTTCATTTTTAAGTTTGTGGTCTGGCAATAATGCATCTTTGCGTAGTGACATAGGGCCTGTACGTAAAAATTGTCATTGCTTGGTCTTGTGCAGTGTAATTTAATTCAACTTTACTGATAGCATATTTGTTCTGCTTTATGTCAAATAACATTGCCATGGGGCGTGTCACTTTATTCATGCATCGGTCAGATGAAAGTGGGGAATAGTTATAAAAGTAAATATGTTACAGATATGGTCAGTTTTACACATCAATGGTTACCTAACACTATTTATTCAACGTTAAGATATGAAACTACTTTATTGTGAACAGCCTTTACACATGCTCATAGCTGTAAGTGCACTGTTATCGGCTATTAATGGCTAACAGAACTTTTGGAAGCCCTGCCTATGATGTACTTAGTTAAGGTTACAAGGAGGCAGCTATGCTACCAAAAATAAATAAAAGCACAGGAATTCAAGTATGTACTCGCAGTGTAGTACTTGTCGACAGGCATGCGCATGTGCACACATACTCACGCTCATGCTCTCTTTCACACGGACACACACTCTCACTCGCTTACACTCTCGTACTCGCACACTTTTCTCACTCTCCCTCTCTCTCTCATGCGCTCTCACTTTCACACAGAGATGATGCTTCTGTGTAAATGTTGTTCTTCCATCTTATGTAAAATCAGCATTGCCACTGACCGTCTAATTTTTATTCACGTACCAGTCACATGTAACTGAAATCGTTAACCTTGTTAAGATATCAGCAATATGTGAATACTCACTCTAACCTGCAATAAACAAAACCAAATATTTCCTTAATAAATACAGTGATTGCATGTGAAAGTTATGTTTTCAATACGACATTAAAATAAGCGACTACTTTTCTTTTTCTCTACTAACTTAACTGGGAACTGACTGTCAGTATGTCCATAAAAATACAAGCTGTTAAAAACAGTGTTTTTCCTCCCCCACATACAGATTCATTTTGAAAGTGCTCTGTTTACTGTGAACCATGTATGGGAGATGCAAAACAAAGTGGCTGATTTCAGAACTGCAGAGTGGTGATAGCCACTGTAACTGTACCATCAATGTGTACAGCAACAAATGGCATTTTTACCTGAGAAATAAAATTTAGGTGATGATATCGCTCAGTTCCCCCCAATATAGAACCCTCACCTAGTTAGTATTTTATTTAGGGATGGGCAGATGCCGATTAACTGGCCGATACCACGACCATCGGCTTCTGTTGCATCAGAACATTTGCTAATTATTATTCACCGATTAGTAGCTCTAATTTATTTAAGACACTGTTAAATAAACCCGCATTCTACGTCTCGTACAGTATTAATTTACTGTATCCATCAATCCGATATTCTGTCCTAAACCCAAAATATATTTGGAACTATCGTTTTTCGATGATTTGTTACTGTTTACGTCTTTCTGTATTTCCTGTCGGTACATTTGCCAAAGATTATATGCATCAGTTGTTTTTTAACACAATGTGAATGCAAAACAACGTGGATAATAGACAACAGGGGGTATCTATAGTATTGATTACATCCTGCAAAAGGTTTTTGTGTTCTATTTTCTTCATACTTTTTTGCTGCATTCGTAGGTTGGCGAAAATTAAAAATCATACACTATGATACTGTGTTCAACAATCTGTGGTGGTGTTATTGTAAACAGAAATTTAACCTCCGAAGTATTTTGACGGGCGTAGTTCTTATTGGAAACTGTTGGATACGATTTTGAATTTTAAAGGTCTAAATAAGACTTGGCAAGTAGTAATTGGCAAAAATTGTCGCTGTTAAATCAGTTGTCATTTTAACCAAGGGATTGAGTATGGTTTTGTCCGACGAAGGAATACTAGACAAAAATATTAATATAAATGGAAATAAATTTTTGCTCAATTTCAAGTGAATATTTAATATTAAATTGAGTTCAATATGTTATTTTTAATGACAACTTTATGGTATTGGTTTAACAGCATGCATTTTGAGGTTATATATATTTCTCAGATCTAAAATAAAAAATTGTAATGAATGATGTATTGTCTGGTAACAGTTTTTGCTTGACTGTTAAGTCACTTATTTGCCCTGTTAAACTGTCTTAACTTATCATTTATTAAAATTAGTGTTGTATTTAATACCTATGCTGTAGACACCTAATACAAATTGCTTAGAGCATTCACAAAACTGAAGACTTAAATTTAAGTAATAAAAGTATTTCCAAATATTATAAATTGGGAATTATGATTGTATTCATAAAAACTAGTATCGACATCACTGTAATCTGCGGCTTCTGCAGCTGAGAATGGGTATCATTGGTATCTGCAAAATGTGGTATCGACCCATCACTAATTTTATTTCAACAAATCTAAAAGTCTGAAAAGAATGGTGCCAGGAAGCATACAATAGTGAAATATTGTCATGAACGCAGCCACTTTCATATGCCAAAACTTTTACAATATTTATTGTACCTACATATAATTAGTGGTAGGAATTTTTTTTCCTACAATATTGATGATTTCGGTGTGTTTGTGGTTTTATGAAATAAGTGCATTTTTGACTGTTTACTAGCATAAAACATGAAATTATAAGTTTTTACTTCAATTAATTTTCTTAAGTCACTTAACTTTTAAAACTCATGGATAATACATTTTGTAATGTTATATGGTTTAAATGTGTTTAGTGAACCAAATACATAATTAAAATCTCTGGGCTATTATACTATTCTGCACGTCAGTCTTTGTTAAAGTTGACTATTGTCAATATTTGAGTTTTCTGGCAGAAGTCTGCAGTGATGTCAGTCACTGTCCATGTTACTCGTAGGCAACCACAGTGCCTTCAAATATCCTGCAGTAAAATCACTATGGTCTGTCTTGAGCGAGTACAGAAGCATAACACTGTCTACTTCAGAAGTCTGGCCTCCCTACTCTTACATTACAGTGCTTCTCATTACATAAAAACCTTCTAAAATGTCTGTAGTTCTAGTTGTTTGATGAAAGATATTTTGCTCATGTCCTTCTGGGGCTACTTGTTTTCTGGGACTGCTTTTGTAATGTTTCTGGGACCAAGCAGAACATTTATGTTTGATAGCATTTTTGTAGCAGGATCATTTTCCTTAAATCTTGAAGGTTAGACATTGCTTCACTTCTGCTGCTTTCAGAGAAGCCATATCTTCAGCAGATAATTGGTGAAATAAACTTGTAGTCTACCACTATTGTCAAGGACATAGGAATTGTCAGATGATTTAAAGAACTCTAAAATTTAATAGCTACTGATATGCAGTACTGAATGGTACCAGGAATACCACGTAGTCACTGGTTCAGAAAAACCTTAACCAGGGTTCGTAAGGTCCTTAGAAGTCGTTAATATTTTTTATTTATTTATTTTTTCTTTCTTGCATGGTTCTTCAAAGTTCTTAATTTTTTGATAATTGCTGTAACTGCAGTACTTGGAGGAATAAAAATTTGTGTGAAGCTTTTTTTTTTTTTTTTTATTATTTTTTTATTTTTTTTTTTTTTTTTTTTTAACAGGTAGCGTATTGTACTATTGCATCATGCATCTCACATTTCTGTAAGCCGGGCACGGCGATTTTGGAGATTCCAATTTCTTGGTACAAATATTGGGCCTAGTTTTCAGGATGTCTACCACACCAAATTAGTTTTGTACTTGTATGTGACGATACCAAGATTGTGGCATTATCAGATTTACTATATAAAGCCTGGGCCATGATAAAATTGCCCTGGCAGGCTCGGGCGGTAGCTTCTAAGAGACCTACTTCCCGAGCCTGCATAAAAGCGGGAATGGAGGGTTCTATGGAATAACCTGTAGAACGATACTTGCTGCCGCACAAGCTACAAGTAGATTTTTAATTATTTTTCTTCAATGTAACGTACAGAATCTAAATAGTGTTGTGATAACTGGATCTTTTGTGTTAAATATAAAATGTGTACCATAATTTTCATACAATGCTATTATTGTACCAGCATATATTTGGTGGTTTTTCCTTTACTATTTATTCTTGTTTAATGGTTTTAGTGCAGTTTCTGTAAAGAAAATTAATAAATTTCTAACTGATCAATATCACATTCCACGACACACTCCGATAGGTTAAAATTTAGGCCTTGTAAGGAACCTTCCATCGAAAATTGCATCCGACCAATTACGAAAACGCCCATGAAAACGGCCAGCAGATGAAAAAATCTTCCACAGAACCGGCCATGCAAGCTTGTGTGGAATTCTCCAAGGAACCTTCCATTACATCACGTATCTTTAGTCATTATCTCGCACAGTTCTCAGTTTCTGCACTTGGCGTTCTTGCGTATCCTTCAATTCGTGCAACTTTTTTGATGTCACTATACTTCTTGCTCAAAGAGGCCCCGGCGCAAAGAGAAGACTTTTCAGAATTATTCACAACACAGCAGATGTCTTGTCAAATTTTGTAGCTGCCGTTGGTTATAAATGTCCATCAAATGAAAGGAATGCTGTCGCAGTGTATGTGAATAAAAGTTGAAAAGGGAACATTCACCAAAAGTGTCATGCAAATCATTTGGTGATGTTGCTGAAGAAACAAAGTATAAACTAATGACTGTGAAAGTCACCTTTTTCCTCTGTGATAAAAGTTGTGAAACCATTTTTGGAACAATATCAGCATGACAGGCAATTGTTACCTTTTTTTGCTGAAGATATTTTACAACTTTTAAATAGTCTGTTCATCAAAGGTTTGAAAACTGAACAGGTTGACTGTGTGTCTACAGTGGTACAATGTGCAAGTTTGATATTTCATGCAAAAATGTCCATGATTCAACTAAAGATGTTAGTATAGGATTTATTGGAAATAAACTTTTAAAAGAGAAACTGTTTAAAGAACAGGTAAGTGGAAAGCAAGTGTTAGTTTTAAGGTATGAGTGTCAAAAGTTTCTTTTGATGATTATCTAGAGTTTGATGGCTAAGTGTCAAATAAATTACTCTTATGTGAAATGCTCCCTGCATTAATCCATCACTAATGTCTAAACATTCCATTAGCTGCTGTTACAAAATGGAAAGTGTTCTAATGTACTTTGTAAACAAGAAGAAAATTTCATCTGAGGATTGTGACAATATTTTAATTCAGTTTGCAGACGTTCATGGAGAATTTTGTCAGAGGTTTGCTGTCTTGAGTTTCTAAGCTTTGGCAGGAAAGAAGGCCTTGACACCTTTCTCAGTGACTATTTTTCAATAACAGCATATGGAGAGGTTGAAATATCATTAAAATGTAATTAATTTTGTCATATGGGCATCAGTAGAAAGAAGTTTTTCTCTTAACAAAGCCTCAAGTCGAGATCCTAAAGGAAGTGTGTTAAGTGTCCCATCCAACTGTTCATGGCTACATTGCTATTCTAGTACCATTCGTGATGTCTCTATTACCAAAGAACTGAGGATTTTGGCATTGTCTGCTCGAGCCAAATATATGAAATACTAAGAAGAAGAATGCAGCCAGTGCACAAGAAAAAAGAAAGATGTCTGATGAAATTGAGAACATGAAATAGGACATTGCTGCATCAGATATGTCTGTTGATAGTATTTCAGTAAAAGCAGAATCTTCTGGAAACGTTGGACTGTTTAGTAAGTGTAATGAAATTAGGAAAGAAATCTCAGAGAAGAAGCAGGACATGACTGACTGTGAAATAAGTGAAATGTTTAACATGGCTAAATAGCCCTAGTGTCAAAATGTATTAACTGCATATTGCACTTACAGGGTACATAAAACATTTCTGAGTGGAAACAGTTAAGTTAATTATATCAGAAACACTTCCAAATATATTTCACCGTTCTGTCGAGTCATTATGAAAATTCACAATATTGGTGTAAAAATTTTTAGTTGGTAAGTTCAAGGTATTTCTTATTGTAACAGGATGACTTTGCCTACTTAGTACGCATAGTTTATTACACACAGATTACTTTTTTCATAAAACTTTGATCAGTCCTACTAGGAGAAATTTAAAAAAGTTTAACAGTTCCGTTTTTTTTCCCCCTCAGACCCTGGTAACTTTTCTACTGGATAATGCATACTTTTCTGACAAATAGGATAAATAAGTGTTCTTTTTTTTTTTTCTTCTCTCTCTTTCTGTCCAGAAATGCCTTTCTTATTGTTTTGTTAAGCAGAGTTAATGTACCCTGCCATTTGTTGCCCACCAAGTCCATCTTATGGGCCCAGCACTAGATGGACAGCATTTTCCAGAAGACTATACAGATCACTGAAACATTCTGTCATATATGGAGAAAATTCATTTGTCTACTATGACGTTAACTGAATCAAATTGGACTACGTACAATACTTTGTTAGAGTATCCAAAATTACTTTTGAAAATGTGAACAGTTGTTTGCATCCAGTACAATGGAAGCAACTAGTTTTGTGGTCTGGTTACTTGCTGGTTACAATTTCCCCTTGTGCCAGTTGGTTTGTCTCAAAGGACACAAATATCTCTACCTTCAAACCCTTTCTTGATATCCGGTTCAATTTTTACTCTTCATTTGGGTACAAATGTTTTTTGAAAGGAACTTGCAGAAGGAATATTCCAATCTCCTTTTACATTTTCATTGAACCAGTTACTCAGTTATCAGTATCTAACTTCTCCAGTGGTATGTTTGCAGAAATGAAGGCGCCTGTGGTTTTCAAAACAAAATATTCCCTGTCCTCTCATTTTCGTCCCGATTGTTGCTACTTCTTTCAGTGTTACAAGGAGTTCGTTGGTGGTACCACTGGTACTGAACTACCTGATCTCATCTTAACGTGATTCTTACTTTGTACATGTTTCAGAACACACTCTTGGTTTATAGTCCACTCTACAGGTACACCATTTGCAAAACAAAATTTTATTTCAGGCATACAACCTTTCAGATCTGAATTCTGTTGCTTGTGACTCGGGGATAGCCTTAAGAGTTCAGGACACTGCCTACCGGCTGGCAGCTGTGAAATTTAAATAGGAAATCCCATGTTAAAAAAAAAATGCCTCAGTGTGTTCATTTTAAAGATAGGCATTTCAAACAAAATGTATTCACAAATTTTGTAGAAGATTCTCACAAGCGTATATTTTCAATATATATAGGCATTATGTAATTTTTTAAAACAGAAATTTAAAAAATTTGTTGCAAGCAGTCTGTGTATGTTATGGAAACATCTCCATCCTATGGAACTTTTCCTAAGAAATTTGTGAAGAATACATTTGGTTTGAAATGCCCATCTTCAAAATTGACTCACTGAGGCGAGATTTCCTAACATGGGATTTCCTATTTAAATTCCATAACTGCCAGCTGGTAGGCAGTGCCCTTAAATTTTGGCATTGCTGTTGAAGTGAAAAGTAACTGCTACAGTAAAAACAAGTAAATAATACTGTTATTTGAACAATCTACATCTACTATATTATTCAAAGATATTATTCACAGCTAAGGTTGTGAAAGTTAAGAAGCATGTTGGTAGTTGGTCAGTTGTTGCCATGTTTAGATAAGAGTACATCTCGTCTTATGAACACAGTTATGTGAAACTGTGCCTTTAAATAATTTGTGTCAACACGTAATAGCTGCTTAAACCTTGAAAACTAAACAAATATCTAAATAGCTGTTACATCAAATAAAAGCTCCCTGCCATGAAAGGCAAAGGTTTGCTTTCTATGTTTTGTTGTGTGAGATGATGTGTTTGTGAGATAATGGGCTGGGAAAAGGAGAGAACTTTATTCTTTTTTATTTTCAGTAAAAATGGAATACCTTGTTTGTTAACATTCACTTTCTGTAACCCTTGGAACTGCCACCTTGGATAGCTTTGTAGGATGAAACGTACACTGAAATTTTACAATGGTACCAACAGTCCTAAAAGCAAAAAAATATATACACATACACACACACACTAGGGGACCCAGCCTGTGACTATTTTTGTTGTATTGTTACAGGGCTAGAACAGTTATCTATCATACAAAGACTGAAAAAAATATTGCATAGATATATGTAAGTAATAATGGTGTGAAATTAACTTAACATTGAAGTGACTGCGGTCCCATCTAAAATTTCTCTATCCACTTGGCTACTGCGGCCCCACTTGATATAGTTCTATTCACTAAGCCACTGCGACCCCACTTGATATAGTTCTATCCACTAAGCCACTGCGGCCCCAATTAACTCTACAATGAAGCGAGACATTTTAAAGTAAACAAAAATTATATTCCATTTCCTTCATATCTCTATGCAATATTGTCTATGCATTAATACAAAACTTTCCGTAGGGGAAAAGTAATTTAAAAATGTGTTTTTAGGGTAAAAGGTAATGATTGCATAATCTGAGCTTGCTGAAATGTGAACTTGATCTGTATTTTACCCTGAAGATTTGCTCTGTCCAAGTGGCAAATGCAAAATACAAAGTGGGGAGCGGAGTGGGTGCGCACACCTCATAACTGGTGTGCACTACCCTCACCCCTACATCACATTGCCAAAAAAATAACAAAATAAAGGCATAATTTAGCACTTTATCATGCACTCCCATTACTATGTAAATAGGCATTGTGCTTTACCAAAAGTCCCTTCTAACACTGGTGTAAACCCTGATGCAACCACTTATTTCTGCACTTTTCCACTGTGTATAATTTAACACAGTTATTAAAATCTTGCTCTAATTGGGGCCAAAGCCTGCTTAGGCAGAAACTGTGCTCTTCGTGAAAACTCAAACATTCTAGGATTCTAATCAAAAAGTGACTATTCTCAACGGTGCCTGGTCAGCAACTCCCTATCCTTGTGAAATGCATCCCCCACGCATACACAGGCGGCAACTGCTGAGCAAATGAGTCTTTGATTGATGACCCAGGGCTGGTAAATACCCCATTTTCTACTGCAATATCGTAACACTGCGGCTGCCAACAGCAAGTGAAAATTGCGCATTTCATGGAAGTAGGTCACTGAATCCATGGATGACGGCGGCCTTCCACAAAATGTCGGCCCAAACTGTTGGGGTGACACGCTTCTGCTGTAAACTGTTGGTGTTTCGCACCTCCCAGTTGCGCCAAAAGTATCAATAATATTACAATTCTGGTACTGCAGATGTTCTTCAAAATTGTAAATTTGCCATTAAATTAAAACTAATATTTTCTTTTTGACAGTCATTGGGGTAAGGTATGTGTGTATAGCGGTGTTATAGCTGGAAGTCTTATTTCCTGTTTGTGGGAGTGGTTGTGCATGTGCATGTTGAATATTTACTTACTGTTGTAGTGAGGGCAGTGTTTTCAAAACAATAGTTTTAGCAGTGTGCTGTGTAGCAGGAATTTACATTTCATAAACATTCTCTGTTGCAGGACGGCATTGAAAGTCCTCTTCAAAATTCGTTCAGTAACTGCCACAATCACAGCGAGGCTGGTCCAGAAATAGCGGAAGTCCCTGGCTCCGAAGGTAATGCTCACCGGAAACTGCTGGTAAAATATTTTTTCTCATTTTAATATAGCGTACGCAAGATCCATGTTTCTGACACAGTCTGTTACTTCCATAATTGTTGTCGAGCACTGATAATGTAATGCTAGAAATAGGTGTTGCAAGGGTTTTGGTACTTTGGATTATTGATGTAAAAATGGTAAGTTAGTCTAAAGTGGAATTTTGTCTCATTTCACAATTACATAATGATTTCTGCTGCAGTTTGAATAGCAATTACTGTTTAAAAACTGGGGCAAGAATATTACTTGGGTGATGTAAGATGGCCCCAGTGGTGTAGAAAAAGTGCTTTGGAAGTGTGTGTACCTAGTATGCACATTCTAGGATGTAGCACTGCAATTGTGGGAATTGTGAGTTTGCTTTAACACCTCCTTTGTACTATGAGACCAGTTTATACACTGCACACTTTAGCTTGGATATCATTCCACTTGCTTTCTTGCAGACTTTGCAGCTGTTACAGACAAGTAGCAAACCATGTGTTAGGTTGCTGATGCCTAAAGGTGTATTCTTAGAAGTATCCTAGATATTTCCATGTAAGCATGTATAGCACAAACTACTTTACTTGAAATTACTAATTACTAGGCACATTGTAGATGCCAGTAGAATAATATGGAAAACAAAACTGTGGATTTGTTCCAGTCTTCCCCCAACCCCTCCATACACTTCCCTATTCAAACTATGTATGCACGCTTCTTACTGTTAATAATTTTTATTTAAAGTTGTACTATGTTTATCCAAATTTACAGGAAACTTAATTTGGATGCATGTTAACTTTTAACTTTGTGAAGACTTGAACATTTGTACAGTAAACTCACCATTCTACAACCTTTAGTGTTTCCCAGGAAAAGGGTGGTTATTTCGAAGGGGTCGTTATTGGAAAAACCGTTCCAAATAAATTTTTGTGCAAGTTCCCCATAATTGAGTTGTTATTTTGGGTGTTTTCTATTACAGGGGTCTTAAAAACAAGTGTTTACTGTACTCTTGAACTAAAAAGGACTGTCTATTTGTTGTCACTGATGTACTAAGGAAATATTTGTGTAGTTGGAAATATTGCATGTTAAAGCAAGGGGGGTGGTTGCTCACGTTTGTCAGGGGCAAAAAATGGACTAAGTTTGAAAGATTTTGACTTGCAAGTGGGGAAGGGTGATACACAATGCGTACTGGCCTAATAATTAATTTAAGACTCTGCCTCATCTTCATGTGGAGTCACGTCACCCCAAGCGGAGTTCGAACCCAGGACAACTTGCTTCAGCCAACTTGCACACCTCTAGGAGAAGGGCACCCAAGGACATGGCAGCCGAAGCCATCTATGCCATTATTTCACATGTCCGATAATCAACCCCGCTTGCGACAGAAGCCAGCAACGAAGCCCAGTGCTGCTACTAAGTTCATGGCAGTGACGCAACCACCACATAAGGGAAACCCCCACTTCCAGCCTCCCTCAAGAGAATGCGGCCTGTGCTGCTAAGAGAGGAGCTCACGTCTGAAGATAATCCATAATTGACCAGCCGAAGGAGGAGACCTTACATGATGGCGCGCAGCCCAAAAGTTAGTTGTATACTAGACAGCTCTCTCCGCCACCTCGTATGCTGGAGATTTCTGCCTATAGCTTTTTTCATGAGAGGTAACCAGCCTTCCAGAAGTCTGCCAGACCTGTGTCCAGCGACCCTCGAAGTTTTCATCCCCGTTTACCCTCAAACACTTTGATAGTGACTCCAGAGTCCCTTCAGGACAGACATTGTAGGTTAGTTACGGTCCAGTTATTGTCATAGGTACTTAGCTCACCTACTCTTGGTTATTTTTGCCCCGTGTCCCTTTCTACTGGTTTAATGTAGTCTACTTCCACCGGTTTCGGTACAATTGATAGCTAGGAGATAGTACGGGCCGCCATGTCTATTCCTCCAGATCTGGTTAAAGTTAAACCTACAAATAAGATGCAGGAGACAGTCTCTTGAAACCCACTTTGGGGAAACTAGTGGAAGACTGCGGGCCATCCTTAACCGGGCGCATGTACGACACCAAACATAACACAGTCGACGGCCACCTGTACCTTGAACCAAGGACTTCGGTACTTTGAACATTGTAAGGTAGAACTACAACCACTAGAACACATGCGACGAAGCGGCTAAACATCCAAATCAGCTAACCCACGCCATTCACCCTGTTAAACTTCGCCGGTTGGAGTGATAGGAATGTGACTGTCCCTGTCGAGGGTGTCTTACTCGACGATACGCGAGTTGCATCTCAAGGTGATTTATTCAGGTTTGGGCATGGGGGCTCGCCCGACGTATAATACGGGCCGGGTGGGTCGGCGACTCGGTACAAAGTCGGGCTCGACAATCTTTGTGGCGTGGTGTAGGTTATGGTTGGGGTGCAGTAGGGCAGCAAGGTGGTTCGGTATATGCCAGTACTGTCTGTTCCCTCTACCATAGTAGCACTTGACTGAGGGGTTTTATGTGCTGGTATGATACTTGGCTGTGGTTCCGGTGCACTCATGGACCTTAACCCCGAACAGTGCCTCTTGCACTATATGGTGGTATCCTTGCACTATAGGGTGGTATCCTTCTGTGACCTTGGTAGGTGGCTTGAGCAAGTCCATGGGTGTGAGGGTGGATACTGGTACGGTGAGACTTCTCAGTAATGCAGCTTGCTCACGTGGACTAAACAGTCCGAACCCGCTAGAGAGGATACATAGCCCCTGGTGATTTTTGGAGATAGCTCTCGCCTTGTTAGCCATTTTCAACTCCACCTCTGTGGGTGTAAGGCATTAGGCACAAAAATTGTTGCTTCAGGAGGTAGGCAGTTGAGGTGTGTGTCCACGTGTGGGTGCGAATTACTGCAGCCAACACCGCCTCACTCTCTATTCCTCTACCAGATAGAGAAGGTGCAAACTGCAGGGATAGTTGCTGGAACCGCACAGTGTTGTCCCGCGGGGGTATGTTTCCCTGCACTAGAATGCAACCCTCTCTGCACCACCAGTGAGTGGTGAGAGTTTAGTACCCTGGCTGGCAAACCTATGCCACCAGGAGTGTACCTAATGTCGTGGCTGTACCATTCCTCCCACTTGGTGCAACAAACGGGTTGCTTTCCAATACTGCTGAGGTGAGTATCCAGTGGTCCCTGGTCTTTTCAGACTCGAAGATCCCCTCCTTGGCACCATAATGTGAACGGTGAGATAGGGGGTGACTTTGAGCCAGCAAGCAAACTTCCATGGGATGGTATCCTACTGTCGTGGCTCTACCGTTCCGTTTATGATTAGAAAAAGGATAATATTCCGTTGATGAGGTATGAATCCAAACTTTTATTTATTTCTTTTATATTATTATTTAATAATCTATGATGAGCTCATGTAACTGTTCTGCCGGGGCATAGAATGGGTGGCCTTTCAAGGGTGTGCTGGTGTGTTGTGCGTGTAAGTTCGGAACAGCATAACCCAGTCTCCTGCTTCGATATGACACAAAGAAGTAGCTCTGAGTGAAAGTCAAGAGATCTGGTAAGATCTATGTTTATTGTGTACAGAATACAGATACTAAAAAATAAAAGTGTAGGAAAATGTCTTTTCCTTAAGTAACATTTACGACGTCCAGGCGCCAGTCTTTACTCTCAGATAAAGACAAATATTGAAGAGTGATTTCAAATGTGCACTGCGTAAAATATGTCTGAATAAAACAAATGGAATGTTCGTGTGTTGAGAGGAGTCATACATTAACATATTATTAGTGTAAGATGAATTAATCTTGCAGAAATGGTTTCTAGGATTAGCATTTCGCAAAATTGACACTTTAATTGAAAAAAGACAAGACAAAACACTGAACCTTGACATATCGTAAAAAAAAATACTTATATTAATATTATAAAAAATCAATATTCAAACACTATTCCAAAAACTGCTGTCAGAAAAATAGTTTACTGAATTTACTGTACTGTTGTTCAACTATGACTACGTCTCAAAATGTGTAACAACAATAGGAACTACATGAGCACTGATTGATTTTATGGTAGTTCTTGGTCTTCTGGGTCATTCCATGGAAAATCACCCAATCTGAATTTTTTTTGTTGCTGACCTATTTTGAAAAAATTTGAAATCTTGTCGCATGAAAAGTACATATTCCAACAGTGCAAACCTCAAAGTTATAGATTTTTATCTGCCACCATAACAATGGTAGCATAATAATATCGACAATTTATTTAACTTTATTACTATTGAATTTTTTTTGCATCTTTCTCAGATACAGAAAATAAACCAATTTAAAAAACCCACAGGGATTTTAGTGGTGTGTTAGGGCTCACAATGGCAAGATTTTGTCAAATTTTCAGAATTTTTGCTCTTGCCCTTTGTTTTTTGATTTTTTCCAAAAACACTGATTTTAAATAATACTTTCACCCAGAAGGGATTGAGTAAAATATTTTGACAATATATCAGTGCAAAGTACGCCATTTAGACTTACTTGCCTCAAGGTTTCATTGTTTTTTTTTTAATTTGAGAAAAAAGTAGGAGTTGAAAGTAGAAAAAAAGTCAGTTTCAAGATCAACTTTCATGTTGATGTAGAAGACATATTAAATAACATGCTGTTTATTTTTAGTAACATTCTTAATAGCCCTAAGTCTCTTCTTTGCAGTGACATCTCACATGAGTTTGTATTAAGATATTATACAAAAAGTAAAGGCTCGAAAATGTCTATTTTGCTACATGGTGGTGGCCATATTGGTCTCTATAAGCAGTATGGTGGCAGATAAAAACCTATAGCTTTAGGTTTGCACTGTTGGAATATGAACTTTTCATGAGACAAAATTTCAAAATTTTTCAAAATGGGTCAGCAAAGACCCTTGGGTGATTTCCCATGGAAATGACCCTTCTGTTAAATGCACAACATTGTGATTTCAATTACTGCCTTCACACAGATATTAAGGGTTTTTATGAAGGAAGCAAAATTTAGTTATTTTCAAAAAATTAAAGTTCATGCAGTACTATTTTACTATTCCAATCAACAGTTCTGTAATCTTCACAAGGAAACGTGTATCACGTAAGATCTTGCGTGAATGGAATATCAAAAGCAGATTAGATCTTTCTTGAACCCAGGACGTTGTGCAAGGATAGCGTCACACAAACTTTAGCAGCAGATATTAACGTCATCACCGCGCTGAACTCCCAACCAACAGCTGTAGTTCTCGAAGTTGTGGAGGCTCTCCTGGTACAAAAATCATCCCACATGGTGCAGGTTGTAATGTGAAGTTGACATTTTCACATAACTGCTTCCTAGTTCATTGTAGCTTTAAATTAACCACCATCTCAGAAGTAGGATTCCTCCTTCCTTCTCTTCAAAGCAATTTAGCTATCACATCATTTCCTGCTATCTTATGAATCTAAGGAAAGAGCACACACATTGGCCGGCACACGGAATATGTTTCGACCTTTGGGAGTTGATTTCTATACAATATTATACATTTAAAAAATTTTAAAAATGCCCCAAAGCCCACTCGTGAGGCATGTTTTCTAGCTAACTGCTGTGGCCGCCTGGTGCGGTAGTGTGTAGGCCCTGCCTTAGCCTCCCTAACTTACCACACAGCAGAGACCTTCAGTCATCTCGCCTGTGCACTAAAATGGGGAAGCGAGTGTATGGGCAAACGTGACACACACTTTACCATCTTACATCAACATATAGATGAGACACAGAACCCTGGTCATATAACAAAGAGAGCACTCAAGTTTGCAACACACTGATATTTATTTTCTTCTCACCACGTACTTGCTGTTATTAAATGTGTGTACGTGGTTCTGATTTGACTGGGATTTCATTTGACCGAAAGTTTACATGTAAACACAAATAAGACCCAAATATATACAACATACTGTATTTACACGTATAACAGCCACCCATGTATAACACCCTTCATAATTCTGAACTTGAGAAATTAAAAATATAAAATATTCATACATAATACCCACTGCAAAAAAAAATCTCCATGCATCCATTAACGTACCCCTCTAGCATCAAGACAAAGAATGGAGTCGCCCAAGGTATTTTTTACGAACTTACATCGTTTTAAAACATTTTCAGGAAATAAAACATTTCTGGAGCATGTGAGGTAGAGTGGAGTGTCTGTCGTGGCATTACTCTCCTTGTGGTATGATTCCGCAGCGCTTGCTACAGAGCAGAATGTCTCTGAGAAATTACTCTTTGGACCAAGTCCGGACACCAGCCGAAGCTTCCAGACCAATTCCGAAGTAATGTCGTACCAATGATCTGGCTGAACGGAATGCGGAAATTAACTTCAATCTTCCAGAAGTAGTGCTAGGAAGAGTAATGCTCTTTAACACTTGGTGGCCACTATATTTATTTACCCAAGCACTTTTTTTTAATATAAAAATATCTTTTAAAGGGTTTGTTAATTTTATTAGTTGTAATCTAGTTATAGTTTATCTCGAAGTTATGGTGGTAGCCAGAAATAACAGATTTCAGGTCAATGATTTTATGATTCAAATTATCTTGTTTATAACAGCTTCCCAAGTTATAGATAATATTTTTTGGTTAAAAATGGGGCTGTTATACTCGCTTAAATACAGTAATAGTGATTCTTACATCAATAGTATTCTCAAAACAAATGAATTTACGAACACGTTTGATTGATATAGTTACTTCAAAAAAGCCAATTATTGACAACACTGCTAGTTTCAAACGCGACGTGACGTTGATTCTGACAACTGTATTTTATCTGCAAACAGATGCACTGATTTTTCTGATTGCAGTACGTGCACAAAGATCATTTATCTAAAACATGTTTTCAAAATTAGAACGTTAGTGAATTTACCTCTTTTATCTTTACTATATACACCAGTTCTGATTTAGCGGTTGCATTAAAGTGACTTTTATAGTTCAGACAACCATTATTAAAACTTTTCGACAAAAGTGAATTACGTTTCAGTACTTTATCATCTACTCATTAACAAAAGGCAAAAGCAAACAAAATAGGTGTTATACATACGCACTTTCATATTGACAGAAATATTTACACTGTACCTTTCATACCTTGTATGCCGGCAGCTGGCTTACTCACAGCTGTCCCTTTCAGTAACACAGATTTTCTCTTTTACAGAAACACAGGCTAAAGGTAACCCCTCATCTAAGCTAGGGGCTCTTTTGTTTTGAAACACTACACTGCCCTGTGTGCGTATGTTGACGGTACACCAATTTCTAAGTGGGAGGTATTATTCGTCGTGCACTCACTCAGTGGCGTATGTTGTAGGGTGGAGCGGGGCTTGCCTTGCATCTTCTTTACAGGCGTGCCCTATTTTCTCACGGCGACATGTGGAGTAGGTCGCGCAAACTTCGTTAGCGGCCTACATGGCGATACCCGGTACCGACTTGGCAGGAGCGTTGAGACAGCATGCGTGGGCATGGCAGGAACTATGGTCATGGCTCTCCTGTGTCCGCAATCCAGGACTGACCAGTGGACGATGTGGGCGTGTTGACAGGCTCCCGGCCCGTCGTAGAGGCCAACGAGGTGGCCGCCAGAGGCAGTGGTTGTAGTGGTGCTACTGCTTCTATGGCAGATGACGTTGTGTTTTGGGGCTCGGCAGATCCCCTCCCCTGGATGGCGGGTCTACTTCCCAGGTGGACGAGGGGCCCTGGGTGTCTGGCTCGACATGAGGCGATACCGGGTTGCTGGCGCCGTAAGGGGCAGGTCTTCCGATGGGCATTCTTCTTCTGCCCTTCCGGCTGAAGTTGTAGCATCTTCTGGGAGACATGTCCGCTGTCGCGGTTATTCCCAATTCGAGGGCAGTACTTGGGGCGAAATACTGCACGGCCGCTGGCACAAGCTCGATGAGGGCCCTCGTGTTAGACTCCTTGAGATAAGGAGATCTGAAGTGACCCTCGCTATCGCCAGGGTGGTATGGAACTATCTTCTGTGAGTTCCTTTGGCTGGGGTGCCTCTGTGGCTTGACTGATCTCCAGGGGAAACAATCTTTCCTTCTCGGATTGAACCACAATGCTCTGCATATCGCCCCTGTCATTGACCGGGTTCTGCAGGCATTGCTTCGGTCGTTTCACCCTGTCGAATGGACTATATCATAATAACTCGCGTGCACTGGAAATCCTTTTCCCCCCCCCCCCCCCTTGGTTCACCATTTTGGTTTTTAAGTCCGTGCAGGTTGAGGGTATTGTAAGGCTTGTTGGTCCCGGGGTTCTTGGCGGCGCCTTGGGCCATGCTGGTGGCAGGTAGCTTGTTCCTTTTAGAGCCGGGGGCTACCTCGGGGGGGGGGGGGGTTGTTTCTCGGCCGGTCCAGCAAGCGGTAGGAACCTGGGGGTAGGTTTGTCCTGGTCTTCCGAGACCTCTGAGGTTATAAAGACTGTTTCTCGTACCTCGTCAAGCTTGTAGATTATCTCAGCAGGGTGAAGCTTGGGTCAAAAATTACAAACTTGGTTTGAAAAACAGTGGAAGTTGATCACCTTTTCCACTGAAGTTCTAGTTCCCAGATGTGCTTGGTTACACGGGAAAACTTAAACTTTCAACATCTGCAAATTCTGGAGAAGCAGATATGGGTCTGACTCCACACAGCTCTACAACCACTCCTAGTGGTAATGTAAATTATTCACAATATTTGCACAAGATATTCGAATGTTAGAATATTTGCACACCCTTAGTAAATGTTAAACTTTGATCATTCCGGATATTGTCATGCGATACTCGATACTATAAAGTATCGAGGATCCCATCCCTAATTTCAACTACCGCATTCAAGTTGAGTGTGAGACATATTACATTCTTGCAGGCTACATTTATTATAGTATGGAGTCCATTTACATGACAGTGCTCAAGATGTTTTCCTGCTTCCTCTATCGCGATACCTTGATACTCTATATAGTATCGAGTATCACATGAGTATTGAATTTTTAACACTTATTTTCTCGTGTCATAATTATGGTACGAGCGTACCACAACTTTTATTCCAAAAGTTGTGGTACTGTAGTTTTTTAAATTGTACCATAACATTCAGAATTGTATAGTGATTTTGAAAAGCGTATCATAATTTAAGTACAAATGTATCACAATATATCCATATTTTATTCATAGCATGATTTTCACATGGCTGCGAACGAACACCTTGAGGTGTTTTTAGGCAACCCAAACATATAACAATTATGATTTTTGACATTTGCATTTATAGTACATAAATGAGGTACAATAAAAACGGGTTGAGAGTTGCAAGCAAGCAAAGATAGGTGCAATAATTACTGTACATCCAATACATGTGGGTTTTTATATAGGTTCAGAGAGATGGGTTTAATAAAAAAAAATCTGTTCTGGTTCAAATATCAGTTCCATTAATTATTATTCGGTTCTTTTTTTTTTCGGTACCAGTTATACTAAAATTGAAGAAATTAAGTAATGTAAGGATGAAAAGTAATCATCATACTGCCAATATAACATTTAATCAGTAAAATCAATTGGGCCCCTACTTTTCTTCACACTTTCTTTTTGCAAAAATAGACAATTAAGTACTGAACACAAAACAAGACAATGAAAACTAAATATAGAACTAATATGATATGACAATGTTTCATGCTTTATTGGAAATACTATTGTACTGGGTACGGTACATTGGTCCTTTAATACAATCAATAACGACTGTACAACTTTGAAAAGTAATTTCATATGTTCCAAGTCCAAACAATTGCTTTTAAATTTGCAAATTAATTCCTTTATTTATGCCTAGGTTTTTGTTCAGAAATATGAGCATTTTCACTCAGGGTCGAACCGATTTCTTTTTGTGTCACAAATAAAACCTGCCGTACTATAAAGTCTTTCACTACACACTGTCGCAGGTGGTATACACAAGTATTTCAATGTGAGCCATTTTAGAGCTACACAATGATGGTTTTTCCAAAAGTTGGAAACAGAAGCACTTGGTGCTAATGTCATCACTGAAATATTTGTGAAACTCGGTTTCCACTGACTCAACATCGACAGCAGTTTGTTTTGGTGACTTTTTGTAGAAACAAAGAAGAGTACAGAGACCAAATGGCTCCACTTCCCGTTGCCACTGTCATCTCTTTTGGCCTGTACTCTGAAATTTGGTCTGATCTCTCAAAAAATTAAATACATACAAAATAAGACAATTTTATAAAACCAGACACATATAAATAAAATTTCTGCAAGGGAAAATGTAAAAGAAACTATAGTGTTTGGTACTCGTACAGAATTATTCTGTCACACTTTGCATGAAACATCGACTGCTTCATGCAACAACTTTTCCTTAGCCAAATCTGCTCTGGTCCCGTCTTTGAAAGGTGCTGCTTTAAACTGTGGATCCATCAGGTTGGCAGCTGTGAGCCTACTGTCAGTTTCCATGTCAGCAAATTGTATTTTAATTAATGACAAATCATTTACAAGCCCTTGGAGTCCTGAACCCTCTGTTGCTGGGTTTTGATAGGCTTTGTTCAATGACATGGACTATAGGAATAACCTGCAATAACAAATCAAATCTGACATGGCGATTTGTGGTTCATTGCTTGACTCACAGGTAATTTTTAAGGCAAGTGCTTTTTATCGCTTTGTATACAGTAATTTCCACCGTTTCTAGTATTATTTGACTTTGAATGTGCATCCTTTACCCCACCATTTCCCTTAACTTCATAGCCCTCTCCGCTATGGCATTTCTTGGGATGTAGGCTGAAGACAAAATGCTTCATTGTGTGCAATGGAAAGAGGAAAATAAAAAAAAATCTTATACTCAGTCAACATGAGTCATTCTCCTCAACAATTACTGCATATGCAATAGGTATACCTAACTGTTGTGTACTAACCTCTGATGGATTAACTTTATTTGAGCTGTTGTCATTTGTTACGGAGTCAAAAACATCAAGATTTGGAATGATGTTTTCTATTAGAGTCCACTGTGTGTTGGACAATTTAGTTAACTTAAGTTCACCATTTTCCAGGAAGAATTTTCCCTTCTGCTCGAGGCCTCTTCAACATATGCAATGTTGTGTTCCACCTGGTGGACTCTTCTTGTATGAGCCTGTGTTGGGAAATACCTGCTGTATTTTGACAGTTTTTCAGGACTTTTATTGCATTTACAGTCTGCTTAAAATGGCCAACTAATTTGCGACAAGTGGAAATTATACTAACAAATATTTTGTTGGTCAGCACAGCATCTTTGCTTACCAGTTGTAGTGTGTGGGTTAAGCAGGATGTGTGCTGGAAAGGTGACCTTTCCAAACCTGCAGCAATGTTATGACCATTGTCCGGCACTATAGCTACAACCTTTGAAGATAAGTCTTGCTGATTGAACAGAGAACAAATAAATTTACGGATGTTCTCCCCTGTGTGATATATCTCTGGAAATTGTCACTTCAAGGCACAAATGCTGGTACACTCATTCTTTGTCCAAATAATGGACAGTGATGCTCATGGAATCAGTGTTTGCACAGATGTCTATAAATCTGGTTATGGCTATAAACTCCACTTCTTTCAGCCTTTCTTCTACTCTCTTCAAAGTGGAAGAATACATAGCATGGATTACAATATTGCCCAATGTTTTACTAGTAGGCATAGTATAACATGGCTCAAGATGATGTATTAGGGCCTTAAATCTTTCTTTTTCAACCACATTAAGCTGCTGGCCATCAATACATACCATTGCTGCTATATGCCTCATAATTTCAGCCTGCCTTTTGTCATGAGTGAAGGAAGTCGTTTTGTCAAAACACTGCTGTAAAGATTGTTGGTTTGGTGATACTTCGTATTTAGGTCTCTTTTTTTTTGAGTGTTTGAAACTATAGATGGGCTTTGAGAAAGTTGTGAACTTGAGTCAACAGATTTGTTTGTCTATGTTACAGGGCGTATTTGTCGTGATTCAGAGTTCAACTTTTTTGGATGCTGTGTTTTCACATGCTTTAGCAGGTTAGATGTAGATTTTCACGAACCTCGGTATAATAGATGCCTACAATAATTACAATATGCATATTTATTGTCAGTACAATCAACCGTAAAGTGTTCCCACACAGAAGACATAATTGTTGCTACTGGCCGCAACTCACAGTCTACCAACTTAAAAAATGTTTTTTCCCTCTTTATGTTTTTGTCATTAAATTTGCATACTATCTGAATGTTTACGTTAAAAATGGGACATAAAGTGAATAGAGACGTGACACAAACAAAATAAGTTTATTTTAGAAAATCACCGCAATCAGTTTTATCCTAAAGAAACGGAGTTCAAAATACTGGCTATGCTTCGTAAAAGTTTGCAACGGTGTTTTCGATATATTGATTCGTTGTTCTCTTCGATTTCCCTACTACGACTTGCAACAATATATTAAATGAGTTTTAAACACACACATTTACAACAGAATCATAATTTTTTGTTTGTTTTTCTCATTTTTGGTGGTTGTTTCATGAGTTGTCGTTTTTTTTTTTTTTTTTTTTTTGTTTAATGGGTTATTTTATTTTTATTTTGCGTGCCGTGAAAAACATGCATGTCTGTATATACAGCATGCTGCTTAGTGGTCATCTAAATATGTATATAATATCAGAACCTAGTGCTTTTTTGGTAAAATGAAGTCGGTGCCGGCTCTTGTACAAGACCCCGCATGTCCAATATTCGAATCGGCCCATGCCTAGTTTGTGTATGTCGAAGACACTAGTAAAATGAGCAATTTCTTTGCCAAGTGGTTTTGTGTTCATGACAATTTAAATTTGGTGTCGAGAAAAGTATCTGTATTGCGTATCATGAGAACATTTTGGTATTAAAACTGGTATAGAGTATCGAGAAAATGTAGTATCGACCCATCACTACTTAGCCTACATAATTTTTAGGCACGAAAATATCACAATATAAGTTATGTATAACCAACCATTTTAACATGTTAGGTAATTAGAATTTTCAGTTTATAAAGCACTGAATTATCATGTCACAGAATTACCTATCATATTTTAATATTTTTCATTTTGCACGTTTGAAACTAATCACTGTAACTGCAGACGACAATCATTCATAACCAACGAAAACCATAAACACATCTCTGCTCCACCATCTGGTTCCATATATATATTAATGGAAACTGTCCTATGTAGCGAGTTGTGCGTTTCATGGTTTTAAACGGACATAAACGGTACCCATCTGAGATTTACGTCACCATGTTGGAAGTTAAATTTCATTTATAATAAAATTGCTACCACACTTACTTGTTGACAAAAATTTACATATTGGTATTGAGAAAGAGTTACCATGGCAAAATCACACTGTTGTTAGCTACCAAAAAAACTGAAAATTGATGCATGATGCGTTACAACAATGGTAATTAGATGACTTCAACTCATCAGCATAGCCTGCAGCAAGTCTGGTTTCTACGGAGTTTGCATTGCTGGTTGGTGACGAGACACACAATTGTACTGTCAACGCTGGCAATAATCTATGTTCAAGGCAGCAGAGATAGTATTATTCACCAGTTCACCGAAGCTATGGGCCTCAAGGCAGCAAGTAATATTAACCACAGCTATATGGCACCACTAGTATGTTTCGTCGCTCTTCTTTTCTCCCATATAGCCGGTGATGTCACTCCATCAGAGCTATGCTTTTCGCCATCCCTTTCTCAACGGTCACCTCTCCCCTTATAGACCAGCCAATAAACGCCCATGGGCAGCCACCCGGCAGAGTATAAATATGGAGTGAAAATTCAACTCGGGACCAGTCATCAGTTTTCCACTTCACTCACTGCCAGAACTTCACTGCGCTAGTTGTTGAAGATCTCGCCGGCTTCATTTCCTCGCTCTTCCTTCGTTCCTTCCTTCCTTCGTTCGTTCGTTCGTAATCGGAGCATCGTCCCGACTCATTTTCTGCAACATCTAAACACAGCGGCCCCTTCTGGGCCACAATGCTTTAAAGAGTTAGTCATAGTTTTCAGTTTTCGCAGTGCTCTACTACCCCATCCTGCGTAGCTTTGAAACATGTCGCCTCTACATAGGAGGTAGTGTGTCACCACATGTTTACTTCCTGTAACATGGAATAAACATTGTGTCTGAACCGATCCCTGAGTACCACATTCCTGTAGACTTTGCACCTATCCAAGTTACCTCACCCTTGAGAGAAATGCAGGTGATCCCGGGAACAGTAGTCAATCAAGCCAAGGCACACTTTACAAAACCCACAAGCACTAGCCACAGCCAGCCTTTCTACATACTTGGTAGGTAGAACGTGGTAACCCTATCACAGGTACAGTGTTCAGATCAGCTTGTCAGTCCGGTGCTAGTCTTTTCCACTGCACCTTTGTGCTGGAGGGGACGTTCCCTGGATTGGGAAGACGCTGCTGAAACCAAACGCCTGCATATAGAGACTGCAGATGGCAAGGCCCAACTTGCAACACTCATCACGCCTTTGCGACAAGTGCTGGAATGAGTACGCCCGTCAGCAGCTGCTCACGTGACTCAACACTATAGAGACACGAGCCCTGCCTTTCGCCTCATTGATGTGAGGGGTGTTGTGAACTCCAAATGCTTTTCTCCAGACGTAGTGGACTCTAGGAAAAAGTTAAGTAGGTGCTAATTTTCTCTGGGCGTTTACCATTGCCACCGCCATTGAACAGCTCGCTCCCAAGGAACAAGCTCTGCGACATGTACTAGTCGCCATCGCGTTTACCATTGCCACCGCCATTGAACAGCTCGCTCCCAAGGAACAAGCTCTGCGACATGTACTAGTCGCCATCACATCAGAGATACCGAAGGATCACACCAGAGATACCGAAGGATCACACCAGAGATACCGAAGGATCTGTTTCAGGACAGAATGTTGCACTTCCGCACCACTTACCAAAGTCTACAGTACTTCAGTTACACTGCTAGACACCCTCTTACAGCTTACAAGTCTCAAGTACAGACTGCCTGGGGTTACTCACCCCTCTAAGTCTTCCGAGACTGTCTTCAGACAGTACAGGGTAAAGGCTGGATAAGTGTTTACTTGTTTCAGCAATAAACAGTTATAATCTAAATTGGCTGATTTATCTTACACAGCTACTATTCTTCTAAGCTGCCTCAGTCTCCTATTTCATCTCAGTGGTCTGCAAACACTCTCGCAGGAACAGGCAATGGCCCCCACTCCCTGTTCCTTGCTTGCCTTTAGGGACTCCTGTCTACATGATGCTTGATCTATGGTGACGTCCTGCCTTCCTAAGTAATATGAGAGTGGTGCCCCTCTCTCTGCTATTGTCACCTTCTGTAAAGTGAGTGGATCTGCTGGTGGCATCCTGTCTGTCAAAATACTTAGAGGCCAATAGCAAGGCCTACCTACCACAGCCCCTTGCTTGTTCTTTCTTCCTCATGCACTGTATGCACCTATAGAGTCACCCTGCGTGCTATTTTCTCACTTATGCCTTGCTACAGGGCTGGGTGGGATAAAGTGGTCAAACATGAGCTGGCCCTGGTTGGAGGCCTTTTAGAGGCAGAACGGAGTGCTAACTGGGTGTACTACTGGAAAAATCTGCAGCTCTTAAGTGGGGAACAAATACTAGCATATCCAGCAAAGGTCAAGACATTCTTCAAGGTACTGTGGTATGTTTCTCACGCTGTCTCCGTACTCCTTCCAAACCGCCCAAAAAAATGTATGTAGCGAACGAATGGCTTGCAGCAGTAGGAAAGGTGGTTAGGTGCCTGGAACCCCAGACCAGCTACACTCCCGCCAGAGTACAGACCAGGCCGGCCCTGACTAGCACTCCTTCCCGTGCCCAGCCAGGGCCGTCATTGACTTGCCGAAGGCATCTAGACCCACTCTGAATAATATCCCACTAAAGTCGATGACCCCCTACTTCCCAGCCGTCCGGAGGGAAGACATGTGACGCAGCAATACCAGATGAAATTATGGTTTGCGAAGAAGCTGTTAGTGATGAGACCTGGTCCCAGCTTCAGGATAAACTTGCCATCAGTACCACATTTCATGAGTTTGTCAGAACAGATGCCATTTCGTCTTGTGAAGATTTAAATGTGTATGAACTATGCTCAGAAATGCTGTCTGTGAGTGATTTTCCAGGAGAAGATCCCTACGAGGGTATATATTAAATATAGATAGGCAGTATGTATTTTTTTGTAAAATATGAATTTTAGAAATTTCTTGCAAATAGGATATACGTGTTATGGAAATGTCTCCATTGTAGGGAACTTCTCCTAAAACAATTAGTGAAGAATACATTGTGTTTGAAAGGCTTATTTTAAATGTATGCACTGAGGCAAAATTTCCTTAATATGGGATTTCCTCTATTTTGCAGCTACCAGCCTGTAGGCAGTGCTCTCAGGAGGAATTCTTGATGTTCTAGAGTCCATCACAAAAAATCTGTGGTATCCACAAAATAAACCTCCAATCTGTATAAAAAAAAAGTTCCAGGCAAAGAACGGTTGAGATTTTTGTTGGAAAATGAACTGTACAGATTGCCTCATCTATACACAAATAATTTACAATATACCATACTTTAGAATATTTAAAAAATAGAAAATCACACTTTTCTGACTCACCCCTTTAATAAGTGTTCCTGCTCTAGAAGCTAATTTTGTTGGATTTTAATAGTTTTTTTTTTTTTTTTTTTTTTTTAGAAGTGAAAATGTTATATTTTTTTTTAACAATAATTCATAATTTTGAAATTGATGTGTAATTACCTATTATTGGCAATAATTTTTTGAGTAAACAATTTTATAAATAGTCATTATATATATATATATATATATATTATTTGGCCCATAGAAATTTTCTTGGAGTGCAAAATAATGCTCAACATGGAAAAATTAGGATTATTCCTGAATTCCTGTAATAATTCCCATGTTCATGAAACAGCAACAAAATTGCTCATAATGTTCCCAAAACCACAATGCTGAACTTCTTTGTACAATTCAATATATCGACCAGAATCGCTAAGCACTGATGCGTGACATCCTGTGGGCAACTGAGGTACGTCACGGTCCTAAGTATTTTGGTGGGTGGGAGGGCAGAAGCATCCAGGGTTAGATAGGATCTCTAGCGTGGAACTGAAGTTCGCCAAGTATGCACGACTGGCTGTGTAGCTTTCCGGCAAGGCACAAAATCTGGGAGACCTGGCGACGGATGACCGGCAATGGCTGCTGAAACTGCGTTGATTTGGACGGAGGAGTGCTAGGGCTGGCTCTGGAACTAGGTATGCAGGTGGGCAGGTGATTGTGGGTGCTGACTGTCGCTGGGGTAATTTCGATGATCTGGATCGCCCAGAACCACGGGTTAGCTATACCGTACAATCTCTCTTGCTTGACCACTCAGGTTAGCGATGATGTTGAGTTTGGTGGGTTGTGTGAAAAGTTCTTGTGTGTGCTCTGGCGATGCTGGGCTTTCTAGGTGATGAATGGCTTGAGCTCTCGCGACGACTGTGGTGCAAGAGTTCGGCAGGGATGTAGCTAAGCTCCTGCTGGTACTTCAAAATAGTATCTGCCCTTTTAGTCCTCTTACAGATACCACTTCGACAGAAGGGTATGAGGAAAGCGTAACTATTACGAGACTCGTGAGGGTGGAGCAGGTGACGTGGTTGTACTACTTGGGTGTACTTCCACGTACCGACTCCGCCAACGCAATGCTGTCTTCCTATCTCATCTAGCATCAGGGAGTGCGGTGGATATTGAGTCAGGTATCACTGGCTGACTGTCCCAATATGTGGGTGGGTTCCCCTGAAGGATCAGTCTCCTCAGACATGGGGAAATGCTCCTTCCAGCACCATAAGCAAGGTGGAAAGAGCAAACCCCAGACTGATAAGCTAACCCCAAGTGGATGTGTACCTAGTGTAGGGGCTCTACCATTCTCTACACCTAGGTGCATTGGACAGCCACCCTTTCTATAGGTGAGTTCGGAGGTTTGAATAAATTTCCCAGTCACCTGCTCTCTCTCCAGTGAGACTTAATATATGTGAGGTCGGGTTTTACTGCTACTGGAAAGATACTGCTAAGTAGATTAAAACTTTATTTATTTCGGTAAGGAAATAAACAAGGTAGTTTTGCACTATCTCCTATCAATGAGAGCTTAACGGAAGCTTGCTACACTTGAGTGGTGAAGGCGATTAGTTCCTATGCTAGCGGGGTAAGTAGGTAGGTGAAGCGCTATGAAAATAACTTAACTTTGACTATGCTGTGGTGTTTGCCTGGAAGGGGCCAGAAGTGTCTTAAGTGTAATGACGACTTAATGACTGGATCTTCGGCACCAGGGGTGTGGTGAGGGAACAGGACTTGCTGGCATTCCAAGGGCTGGGCTCCAGTATTTATACTCTTCCTGACTTGCTTTTAACCTTGGTGGAAGGGGTGGCTCGTTAGATTCTGTAAGCATGTGACTTCACTGACTGGTTCAGGATCCAGTTGCAGGATGTGTCGGATTCATACCAGTAGTGCCATCCTGTCATGCGCTATAGTACTACGTGACCTTGATGCATAGTCTCAGTGGCTCAGCCGGAGAAGAGTAAAATTCTTTGAGTGTGCAGAGTGCTTCTTTTACCGTGGGTAAACAGTACAATTTCTGACATCTTGTAAAGTGTTACTAATCAAACTCTGTTTAAGTGTGCGGTTGAGTGATGCGCACTGATAAGTCAAAATTTAATATGAGTAGAAAAGAAGTCTTGCATCAGCCCTCTTCTTGTTCAGTGGCAGAATCCTGGCTAAGCTATCTTTTATTATTTTTGAATGGACAATTCTAACTGAAAATGTTGGTGATGTTACCAATGTAGATATGTTGATATAACATAAATATTTTTTTAGGTCAATAAAGTTCTATGATTGTAATTAGGTTTCGTGATGTGTGACAGGAATTATCTACTTCTGTTGCAAAATCAGTTAAGAATGCTGAAAAGAATAACTGCTTTTGATCATGCCAGGGTGTTTTAAATTGAAGGCTACTACTTGTTTGATAATCTTAATGGAAAATATTTAGTACGTGCGAAAATACATGCGTAAACACGGCTGTGTGCCACATGCTTAATGAACAGTGATACAGGCTATTCACTGTAAAGTGAGCACTTTTGAAAGCCTTCTCATTTATATTAATAGTCAATAAATATATTCTATTTTAGCCTTAGACATTAACTGCAGTGTGTGGTGGAATATACACACTGTTTATTACTTATATGGTCAACTTGTTTAATAAAGGTGATTAAGGATAAAACATGGCTGAAAGGAGAAAGTAACTAGGGCTTTAAAAGTGTTCACTTTACCATGAACATCCTGTAGTGTAGTTCATAGGGAAAACAGCTACAGTACATTGGAAGAAACTTTGTGTAAAAACAGCTCTTAGATCTGTTGGAAGCAATTTCCAGATTGCCAAGAAAAAACTCAACGGCTCTACTATAAAGGAATATTTTTATTTTATCTGTATTAAAATCTGTAGTCATTTTTGGTGGCTAAGTCTGATAACACTACAGTTTTTAATTAATCCCGACATCTTTGGTTGTATGGACTAAGGTGAACATTCACTTGGAACACAATTGTTTCAGTTTTCACTATCAACTGTTTAAGAATTTGCTAGCTATTAAAGATTAATTTGGCTTACAAAAAGTTTTTTTCTTGCAAGCATTTTTTTTTTATATACTAATGCCATATAAAAATTAGGGCACAAAAGAAGGTACAGTAAACAAACAACTTTGGGAAAAGAAGCTACAGAAACCTGTATGGTAACTTGTGCTAGAAAGTAAATGATAAAATCCAGCACATAGCTCTGCTCATTTCTCAAGACCGAGTTTCCTGTTCTATCTGACAACATTACATATGAAAGAAACAGGACAGCCATTAAAACTCTGCTGTTGAGGTGCATAAGGTTTGTTGTAGGGGAGACAGTTCAGGTCACTGATGAAATAATACCCTGTCGTCACCTACGAAACTTGTTGCATACAGACACTAGGAAATAAATGGGTTGTCAAGGAAGCCATGATTTGATGATTTTTGAAAGGCTAAGTCATAGAAATTCCATCTGATACCCTAGTGCGCAGTAATGGATAGTAAACTTTTCTTAAGCAGTGCTGTGTAGACCTGTTATAATTTTTTCAGTAATGTAAATTTGTTACTTATTGAAATTACTTACCCATGATCAAACTACTATAGGCGGTTCACAGTAATGTGAGCACTTTTGACACCTTAGTTATTTTTTTCATATCAGCCCTTTTTATCCTTCCGTCACTTTTTAAGCAATAAACATAGTGTGTATTTTACCGGACTCTAAATTTATCATCTAAGGCTGCAGTAAAATATATTGACTATTATTCCAAATGAGAGGGATTAAAAAAGTGCTCACTTTACCATGAATAGCCTATAGTAAAGTGGACTGAGGAGTGTGTCTTGCTGATTTGTTTAGGTTTCACATTAGCATGTACATATGCAGTGTTTATTGATAATTGTGATTGTAAGCCAATTATCTTTTTACTGTGTCTAGTATTTAAGGATCCTTCTGCATTTGAGTTCCTGTCTTCGGTTGGATCGCAGCAGCAGTCTGAGCGCAACGCTCGCCTGGAGTCCTTGTATGTCAAGTTTGATCCCCTGGTCGGGACTGGGGCGTCCACAGACAGTGACCTTGTGCTGCCATCAGGCATCACCAACGGGTCAGTTCATTCTTGTTGCTTTGTTTTTTGTGTCTGCTGCATTTTCCATTTAATTCCATAATGTTAATAAGTCATTACCTGTAGTTTAGAACATCTCTAGATTATAGTGATGTTAGAAACTAGTCCTCGAATGCTGCAGTACACAGAGTAGCTGACCTATAAACTTCATTCTTTTGGTATAAAATACTGATATTGTAACTAAGCACCACACTCATTGGGGTTAGTTAAATTTTTTTCAGCTTTTATGACCAATAAAGAAAGGAAGAGGGTGCAAGTTGACAGCAGTCATTTGCAAATATTTTTAATGACAATGAGTGTTTCAGGCTGTTCAGATTTTTTTAATTGCTTGTACGTTTAGACCTTTTGCAAAATTATTATATCAAATTAAGTAGGAAAACTAGAAGTATTTGGATTGGAAATTTCTGAACAGCAATGAAATTTTTTGCTAACACTTTTCATTCTTATTGTATAAATGTGTTGGCAGTTTTCACCACTTTTTTGTATTTCTGATGTTCCTCTCACTCTCCCGCTCGGGAGGCAGACCACCGCTGCTCTGCTCGTGCACTGGGTTTGCACATCCTTGCGCCCCGTGTACGGTTCACCATCATCATGCAGGAACTGATCTTTGAATTTGGTCACAACGTGCCAGACCCCGTGTTGCAAGAGTAAACTCAGTCCAGTGTGTGTGTATAGTGCAATTCTGATCTGTACCCCTGAAAGCAGTCTAAAATTCACATGAGAAAGTGTTATCTCCCTTTTGCTCACTTTGAGGCATATACAGCCTGAGAGTGTTAAGCCGCGTGGGTTATGTTTTACTACTGAACACGCGCTATTGGCACTCATAAATTTTTACATAGTTTTACAGTGCTATTGTCATAATTTGTTTACTTTAAAAGGGCAGTTATATAATTTTGAAAATGTAATAAGTAGTGATGGGTCAAATAACAAAAGATAATGGTTCTAGTTTCGGTACCGATTCTAGAATTTGAACCTTAGTTCCAGTATTCTGTTCTATTCGGATGACATTTTAATCATTGCAGACATAAATAACTTAAGAAAATCTATTTGTCACGTGCTAAACATTATTCACGTATCACATTCAAAAGCACTCACAAAATACAAAAATACATGCACATACTCTACTCCCTGTTTTAAGTTTTTTCGTCTCGTATAGTACCCTAGAGTGCTTTATTTAGAAGACGAACATGTAGAACAATTGGAACGATTCAAAGTTTAAAATCTGTACATAAACGTCCGCCATTTTGTTTCACTCTATGCACAGTGTATCATCTTCTCTGTATATATTTATGTGTGGCATTGACACAGTGAGAATGTTTACATTTTGTCTAGTTTAACTGATAAAATATATTTAACCAAATACTGTATTTGTTTAAACGCCTGTCCTTAAAAACTACTTTAGCAAACAATTGTACCAAATAAATAAATATTTGCTTTCAATGGCAATAGTACTTCACTGTAAGGAAGTATAGCAGCAAAGGAAAAAATGTGTGTTACAGGTGAATTAACGTATATTGTTTTGGCGTTAAATGCAACTTTGGTTTGTTTTGACAAGTTTCTGGTTAGCTATTTTTGTAATGAAAGAGTTTTGACGTAACTAGATTAATTCATAATATTTCGTACTAAGTTTATGATCGTCTCAAAATATTAATAAATTTATTGCTGTGTAGAACTAGAACAGAGTAGTTGTTAATCTAAAACCAGTTCCGAGTTAAACCTCCACCGGTATTAAAATTGGAACCGAAGAACCAAACTGGCCCATCCCTAGTAATAAATTAATACGTAAAAGATACTGGCAGTTCCCCGCCATGCCACCCAATGCTAGATTTCTTTGCTTTGTATTAAATTATTTTCATAATTTAATTACGTTTGCCAATGTGTCAACATTATGAATATACCAAACACAACTAACTCATTCTAGCATGTTTTGATTATACCAGGACCCACAACCTTAGATGGCTACAAGATGGTTTCCTGCAGAAGGGACAGTTACACACTCATGGTATTTCCTGATGCTCCAGAACCAACTTCCTCATACTACTTGTAGTATGTATGTATCCAGAGGAAGGGTCTAATCCAGCATATTCCCTTTCCTGCATTGATAAAGGTAGCGAAACCAGAATAGTATTGTCTAATTTTTGCTGATGCACAGTCTGATTGGTAAGTGCATTTCCAGTTCAAATCAACATTCCTGTCGAGCTAGCACCTTCAGAGGGATGCGATGAACAAGTGAATATTCCTTTGCAAAAATGCAGTGCTGTTTCTACAATATTAATTTTCTCTCCTTCACTTCTGTAATGCATACTATGTGCACTCTGCATTTTGCGGTTGCCTTCCCTCGCATAAACTTGATCTCCCAACTGTCAGGTGTGGGGGTGGGGTGAAGGTCGTTTACAAATATTTGGTCCCTAAACACCTGTTACATTGCACACCGCAAAAGAACAAAAAAAAGAGGATGCACGTGTTCTCGCTCTAACACTAGCTCGCTCTATCCACTGCTGGGATAAAAGATAGGAATGAATTGCACGTTCTTTCACAGGCTGGCATCAGCCACGTGGTGCAGTATTCTTTTATTGTCTCAAGCGGTAAGGTCTGTTTTTGTTCATTTTCCTTTTACTAAGAATCACAGCTGTCTCTTGTGTGGTCTCTGACTCATACTGTGTATGTACACATTTTAAAGTTTATTTACAATGGCGGTGTCTCACTCGTATTTTGCATGCAAAAATTTGACTGGTAGGAAACACTTTTCGACAGGTTGTCCTAAGTCACCATTGTTAACACTTCACTCTCCATATTTCATTATTTCCTAATGGCCAGCTACTGGGAAGATGTGCTAAACCTATTGTCCTAGAGCGTGCTAGTTTTAAGTCTTGGCTATTTACACAATATATACAGGTGTCAAGATACAAGCGCTTTTAGACTTTGATCTTGTTAGGGATTATTTAGAGTGTGAAGTGTATGGGGATATTTGCACATTTAGAATGCGATGACCACTACAGTCAAAAATTTAAACACACACAATGGCACTTCAATAAACATTTTGTCCATGTACATCATTTCAACTTTGCTTTCTTCTTGCAGCTCACTAGGTTTAATTCACATGCTTTGCCTTCTCCCGTTGGAGTTTATCTTTATCTTTGGCAGTTAAAACTAGCTGGCTCAGAATGTCTTTGATGATTCAAATAGCTTTTACTTTCAATTCGTAACTATCTTTGTTTTACCTGCAAAAAAATAGATACTATACCCATGGGAAAATATTTTCAAAACTGGTTTACCTTCTCGGCTTCTTCTCGCCACCGGCTCTTAATTTCACTGCACGTCTTGGGTTGCTATTAGCCTCTCCTATCTATTTTATGTTTACTTTAACATCACGTCTAATAGCAAACAAGGAAAAAATCTTACATTTTCTTTTACGCACCATTTTACCTAGGGTGAAAGAAGATTACTTTTTTACCACCACATGATGTCACTCCACACCAGCCTGTATAAAACATTGCATGTGAGAGCTCTTGACACCTTCGCAATTTCTTTCACTAGCTCTCAGCGAGTACAATCTCATCATCGTGGTAGGGTAGGGCGGCGGTAACTACACTTTCCAAGTTGTCAGCTGCTTGACTACAAAAGGCGTTGGCCGGATCGGGCATCCTGTAGCGTAGAGTGGCCCCGCCTACTAGGCACCCCCATTTCTTTGTAGAAGTGTGCTGGGAGTCGGCCACTGGTACAATGTAGACGGCCTCCAGGGCATCTCTTTGTAGTGACCTGTTGCTATGTGGACTCTGCAGGCACATGCAGGCTGTACACTTGTAGATGGCCTGCTGTCAGAGCTGTTAGTGTCTCTAAGTTGTGGTTTGCTGTTGTTGGTATCCCACTGACAGGTCACACTACCGGCTGTGGGCTGTAGCATGCGGGAGGCTCTGTCTGAAGGAGTGGCCCGTACCACCAAGCTGGGCTGAAGTTACTGCTGCAGGGCGTGACCAGTGTAGCCCCACCAGCAGACTTCGGACTCTGTGATGGCATGGTCGGCGACCTCCTCTCGGACTGAAGCTGTGGGCTGCATTGCAGGGTAGCCTGCTATGGCGGCAGGCTCAGGCTCTCGTTCTTGCCGTTGTAGTGTAGTGTCTGGCTCTGTGGCTGTGTTGGTAGGCTCTTGACTGCAGGTCTGGACTAGGGAGGCGTCGCGTCCGGCTGATTCCACGAGACATCTATCCCAGAGGGCACTCTTAGATCTGTCGCAACTTCCCAAAATATGATTAGTAACAGGTACATTTATACTAACTACAGGAACATTAACTAAATCCCCGGGATTACTCCCAGCAGGGTTACCTCGTCTTATGCTCGGAATGAGATCATCTACTGGTGGTAACTCCGGTTATTCAAACAGTACTGTCTTCTCTCTAGGTGCAGGCTGCGTTGCTGGAGCTGTGGTGGCGAGCATGCCAGTCAAAGGCGGCAGTCCTCGTGGGCACTGGCTGCTCTGGGTGTCTTCCTGGACTGGGACGGTTGTCGCTCTGCAAGTGCTGCTCCGTTACGGACTCCTTGCAGGCAGTGGTTGCAGGTGCAGGCATTGTTTTTGATTGGGCGACACTTGCTAATTTGCAGTTCTTGGTGCCGGTGGTCGATCTCAGTCGCTGTTGGCTGGTTTTCCCCGTGCTTCTCAAAGATACTTCCGTTATCGAAGATGTCCAGGGGTTTGTCAGGCAAGCAATTTTTCTTCGAGGCTCGGGAGTGGAAGGTACTGTCCGTATTGATGTTCCTCCTTGCATTGCGCATTTGGTTGCCATGTTCCCAACTGATTCAAAGGAGCTGTTCTGAATTACCAGGGGGGGGGGGTGCACCTTTGACTACGCTGGCCGCAGGGGATTGAGGTTCATCCTTACCAGTAGTCACGTCAGATTCTCCCTTACCGGATTCAGAAGGTAACTCTTGGGTGTCGTACTGAGTAGGGGCCAGAGCGTTTCTAGAGTAAGGATGTATCTAACCTCTGTTAGCTTTCCTTATTCTGCTGCTGGCATCTTCAACCCAGTAGACATTCTCCTGATGTCTGATAACTTTATATGGACCTTCCCACTTGCCTGCCAATCCTGCGCTGAACTTACTTCCGTCTTTGCTCAGTGGATGGCTTCGTAGCAGGATGGTTTCTCCCATCATAAAAGCTTGTACACTGGTGCGAGGGTGTGGATATTTCCGCTTGACATAAGCGTCCTGTTCTTCCCGTGCTTTGTCAAAGCGTTTTTCGGCGGCTTGGCGTACCTCTTCAGAAGTAGTCGGGGGGGGGGGTGTTCCCACTGCCATTCCCCTGGTCGACGTAGCGTATGTCCGAAGAGCAGTTGCCTTGGGCTAGAAGCAGTAGCTTCATTGGTTCTTTGTTGAAGGGCGAAGAGTATTTTTGGTGCCAATCCCAGTACCGGTGGTCTTCAAGATGCAGCCATAGACATTTCTTGAGCTCCTGGTTTGGATGCTCGGTTAGATTAGCTTGTGGGTGGTAGGGAGGCGGCATCCTGGTTTCCACTCCCCAAACTTGACAAGCTTTATACAAGGTGGTACTAGTTAAATGGGTCCTGTTGTCTGACAATATACTTTGGCGATATCCCCAGTATGGAAATATCTCTTGGTTAAACTTGCGGATTATGGCCGTGTTTCCTGACTAGCGATCTGAAAGGTTTGGACCCAGCAAGAAAACATATCCATAATGATGTGCAGGTAGCGGTTCTCTCAGTACTCCTGGAATATGGCCCCATTTAATTGACTGTGATTTGGTTCCATGGCATGTAAGGTTTGCTTCGTTTTGCCATTTTCCGTCTACAGGATAATTCTTGTGTTGGCAATGCTTAGAATACTGACTGTGCCGACGAACGTCACGACTCATTCCATCCCAGCTGCATCTGATGCATATAGTAGTTAGTCTCTCTGGTTTCTGGATGTCTTCCGTCTGGATGTTCGTGATAGACGGCATACATCAGATTATATAACTTGCGGAATCCAGATTTTCTGGGTGCGTTAGGTTGGCTGTCCCTAGACCATATGACGTGGTCACACATTTCATAGCGCTGAGGACATTGTTGCAGTAGCATCTCGATGTCACGCTCGAGCTGGCGATGCCATTCTATTTGATGGCGGGTCAATTGCAGAAGTACACGTATTTGTTCCCCTGACTATGTTGACTCTTCCGGAGGAAATATCCGTTCTTCGTCTTCATTTGACTTTGCCTCTTCCTGTTAATAGGCTGGCGAGATAGTGCATCGGGTAGGTCGTTCTGCTTCCCAAGGAAGTGTTGAACCTCAAAGTAAAATTCAGATAATAACAGGTCCGAACGTCCCAACTTGGCTTTGTCATGCTTGGCGTCCCTAAGCCATTTCAGGGCTTTGCTGTCTGTTAGAAGGATGAAATGATTTCCTTCCAGATGGTACCTGAACTTACGAATGGCCCATATAATGGCGAGGGACTCCTGCTCATTAATATGATACTTCTGTTCGTTAGGGTTTATCCTTGTACTGACACATGTGATGACCAAAGGTTGTTGGTTGTCGTCCTCTTGATACAAGACTGTTCAGAATCCTGTCTGACATGTGTTTGTCTTTAATATTTGAGGGTGTCAAACACAGTCTGACACTGCGCTGTCCATTTCCAATGGGCGTCCTTTCCAACGAGTGGATGTAACGGGGCCAACATTTTCGTGATATTTGGAGCATAACTGCAGAGCCAGTTGCAAAGTCCTAGGAACCTATGAAGCTGTTTCTTAGTACGGGGTACGTCTGCTTCCTGGATAGCTCGTAGTGAATACTCCTGTGGGTAGTTCCCTTCCATTTAAACAATGTGCCCTAGGTATTCAATGGCGGTCTGGCCGAAATGGCACTTAGATAGCTTCGCCGTTAATCCAAGAAATTCTAGCCTCTCTAAGACTCCTAGGTGGGCAAGATGCGCTTCCCATGTTTTTGAGTAGACAATCGCGTTGTCGAGGTAGGCAAAACAAAACTGGCCCAAGTATCCCGTTAGAACTGGTTGCCATTAACTGCTGGAAGGTAGCTGGTGCGTTCTTCAGTCTGAACGGCATGACTTAGAACTGTAATGTTTCTCCTTCAGATGAGGTAAAAGCGGTATACAGGCGACTATCTGGGTGTATGGAGATCTGCCAGTAAACAATTAAGGGTGCTAAAGATTCTAGCCTCACCGATGTCTCAATGTGTAAACTAGATGGAGAGAGGGTGGCGGAGCAAGCAGTGTGGTGTTATCGAGGCCCTTCTCGAGCTCTGTCGATCAGCTCATACATCGTTGATGGCTCAGGTAAGAAAATTATGTTGCGTATACGAGGTAGCAATAGCCTAGTAACCTGTCTAATGCAGACATCGTAATTTCCCTGGGGAAAGATCCATCGGTAAATTTGTTACTTTCTTACGAAGATTTCTACCTCATCTGGTTTGTGCACTGTGCTATAGAATTTTGTTGTCAGATGCGCGACAACTTCATCTCCGGCAAACCTTTGTTGTAACCGCATACTGAGTTGCCAATTTGAAATAAATTTGTAGTACACGCTCCACCATTCCGCTGCTTTGCCCTTAAGCTTTTGCTGAGCTTTAGCCATCCAGTGTTTGTCTGAAATGTCGTGAAGACTGTATTCGCGTTCCTATTCGTTGATGGAAGGTGCGTGGATCCACGTGTTGTTGGGCTGCAAACTCCGGAAGTCACTGTTCTCCTGCGCACGTTGTGTGCCTGTGCGTCGAGGTAGGTCTGGTGTTCGTAGGTCGATACTTGGCTGCTCTCTTACAAACTTAACACTGGTACACCATGCCAGACCTGTTCGCTGGTTCATCAGGCTAGCCAATACATTATTGGGGTATGTTTCTACGCAGAGAAAACAATGAACCGTATACATGCCTTACCCTTGGCATATGATCAAACTACAGTATGCGGTTTGTCTGGTCAGACTGTCGGCGCAGCAACAATCCAGTCCTTCGGTTTATCGTGATGTGTCTTCCCAGCCAGGACAACTGTAGTGATGCCATTGTTGACAGTGCACACACTGAATGCGGTTTATCTCTGATCCGGGGTAGTCTGGTCTTGAACAGCGGTTAAGTCCGGTAGTGGCAGAGTTAGTCTCCTCAAGCTCGTGCTCGCTTGGTGCGTTGTTTGCCACGTTGACTGTGGTATGGTTAATGGGCACCATAGGGTTTTGTTGAGGGACTCCCCAAAGACTGTTATGTGCCGTGTCTGGCTTGTCCATTGCTGCATAGTCGGAACTATGGCTGTAATTCACGCCAACACGTTGGACGCCAAAGGAAAAATTCTTGCGGGGTGCTCTTAGTATTTGACACGTGACTGGCTGGATATAATCAAATACCTGGGAGTCCATAGATTCCATTCAGAGAGATTGCCAGTCTCTCTTCTAGAAAGAGGGTTCTGTTCCGACTTTGTACCAGGGTCTTTCAGTATAAAGAACTGGCAGTGTGGCTACTCGGCAGGGCATAAAATCTTGGCTAGTAATTGCTACTCTGCGTTTGGCAGGTATGGCAGACGGAAGGTCACTTGGGCGACATTTCAACACTGCTGGACCTTTGCGTGGTGCATGCGTGTGTAGCGTTGGCGGTGTTACAAGAGTTTCCTGTGGTCTGTAAATGGAGGTTTGCAGTAGAACTATAGGAGTCAAGTGAGCTATGGCCGGTGTGGGTGGAAGTTCAGGTTTCCTCAAGTATTCTATTACATAATCGGGGTAAGCTGCTGGTCTAGAGCGTACAGACTGCAAGAACAAATGACTGTGCATAGGAATTTCTCTGGCTCGTGCAGTTGATGAAGAGCTTGCGCCTGCTCTCTGGACTGAAGTCCAGCTATCTGTTTGACTACTGAAGGCTGATAGCCATGCGCTCGGCTCGATGCAAATAGTGCCTCTCTCATATTCTCTTTAAGACCACCTCTTTTGACAAAAGGCATCAGGAAGTTGAAAATTACCCCACCAAGCTCCTTTGCACGTGCAGGTACTCGCTTGTGTGAAGTTAAGTTTTTGGTAACAGTCTACCAATTTGGGGATTAGTTGTGCCTGGCGGAGTGTGCTTGGGGGAGAATTAATTGCCAAATGCAGTTAATGCGGTTTCACAGACAGTGTACCTTTTGACGGCTCATCCGTTTCCCACAACCCAGGATTGTTGGAAAGGGATAGCCAGTTCAAGTATGTGTTCTGTGATCCAAAATACATGTGTTTATGTTGAGCAAGCTTCCCGTGAATACCTGCAACAGTAACTAAGAGGTACTATGGATATAAGGAAGTGGACGCAAGTAAAAGTGCACTCATGTTTTATTTTCAAAAAAAATTAAAACGTGGTGATAGCATTTGAGCTCTGGGTCAGCGTCGCGAGTATCAACCCTTGAAAGCTACCAATTAATTTATCTACGGAGTTCAGGAAAGTGTGAGACTTTGCACCATCTTACTCCTAAGGCAATTCTTATTATTAGGCGCCTGGCGCCACGGTTCTAGTGTCTGTGAGAAGTTGATTTAGTTTCTCTGGGCACTCAAAACATTTTACACCACCATTTATAGATTTTTGAATTGTATGTGTTTTCTGGTTGTAAAGTTAGTTGGGGTATTGCACTTACAGCTTACATCAACACCTCATCAATATTCACACTTACACCCTGTGAGAACACTACAGTTTTAGTGGCGCACAACGTGGTGGCCATAGTAAAACAGAGAAGGAAATGAGAGATGAGCAAAGGAGACAGGGAACCCTACTTCCTGAGAGATTCCGCAAAACAAAGGTGATATTTTGAAATTGAAGGCATGGAATCTGGACGATCAGATACTGTCAGTGCTGGGAGCACACCTGAACTAAGCGATGTAGATCATGCTATAAGAGGAGACCATGGGGGTTGACACTACCACAAGTTCCCGCAGCAACCAATTTCGTTCAAGTTATTGTGTCTGCTGAAGATACTAATATTATTGAGTCTAATATTGTCACGGGAACAGGCCAGGGTAGTGTCGACAGTGAAGCAGATAAATTTGCAGTACTAATTCAAATGTTGGAAAATAAGTTTGCAGAACAGAAAGCTGAAGTAGATAGCAGATTTTCTCAAATGGATAGTAGGTTGGAAAGTAGCTCACGAAAAATGAACAGTCAGTTTGCAGAACAGGAGAAGAAACTGAGTAGCAAGATGCATAGTGGTATTAGTGAAGTGAGAGAAGGTTTTGCTATAATCAATAGTAAGCTTGAGGCTCGCGAACTGAAGATTTCAGATCAAGCAAAAGAGGTCAAAAAACTAAAAGTTAAGATCGAAATGCTGATTTATTTTTATTTTTTTTTCGGCTCAGCTAGGTCAAACGCAATGTTCAATGTTAAAACTGGAGAAGAAAGTAGATGGTTTAGTCTGTGCACAATCTGAGTAAACTGCAAGGACAGAGCAACTAAGTGAGAGCTTGGAAAGACTGGAGATTAGTGTGTTTACTACAGAACTATACTTTATGCACTATTTTCACGTTTGCCAAGCAGAAAATGATTACTTGGAAGCGTTGCAATCCAATAAACTGAAATTGCAAAGTATGTTGTCAGATAAAGCACTAAAACATGTGTGTTACCTCGTTACTACACGGTCGCTACTTGTGAAGTTACATTTTATATTTATGTATACATTTTGTAAATAACAAAATACCTGCTTTATCTTTCCTGTAGCATCCATTTCAGTGAAATTGGCAACAAGTATTTCCCCTAATTCTTCCCATGCCTTTACATGTGAAAGTTTATTACTATAAGCTTCACACCTAGTCCCAAATACTTGGTTGTGATTCCACTTTGATTATAAATCTATCAGATTCAAAGGTAGACATTGCAAACTCACAAAGGTATCACAAAATAAAACAGTGGTCGCCACTAAAGTGGTCCGTGTGCAAGGCCTTGGGCGACTCTGTAACCGCCACTAATGGCTGGGATCCACGTCTGTTTGCCACTGTCGCTCGTGTGAAAACACCCTGGCCACAGCAAGGCTGTCTGATGAGAAACTACCTTCCCGTCACTGAGTGGCGCGACAGTCGCACGTGTGCAATGTAGAAGAGCAAGGGGGAGGGGCAAGAAGACAAGGGGAGGCAAGCAATCTTTTCAGAAGCCAGACCCAGCTTAGTGAGGGGCTGCTTGACAGAAAAATGCCTGCCAGGTAGCGTGGGATTGAGACAACATTCACTGAAAGTTTATTCATTGTAGAGGGAGCGAAAGGGTTCTGGCTACCACAGCTGCAGTTTTTTTTGGCATAGTAATTACGCCTAAAGGCAACACTTACGACACCTATATTTTACTGCGCGTTAGCATATAATTAATAACAAAGGTAAGTGCAACAAACTTTTTTTTCAATCTCTCTCTCTCTCTCTCTCTCTCTCTCTCTCTCTCTCTCTCTCTCTCTCTCTCTCTCTCTCTCCCCCCCCCCCCCCCCCCAAAAAAAACAGGGTTGTAATTTCGAGTGTGTAGTTATTCCCGGGTCCGTACTTGTTTACTTTGAAAAGGGAAAATGTGCATTTCTTAAGACACAATTTTCTTTAAATGAGTCTAGGAAAAATGTTTTTAATCTATTATTAACAGCAATACTTTTTCTAAAATTCAGTGCGAAGGGCATTGGGATCGGGCCATCGGTATTGGAACAACTCTAATAATTTTTATAATCGTTGCCTATTGATATATTTGAATTGTTAGGTACCACTGAAGGAAACGCATTTCATTGCTGCAGTTAAAAATATCAACCCAAATTATCGTGCGTAGGCTCTAGTGACAGTGTATTTTCCATCCCGAAGTACGGTTCAATAAGCAAGGCATAGCTGTTTCTCTCTCTCTCTCTCTCCCTCTTCTCTTTCGGGAAGTTCGTACCACCTATGTAGCAGGAAAATTATACTTTTTTTTATTTTAGCGTATTTCATACTAATTACATCAACAATAATTTTTTTGAATTTGTAATTTACAACTGAAACGAGATTGTATTGTTTAAATACCTATTATATGTTTAGATGGGATGGTGCGATGCTTACAAATCCAGCAGGTTGGCAGAAGTGGTGTGGAAAGAAGAATCTAGAATTTTATCAACTTTCCCCTAGCTTAGCGCTTGCCCCAATAAGGCGGATGATTATACCCAGTTTTTATAGTACATTATGACTGGCAGTGATGTGGCGACATCACAATGACACTGTGTATTTCTGAATGGAGTCAAGTTATTACTCATTTTTTTTAAACTTACTACGCATGTAACAATGTTGGGATAAATATGTGTTTCGTCGACAGCGTTAAATTTATACTGTTAAGAGTGTTGCGATTGTAGTCTGTGAAAGGGCGTGGCTGCCATTTGTCTATGATGGCTGCGCTGTAATTGTTGTGTGTGTGTTTTAACCATGCACTGATGTTATACTGACGTTAATTATTTGCATTCACGTCTGTTTATTACAACTTTGTACCTTTGCGCTGTGTATTTGAAACTAACGAGCTTAAGTTTCTGCGATTTGAATGTGTGCCACAATCTCAAAAAATACTAAGCCCAACCAGGTAAATTTAAATAAATAATAAAATAAACCTAAAAACCAGCAAGTGCAAATGCATGTAAATATTATGAGAATAAACATTACGGTAGACATGTGTTTGCATGTTCACCACTATCTTTCACGTTTGTCGATGCTACGTTCAATAAATACGCAACACGAGTTGTGTGCTTGAATTTACTGTGTCGTTTTGTTGGACTGGTTGTCCCTTCGTTTTGATTTTTATTCCAAATAAGGCCATCCTTTCAACAAAATAACCCAACACACATGAATAACGACAGGTTAAATAGTACTACTACTGTTTCCGCCACAGTTGTAACACACAGTCGTGCTAAAATATTAATGTGTATATGTGTAACGTGCTATATTGTGTGTGACAAATAGTTATAAAGCTGGCCTAAATATTGTTATAGGCCTAAATTGTGAACATTTGTGGGAAATATGACAGCATTCTTTTAATACAGCCGCAAACAGCTACCAACGCATATAAAAGTAATAAATGTAGAATTCACATGGCAGTTTTTATGTTTGCATGTAGCGGAAGGATATGTAATCAGAAACCAATAGTCGGTATTTAGCAGTGTCTCAGAAAAGGCTGAAGTTATTGTGAATCAACTATACTAGACGTTTGCGTATAAACAACCAGCATTAAAATGATAGTCGTGTGAAATATCAGGTGAAGGGACATGAAATATACTTTGATCGATGCTCCATGTGATGAGCGATAAAACCGGTTTATAATAATTTGTTTGTGAATGCAGTTTATAGATACATTCAATAACAATACATCAAGAGTCGACTGTATATGTCCATGCACGCCCGGGCTCAGAAGTGTTCTTTCTCTGGTAGCTCGCTCTAACACATTGTGTGCTGGGGCCTTCTACTGCTCTGCATTCTTCAGGAGCCACCAGAGGCTGCTACAATTCGTCACCAGAGGCTTCTGCTGCAGCCACCTACAGCTTCCAGAAGCACCATTGTCAGCTACCACTAGTTACCAGAAGGTCTTAGTCTTCAGCTAGTGCAGACTTACTACACCTTCAGCAGCTGCTGCTTGGAAAAGCAGCCCAGTCTACTTGCTGGTAGTCTTATAGTAGTGGTCCCCTTTTTCTATTGTCCCTTCTAGACATCCCTTGTATAGAATAGCTGCAACTGAGTATTTTTTTCATAGCCAGCCGTGCCACTAGGTATCTTGGGTAGTTTAGGAATAATTAGCCTACACCTGTCTACTGTAGGTTACTTCCATATCACCTCTCTGCTTGGTTAGGAGAAAGTACATGTCATAGTAATTTATTACATCTAATAAATACACATAGTTCCTTTTTACTGAGGATATCTGTTCTAGAGGTATTTTCCTTGACCACTAGAAATAATATCTATTGTATGTTGTCAACCAAGACTGGGTTTTGATATACAAGTACTAACTTTAGAGTAGGACTGCGGAGTCCCTTCAGGAATCCGTACGTCTGATACATACACCATTTGACGGCCACAAATTCTAGACACCAGGGGGTAGAACGGTAGAGCCCTGGCAACTAGAAACTCGTCCAACAGAGGCGAGACAGTCACCCCAAGTTGTATTCTAACCAGAGTGCATACAGTGCCGGCAGGGATATTTGCTTGAGACTCAAGGTCTGGCCCCTTTTGCGACCCTGACCCAATAGTGGTAAGAAGCGGTCCTTACGGCTCAATGCTCTAGGTCTGCACGCCTGTGGTGGGGGACTGATTAGAGCACAGGGCTCATGCCAGCAACCACTATTGGGAATACACTTAGATAGGGAATTGTCTCGTGTTTACGGCAATCAAGAAATATCGTTGAGTATCAACCCAACCTCTATACCTTTTGGTAGAAGGCATGGCGTACAGAGAAAGGAGCAAAAGGCACCAAGCGAGCGTGTATATTAGAACCACGTACTTTTAGTAGGCTAGCCAAACGGGACGGTGTAGCTCACCCGTCATCGGGAGAGGCCTTCATCTCCAGTATTTGATTATATTTATTTCCCTGCGCCCATGTATGTTGCCAGAGACTATCATCCCATAGTATATGATCTGATACAAGGTACAGTGGTAAGAGTACTAGTTCAGTATTTCAGTTTGTGGTACATGCACAAAATTACTATGGGCTTCTATTCATAATTTTTACTCTTGTAGCAGTTAGTATTCCAATATTGGCGTGCCATGAGAAAGAGGATCCTGTGGGTGTACTGTGCCGTTTATAGGCATGTTATTTGTTTTATGTATGTTTTGTACTTTACCTTAATGATTTGCACGAGGTATTGTTAATTTCTTATACCTCGCTGGATTTTTTTGAGTGAAGTAATTTTTTTGTTTTATGGCAAAATGCTGATTATTTGTAAGTCTTCCTTAATATAATTATTTTATTGGAATATTGTTATTTACCGTCATTATTTACTGATTCAGTTGTTAAAAAATAGCCATAAGAAACTCCTATTTCATTGTGATTAACTTTTTGTGTCTACACATGTATAGCGATTGGTGTGATATTAATCCTTTTTGTGCTCCTCTACGAAGTATTTTGTGTATTAGTTCAAATTTTTGCCACTAGAGTATTCTTTGTGTAGTAAAATGGACATTTTTAATGCAAAGGAAAGTGAGTATTTTTATGTTAAAGTTTATTTAAATTCTAATATGATGTGATAAATATTTTGTCATAAAAAGAATAACAGGTAAATGTATAAATTATATTTTGACAGCATAAAAGTATAGCATAGGTTGTACGAAGTAATTTAAAATTTGTCACTTCTATGTAATGTTTTATGGACAGTCTTTCAAGTCGCTACACTGTGGAGCTGCGTAAGGCTTCTTTCTCCACAATCTTTAACATGTAGTTAACATCATGGATCTGACTTCCACAAGGTTTTCAAACGTTTGCGTCCTCACCAGCCAGCCACTGACCTAGGAATTACCATACCTATAGGCAATAATACTCCATAGATATATTTTGTTGCAGCCATAGACAACTTTTGAGTCTAGTGATATACACACACACACACACACTCTCTCTCTCTCTCTCTCTGTGTTTATTACTTACATGACAATACTTATTGTAAAAAGTGGTGGAAATATAAGAAATGGCTGTTAGAAAAAAGTAACTAGGACTTCAAAGGTGCTCACTTTACAATGAACAGCCTATGCCTTTGTTTTACCCTGCTTTACCTTGTTAGTTTGCCTAGCGTTTTGCTTGTGGATTTTGCCAATGTTACATCCCACTCCTATCAAGTCCTCTTCTACCCCTCTTCCTGTTTCCTCTGGTACAGGAAGGACCATTGTGATCACACTACCTTCTCAGTCTAGTGAGTCAGTAGGATAAATATATATATGTGTTTTTTTTTTATGATTTTTTAAAGTTTTTTTTATGTGTTTTAAGTATATACGAGATGTTGGGATTTTGCTTTTTACTAGAAGTTAATAGTATTTTGAGGTTATGGGTCACCATCCCACCGCGTGGTCTGGTTTGCATGGGGGAGAATGTGCCGTTTTTAGACACGTTCTTTGTTTTATTTATGTTTTGTGCTTTATATTGACGCATGCCACATACACAACTAATCTAATACGATTACAGCTCATCGCCAAGAGTACCTCTTCCACCACTACAGACATAACACACTTTGCCTACCCTACAGGTAGCAGGAATTTCAGCGTATTCTCTTCACGTGGAGGATACGCAGCCCAGCAGGCATGCCGGACCCCCCCAATCCAGCACCGAGAGCCTACAAGTTGCCCAGACCTCGGGCAAGGCTGAGCACCACCGATGAGTCACAAAGCAGAAACACTGACCAGAGTATTCCCATGCCAACCAGGGCAGGATGACATCACACTTCCCCCGTACCCTGCGCCGGCAGCGTACAAGTTTCCACTATATAAATAAGGATGCTGCATAGCTCGTGAGTCATTCTTGTTCTTCTCTTGCGACTTCCCACAGCATTGCTCAGTGCTGGGACCTCTACAGAACTTTGAAGCATTGAGTACGTCCCCTGCGGCTACTTCACGGTCGACGATCAGTCACCCAGGAAACACGCTCACTAACAAGTTATTCACTTTGTCTCCTCAAGTCACCTTCCTTATACCAGTTTAGAAGTGTTATATCTTTTCTCGTTTTGATATTTCTTTCCCGCTCTTCCATTAGGACCAGGTCGCCTACACCTGGCCAGTGTAGTAACCTTCAGCACTCAATTGCTTGGTAGGAGGTAGCACACATCGCATGTCTATTGAGCCATCAATAAACATACTTTTGTTTCCTACCTTACCACTTTTATTTCTGAGAGTATCTATATGTTTGTCTTCTATACACAGGTTGCTACGTACACCACTGACAAGAACTGAGTATTTGATCTAACCAAATTAACTTGAGTAGCGGGCCCCCGTCAGGGGTCCACTATATTTTCCACGCACCCATTAAATGGCTATCTGTTGCTTTCCAACTGCCACAGTACTGTACCAGTGCTGGCGGAGAGGAACTGAGTAACCACAATCAATGGCAACACCTTCACCCAGGGAGAAGCAACAGTCTAGAGTTATTACCGTATCCCACAGCATTGTTAGTGTTGGGATATCTGTAGCTTGAGACCTATACCCATCTCTGTGAACGCACATTCAGTGGTGTAATTGTTGACCCAAACAGCTCCCCGTCTCTGATCAGCCCGCATGCGCGGGGGATCAGTGGAGGTTTAACGGAGCCTGGTCAGCAAGCTAAAACCGGACTGACACTGTAGACTGTTAAGTTTGTTCACGTCAAGGTATACCTAGCATACTGTAAGCAGAGACACTATGCCTTACGACCATAGGCATGGTTGTAAACGTAGGGAAGGAAATACAGCGTTTCTTGTCTTCAGACAGTTGAGTGCACTTCCTCAACCCACTCCGAAGCGACATGCGGAACGGGACCGCGCCACCCAACTCAGGCACGAGTCGTATCGGCTGCTCCGGTAACCATATTGTTTGTATCTCTGTGTATCCGAATTCATTTCTCATGCCATCCCATGGTGAAAGGATTGTTAACTGGCACTGCTACAGGATTCGGTTGGGATAACGTCCACTTCTGGACAAACAAAGCTCACTTGTGGAATCGCCAGTTCGGCATAGGCGAAGTTCGCTACATCTGGGTAAAACCCACTATGACCACGGCACCCAAGAAGCAGTAGTTAAGTTGCACTAACTCACACCCCTTGTCTCTCGCCATCTATTTAATCTATACCATCCCGCTTTTGGTCTAGCGGACAAAGTCCTCGAACGCCGTGCCTAGTAGCCTATCCGGAACGTGTCAACTTTAATGATTTGCACGAGGTATTATTTATTTATTTATTTATTATACCTCACTGGATTTTTTTGAGTGAAGTAATTTTATTATTTTATGGCAAAGTGCTGATTATTTGTTAGTCTTCCTCAATATAGTTATTTTATTGGAATATTGTTATTTACAGTCATTATTTACTGGTTAAGTTGTTAAAAAATGAGCCATAAGAAACTCATATTTCGTTGTGATTAACTTTTTGTGTCTAGCACAGCGTATAACGATTGGTGAGATATATTAATCATTTTTGTGCTTCTCTACCAAGTATTTTGTGTATTAGTTCAAATGTTTGCCACTGGAGTACTTTGTGTAGTAAAAAGAACATTTTTAAGGGCAAAGGTACGTGAGTATTTTTATGTTAATTAGAGTTGTCTAAAATTTTAAGATGATGTGATAAATATTTTGTGATAAAAAGAATAACAGGTAAATGTATAAATTATATTTTGACAGCATAAAAGTATAGCATAGATTGTACGAAGTAATTTAAAGTTTGTCACTTCTATGTAATGTTCTATGGACAGTCTTTTATCTTGCTACACTTTGGAGCTGCGTAAGGCTTCTTCCTTCGCCATCTTTAACATGTAGTTGTCATCTCCATTTTTGGATTTCTTGTTTGATCCGTCTTTTTATAAGACTATGTAAGACATCAAAGTCACCGCTGGTGAGTAAACTGTTTGTTAATTTTGTTCGTTAAATAGTGTAGATACGTTGGACGAACAGGCGTCAAATGCCCACATCAAACCAGCTGCTGAAACTGAAGGTGTGCTCATAGTGGCGGCAGCGTAGCTAATGAACAATTGCCGAAGCAAGCACGGCCCGGCTAGAGGGGAAAGCCGAGGAGGAGCAACTGGCAGGCTCTGACAATCACAGATAGCAATATAGACAAAACAAAAATCTGTCTCACATTCACACGAGAGACCCAGAGGTCAAAGTGCCATTCCACCCTCTGGCCACCAATCCGGAAGATGTCATAGGTGTTCAGCAACCCACGACTCGTCGTGACAACCCCTGCTGTCAAGGTGGAGAGAGCAGTACTCCGCCACTGTCTCGCACTGCCTCGGCAGAGAAACTTCTTGCCCCATGGGTGGGAACCCAAGCGTCGAGGTGGAGACCTCTTCCTTGCCCCTCCCCTCACAGTGTCTCATTGTCCTTAGCACGTGAACTGACCTCCCCAACGGTTGCAGCTGAAAATTATGCCTCAGCACCACATTCTGAACCCTGACGACTTATACCTCCTCGTGCCACCAAAGCAGAAGGGGTGCCTGGCCAGTATGTCACCATGGAGACACGTCTCATTTCATGTAGCCATATCCGGCCTGTGCTGCACTAAGGCCGTTGGGAAGATTGGTGCAGACCAAGACCGCCGAAAAGTAAGTGAAATGCTCCGTAAGATAACTCTACCAGGTAGTTGTAATAGTTACCACCTCAGTGACAATCAGGACTTATGTACCTGAAGCAATAGTGAATCAAATAGCAGACAAGTCAGGCATTGAGATTAGCTTCCAGACTCACATTAAGCTAGTTTCAACAAGTGCTAATCTATACATGACCTACACAGCCATTACTAAGCTGAGATAGGAAAGGAACCAGTGAGGAATACGTGATAATTATTCACACACTCGTCATACAAACTCGTTTTAATAGCTGTTGTTAAGCTGTAGTGCAAACCTAGTAAAAAGACACCCTTTATCCTCATCAGTGTAAGGTTCCATAATTAGTGGCAGGCAGCCCACTCGAAATCACGTATTACCTATAGACACTCCTCACAGTGGCAGTGAACACACACACTTCACCTTGCACATAGTAAGAACAGTGTTAAAAAATTGAACTCTCTGCAAGGAGAATTAGTTAGGTAAGATTTTCTATATTCAGTTATTTGATGTGTACGTACACATTTACGTATGCCTCTTCAATTTTTACAGTGTCCATAAAAATAGCACCCATGAAAATTCTTGAAATTTTCAATAGTGTTTGTGTCACAACATTGCAATTTTCATTTGATTGTTTGTACCTATTCTCAATATTTTTAAGTAGTACCTTGCGTATCGACCACGAGTCTAACCTGAACTCTGAGCCACAGCTCATTTGAACTCCCCACAATGAACCAAGCTACAGATATCGTTAATTAAGGTTTATCGCATTGCTTGACAGTCTTCCTTGTTAGTTTTTAAAGTGACCAACGTGCACATTTTGTTCATATTTCAAATCCTTCTTAAAGAGTACTATTTTTTCCACTAGCTGACCAGCTCAGGTGATGGAGTGTCTGAGGTTGGCAAACTCCCGTCTTGTCACACGTAACTGTTTTGCTTGTTGTCAAACTCCCGTCTTGTCACACGTAACTGTTTTGCTTGTCAGATCCACAGGTTGCACAAGAAATAATACTACACTTTCTTTAACTAATACACCACAGCAAGAACCGTGATAGTTCGTATTTCCATCATGCCTTTGACGAATAACGCTTGACACCTGCTGCTTATATTAATATTTTCTTGATGTACCAAACCCAACTTCCTCTCACTACTCATAATATATACGTATCCCAAGGAAGGGTCAAACCCAGCACGTTATTCACTAGAGTGAACGGGATTGCGCCAACCCTAGCGGGCGATGCTAGCATGTAAACCAAGCACTGTATCCAAGCAGCCGCTGCAACACGTCAGCCTCCCTGACACACCCGGCAGACAGTGTGTCGCCACAGCCACGAAGCTGCCCGACGAAGGCCCAGTGCCAGAGGCCATATAGCCGAGCACAAGGGTAGTTCTCCCACCCCGCTCGCTCCAAGGGAGACATCACAGAGCGACATTGCGCCTCCCACTCCATCCCAGGCACGGGCCAGCCGAGCACACAATATAAGGAAGTGTGCGGCCGAAAACGCCACTTGTATTCTCCAGTAGCTCGCTTCAATACTTCTGTGCTGGGACTCTACTGACCATAGGCCCCCATGGTTCTTTCCTAGAGTTTCCAGTTCAACAACCACCAGTGGCTGCCGCCACCAACAACCAGAGACTTGTACCACTTCGTCCAGAAGCTCCTTCAAGCACCACCTGCTTCCAGAAGTCTTCAACACCAGAGACCCCACTGAGGTGTACAGAAAGGTAGATCCCCAACCACTAAAAACATCATCAGAAGCAGGACAGCCACCTCAGGGTGTATTGCTGACCAGAGCAAATACTCCTGCCAGCGGTATTTGCTTGGGACTGGAATGCCTGACTTATGCTTAACCTTACCTCGACAGAAGTAGGAAGACGGCCCACGCAACCTATCGCTCGCTCTTGGTTTTTGCGCCAAGGTGCGGAACCCTAGTAGCACAAAGTTTGCGCCATCATCTGCTGTTGGGCTTTACACTTAGTAGGGATAACGTCGATTGCTTGCACCGACAGAAAGTAATTTAAGTGTCAATACCGCCTCTATGCGACAGGGTACCAATCACCCATCCACACTTGGTGTAGACACCCCACGGGAAAGGGCTCAGTCTGCCCATCACCTGGAGAGGCAGTCGTCTTCAGCGAGCACCCCAGTTTATTTCCGCTTGCACACCAGATGTGGCACAGAGCCACATCCTGCAGTACGTAGGTGCCTTGGTCACTGGGAAACACCAGGTTGTGCATAGCCAACTCTTTCTTCGGAAGCAGTGTAGCTGCCGCCTAGAGCCAGAAATACCTCACCTCTCTGTACAGCATCTAGTCAGCCTACATTATCCTGGTAACTGCTGGCCCCAGCCGACCTACACCCATGCCAGAACCCAGGAGATTGGTGAGTGAGTGCCCTGGTATGTCAACCCTACCTTTGAGGGCTAAGATGTTACCCTTACATTTTAGAATGCCGACGATAGCTGACTTTGTGCCTAGTCGACAGCCAAACTGACCAATATTAGTCTCCAGTAGACAAACCATCGATCACACCTGACCAGTGCTCACCAAAATAACTGTGTAGTCTTGTCACGCGTCAGACTTGTACATATTTTTTATTCCCAATTGTCTTTTTATGTGTCGATGCTTTTTTCTTTCCACAGATTCTTGTATATATAATTGTATAACCACGGCATTGTGCTGAGTTTTGTCAATGGTACGGGTAATAAAGAAAGGCAGCGGCCGGTACATCATGTTACTTCTGACACTAATCCTCACCACAGGGCGAGAGCACCACATGGTTTCTTGATGGACCCTAGCACACAGAGCGAGCACAATTACAGCAGTCTAGCAGCCTGTATTCTAACCAGAGGGCCTACGGTGCTGGCGGGGATATTTGCTCAAGACTTAATGCCTGACCCCTGTTGCGACACTGACCCAACAGTGGTAGGAAGGCTGATCATACGGCTCAACGCTCTAGGTCTGCGCACCTTTGGCGGAGTACTGATTAGAGCACCGAGCTCGTGCCGGCAACCACTATTGGAAATACACTTAGATAGGGACTAGACTCGTGTTCACGACAACCAAGAAATATTTTTAAGTTTCAACCCAACCTGTATGCCTTTTGGTAGAAGGCACAGCTCACAGAGGAAGGAGCAAAAGCCGGCCTATACCGCCGCCAGGCGAGCGTGTATATTAGAGCCACATACTTTTAGTAGGCAAGCCGAACAGGACAGGGTGCTGCTCGCCTGTCTGCGAGGACAACTGTAATGTGACCAAACATTGGAAATTGTATTGACATTGATATAGTTCAAACCCAGAAGCTGAGATTCTGTACGCAATGGCAGCAAAAGCCTGCAAACTTAATTTTGGTTTTTAATATTATTTCCTTATTTATCACCATTAATAACAGAACCACCACATGGAGTCATTTTTTAATTTTGTATCTACCACTACTGAGCAGAAATCTATGGTCAGTATGAAAGTTTAAATCTTTGGCTGGTATTTTGTACATGTGCGTACTTTTGCTATATAAATCCATATATTTACTAAATTTTTGATAAGTGTTACAGTGCCCAACATATGGAAGTAATGCTTGTTCTCGTGGTACCTTTGGAAATAATCTATGTAGTTTGTGACAGCATAGTTATTAATATATTTCTCATTTTTGTTTTAAAATGTATTGTATAAATTATTTTGATTGTGTGCGAGTGGATTGTAAATCGTAGAAATCTCGTGGATTTTTGTTAGTGTGTGTGTATGGATGTGTGTATACAGTTTGTTAGTGGAAGTGCTTAATAACTGCATTAATGCTGATTGGCATGATGGCGTTCATGTAATCTGGTGGTTGTTAACTTGATGGCTTATATTATTTGCTTTTGCAGTCTTAAAGGGATTTTGGAATTAAAGCATGTTTGGGTTTTGATACTGAATGAACATTTATTCACACATGTTTGAAGTTACAATTGTCTTATATTGTGTGGTGATTTTATTGCTTTTCCAGCTCCCATACGGAGGAAGACAGGCTTGGAAACGGGGACAACGTACCTTTGCAGCAAACCCCGGAGAAGCCTGTGGCAGGAGACTCAGGTTCAAACGGTGTGCAGGTGACGCCATCCCCTGCAGCCCTGCTCATAGACAAGCTGATATCGTTGAGCCCTTCTCCTTCCAAGCTCACACCAGTCCCTTCACCGCCGAGGCAGCAGGCACCAAGTCCTAGGAAGGTTGTGGATGGTTCCCCAGCCCAACAGAGCCCAGTTGCGAGGAGGGCGCAGCCTTCCCCGGCCCCCAAGCAAGGCCTATCTCAAATGGAACAGACCGCAATGCTGGAGGAACTGTTGAGACTGAAAGAGCTCCTCAGCGAGCAGGATGAAGCGCATGCGGTATGTTGATGCCTGCTTCATGTATGATTATGGAGGTATTTTTGGTGGGGTAACTTTGTTAATTTTATTACTGGTACAGGGGAAACTCTATCCATCAAATTTCAGGGGACTGGCATAAAAATTCTTTAGATGTAGTCACGAATAAAATACCAACTTCATTCAATTTGATGTTGAACATACTGATAGACCTACATTAGGCATTTGAGTATAATAAAAAAATGCAAATGGGAATATTAAAGAAAAATTTTTCCGGTGCACTCTCACTCATACGTAAATAAAAACTGTTTTTAAACACCTCTTTTGAAATCCCTATTTTGGCATGTATAGGCTGCACTGAATATTAGTATTCCGGTAAATATTATTATACGATTCTGTTTAAAGGTAATTAATTACAGCTTAATTTCTCCACTGCAAAACATTTGTAACAGGAAACTTGTATTATGTTGGAATGTTTACAAATAAACATTGTGCAATTATTATTCCACAGATTATGTGACTTGTGAAAGCAAAACTATGCAACGTTACATTAAAATGGCGTATATCAATGTACTTGAGGTGCAGCGGTCGTGTGAAATACGCAAAATATTATTCTCTTGTACAGCAGCAAAATTTTCGCTCATGTAGAACTAGAATAGTTATTGATAAAGTGCAGTGAATAGGGTTTCCTTATACTTCGTTAGTTTTTTTTTTATCTTTCCAGACATATTTATTAAAGATATATTTTTATGCATAATGAACTCATAATTTTTATGAAAAAATATTGAATTAAATAACTTGGGTGTGTTGGCAACGTCGCATCACAAATCAATATATCGAAAATATTGCACCGCTGCTTCGTGCTGGTCGTTACCATCGTCAACCAGCATGACTGCTAGTCAAAAACATTGAAATTGTTTGTTGATAATTGAATAAAATTCTACATTTCATATTTCTCGTACAAATGTACTGTATCCCCACTTTTTTTTTTCTCCCTCACTAAATACCCAATCTGTAGTCTGAGACATCTGTTATTATTTATAATTTTTTGTTACAAAGTAAGAGTTACATGCGACAGCGCAATTCAGCAAGTTATTTCTGAAGTGGTATACATAAATAGGACAGTAGAAACAATTTGTGTTGGAAATTTATTTTATTTGTGATCTCTATTAGTATTACTCGTACATAATGACATAATGTACTGTATACAGACATTGTATGTCGTAGCGAGCATAGTTGACTTATATTTTTTGTTAATACTTAGTTGTTGAATGATCGAAGAATGAAATTTTCGGTGATGCTACATAATTTTTTTTTTTTATTAATGCGTGTTAAACTATTTTTTCAGTTAAGCAAAAACTGATTTTTTATCTTTGTTACCTTAGGAATTTTGTCAGGACCACAGAAAATGCTTGTTGGACAAGGACTTTTGGTTCTTTGGTTCAAGAGAGTTTAATGGTTAGAGTTTCAATTACTTAGTTAAACCTTTTTCTGATATTTATAGTCACGAGTTTTAAATAGAAAGGATTTCTCTATATCACAAAATAGTATTGAGGGAATTAATTTGTGTGTGTTTGTGTGTGTGTGTTTGTGTGTGTGTGTTTGTGTGTGTGTGTTTGTTTGTGTGTGTTTGTGTGTGTTGTTGTTGTTGGTTTTTTTTTTTTTTTTTTTAAAGGCAAATGATGTGGTTTCGCACTTTCACAGTTTATCTTTAAAAAAAAAAAACTGAATCATTCAATCTGCAGTATATTTGACATTTTTAAAGTTCAGCTGCATTTCCACTCATCCTGTTTTTTGAAGGACCAATCCGTAGATTCACTTTCGGTGCCACCCACTTCTGTGTCATATGACTATCGGTGATCCAGAATATGCATCAGGTCACTAGTTGGCCTACTGTATGTTGAATCCAGTTATAATTCTTATCAACACCACTCCATTTGCCACCTTACAAAAATCCTCTCTGGTTGCCAGAAGACTCTTTGTTCTGAATTTCCTTAACTACCATACACACATGTAATACTACCTTTATGGTCTGAAACCTGGGTTGTCTTCAATGCTGTCCTCAAATCACGAATGGTTGCAATGAAAAGTAATAAACACAATGAAACTTCTTCTAGCTGATTTTCTAAAGTACAGTACTTTTTATTTATGGCCTTTTTCAATTTACCAACAGAAAATCCATGGACTCTTATGATAGGAATATTCCTAATAACGGACAAACTAGTGCTAAAACAGCGAGTTCCATGACGGCTGACATTGTACTTCCCTCACTGGCAACAATGATGCTGTACCGTATAATACCTCCTCGAGCGCATACCACAGTAGGGGGCTAATCTCTTCTCTTCAACCCATTCTCCTTCTAGTTGTTTTAGAATACAGTAAACTGCAAAGTTTGTGTGATCAGGTGTTTTTGATAGCTAGTAGAATGCAAAACTGTGTGTGCAAAAGTGTTGAAGTTCAGTGGTTTGATGGGTGCCGCTTATACACTACGATTATGACTCCTCGCTCTATGTGAAGTATACCCTTACTTCATCGTACGTAAGAGTTGTCTACTTCAACCACCCACGTGCGAATTGTTGCACACAATGATTTGCACAAAAGTTCTGGGCTGCTTAGAATCTACTGGGCGGTCTAATACGTGGCTACAAGGTTAAGCAACCAGCGAGCACGCTGTCTCCCCCCTACCCCTGCGCTGAGTGCATAAAAGCATCGGCCACTTCGGGCGCAGTCGAGTGCCGCCGAAGACCCACGAACCAAGAACGCTGATGAGAGGGTTCCCACATCCCACGTCAGCCTCACTGCAGAAGGATGTTACGCGCCTTCCCCGCACCCCGATGTGACAGCCTAGTCTTCTGACTATATAAGTCCGTGCGAAGCGGCTCCAGCAGTCATTCGCAATTCTTCTCTTAAGTTCACCCCAAGCACTCCTTAGTGCTGGAGCCTACAGCGAAACCTAGACACTTGCGTAGCCATCGCGGCTAGTCTTCATCGCCCATTGAACACGAATATTCCTTGCTACTTAAACTTTAACTTCTTTTGTCTCCTACAGACACCCGCATTTTCCAGCTTTAGTTGAGTAGTTAAATATTCAGTTTTCTAGATCACTTTTCCTACAGTGTAGAAACAGGTCGCCTACTACACTTGGCTACCGTAGTTTTCCTTCAGTACTCAGTCTGCTTGGTAGGAGATAGCACGAGTCACTTTATTTGAGTCCTCGATAAATACAGCTTGTTCCCTATCCTAACGCTTTTATTTCTAGAGTAAAGTCTACTTCGCATTGTTAGGAATAAGTTGCACTGTGCACTCCCAGCAGAAACCGGTACTTTTGTAAATCCGAAGTAGCTAGACTGAGCCCCTCCCCCCAACCTTTGGGTACCTTGAGTCTGGAACACACCCATTAGACAGCCGTCTGTTGCTTCCTATTACCCCGAGCACCGAGGTGTTGGAGGCAAAGTAACAGAGGAGCCAGGACCAGTAGAAATACCTTCCACCAAGGAGCGGCAGCAAACCTAGATTGTATAACCTACCAGAGCACCTAGGTGCTGGGGGTTGCGGCCTGGCCTTGGCTGGAAACTCGCATCCAGTAGTAGTATTGGGGGCCCACATGGCTCTATGTATCTGATCAGTCCGCAGATGTGGGGGATCAGTGGAGACTCGTACGGAGATTGTGCCACGAATCAGCTATTTGACCTACACTATTATAGGGTATAGTTTATAATCCGAAGTGCACACCTTATCTTGTTTAGTGCGAACCAAACCCTATGCAGGAAAGACAGGCGGAACGGGACCGCGCCTGCCTCACTGTGATTACAGACAGTCTCGACTGTCCACGTGGTACAATATATTAATTATATTAATGTTTCAAACATTAATTGCTTAAATTTCCATGATTTAAATTTAAAAATAAATTATCGAAGTTTATTTTGAGTCCTGCTTTTAATCTCTGATGTTGAGGAATTAATGTGAAATTAATTTTCCTAATGTGTTTTGTGTACTTAAATCAGCTAATGGTATATTATGTGGTATTGATTTTAACACAGATTTCATCAGATTCCCAAAATATTTTTAGTGCTATTAGAAGTCTTTGTCAATTACTTGCATGTTCATTGTTTCGGTATAGGATATCTGTTGTATTGGTAAGAAATATCGGTAAAAACCTGTATCGGCAGAGCACTACTTTCCAGTATATTTCAGTTCCAGCTAGTGTGAAAATAAAACCCAAACACAACCTTTTTTATTCTTCTAATGTATTTATTGAGAAGGCAGCGCTAGTGCACAAGAGTACTTAAAAGTTAATTTATCATTAATTTATTTTCAAATAGCGAAACAGTGTTAGCAAAATATTCTAGATACCCTCAGTTTATACTGAATTTCGGGAGGGGATACATCCCTTTTATCCCCCCCCCCCCCCCCTTTTCCCTTTCTTTTCATCCCTGTACACCTTCCCTTTCTACTCTCTATTCCCATAATACAAAAAACTGTATGCAATTGGTTCTCAATTTCTGCTTATTGAGGGCCACTCCAATAATTTTTGTATGCTGAGCTTGTCCATATGTTTCGGGCAAAATAAAAATATACTCAAAACTTAAAGTAATCAAATTGCTATCTAACAAACACTTTTTAAAGATATATAAAAGTTAAGTGAAACATTATAAAACAATGTAACCTTAGTTATAAATCAAATGGTAAAATGTGAGTTGAAACATTAAGTAATTCATCCAAAATCTGCCTAGGAGCGAGCAGGGTGGGAGAACTACCCCTGCCCTCTGTTATAGGGCCTCAGGTGCTCTGCCTTCCTCAGGCAGCTTCGTGACTGTGGTGACACTGTCTGCTGGGTGCGTCTGCATGTCTTGACGTGTTGCAGTGGCCGCTTGGATATCATGCTTTGTTCGCATGTTAGAATCGTCCGCTAGAGTTGGAGCAATCCTGTGTGCACTCGTGAATAACATTCTGGGTTTGACCTTTCCTCGGGATACATAGATACTAAGAGTAGTAAGAGGAAGTTGGGTCTGGTACATAAAGAAAATATTTATATATTGTCCATTTCATATAAGTGGGGTAAATTTTGACAGTTCTAGAAAAGTAGCATTGCCACAATGTATCCTTCCTCCGCAGCTGTTTTGCCACAGAAGAAAAATACGTTTGTAAACAAATGTTTTGAGTCCATTGAACACTTGCATTTTCCTCCTTCCGTGTGTTCCCAGTCATGACAGGCACTGAAAGTTTGACTGATGTTAGCTAACTTCCATCCAGTAATTAATGTAGGATCACTAGGTTTTCATTCCAACCTGTTTCATTTTTTAATTACAGAGTTAAATTTGTCATGGTTCTTTTCGAGGGAAAAAGGGAACAGTGAGGTTGAAATCTTTAGATTAATGTCTTTCGTGAGACACCATTATTTTGATGTTCTTAAGAGTGTGTGGCATTTTGAGTTGCAGATTTTTTCAATGTAGCAATGGAAAATTTTGCTGATATGGATATAACATTTAAATTAATTAACTTTGAAAATATTTCTTTAAATGAAAAAACAATGTGATACATAGATGTATGTATTCATACATATACAGCAATACTCACACAGACCGAAGTTAACCTTATACTCATTGAATTTACGATATAGACAAATAAACAAATATTATTCACTCAGTACAAAAGTGTGTAAAGTGCTGCTTTTTCAGGCTACATGCATTTCAATAATTATACTAATGGTTTACAAAACACTCAAATTTACTGTTTGTAAAATTCACATCCTTTTGATAACATGTTTTTCTAAGGTAATCCTTGCAAGTTTACATTAACATCACTTTCGTTAGTCACTAGCATTAAATAATTTTTTTGCAGAATAATTCATTAAAATCAACTATGTGCAGATTTCCTGAAACCAACATACTTAAACTTACATACCTAAATTGTATTTGTGTCACTTCATTGCAGATGGCAGTAAGGAAAATGGCGGAACGAGCAGTTTTATCGAAACTGTAAACGCATGAGGATTAATATTACTTTTCACTCAAGAAAACGCACTACAATGGTACCTACAACCAACTATGCATAAAAAAGCAAATAAAAAAATAATTAACTACAGATTAAGTATTCCGACAACACGAGCAAGATATTCATATAATAAACACAATGAGAATAAAAAGCGCCCGCACAACTGCCTTCATCGGGCTGGAAACTGGAAACACAAACATGGCTAGCCATTGGCTGGAAACTTTTACTATTCGTATGTAACAACATATTCTATCATAAATGCTTACATGTTTTTAAAGTCCAATCACTAATAGCCAAGAAAATTTAATATTGTTTTAAAATCATTAACCTTTAATGTTGTAAGTACAATAAAAATTTTAAATCACAACTTTTAGTTCTAAGTACTATTTTCCTCCAAAGCCATCATCAAAGTAACCAACTTAACAACACGGATTACGCAGCAGTTCATCAGCTGATAAAACACTTTACAAACAAGTGCATTTACTGTTTACATAGTGTGTAGTGTGTTTACATGGTCAGATTTTACCCCACTTATATGAAATGGACAATAAACGGCACGTGTCAAGCTTTACTCGAGGAAGGCGGAGTGGAATTACTATAGTGGAGCTTGCTGTGATTTATTAGTTAAAGGAAGCCTAGTATTCTTTCTTGGGCAACTTGTGGGTCTCGCAGCAAGCAAAACAGTTACGTGTGAGAAGACAGGAGTTTGCCAACCTCAGGCCTTTCATCACCTGAGCTGGTTGGCTAGCGGAATAAACAAGTTCACTTTAAGAATGATTTGAAACATGAGACATGATGTGCACGTTGGTCACTTTAAAAACTAACAAGCAAGACTCTGAAGCACTGAATAAACTTGACGGGTGCTGCTTATGAGTTATAGCAAACGACTGCGACTCATCCTAATGTGTTATGCTATACCAAGAACCATAACCATAGTTGGCTACAGGATTGTTTCCTGTGGCGGGACAAGTACAGACACATATTTCCTAATGTTCCATATCCAGCTTTCTCACACTACTCGCGTAGTATCTACGTATCGTGAGGAAGGGTGAAACTGCTAATGTGTTCCTCCCTTCCCTGTGGTAAGGTGTGGTGTTTGCCACTGGGGGTTTTGCCTACATTTAAATTTTTTATTTACGTTGTTATTTCAGTTACAAAATAATGGCAACAAACCAGATGATTTACAGGCAAAAATTTTCTTTGCTGGTGCACTAAATGAAAATTCAACACACCCTAAAATTCTTAAAAATCAAGAATTTCCATTTAATTAAGATATTCGGTAACCAAGGTTCTTATTGGATTAATTATAGTGAATTAGCTTCGTTAGCATACAGATGTGGAATCTTGCATTCATAACGTGCCCAATATGGCTAGGCTGTGATTTCACTCCATGATTTGAAGCTTGGTTGACGGGTGTTAAAAATTCCCTCAAAAGTTTATTCAAGTAATTTTGTATCTGTGAACGCACATTTTACTGCAGTAACTGAGACGACAAAATAGAAAGGTGCTAGGATGTTGTGAAATTACAATACGATGAAAACATTGTACTGAACACACGTCATATTTTTTGTTTTGATTGTCACAAGAGCTTCCTTTTTGTTTTGAACATATTTTACACAAGTTCCATATTTAAATTTGAAGCTGGTAGTTTGAAAGAAGTCTCCCAACCCAGAGGATTAATTCAGAGTGTAAACCATTTTTTACTGAGTTTGGCTGCATGATGTCCAGCTAAACGGAATGCAAAACAACAAAGAGTTTCACTTCAAACACCAGAGTTTGCTATTGCAGTATGATGGCGTGCACAATAAACAAATAAAAAAACACTTGGTGGCAGTGAAAAATAACTGCATGCACATAAAATTAACCCAACAAAAACACTTAAGAACTGTTTGCAAATTGTAAGCACTGACACACACCTGACCCATAGTGTAACAGCTAAGTGTACAAGAATTGAAAACATTATGTTTATAGTTTAGTATAATTTATTTTAGTGTATATAGTAGCATCACACAACCTTTATAACATAAAATAATTTTTAGACGTTTTTCCAAATTCCTGCAAGAAATTTTATTTTCCTGCCCAAACTTTTTTTTTTTTTTTTTTTTTCTCCCAAAGTTGTTGAGAGTACTTCCATGCCTTGTTCAGTAATGTGGTGTCTAATCTTGGTTTTAAGAAGATTTCAAAGAAAGCTGGTTGCAGACTAGCTTAAAAATAGCTGAAACGAACAAAGATGGTTGAAAAGAGCTTCATTGATCACCAAATGAGATTCATTTAAATAAGTGTGTGGGTTATCTGATTCCTTGTTTCAGCATGAGGCAGTCAAGAAGGACCGGGAGATGGCAGACCTGCAAAGTAGGCTTGTTGAAGCAGAGGAAAGGTTGGCTAAGGCTAACAAGCAAGTACAAGAGAAAGTGAAGACTGCAAAGGATATGAGGTGAGTGTGCATGTAGAAGTATTTCATAACTGACTTTATTTATGAAAGTTTATTTTTTCTGCTAATTGTTGATGATTAAAATTTGTGCAATTTGAGTCAATATAGAAGCATATGAAAACTATATTTCAAAGCTTTGTCGGGTCGGGATGAGTGGCATTATTAAAATTATTACTGTAATAATTAAATTGCCATCTCCCTCTACCTCCCTGGCGGCTCTGCAAGATATGCTTAATGCGAGAACGCACCAGGGGTGCGTGGATTAGTACCTGGCTAGGGTGGAGGTTCTCCATGTTTGGAATAATGCTTGGGTTTCTGTTTCTTTACTTCAATCCATAACTAGTCAGAGGGGGGGTAAACCCTAATGTGACTCAAACCAGGTGTTCTTCCGAACTGGGAAATTCTGGTTTGGCGCACTCTTGGATACTTCAACCAGAATTGCGATTTCAAGATTCGCAGGGTGCATTAGGTGCGATTACCGTAAATATCTGGCCGGGTCCTTAATCCCTCTTCGGGAGTTAGCCATTATATAACATTGGCCACGTGGGCCGTCTAACTGGGACAAAAATCTCAACCACTCGCACAATACAGCATTTTGGCGTGCGTGATACGTGGTTGTTTGGGCGAGGAGGGGCGCTCCTCTTTGTTGACTGGCTCACACGGAGAATGATCTCCGTTACAGCGGCTGACATTGGTTGCGGTTGTGCGGTGCAGCTGATCTGTTTGATGGGGGTAAAAGGGAAAGTATAGGGTGGGGGACGATATTCCTAGAAGGGTTCCCCCTTCCTGTAAGATAAAGGCAATAGCGGAATGTTTTTTCCTGGTAATTTGATTAATGGCCCAAATAGAGGGTTTGTCCACTGAAGTGAATTAGAGGGTTTTGGATTATTAACTGTCTCTGATGGAGTTAGATAACTTAGTTCCCTAGTTACTATTTCCCCGAGATCTTCTGTACGTTGCTTACTTAAACTCTGACATCCGAAATAGAATAACATTTTCATGCAGTTGTATTTTAAGAAATAAAATATGTGATGTGTTAATAAAACTTGGCAGTCTGCAATAGAACTAGTTTGTTTCAAGAATTAATAAATTTTCTTTAATAAATTCTGATGACGATAATCATTATTGGTGCTACTAGTGTTTTGGATGCCATGTCATAATATGCAAAGATAAATATAAAAATCTAAAAATGTACTCAAAACACTACCTGTCCGTGACATCACAGTGTGCTGCATAATATCAGACTGGGCATCTGACAGAAATAAACTAATTTAAACATTCAAAACTTAAACACTGTCCTACTGAACAGAAAATCAACCTTCACTGTGTGACATAAACCATACACATGTAGAATTCTGTACATATAAGTGTTCACAACATGGTTGAAATTATACACATGGGCTTTTGTCATAATGAATACAAAGCCTGGAAGTTACATTCACTGTGCAGCATGTTGTGTTGCACAACACTGCCTAGTCAGAGTCCAAGCTGAGATAGAATACACTTTCTCTACAATTGTACGAACACGATGGAAAGGATACGTCAAGTGTTCGGGTCACTTCAGCAGATCCTGACATTTCCAACTGAGGTTTGAAAAAACTTTCAATCGTCTTCTGGACAGTCTTGATGCTGCTTCCGGTCAACTATTTCACGAGCTGTGCGAAATTATCTGTAATACGGTTGGAGCTTAGCATCTGAAGTGGAGTCAACAATACTGATTAGGGTATCCAGAGTTTGTCTGGCACTATACAGTTTCGACTTGGAAAGTGGTTCTAATGTCTCTTCCTCAACTGTGTCGTGCTCTGTGGTAGCAGATGATAAAACAGTACTGGCAATCTCTTCCTCTGTCTATAACTGGTTCCCAATGTCCCCTTCATCAGCCTCTAACCACACAGCAATGTCCTCTCTTGTGAAGTCTGTTTCGCCTCCAGCAAGCAGTGTGCGCTGATAATCACAGACTTCAAGTCCTCTGATATCGGGCTCAATGTCACTGTCTTAAAGCAATTTTTTCCACCCATTAACAAGTGTAGACGTCTTTATTTCTTTCAATGCAGCTGCCCAGTTGAAAATTGCAGCTCTGATGCTGTAATTTTGTATGTTTTGTAATGTTCTCTTCCCTTGCGTGTCATCCTCTTTGTCCTTTGGTTCTTCCAAAACCACCATCACATCATCAAGGAATTTTTTTTGTATAATCTTTTGCATGCCAAAATTGTTCCCTGATTCATTGGCTGAAAAACTGATGTGTTGGGACGTAGTGCTAAGCATTTTATTTTTCCATCATGGCTATGTAACTTCTGTGAATCAGGGTGGGACGGGGCATTGTCTACTATTAACAATGGCTTGACGTCATCAGCAGCAATTCCTAAATCATCCGTCTGAAATTTACGCACTTCAGGCACAAACTGATTATGAAACTAATTATCTGTGATTGCCTGTGTAAACCAAGCATTTTTTGATCTTGAATAGTGTACAGGAAGATAGTCCATTATGGCCGTCAGCATTGGCACACAGCAAAACTGACAGCCTCTCTTTACTCAGTTTCTTCCCAGGTACAATGCCCTCCTGCTTTATAAAAGCCTGTGTGTTTTCTGGCAGAGAATGCCAAAACAGGCGTGTTTTGTTTGCATTGTAAAGCTGTGCATGCCTTCAACTTCTCCTTTTGCTTTTTAATGTCCAAGACAGTTTGTTTCGCAACCTCAAATTCTGTGCAGACTAGACACCGAAGTATTAGACTCTAGCTTTTCAATCAGTTTTGACTTCTGCGCAACAAAAACACACATTTTTGTTTAGGCGCCATTATACACATGGAAGTCCCTTTAGTATGGCACTGAAATGTTTTAGTCGCTCGTTACACATGCGCTGCCACTCGTGCGGCGTAGGGGAAGTGGAGGTGGGCATTTCGCTGTCACATGCAATTCCAAACTCGTGTGGCATTGGGGAAGTGTAGGCATGTGGCTCGCTGCGTTACGTTACAATATTGCACACCAAACAACGCGCTGCATAAGAGATATTTCACAACCAAGTTTATGATGCAGATTTCGTAAAAACTGCAGTAAACATTGCATTATTATTATTAATTCAAAACATTTATTTGTTATGTCAGGCAGTGTAGACAATTGAAGATTTGTAGGCATAATTCCGTGCAACTCACTTGCAATAATAAAAAAAAAATTAATCAAAATTTTGTCATAGTTATCCTAAGTCTGGGACATCGAGGGCAGAGATATTGAGAGTTGACTGTATTTGGAAATACGGCGCGAGTCCACGCTCGCTCCTAATTTAAGGTACAGTTACGTAATAAAAGAAAAGGAAGCTTGATCCTATGTTATTCCAGGTGAAGACATCCTGGGCAAAAGTTAGGTGTCTTAAAGTGAAATGAACCAAATCAGCTTTAATTATGCTAAGCCTGACTAAATGGGTAGTGTTCTGAAGGAATCTAAGCTACATTAGCCAAGAGGGAAAATGACTTAGCCCCACTGTAGGGTTTCCAGAAGGGACATCGTCACAACCTGCTACCAGTGGAGAGCTGCGGGATGACTAGAGGGTGGGTGGTAGGAGCGGGTGACCTCTTCTGGAAGGCGGAGTTGATTGACAGTGGTAGGATCTGCGAGGTCACCGACTGTGATAGACTTCTTGTGACGTCTTCCAATACGCGCATACTAAGTGTGGGCTGGTGGTCAGCTTTGCCTTCAAGTAGTAGTTCAACCTTTTCAGATTGGAAGAGAGGATCAACTACCACTTGTCATTGGCCTAATGGTTATCACACCCTTACAAAAGTTATTCAGCCTTTTAAAACTGGACTAGAGGCCAGGCGACCACTTATCCCTACTTTTGCCCTCTGCCATTTCAGACTGGAGGGACGACAACTGCCCCGAGCCTGGAATGACTCCTATTTATCTTAAAATTTTCTGCTTGTTGGCTTCAGGAGGGTTGCAGGGGTTGCTAGCCTCTCTCCACGGGTAGTTTATTCTTGCTTGGTGGCAGCACCATTTTTATCTCTTATGTCGGAGGTGTTCTCATATCTTATTGCCTTAGCATGAGGCATTGGTGGCTGTGATTCTTCAGTGGAATGAGTGCTGCTCTCTTGCCGCAAAGTGTGCAACTTGCTTATCTTCAGGAAGGGTGGTGATGGCTCGTCAAACAGTAAAATCCCATGCTGGGGTTAGGGCGACCGCATGATGGCTGTGAATTGAACAGTAAAATTTCTCTAAGTATCTGTAGTCGCCCATGATGTGCAGTCTATGGATTCTGTAGGCACGTAATTTATTGTACTATTGGGAGTATGATTTGCCCATATGAGCGATGGTGCTCGATGATGGAGCGAAGTCGCAAAGTAGAGCGCACATGCTCGATGCGCGGAACTGTCATGCTTCAAGTTAAATTTTTTGTGCAAAAAAAATTATACTCTTTAAGTGTTGTGTTGGTCAGTTAACTGCTGGCTGTCAGTTGATAATGGGAGACTGAGGGCTGCAACTTGGAATAGCATGTACTGCCTATTTGGGGGAAGGAGGGTGGATTCTGTCATATAATTAGAATTTTGAAATTAATGTGCAGTTACTTTGAGGCCCTGGGGGGTGGGGGGTATTCTATTGCTGAAAATTCATTATTGGAAATATATCAAAATTACTTCCATTTTACTTGGGGGATGTAGAAATCTTCAGAATAGATCTATTGTGTGTTAGCACTTACTGCCACATGTGCGCTCACCATAGTGTGTTTTATTCACTGTTGCAGTGTGATCTTGGATGAGTATGAAAAGACAATCTCTCGGTTAATTGCTGATAAAGAGCAGGAACAGCGCGCCCACGAATTGCAGGTCTCTGCCATCGGAAAGGAGAGGGATGTCCATAAAGGCCATCTCGATACAATAGAAATTGCATTCTCAGACCTTCACAAGTGAGTACTTCCATTGAGTGGTGAGTGTATGAATGTTGGCGTGTTGTGGGTCATGTCCCGGGAAAGTTTAACAACGCATTGAAAATTGAATGATAATTCAGGACATCATATGTTGAAAGTTCTGCAAGTCATACAATTCTGTTCTTTGTAAAAGTAAAGATAATGATTCGCCCTGATTTCTGCAAATGAGCAGCTTCCGGTAATTAAAAAATGCATTCATACAACGCAGAATTGTAGTACCAGCTGCCTTTTTACATCCTAGAAAGAACATGAATCCTTTGTTTCATGCTACAAAACATGCGGCTGTTACATTACTGCCATTTATTTAACTGAATTTATATAAAGTACAGAAAGTACACTTCATCGGGGTATTGTACGATGAGTAGAGAGTTAAAAAGCAAATAGAACTTGTAAACAAACATGGCTTGTAACCAGAATACCGTATTTTGGCATGTACAGGCAGTGTGCATGCATAGCCTTCGCCAAAATTTTCTGTTGAAAAATTAGGGATTATTAATATTTAAGTATAGGCCGCACTGAATTTTTGTATTACTGTAAATTTTAGACCCTCATCATGCTAGTGCGGAGGCCAACCGGCACAGCAACAGCAAACAATGACAACTTTAAACTTATTAGTTTACCATTGGGTGTGTCGTTGCCGTGCAGGCTGGCTTTCGCCTGCTGAAAATACCTAATAGTGCAGTATTTCACCAGACATGAAGGGCAGGAGTAGTTGTAGGGGAGAGGCAATGGTGCATGTGTGCATTCATCACAGACAGCTGTTGCTGGCGGTCTCATCTGGCCAGAAAGAGAGATGGAGAGAGAGGCAGGTGAGTGACAATAAAAGGGGTGAAGGGAGCATTCTAAGAATACCAGTAGACTACCCAGTTCAGGTGTGTGAACCCTGCAATTTTTGGGTTTGAACCAAACTTGAACTATTAGCAAAGACGTTCCTCGAACTCTTAAATTTAAGGAATTTATACAGCTGCATGTCTATTCTCTTCATATAAAACAATTGCTTACAAAATTTGCCTACAATTATGTACGCTCTTGCTTAGATTGAATAGAATGTTTAAGCAAAGAGAAAGAATGAACAATACTTATTAAACACTTTCAAGTTTTTCTTCACAAACTTTTATTTGTAGCAGTTCTCTTATATAGTAACTTGTTGACGCGTGCTGTACTTCTTGGTTCTTACGTGCTAAGGGATGACTACACTGATTGCCCTCTTTTTCCTGGTGTAGGAGAGGGGAATCAAACACCAGGGTGAGGTGTATTGAAATGAGCTCCCTTCCGGGGAGTTTGACTACCATGAAAACCAGGGATGTCAATAGGTGAAATGCCAGCAGTCCCAAGGGAGATGAATGAATTTAATTGATGCTTAATCGAGGGTGATTCTGGTGGTGATTTATCGGGCTGGGGTGACTAGATTTATCTGCAGCTGCCTCGTTGGCTGCTGTGCTGGGATAAGTTGGCTGGGGTTGGATTGCCGCATGGTTTGGGGACGCCCTTCGGATGGAGTCGAACCCTGACAAATTGCCCGGAGGCCAATTATACAAAAATTAGGCTGTACTTCCATTGTGGGATGTCAAACCCGAATCAACCTGCCGGTGGTTAATCGCACAATGCTCAAAGGAGAGCTGGGGTGACCTCAACAGGAGCTATCGCAGTTTCAAGTACATCAACGGACACTATCGTCTCAGTTGGTTCCAGGGCTACGTTTTTCCTGCTCATCGTCGCCTAGTGGGCACCAATGTAACAGATTCTTAAGGGTCTCTCGTGTGTCGGAGGTGTACTATGTCATAACATACGGGTAACTACTGGTTCGACAGGTAATAACTCAGTTGAGTTTGAAATGGATACCGTGTGATTAAGGGCCCCCAAATCCACTGTGTTTATTATGCATTGAAGTTTCGGGCTGGCTACCTTTCTGTGGACGTAGCAGTCCTAAGAGGGCTCGACTTTGCAGCGTCGCCCACGGACGTTCCGTGTGATGGGCAGTCAAGTTATTGAGCAGTAGCTTGCCCTTACAGGCTTAAATACCAATTAGCTTTCCAGGCCCCGTCACCTGAGTTGTCCAGCAAACCGCACAACTGTTTGCTGACTTCCGAATAAATGCAAAATATAATTTCACTAACACTGCAATAAATTTAACCAATAAATGGCAAAGAGGACTAGGCGAAAATTACTGTAGGGGACGCACAAGGTTTTACGATTTACGTAGTATGTATTACGCTCAAAAATATATAGTATTGAGGACGTCGCCCGGCTAAAATTAATACAATTAAAAACTTAAGCCTAAACCAATTATTAAATCTCGACCGGCGAAGGCAAGCCTGGAATAAAAAAATTAGCAGAAAAGCAAATTTTGTCTGTGCTAACAACGTACAGCATGTGACGTTAAGGTGAAGACTCCATGGGGACGTTAATCGCGTATCTACCTGCTACCATGGGAGTCGAAGGAAGTTGACTGTGGTAGGGTAGTGGTTACAGGGGGTTGTATTTTACAGTCTGGTGAGTGGTGACCTGGGTGGTCACTGGCATAGATGAGCGTTATCCAAGCTGCAGGAACTGGAATGCTGGCGACCTTCTCAAACTGCCGGCTGGAGTGAGTGTTGCCTTCTCATGCAGCTGGATTGAAGTTTGAGTCTTGCCGCAGGCTCTGAAGAGGAAGGAGAGTCTTCTCAGACTGAGTTTGGCTCACTATCCTATTTGGTTGGCGAGCTTGGCATCTCTTGCTGGACCATGGTGGTGGACATATATGTATTTATACTTAATTTCTGCCGTTCAGCAGTTTTTCGAGGTGCGGGGGTTAGCGTAGCCTCCCAACGCCGGGGTTGGTTTATCATAGCGCTGGAGCATCGAACATTTCTTCTCTGCCCGCTTGGATGTGACGACAAATAAAAACACCTCGTCCTGAGACTGACAGGCCATGATGTCACAAAGTCACTGGGAGTTGCTGCCATCTCATCTCAAGGGTTGATTGGAACGCCTTCCGCGCTAACATGAGTTGTGGATTTTCAAAATAAATTATGTTATTCGGCGGGGTGGCGCTTGTATGCAGGGAATCGGGCAGGCGGTGTTTATTGTAATTGCCTTACTTAATTACAATTACGTATTCTGCTGTCCAGGCTAGTGGAATCTCCGTGCTCAATACGTTTGTCTCGTTCGATACTGTTATGACTTAACCTGAGTGTATGGTCACTTGTAGAGAGCGCAGCATGCTGGCATGCATGAACGTTTTCATTAGGGATGTCAAACTCGATTCCGTGATTCCTCGATATCCACGATTCTTGAAGAATTGTATAATTGAGATTCCAAAGACCAAGAATTGAAGCATTAAATCCAGATTCCTACAATACATAACCTATCACTAGAGGCTCAATTTTGTGGTTAATCACGATAAATGTTAAAACGTAAAATAACACGAAATACATCAAATCCGCAATATCTCACGAAATGATCATTCTCCACATGAAATTGTCTTATCCTGTATTATATCCCCAAATTTACTTTGGCACTGTAAAAATCTTGATGCGTGCGAGTCTCTGGAATATTGAGAAATTCTAGAGGTGAACAATTTCTCGATTTTGTCTGAAATCATAGTTCTACATGCAACAATGCACATAAATATATTATGTTTTTTTCCTTGCAAAACTAAATGTAAATAAACATTCCAAAGATTACACAAGTAGTACAACGTACTTTGAGATAAGCTACAGAGAGTTAGACAACAAACCACCTCCAAGCACTAGTAATAATCGTGTGAAATGAACACTTGCAACTTGAATGTGTGCAGTAATCTATGGCGGCAGCACTATTTGTTTACATTGACTTATGTGTGTGAAACAAATGTGCGATATCTTAATTGACACATTAAAGGGACTGTTGTCATAAAATATACAGTCTCATAAATAATGGAAGATGCTACAGCCGATGTAAAAGATCGTAAAATCTTTATCATTTGGATATTTTATGTAAAGAGGAAAGTGCAACACAGTATTTAAACTTTCATTTAAAACTACATGTTTATAAAAAAAAAAATATTAATGAAAATTTAATTTACATCATGCAATCTCGCGTATGGGTGGTTAGCAAAATAAAAAATTAGTACCTTTCCTAATGGCTATCATTGGGTGACATAAGTCACGTGACGTGGTGGCCAATAATGTACCACCTTAGATGTGTCGCATTCGGAAACTGTTTGGCCGTATAACCTACAAGAACAAGAAGCATGTGGCCGAAGAGATGCACGATCATTCAGATTTTTATGAGCTTATGTGGAAATGCGTCATCTCCGCCAATTTAAATTTCATATTTCATGTATACGTTTGGTATGCCGTTAGAACCTCGATGGAATTATTTGGTACCGTTTCTAAGAAATTTTGCGAAAATAGAGTGCTGAAAATTAGACTTATTTCATAGCTATCTCGATTCTTAAACAAAATGGGCTTCACTCCAAAGTTACTTTCTTAACGCTTGTGAACAGTGTGCATTAATTCAGCTGCTAAAATACATGCAGAGGAAAGTTTTTATTCACACATGACTGAACGCCATTATATCAATAAAAATTACTTTTGTTTTCAAAATATATAGGACCTACTTCGTTTCTAAAAAAGTTTTTTTTTTTTACTTGCACTCACTCGCGCACTCGCTCGCTCGCTCACTCACCCACCGTGTTTTCAGTATGATTGCGTGCCTATAATGTTTACAATGTTAAAAAATTTGGGTTATCATGCAAAGACTAAAAAAAAAAATTTGATATTCTATCCACTGGGGGGCCACTGTGGCCCCATTTGATTTTGTTCTAGCCACTGCAGCCCCACATTATTAAATTCTAATCATAGGGCCATTTTGATTCTCACTAGCCAGTTTACCACTAAGGTTCCACTTGGAAATCAACTCAATATTGAAGCAAGACATTTAAAGTAAACAGAGACTATATTCCATTACCTTCATATATCTGCAATATTATCTATAAATTAAAACAAAATTTTTCATAGGAAAACTCATGATTCCATGTCCTATTATATAATAGACTAGAGGACCCGACAGACGTTGTCCTGTACATATGCACAATTTGCACAATGTATAGTTTTTATCTACACTTCATAACCCTTCACACACTAATTACAGCTGAATGTAATATTTCAATTAGCACGCGATTTATTTTAACACAATAACAACACAAAGTTACGAAATTCTCCTGAATCTGATCGCAGCGCCATCGGGACAAACTAGAAGTAAAATGAAATATTTTTGGATATTCGACACCGCGATCGCAGCGCTGTCTGCCGGATACAATGTAAAACATTCCAAGATCAACAATAACTTATAAATAAAAAATTTATTAAAAAAACATTTTGTAGTGGACCGAATTGTAAATCTAAACCATTTTCGAATCCACTTGAACACACACAAAAAATTTCATCAAAATTGGTCCAGCCGTTTAGGAGGAGTTCAGTGACATACACATGCACAGAAGAATTATTTATATATATATATATATATATATATATATATATATATATATATATATATATATATATATATATTATTTGTGTTAGTAATGGGTCTACTACTAGTGTAGGCCTAGTTTAAATAATTGAATTTTATACCATCCTATACATAAATTAGTTTTGTTAAAGTAATTGTCAGTAAGTTAATGAATCAAGAGTTTTGGAATTGAGAATCAAGAGAGGTATCTATATTGAGATTGAGAATCAAGGACATGTGGAATCATTACATCCCTAGTTTTCATAATTATCTGAAGCCTACATTTGTACAAAGTACAGTAAAACTAGTTTAAGATTAAAACTTTTCCACGTGATACTTTTCCCAGCTAAAACTTTCAGTGCGATTAGTCCCACTACTTCGCCTTGTACTTCTGTGTTATTTTTTCCCGCATTTCTTAACGTTAAAGCTACATTTCTCTAAACTGCACAAAATTACAATGGTTTGCATGCCCGCCACCATGCCACAAGTACATTGTAATAAACACCATTTTGTGTTACATATTACCTTGGTTTTGCTTATATATGATACCCATCTGGTATATCAGGCATTTTGATTAGCCAAATACTGTCCGAAATTTAGTGTACCCGACCACCCGTAGTGATAACCCGCCCTGTTCCCCACTGTAACGGCCAGGAATATCTTGACAGTGTAAGCTATGCACTAAATCCCTTCACCTGCATCTGTAGCCAGCGCTCTCCAGAGGATCCTCAACAGTCAACAGCCACCAACAGCTCCGGAGAGCCACCAGCCACCAAGGGGTCTTCACCTCTTCAGCAGCCTTCAGCGAGAGACCTTCAGACGTCGACACCTCCATAGGGTCCTGCCAATACTACTCTCATCAACCCCCCTCCTTCCTGGGTAACCTTTCCTCAAGGTATCCTTTGGTCATGACGATGACATTGCCCTCTGGGTACTAGCTACACCCACTTCACCACCGTTCTGGTGTTGAACCCCGATAGCTAGGTTCCTTCAGAATATAACCTTATTAGGCAATCTTAATTTTAATTGTAGCTGTAATTGAACAAACTTTGCTAGCCAATTCTTACAGCTAACATGCCCATACTTACTTGCTATCTGGTCACCTTTGCCTGATCTTAACGCCATCAATTTTAGAGTTAATATTATTAAATTTACTAGGAGAGTGCAGCCCCACTTGCTTAAATATGTTTATAATAAAGACTTAACTTTCTTTTATTCTTATTTTAGAATTGCAACTTACTTAAATTTACGTCCTTAAGACCTAATGAAAATCTTATATTGAGGAATAGCTGGCAAACCATGCATTTGGTCACCAAGGCAGAAAACACATGTTAACTGCAAACCAAGATCTGCCACTAGGTAGTTCTCGGGAGCACCCAGATCACTAGGAATACAATCCTTTCATGGAATTGATTGATAGAAGTATGTCCCTACCCCGCACCTGCTGTAGTGGCCGGGTGACAGAGAGAGAGGAGTGCTTTGATTGCCTGACCTGGGCATACCTGAATAAAACCACTGTGAATGTACACTCTTTGTATTCTACCCACTGACGCAAGGCCGGACTAGTGATAATAGTGTGTGCGACCCTGTCGGAAAGCAAGTGTGTTCAGCTGCACATGTTAAGGTCATGGGTTACACCAGCTTATTCCATCTGATTTGGTTTACAACATACTCATGCCTTATATTATAATAAAAAGGGGGTGTAAAATACCAACGTAAAGTAATGTTGAAAACCTCCTTAACAAACTTATTGAATCTAATACTGTTCAATTAGAAATACCTCTTACACGTTTTGAACCTCCTACTCAGCTGCCCAAGGAACCACACCCAATACATCTAACTATAGGCAATTACAGGGATGCCCTGCTAGGTCTGGATCTTGTTTCGTTAAAACACACCCGAGTCAATTACCTTCCTACAACTTCGAAGAGTTCTTAGTCACTGCTCCGCCGCAGCCAACACTGGCTGCTGTATGGCCACCACCAGCCGCAGTTAACCAGCCCACAAGAAAAGGACCAACACAGCCAGGGTTTACTAAGGTAAAACTTGGATACCTCCATAGTACTTACCACTGCAGATTTCGTCCCTGTAAGAAAACCTAAGAGGCACATTTTGTACAATGGTAAGGCCCCCTTGGAAATTTTGAAATTATTAAAATTTCCTTCGATATACTGGCATTGCATTATAGTCCTCCTCAGTGGTCAAAACACGAACCTCACAAACTCACCTGAAGCATTAAGTTTATATTGGCATTGAAAGTCCCGGGTTTGAATCTGAGAACGGACACTAACAAGTCCCTTACCAAGAAGCCCTTGTCCCAACGTAGCGAGCACCCCACCTAGCCGGCGCACATGCTATTTCATGTAAATTAATTTTGTATTTGTCTCTCGACTCTGACCTATGTCAATTGCTCAAGTGTTTTGTATTTTCTCTAACCTCAGGAGAGGCTGCAGCGACAACTCCGACTGGTTTTAAACAATATTCCCGTTTTAAAATGTTGCTTTAGTGAGTATATAGTAGGCATTACCACTTACCATTATAAATTTTTTCGTTGCCCATACAGTTTGGCATTAAAATTATAAAGTTAGGTGATAAGGTAAGTTGTATTGCCATGGGAAAATTATGCATTTAAGAGAGAGTGCGTTTTTTTCATTAGATTTGGTTAACACACGGCTGCGGCATTACAAATTTTCCGCCTGTAATGACGTTAAATAAGGGAGTATGCCATTTGGAAACACTGTTGTGAACTGTGGACTGTAGCTCTGCTAACTTTTTAAAACACGGCAGTGGCATTATTAAATTAAGCATTTTCGGTTTAATGAAATATGGAAAGGAGGTTTAGTATGATTATAAAAACATTGTGAGTGCATGCCTGCATCCATCTTCTGTGTTAAAGGCCTGCCTCTTGCTTCCATTAATGTTAGAATCGTAACAAAAAAAAAAGTCTGGAAAGAAGCGTACGTCAAAAAGTGTAGCAAAATAAATAAAGTGTCTAGAAATCCAAATTGTAGTTTGGAAAGAAAGTCAAAAGCAGACTTATTACAATAGACAGTGAAAAAGTAGATTTGTTCCAGTAGACAGTCGGAAAAACGTTAGTAACAAAAAGCGAACTTCTTGTGAACAATATTAATGGGACCCAGATCAAGGTGGGTTGAACAGGCGAGCGAAAGTAATTTTAAAAAAAAGTTTTTGTCCCCCCCCCCCCCAAACTGCCACATCCGTCAGTGTCTACATTGGCTGGTGCTGCTGCCATGGGACAGGGTGTGTGCCATTCTGCGCACGTGTATCTCGGAAGACAAGAGACCAGTACAGCGCGGAAAGAGAATTGCACCAGCAGAGGCAGTATTGTAGAACAGCTGTCAGGTCAACGACCTTGCTCGCACATTGCACTCTACTAATTGTAAATTGTAATGAATTTCTGCATCTTTTTTTTGTACCCCATATGCGATAAATTACTCAAGGGTAGAGTACATATAACCCATGCTATTTTTTAATGTTGCATCTTTCATATGAATTTTGATAAATTTTCGCTGCAGATTTGATTTTTTTGTTTTTTTTTTCTTCTCCCTTCTCCTCTACGGTTCTCAAAACTTTGTTCGTACAAACAAGGTTCATGTGTAATTGTTTGTAATGCCAGATAATTGTTTATTGTTGGTATTGTCTGAATTTGTTTCTGTGTTTTTTTAATGTTTCGAGCTTAGCTCTCATGGGAATTAATTTACAATTTGGTTTGAGTTGTGTTTTGTGTCGCAGCAAGTAATAGTGAAGCCATAAATATGTTGTAACTATTCACCAAAGTCTTCCTTTCTTGTTGTAGCTATGTAGTACTGTTTTTCAGGATTAGAGATGGGACATTTAGATACTTTGATACCTCAATAGCACTCGTTTCTGGCATGTATCAAAAGTATCAAGTATTGCTACACGCACATTGATATATATATATTTGATGCGTGAAATGTTATAGTATTGACACGTGTATGGCTTGGTACACAGTTTTTTCCTTTTCCCTTTTGACACAAAGCGACAGAGTTCAAATTTGTACTGCGGTTTGCTAGTTTTGGAAAACTTGTGAAGTGTCATATTTGCTGAATGATTCTGCAAATTATTTTGTATCGGTGGCAGAGAAATGTGTACAAGGATTGTAACAGAACATCATGTATTCTGGAGTTGAAAATTGGAATTAGGAACAGTAAGTCAGTGTGTACTTATTGTAAATAACGTTTTTGAAACTGTCAATTGGAATGTTTGAAATGTACATGGTCTAGAAAACAGTCATTTCAGCTCTGTTTTGCAGTGTAAAAATAACACTTTTACTGTATGAGAAACTAGCTTTGTGAAAAATATTTACGTCCCAAATGTGTTTAGTATTTGAAATGGTTCAAAGTACTTATTTATCTTGTTTTCTTTCAGTGTTGTTAAAACTTGACATGTTATAATAATTTGAGTGTTACTTCCATAGGAGAAATTGTTCCGCTTGTCCATTAAAATTATATGTAATTCAAAATGATAGGCTTGTAAGAAGAGTTGCAAAATAATGCTGTCTGGTGAAAAACTTTAAACTCAAATGAACTCTCTCCCAACCCCATCCAATCCACTGGCAATAAAATTAACGGAGCTGCAGTATTATGTCTTTGCCATAACAAAAATAAGGTAGGTTGGAATAGCAACCTACATTGATGATAGCATTTGTTTACAGTCATTGTTTTCTTCATAGCTGTGATGTAAGGATACATTGTGGCAGCGCTGAACTGTCAATATTTAGTGAAATGGGGTATACTTATGTCAAATGTTTAGTTAATTACAATATGAACTGATAGTTATGTAGTTTCTGAGTTGGTCAGGTAACTCTTGGCAAAACTAAACCACTTATGTAATTTTTAGATTAATAATAAGAAATTCAAGCTACTGTAAATTCAACTTTATGAACAGCACATGCTGATCAGAATAAGTGTGTTGGTGACTCATGATGTATGAATAATGCTTTAAGTGCAAGTTAAGTTCGGTATTCTGAATGCGGTACATAATTTTGTTTTTTACATGTCATTTGGGTTTACAACAGGATAATAAATTTATCTTGCTTCTGGTAGCACGAAAATTGTAATTGTTTCCCCTACCTGACTTAATCCCAAAAAAATGTAACGCTTGTTTTTCTAAACAAAAATTTGTAAGCTTTCTTAGTACAAAAATTGACATGCCCTACATGTTTTTTTTTTTGTATTGTATTAATAGTTATTATTTTTTAACATTGACAGGATTATATGTGATAAAAAATTTATATAAATTTCAAATTTGTTTCCGTAATATTACCTTGTGTGATTTTTCTTTGATTTTAAACTTTATGTGAAATTTTCCTGAGAAAAAATAAATGTAGTTATCAAAGATTTGAATGAATAATTGCATTTTTTTTTTTTTTTTTTTTTTACTCTAGAGGATTGAGCATAAAAAAATATTGAGGGCCTAGAGCTAAAAATTGTATTGAGTATCAAAAACACTGTATGGTCCCGCCTCTTATCAGTATGATTAAAACCACATGTTGTTTACATGCTAGAAGTGATGTTTTTGAGTAAAATAGTATCAGAAATTGTCCCAAACTTTGGAATCTTGCACACATATTAAAAATGGCTAAGAAAAAACTCAAATTTTGAGGTCGGTTATTAATTTTATTTGTTGGATCAGATTATCAGGATTGGATTTTCACTTGGTGCAGCCTTATAAATTTCCTGTATTGGACCATCACAAGTTCGGAGTGTACAGGAATTCATACACATTAGGTGTATTATAGGGAGAAATATCAAATGTGGCCAAACAGTAAACACTCAAGACACACACATGAATGTACATTTCATTGGCTGGGCCAGCTGCTTCAGACTGCGAGTGGCAACACTGCAGTCTGTTGGGCGGTGTTCGGCAATTGGTGAACCTAGCAGCTAAAAGGTGCATTTGGGTACAGCGGGAAATAGGAAATGTCACATTTATTTAAAGGACCATAATGTATATACGAGTGTGTGGCAAGAAAGTTGGGAGTAAGGAATGTACAGGACTCGTGTACTTGTCTTTTATGTACACTGTTCTAATGATTGTTCTGTTTTTTTGTTTTTAGGAAGTATGAGAGAAGCAAGGAAATCATAGAAGGACTGAGGAAAAACGAAGAAGTGTTGAGATCAAGCTTAGCGGAGTTTGAAAACTCCATCCGAGTAAAAGTGCAGCAGTATGAAACACTGAAAAAACATGCTGTGGGTCAGCTTGAAGAGTAAGGGAATATAGAATTTTTTTGTGAAATAGTATAATACTTTCTAATTTACACTCTTCTTAACCACTTTTTTTACATAGTCTGGGAATAGAGTATAGGTATGGATAATTTTTAATTCATTATTTATTAGGGTTGTGCAATTATTTGATATAAAGAAGGAAATGAAAGATGACTACTTTCATTTTCAGTTTGGTAAGAAAATTTGGTTGCTAAAAGTTGTAACGGAACAAAAATTCTGTACAGTAGAAAGTCTACTATCCGGTAATTCGGATAGTCAAAAATCTGGATAACAAAAATATGTTAAAAATAACGATAAAAGAATTTGTGAATAAATAATTTTCATGCAATGTAAAATTTATTACACATCCATATAACATAGTAAGCTTATCGAAAACAGAAACTGTCCATAAAATAATTAATTAAATGGTTTAACAAGAAACCACCCCTTTCCAGTTGTGTGAACAAGTGAAAAAAGGCACATTACAAGAGCAGACACAATGTGCTTGTTACTCCTCCTAGGGTAAGGGAAACACTGGCAATACTTTTGTGTTTTTTCTATTCTCTTTATTTTTAAAAAGAGTCTGGATAACTGGTCGTGTACGTACATCTGACTTACAAATAATCTGCTTTCTACTCTATTTCAAAAATATTCAATTGTTTCGTTAATTTTCAATTAGTATACCAGGAAAGGAAATTTTTATCCATAAATACACACACCTATTGATGTGTGCCAATTTCCAATATTATTACTAATCGAATAAGACTCCTAAATCTCTCATGTTTCTATGTAACCCAAGGAAGGGTCAAATCTGGCAACGCCATTCACGAGTGCTGTTTATATTGCCAGTATCTTGGACTGCGATTCGAGATACATGTGAATGAGCTGTTACACAAGCGGCCAAGAAACACGTACCCTTCCTCTCCTCCGGCACCATGAGTGTCTCCAAGCTGTCACCTGCTGCGAAGCAGCCCGAGGGCAGCCAAACCCTGTGAAGCAGAGTGCTGGTCAGAGAGGGAGTTACCCCCACCTAGCCTCTCACTTGAGGGACGTCACACCTCCCACTCCGGTCTCGGCATGGACCTGACCAGCGCACTTTAAAAGACAGTGCGCAGCCGAAAACAGGAGTTGCCTTCTCCAGTTAGCTCGCTTCAACACTTTGTGTTAGCGCTCTCTACTAAACATTAAGCTCTCGTGGCCCTCTCCAAGATTTCTCGTACCACCAGGCAACAGCAGCCCTACAGGCTGCCGTTAACTGCTACCACCAGCTCCAAAGGTTCTACAGCATCTACCACCAGCTCTTCAACAGTAAGTCTGCGGACACCAATACCACACTCAGTTGTCGTTCCTTTTGGTTTGATAACTGCCACTACTTTCTGGTAGTAGCAACTACACCCACTGTGCCTTTAAAAGTTGTATCACCTTTTCAAGTCTCTTAGACACATCCTGAGTTAAGAGTAGCTGTGGCTCAGGTTTTTAATAGCGATCTAAGTCATTCTATACCAAGTTAGTTACGGAGCAGGTCACCTTCACTTGTTACTTCCGACCACGTTTTGCTTGGTAGGAGTTAGTAGGCACCACCTTGTTTATTACTATGTAATAAATACGTATTGGTCTTACCCTTGTGTTTTTATTCGAGGTGTATTTCCTACTCTCACCACATGTCGACAAGCAGCCTGCCTGCCTAGCGCAGAACCCAGCAGTTGACAGCAGCAGTAAGTCACCAGGGCTTGGGGCTAGCACCAGTGGTACCCAACCACACCTGCATTTGGAGAAACAGGTTACGAGTCAGTTGGGCAAGGTAAGGAAATCTGACCGAGTGAGGTGTGTTCGCAGTCCCATATTTTGTGCCAAACCGGATGCCAGTGCGACCTACTCCGCATAATCTAAGGCCCCAGTATTCCGACAGTAATCTTGTTCCAGCGCACCTGACCTCCCGCCACCAAAACCATTTGGATCATGTCTTAGTTCAGGCTTCAGAAAGTGACATGCGTGAAGATACAGACTTATATTTTAATGCATGGCACCTTAGGGCAAATGCCGGGAAAACCCTTGTTACATGACTGCTGAGATAAGAGGTGGTCGTCATGTTCAATACTATGGTTTTGGATCGTGACTCCGGTATTACGAGAAACATAACATTGGCTGACTTGTTTGACTGGTGCTCAGCCAGTATATAGAAGAGGTCTTGTGGCCTGTCTGAGTGGAACAAAATCAGGCACTGTTGTTACGGCCCGGCGGATAGGCTGGTTTGTAGCAATGGGTTTACCTAGTCGGATGTGGATCAGTGTCAGCTGCTTTCCCAGTTGTGAAGGCAAGTAACTGCTGGGAGTCCCACCGAATGTGGTGTGCTGTAGATTGAGCTATTGTCTGGAGTTGACTGGTGATAGACAACTTGTTGGCCCCCAAACCACAGGTTGGCTATACCCAGATGTGGTTCTCCTCCTCTGCAGATAGCCTTTACCAGGGGTGTGGAGCACCACGTTTCCCGGCGTATGGCATAGAAGGTACTATTTACCACCTCGCAAAAGTAAAGCTGATGACGGAATTCCCTAAAGTTTTTTCCCAAGGTCCACAGCTGCACATGCAAGAGTTGTACCCTGTACACCTTTCATCTGGCCTTGCAGAGATCAGTGGACAATGTGGTGGGTTGGCTCACGGTGTACGTCACGACACTTAGGTGTGGAATCCACAGGAGTCAGTCCCCCAGGACCAAAACCTATTCCTTTCCGTATACATCAGCCCGGACGGCTATCCATCTATTGGAGGTTGTATTAATAGTTGAGAAGCTGTTGTACAATACCCTAGGGCACAGTACAGGAGGCGGTCTAATGGGTGTGTTCTACTGCTTTGGTAGCGTGACCTTCCTGCTTCACTTTAGTGAGTTTGTTTCTACATGAGGTTAGCACGGTGACACTCGGAAATCAGTACTCAGAAGTAAGAGTAGATCACATGTTTATTCAGTGAGAATAGACACGGTGGCCTGTACTACCCCGTATAACTAACCTGGAATTGACACGGAAGTTAAGACAACACATAACCATGTGAAGGCGAGCTGATTCTAACCTCACAGGTAAGACGATAATACTGCTAGGTAGTTAACTTTTACTATCTACCTGTGTTGTCCTGACGGGATCTTTGGCAACTATCATCAGAAGGGTAGTCGTAGAATTTGACATTACCACCTTGTAAGACAGGAGTGGTAGTCCTGAAGGGACAGAAGACTGTTTCCAGGTGGTGGTAAGGAAGGAACTGTCTGCATCTTCAGTAGCCGATGGTGGAGTCTTCCAGAAGGTCTAAAGGGCATTGCCGCAGGCACCGAAGAGACTTCAGGTGGGGTTGATGTCAATAGTAGGATTCATCCTGCCCTGAAGAGAGCTGTAATCAGCAAGACGTACTAGAAAGCACAAACAACCGGTGGCTTCCTCCGGCCCTGTCCAGAGCGGTGGGGGAAGCTGACTGCCCTCTGCATCTCGAAAGTCCTTATATACTGGTTGATTGCTGGACAGGAGGTGGCGGGGTTGAAGAGTGAGTTAAAATCCACCCCTCGATTCGACTGCTGGAAGAGTCCTCTGCTGCACGGATAATTGCTGATGTGGAGGGCTTCATCCCTTATCACTTCCTAGTACGAGTGCTGCCCTCCCTTGGTGCGCCGTAGAAGTATGTTACCTTGGGGGGTGAGCTCGGCAGTGTCGCTTCGAAGTGTTGGCGTAAGGTCTGCTTAGTGGCGCGTGAACAGTACAAGTTGGACTGGCTTGTGTGTAATATCATTCCTCATTGTGAGAACGTATCCTGTAGGTACGTTACCAACCTCTTTTAGTACTGTTAAAATGTCTTCCCTAGCAAAATGAAACTGCGTTCAGATGATGCGAAGTCAAGTGTGCATCAAAGCTGTGCAGAGCATCATGCATCAAAGTTCAATTCTATTCTGTAAAATGTTCTTACTGGGTGGCATATTTTGCAAACCTGGTGGTGCTTGCAAACACAATGCAAATAGTTTGTGTGTTTTTGCAGATTCTTTACTACCTAAGCCACTATGTATGTTACAGCAATAATGTTTAACTTATTCACAAATTATTTGAACGTCATAATTGTTGTATAGGTTAACCCAGAATGTAGTGAAAAGATGTCACACGGGTGTGCAATGCTTCACAAATTGTAAGTTGAATCTAAGATTTTTGTTTCTTCAATTTCGGCTTTGGCTTAAGAAAATAATCTTAGAGTGAACTCTAAATTTTCAGAGTAAAATGTTTAATCTATCATCAGTCGTATTTAGTAGAGCATAATTAATTAACTGGGTCAAGTAACTTTTTGATTCTGTGATATCTGCAGCATTATAAATAACATCCAAACACATTTTGTCCATGCTAATGTACATATCTAACCTCCAATGCACTGAATTTGGTTTGTTTTGTTTACATTCAGTGGTATTAAATGCCGCTGGCCATAACGTGACTCGTGTCCAGTTAGCTAAGGCTGGATCACGATTGTGTGGCTTTGGTTGCACTTCGGCCGGTTGTACTTACTGGTGTTTACGATTGGGTATTGTAGCTGGGCACGTGGCCTTACATGAAGGAACAAAGTTCTTGACGTTACAATTGACAAGTCTCTTGGATTGGTCTGCCCTATGGCTGGTGGCGTGACTAGTTACCGTAGACAACTGGTGGGAGGTGCTAGCAGTAGCAGGTTTACTAACATCATGAGTGCGAGGACTAGCTGGGTGTTGTTGGTTGAGCCAATCGTTCTCTGCCCAAGCTGCAGCAACACAAAATCTACTGTTCCACCTGGTAGCTGCTGAACTCCAGAAGTTGGCGTTGCAGATGTCAAGGCATTCCTCAGTCTGTTTAATTAACCCACATACAACTGGGGGGCAGGCAGGATGCGTGGGAATAGGTGATAATGAGAAAGTAGTTGGATTCCCTGCTGTAGGAGGTAGGTCGTTCTAATGATCTGAGCAAAATGGCACATTCTCGTTCGGCTCGTCGATTAGCTGTAAGGGGGATGGAACCAGCCGGCTGCTTGGCAGCAAGTCGTGCAACTCTTTGCTCCTCCCTCCTTGCACCCGTGTCTCACCTTAAATGGCGTATAGCGGGTTAGCTGCTGAGAACTATGAAACAAGTACTACGGACACGAGTAGTCCTAGAATAGTGTTGCCCAGTAGTGGTTTGGTAGCACGAGCCTGGTGCTTCAGAAGGACCTCCCCCCGTCCCCGCCGCTACATAGCGAGTGAACCAGAAGTGTTGAAGCCATGTGGGCTACCAAGACTATTACTGAGTGTGCGATCCCAACCAAGGCCAGGCCATAGCACCTAAGCAGATACCTCACCAGCACCCAGGTGCTCCAGTAGGGATATAACTCTGGCGTACTGTCTCTCCCTGGGTGGAAAGTGTTTCTAGTGTTCGGGACTCCTCTATTCTACTCGTCCAGTACTTGTATATTTGGCAGAAATAAAAAAATTGCAGTCTTATATGTGTGTATTGCAACTGGAGCCGTCTGAGAGGGGAGTCTCCAGTTGTAGCTAGTTCGTAGTAAAAATTTCCTGTTGGCGGTACTAGACTCGAGGTTCGCCCAGCAGTTGGTTAGAAAGTACTCTATGAATGAGACTCAAAGTTAAAGGAAACAATGCTGTGTTGATTAAGAACTTGGTAAACACGGTGACACGTGCTCTCCTACCAAGTAGATCAGTGGCTGGAAGTAAATCTATAGTAGCCAGGTGTAGGTGACCTGGTTGTAGGCTAATGGGGGAAGTGAAATTAAACTGTCAAAAATTGCTTACTACAAATCTAACTCTAATCGGGGTGTCTGGAACAGACAAAAAAGTTAATTGTAGTATGTCTGGTAGCTACAAAAGGCGTCTGGTAACTATTGGCGTCACTGGAGCATCTGGTTGCGGGTGCTGCAGAGCTGTGATGGCGACGTCAATGTAGGCAGCCTCTGGTGGCTGCTGAAGAGTGGTGAGCAGTTAGTGGCAGCCTCTGGGAGGGCTGCTTAAAATCTTAACAGTAGTCGGAGGGCCCCAGCACTAAAAGTAGTGGAGTGAGCGCGACGACTGGCAGGAACAACTGGCGAGGCCCGCGGCACACTGACTTACATAGTCAGGGTAACGCGTGTTGTGGCGGTCGCGGGGGAGGGCATGTGACGTCCCTCTGCTGCAAGGCTGGAGTGGAGGTAGCACCCTCTGGTCATCTCTCGGCCTTCGCGTATTTTCAGTGGCACTTGGGCATGCCCCGAGGCAGCTGATGGCTTGTTGTTTCTGGGGGGTGGGGTGATGCGCTGTTATCTTGCACAACCCCTCATATCTAGTGTCCAGCTGCCTTCTAGGATTGTGGCAGGCTGCGACATCGGTGTACGGGTTGGTGCGAGATTTAAATCTCAGGTGTGTAGAAGTAGTATACTAGGTTGCAATGAAATTAGTCATAATCATTGTATATAGTTGGAGTAGGTGGCACGTGTCAAACATCACACTGAAATAATTTTCAAAAAGGATATAAGTGTGTACGATGTGCCTTATTGTTTAACGTGTATCCTTGAAATTATATTGTTTTGGGAAGTGTGAAGTATTTTTGAAATCGCACAAAGTTGACACGTTCGTTTTACCCAGCAGGGTCGTCTCTACAGCACAAAACTATAAATTTCTTCCACACAATACTGGATGAAAAAGTTAACGCGACAAAATTGATGTGTATGCACAATATAATTTTGGGAGACTCCTAATACCTAGTATTACGTTAACAAAATGCAACATAACCAACAAGAAGCCATCTTAAATGTTATGGCACTTTACAAATAAATGACACACTCATTGCGCATTTTTGTGCGCACATTTTGCTCTTTCTTTTGCCCTTTAGCTCTGCTTCTATCTCCCTCACCATACCATTCTAATGTTACAATGTATTTACCATTTGTTGATAAATTATTTGTCCAGAATCGAGAAACAAAACAGAAATTTTTTAATCGAACCTAGAATTTGTATTGACAAAATCTAGAATCGTATAATCATTAATACTTATATATATATATATATATATATATATATATATATATATATATATATATATATATATATATATATATATATATATATATATATATATATATATATATATATATATATATAAAATTGATGCACTACACATTTCCATATCTTTGATGCGCACTTGACTTGTGCGCTTCCTCTTCTGATTAAGGGGATAGAAGTTAGGGTGCTGACTGCTCTCTCCGACACGTCTGAGAAGAGGGGAGTCACCCAGTCAAGTGGAACAGGTTGGTTTCTCGCCCAGGGAGATCTATCCACCTCACTACTATGGTTGGCAAAATTCGGGACCCCAGTTGTCCTGGGATGAATGCGGTGAGCACTGATTAAGCGATGGCAGGAATGGATGCGGATGACCTGGCTAGAGAAACTTAATAGCCATAGGCCTGGTTGGACTGTGTGTGGGGGCGTAATCTGCAGGTGATGACACGGCGTTGGGTTTAGGGGCTACGTGTGGCGGAAGTCCAAAGTCTAACCCGGACCGTTTTGCCCGAGGCCAATTGGATTGTGCAAAAATTGGGAAGAGCTACCTCTTGCAGGTGCCGGACTCGAATGAGCTTACCCGAAGCCAACTTTACAATACTGGAATGAACGGGGGCTTTATCAGGACTATCTGAGTGGGGGTCACGCTGGCTACTGTGGATGACGACCTATTCTGACGTTGATCTCCCTCAGGGTCATATACTGGCCAACATTCTCCTAGCAAGTGATTGAACCATGACTTGCATGGACGGAAGTATAGGCGAGTGTGGTCGTGGACTGTGGTTCTTTTGTAGTGAGCAGTGCATTTGTGGCATTGGCATTAAGTGCTCTTTCTATTGCAAGACGCTCTTGGCTTCATTCACGACACTGTAAACCACCTTTCTTATTGTACATTTGACTTCTCCGGTGATCCATTCTGCGTACATGCAGTCATGGGCGTGTGGCTTCTGCAGGCACACCCAAGGCCCTGACGTGCAAACAGCAGTTTGGTATTAGGACTTCGCTGGAGGTAGATGTGTGAACACTGGAAATCCAGATGCTTCGACGTGTCGTTTTCAGGCTAATGCTTTCTTCAAGCTCACGTCTCCTGTTGAGTTCGTTGCGCTGCACATCTTAACTCCAGCGGGATTTATTTTCTGAATTAACTAGCACTGTGTAAAAGTACCGGAGAACAATTCATTAAGTGACAGGAACTACTGCAAAAATAACGGTAAACTGAGACGTTAGGTGTCGCATAATTTTTATTATGCCAAAAGAAAAGTGGAAAATCTCGGCTAAATTATTTACAAAAGGAATCTAAAATTAGCTCAGTGAAAAATATTATAATTAAACTCTCGGTAGAGACAAAATCATGTGAAGGCGAGCCTGGGAAAATATGCAGAATCCTACAGTACACAATTTAGATGCTTCAGTGGTTTGAAAGGTGCCGCTTATACACTACGATTACAACTCCTCGCTCTTTATGTGAAGTATACCCTTGCTTCAACTTACGTAAGAGTTGTCTACTTCAACCACCCACGTGTAGTTGTTGCACGCAATACTTTGCACAGAAGTTCTGGGCCGCTTAGAATTTGCTGGGCGGACGAACACCTGGCTACAAGGTTACGCAACCAGCGAGCACGCTGTCTGCCCCCTCCCCCTGCGCTGAGTGCATAAAATCATCAGCCACTTCGGGTGCGGCTGAGCGCCGCCGAAGATCCACGAACCAAGAACTCTGATGAGAGGGTTCCCACCTCCCACGCCAGCCTCACTGCAGAAGGATGTCACACGTTTTCCCCACACCCCTATGTGACAGCCTAATCTTCTGACTATATAAGTCCGTGCAAAGCGGCTTCAGCAGTCATTCGCAATTCTTCTCTTGAGTTCACCCCGAGCATTCCTTAGTGCTGGGGCCTACAGTGAAACCTAGACATTGACGTAGCCATCACGTCTACCCTCTGTGGCTAGTTTTCATCGCCCATTGAACACACATATACCTTGCTACTTAAAGTTTAACTTCTTTTGTCTCCTACAGACACCCGCATTTTCCAGCTTTAGTTGAGTAGTTAAATATTCAGTTTTCTAGATCACTTTCCCTCCAGCTTAGAAACAGGTCGCCTACTACACTTGGCTACCGTAGTTTTCCTTCAGTACTCAGTCTGCTTGGTAGGAGATAGCACGAGTCACTTTATTTGAGTCCTCGATAAATACAGCTTGTTCCCTATCCTAACGCTTTTATTTCGAGAGTAAAGTCTACTTCGCATTGTTAGGAATAAGTTGCACTGTGCACTCCCAGCAGAAACCGGTACTTTTGTAAATCCGAAGTAGCTAGACTGAGCCCCTCCCCCCAACCTTTGGGTACCTTGAGTCTGGAACACACCCATTAGACAGCCGTCTGTTGCTTCCTATTACCCCGAGCACCGAGGTGTTGGAGGCAAAGTAACAGAGGAGCCAGGACCAGTAGAAATACCTTCCACCAAGGAGAGGCAGCAAACCTAGGTTGTATAACCGACCAGTGCACCTAGGTGCTGGGGGTTGCGGCCTGGCCTTGGCTGGAAACTCGCATCCAGTAGTAGTATTGGGGGCCTACACGGCTCAATGTATCTGATCAGTCCGCAGATGTGGGTGATCAGTGGAGACTCTTACCGAGATTGTGCCACGAATCAGCTATTTGACCTACACTATTATAGGGTATAGTTTATAATCCGAAGTGCACATCTTATCTTGTTTAGTGCGAACCAAACCCTATGACTTGCAAGATAAGAGACTGCTGAAGCAATAGCTGCTGAGCTAGCTTCAGACAGTTCTGACATTGATAACTTGACTTCAGCGGATTGGAAAACAATTACTGGGATCATGAAAGTTCTGGAACCCATTTGAGAGGCAACTTGTCTGACAAGTCGTGAATCTTATTCCTTGTCAATGGTATTACCACTTAACACAGGTTGCCAGTGAGAGAATTTTTAAACAGGTGGCACTGTAGTCATAGTTTGTTGAGAAGCCCTTATCCCTGCTTATGTTGAGCAGTTAATTTTTTTTACATAAAAATTTAACATAACTGAAATAACTAAAAATATTTTGTTTCGCACAACCTTCAGCAAATATTAATATACTGGTGGTATCTTGTGTAGTAGACTTAACGCAAAAATAACTTTTTTTTTGCTTGACCTACCATGATTTCATGTGATCCATACCAAAAACCATTTTGGGGTTTCTTGATTCTTGTGTAGTAAGTACTAGTAAAATGTACAAACATCAGCAAAGAAGTAAAAATTACTTATGAAATAATTCTTTCTTACAGGTATCAGCAAATGGCTGAATATATATCAGTGGTGCATTCTGCAGTCATAGTGCAAAGTGGTTACTTTACATGTGTTAACAAAGAACTAATTATTTATATGTTGTACCTTACGTTGTAACTACTAGTGTAAAGTTGTTGTTGGTGTGTGTGTGCGTGGCATGTAGAACTATGATTTCTGAGATTTAAAAATTGTCGCTAGACGAAATGAGTATTTTTTCTTGGGGAATTTTTCTATATTGGCTAGAACTAGCACGTCTTTAGATTTTTTATTTTTATAATGCCAAAGTAAATTAGTGTATGTAACATGGGAGAAGAGTTAATTTTTTGTGGAGAACGCTAATTTTGTGAGATCGCACATTTTCTGTATTTAGTTTTATTTTGGGTTTTAATTTGTATTTGGTGTTATTTAGTGTTATCATGATTTACCACAAAATCGTGGATCTAATTATGCCCAATTAAATATGACTGCAAACACACACAAGCTATTTGCAATGCGTTTACAAGCACAACCAGGTTTGCAGATTATGCCACCCAGTAAGAAAAGTTTACAGAATAGAATTTAACTTTTGAATGCAAGTAATAGGAATTCATCGATTCTGGCAAGATTCGGTGGAATCGAGGAATTAATAATCAAATTGTCCCATAACTAGTTTTTGTGTTGATAACCTGTCCACAATGTGACATTTGTGTTGAGAACTTTGTGTCTGGCCATCTCATTGTAAGTTAGAACATTTTAAAATTAACAATGGAGTACACAAGTGTACTTGAAAGTGGACTTCAATGCAGTTTTTTTTATCATAATAATCAAAACAATGTCAAATGGTCAAACAAGGCCACACTGGTTAGTCTTAATTTCAAGAACATTGGCTCAACAAATATGGTAAAATAAAATATTTTCTTTAAGATTGCAAGTAATCCACTCGGCTACCAACATTATATAAAAAGATAGAAATTCTAGTACTTGTAGTGTAGTACTCTTAGGCAGACACATACATAAAGTAGGATGACACATTTTCCATGGGGTTGTGCGATTGCAATGTTTTGCTGGTTAAACCAGCTTCATGAAGCGGCGAGTTGTAGAACACTGCAATTTGGTGGATCGGCGTTAGTGGTAAACCTAGCAGCTGGGTGGCGAACTAGGGTGCGGCTGGAAAATTGAAAAATTGCCGGTATAGCTGATGAGTGTGGTAGGAGCTGTGATTATCTTATGTTTAGGCTTGGTGGCTGCCTACATTTTGTTGTAAATTGGTGAGCTAATTCCCACTGTCAGAGTTCTGAGGTACTGCTTTGAAGGTGGTAGGGCTTTCACAACTTTGGTACTGTAAGAGGAATCAAAATAACAGTTCTTCCAATATTGGAACTCAGTATTATCGGCCGTTTTTTTTTTTTTTTCGGGTCGATAAATTGGTATTGGTTGTAGACAATGAAATCAGCTTATTACTTTGACACAATTACTGTATTTTGGTCTATACGCTGCGCATAAAAAAAAAAAAAAACAAATTGTATCCACCAACAATTTTTTTGTGATCCTTGTGAAATTCCTATTCAAATAATGTTGATATAACCTTTTATCATTTATCGATGTTGCGATGATCAAAGTATATTTTGGGTATGTTGCTTAAAATTTCCCACAACTATCACTTTTAAGCTGGTTGTTTATGCAAACTGCTAGTAACTGTATGTGAAATATGTTATGCGCACCGCCGTTTATCACAGCTCTGTGGCGTGTTTATTGTTTTGTCTTTCCCACATCTCGTTTGTTGACACTGCGGCGTTTGAGTCTGGCTTACTACTTCCCCTACACGCCTTCGAGAGGGGAAGTGGTTACATACAGCAACGAACGTGGCGACGTAGCATCCTCTCTCGCTGCTGTGCACTTTCCTTCCTCTCCTTACATGCCTTTGTGAGGGAAAGTTGTTGTCTAACAAAAAATATCTGTCAGCTGTGCCTGCTTGCCTTCACACGCCTGCCTCAGAGCAAATAAACTGCGCCTGGCGAGAGTAGAAATTTTATCAAGATTATGCGTCGCTCAAAATAGTTGCGTCAATCATCACTTCTATTTCAAAGCAAATATTTTGCAAAACTAGCAGTGCAAAACATTTTAATGAGAATTATTATTTGGAAAGAAGTTTTCTTTTGTGATTAAAGGTTATTTTTTCCCGTAAGATTGGGGTTTCATTGTATCTGGCACAAAATTAACATGACTTTAAAACTTAATATTTATTTAACTCCAAGGGCAACATCTTTGTGAATAAAATTATATTTCCAAAAGCATATACTCTACCACTTGTCACTAAAAATTATTTGAACATCGAGCAACTTGTATTATAAGTGTAAAAATCATTTTTGGTAAATTCTTGCAGGGAAATCTGAGGATTTATATTAATTTATTTCAATGGACATACATCTGTGAATAAATTAATAAAATGTAAAGGCCTATTCAACCTCTTTTGCCATCTAATAATGGGTAGGTAAGCACCAAGCAGAATGCAGTGTTACTCATGATAGGGAAAATCAGAGGACTTGGTTTTGAATGATTTATTATTAATGGCAGTGAATAAATAAATCATAATTGCCTTATTTATTACAAGTTTTGTTTGCACTAAAATATTATTAATTACTTTAAAAGACAGAAATCTTTCATGGGCGCCAACATGTAGCAGCATGGAGAGGTAATCCTCCCACTGCTACCCCTTTTCCACCACCTGCTGTGAACACACTGCCCGATCGATAACTTCTTAGTGCACTCTCGCTGTACGAATGCACGCGGGACATCCAAAATTTGACTTGCATTTGGCATCATATTATTTTCATTTTCAGAGGGTTTGGAATTTCTAGGTCAGCTTGCATTTCATGTTGGATTACAATAAATTATATACAGTATTTTGAAATGTAATTTTCTTTATTTAAACGAGTTTAGGAGAAATGTTTTTAATGTATTATTTACAGTAATACTTTTTCTAAAATTCATTGTGAAGGGTATCGTGGTATCGTATTGGAACAATTCTAATCAAAATCTTTGTTGTATGATGTTGCATGTGCTACAACTGGTTTGTCCTGAGGTTATTAATGTGACCAGCTATGGCTTGTTTGTTATCTGCTCTATGGCCATTCATTCTCTTTCTGAGTGTGTTGGTGGTGAGGCCGATACATTCTGCATTGCAGCGTTGGCACTGTAGCTGATAAATCAGATTTTGTGTTGCACGGTTGTAGTTGCCTTGGATGGGGTATGTACAGCTAGTGAGTTTGCTATTGAAGGAAGTTGAGGGTGGTTGGATGGCACAGGTGCCACAGCACGAGTTATTGCATGGGGTGGGATCCTTTGGGGGTGATAGTTTGGTTGGCATTTTTGTGGTGGCTGCAGCTTTGGACAAACCAGTTTGTTGCATAGGTTAGGTGGTCTCTTGAAGACCAATCTGGGCGGTTTGGGTAGCAGGTCTTGTGTTTGTGATGAGAAAGCCAGAATTTTGTACTCAGAGTGGAGAATGTTTCTGAGTTTACTTAGGCCTTCATGGTATGGGACCACCAGGGGTACATTAGAGTTGTTGACCTTTGTTTGTGTTCTGGTATTTGAGATGGCTTGCTGAATCTGTTTGTGGACGATGTGCCTAGGATAGTCCCTGTCGAGGAATGCTCTGGCGAATTGTTCATGCTGTTTGTTGAGATCACTGTTGGTGGAGCAGATACGTTTAGCTCTTGTGGCGAGACGATAGGTTAGGGAATTCTTCTCATTATATGTGTGGTAGCTGTCAAAATGCAAGTACCGGAGGTTGTTGGTGGTTTTGGTATGTACAGCAATTTGAATTGTGCCATTGTGGGGAGAGAGTTCAACGTCCAGGAGTATGGTGCGTGATTTGGAGTATGACCAGGTGAACTTGAGTGAACTGTGTGCGTTTAGAAAGTCCATATCATGAAAATGTCAATGAAATGCATCCAGCAGTGTGGTAGGGTTGGTTGGCGACTAAGGAAGTCTTCTTCTAACCTGCCCATAAACATACTGGCCAAAGATGGGGCCATTGCTGTGCCTTTGACCTGGAGGTAGTGAGAGTCTTCTTGAAATCTGAAGTTGTTGTTACTTAGGGTTAACCTGGCAAGTTCAACAAGGAATTATGTAGGGGTTGCGGGGGGGGGGGTTGCTTGATGTATTATTCAATGGCCGACGGTCCAGATGACTAGGGGATGTTAGTATAGAGAGATGTAACATCTATTGTAAGCATGTATGCATCTTGGGGAATGGGGCCCAGGTGTCTCAAGCGTTCCAGGAAGTGGCCAGTCAGTGTCTTTGATGTAGGATGAAAACTGCTGTACCCAAGGTTGAAGGTGGGCATCTACAAGTGCTGAGATTCTCTGTTGGGCTGCTGATCCCTTTTACAATGGGGCATCCTGGGAGTAGTTGTTGTTCCTTGTGTATCTCGCAAGCATATAGAGAACTGGTGTGATGAGTTTATTTGGGGTCAGCAGTTTAATCGAAGCCTCAGATAGGTCGTGGATTGGAGGGGACCCTCGGATACAAGGAATTAATTGATATTGTTGCAGAATCTGGTGGTTGGGTCTTCTCAGACTCAGACATTTGTAGGTGGATGTGTTCTGGAGGTTGTTTTCTGCTTCTAATCACTTCAATAACCTAGAGGACGAACAAGTTGCAGCACATGCAGCATCACACCACAAAGATTTTGATTCTTGTTACAGGACCACAGTTGAGAGAGCCCTACCACATTCAAGCAATAGCTCAGACACTGGGAATTAGCTCACCAATTTACAACAATATGTAGGCAGCTGTCAGTCCTCAACATAAGATAATCACAGCTCCTATCACACTCGTCAGCTATACCGGCAATTTTTAAATTTTCCCGCTGTACCCTAGTTTACCATCCGATCGCTAGATTTACCGTACTGCAGTGTTCTACAACTCACCGCCTGATGAAGCTGGCTTAGCCAGCAAAACGTTGCGAGTCCTACTTTGTGTGTGTGTGTGCGCGCGCTCACGTGCCTGTCGAGTACTAGACTGTGAGTCCTTGAATTCCTATCTTTTTATATAATCAAAATATTTTCTTTGTCCTCTGTGGGCAGGAGTGCTGTTACTAGCCATATGCAAAGCACCTTGCATACGACAAGAGAAGTAAGCATTTGGTGATGTCTCAAGAGCTGAAGTGCTGTGGGCATTGCAATCAGTTATGACTCGTAAATCCATACAAAGTGCTGCTGCAGATGTCAGTCTTCCTTCAGTTTTTTTCCTGACAGTCAGATTGCTGGAAAAATGAAGTTTCAGAAGGATAAACTTACGTATACTATTGTTTTTGTTTAGCACCATACTTCAGGCAAGAACTTCTCCAATTGTACAATACTAGCTGTGCAGTGGTTGGATTCGATGAATCCTTAAACAAAGTAAGTCAGCAACAACACACGGATATTATTATTAGTTTCGGGGTCGGTGCTAAAGATGTGTGTGTGTGGTACTCGTGCTTTTTGGCCCGGTCAAGAATGTAGACCTTTTAAAGGCATTTCAATAAGCAGTTACGCCATTAGATGCAAAGAAAAGTTTACAGTTTTCTATGTATGGCCCGAATGTAAATTTTTAATTTCTGGGGGATTTAAAGAAAATAATGAGAGGATGAGAACTATGCAGTACTACTTGATATTGGAACATGTGGTCTCTGTACTATGCGATGTGCCTTTAAAGCTGAAATTAATGCACAGAATACAATGTAGTGCAGTTTTTGAGGAGACTTTATTGTGTTTTCAAGAATGTTCCATCTTGGCGTGCTCAGTTTAAATCAATCACTCACTGGTTGTAAAACATTTCCTTCAAATTCTGTGCTGTGCACTGGCTGGAGAGTGCAAATTTTGCTCAAAGAGCTATTGATATTTTGCCTCATGTAATTGTTTATCCTGAAATGGTCATGAAAGAGAAGTAGAAACCATCTAGTGTTATTTACTTTATTTTATAAACTCATATAAAAGACCCCTTGCTTGGTCCTAAGTTAGCATTCTTCAGAACTACTGCCTCAGATTGTGAATGGTTTTTAAGAGAATTTCAGTCAGACTGGCTACTTGTCATTTCTCCATACTGCTCTGAGCTAATTTTCTCCAAACTATCATGGAAAGGTTCGTGAAGTTAACATCACTCACAATGTCTGTAGATGTGGAATATGACAAACTTCTTCCTGTCAAGAAAATAGACTTGAGCTTTAGTACAAGTGCTGCTATCAAGGAGGACTGTGGGGTTACAGAACTTCATTGTTTGAAGTTTCGTAATGATTGTAAAAAAGTCAAGCAAAAATTTAAGATGATGACACAATCAACGTTGAAATTTAAGCTTACAAGAGATTAGTGTTTTGATCCAAAAGTTGCTGCAGAAGTGGAGATTGGTATCAAGATGCTGTGAGTAGTATTAGCCAGGGCTGGCAGGCGACTCAAGCACCAAGGACGGTGAGATCATGACGAGCCAGTCCGGCTGTTATTAAAACACATTCCTGCCGAGGAAGGCAGTGGGGCTAGGAGGAGTAATATCTAAGGTTGGAGCGATGGCGGCTCGGCCATTTTGCTTCCGAGGGAATGACGAGACACCAGCGAGGAGGACCGCCAGGCCGTGGTCCCCACTTTGACGCCCAACGCTGCCACTGTTGAGGAGGTCCAGCTCGATGACGCCGATGCAACAGCTAAAGGGTAATAATAATCCCAGTAGGGTGCCTCAGGTCGTGCAGTGTTAGGGTCCTTGTGCTAAGCAGTAGGATTCTCTGAGTTTTGAGCACTTCATTATAATTGTTGCTACAGGTCAGCAGGACCTATTAGTTGTAAAAGATAGTTGCTGAGTATAGATAATGAGTTAAGAGTAACGTAAAGCCGAATACAAGTTGTATGTAATATTGTGTAATGCTGCGAGTAATAAAATATAATTTGTATGCGAGTGTTCTCTATCTAGTTACGAACATCCCCCTTCCTTGCGTGGCCTGATTTATCCTCGGGACAGGTCACAGCAGAGAGTCTTCAAGTACTGCTAAGTATTCGTGTTGACAACAAATGGACTCATTGTATTACTGCAGACAGAGCAGTGCAGCAGTACATGCATATATGCTTCAAAGAGGGAGTCCAGTTATGCATTTCACAAGCTTGTGTACAGTAGAAATTAAGACTAAAGCTCTTTCAAACGTGCTCAAAATAGTGCTCATGTCACATGGTAATGCCTGTGTCGAGAGGATTTTCTTTTAATGCAGATTCTCATACACAATATGAAGGAAGATACTTGAGCTCGTAGATGTGTGTGATATGCTGTCAGTTATTTAGGTAGTATCCGGGCACTGCCACTAACAAAGTGCAGCTCACAATGCAAATGCATGCTATTCAGAAGCTCAGCAAGAATGCAGAAATGTTAATGTCATCTGAAATGGAAGAAGCTAGACGTCATAAGCAAAGTGCTTTGTTTGTGAAAGAACTAGAGGCTTAAATACGTTTAAAAATATATATATATATATAGTAGCAGTTCGTGCAGAATACTGTAAAATTGATAATGAACTTACAAGTCTCAGAAAGCTGTTAAGTAATATTACTCTTTTAGAATAAGAGTTGGCCTAAGTATTTTATAACATTAATTTCTTTTTTATTTTACTTAATTTATTACATTTGAAAATAGTGCTATATATTTGTGTAGGATATTGTCGCCTATTTTGTAATTGCAAGTGATGGAAGCCATTGTGAAAATGCTTTATTTTTCCAGTTTTGTGGAGATAATTTACTTTTAATTAATAAGTGAATCATGCTTTTAAAATTATTTGTAAGATGCAAAGGAAACACTGGAAAATTGTGAATTAGTATCTGGAATAACTGGAATTACCCAGGAATTTTTATTTTGGCTGCGAGTAAACATTTGGTTTCCTCAAATTGCCCGTCAGGTGTGGGCCGAGAAAGCGTCAGACCTCCAGAACCAGAATCTTACTCCCTCCGGTACAGTTCAACATGGTGGACGGATTATAGACTGGCCTGGCTGACTATCCGCTTTATGGGTTGTCTTCCTAGTGGTGGAGGTTTTAACTTACTGTACACCAGGTGTACAGTACGGGTCACCAACTAATGGGTATATGGTGACATACGTGTGTCCTGGCGATGAGCACTCGCATTCGCTATGTTTAGTAAAGCGGTAAGACATGCCCGCTGTCTTCTACTTAACCCTGACAGATGTAATGTCTCCTGGGGATCTGCACATTTACCCTGGGGAAATAATACATAGAAGTGAGTGAGAATGCATCTATATTCTGCGTAGAATAAATACGGCGGACCGTACTATCTTCTAGTTGTCGAGTTGAATGGAAGTAACCCTTAGTAATGCCAGCTAAAGGGGACCTGGGCCTATCCTGATCAAGGTAGAAATTGGCTAGGTGGCTATGAAAAAACCTCTACCTAACCATCCTAAAACCATTGTTCAGAAAGGACTTGCTGGGGCCATGTACCAGAAGGGCAGTGGTGGTTGCTGTTACCAGAAGGGTAGGTGGCTTCTTTTAGAGTTGCAGAATAAGAGCTTGGAAGGTCTGAAAGATGTTGGCGAGGACTTGGTGGTGAAATTGCTCAAGAGCTTTGGTGAGATCGTGAGGACCTGGTTAATGGGCAGAGAGCTCCAGCCCACGAGGTGGTGGAGCAAGCTGCCAAAAATGAACTCTTTATTCTTAGCAGCACACGGACATATATACCGCCGACCCACTCTTACCTGAGGGTGCGGGGCGTGGGCGGTAATGTAGTCTGCTAATGGGTTGAGCCAGCATTGTCTGTTGATGGCACGAGTAATAGAGGTTCCATCCCTCTGCACGTCCTGGTGGCACAGCCGGTGGTTTATTTGCACTTTGGGGACGCGACAAGTGGCGTACCATGTAGGCACTCTGTAGCTTGCAGTTCGGTGGTCAGACCTCGCCTTGGGTGATGTTAGGGCACGTACTGATGAGACAGTCATTTAGTATTGTCAGCAAAGATGTCACGCGTCAAGCTTAACAGAAGTTGATAGTTATGTTGGCTTGCTAGTACTGGAATTAGCTCTTCTCCCCCATGTTGCATTCAGCCAGCCATTTTTAGTGTTCTGCATATTGTCAGCATGGTCCACAATAATTATCTTTCCACTCTGGGATACTTTTTCTCCTATCCAGCTGTACATAACTTTCCCATCTTCAGAAATATGCAACATTCAGAATATTGTCCCATTTGATCAGTACAGCATACATCTAATCTTAAAGTGCAGTTTTAGTGTAAGGTGTTGCATGGATGTATGTTTGGAAGTCTTCATCTAGTGTGGCTCTTGCTGTGTAGCTTATTTTACAGTTTGTGAGATCACCCAGGTGGCTATCAAGCTGTAGTTTCCACACTGGGGCAAGCCCTAAGAAGTGACCTGTATTAGAAATGCACAATTTTTTTTGTTTACTCTCCACCAAGAAGCAACTTTTACTGTAGGCTATCATCCATGGACATGATTGGCTTGGCATAGGTTTGGAATCTACCAGTGGAGTACATTTTGTAACTAAGGAAGGGGTGCGAACCGATGGTTGTAGAGGAGCAGACCAGCTTAGTGATTAGTTACTTCTTAAAAACACCTTAATCTTCTGTTTTCTTGAATGATCTTGCCCTTGGGAGTGGCTGGCTCCTTGAATGTTAAGCTTAACCTATTTAAAATGGTTAAGTGTACAGCCTAGGTTATAACAGTCCTTGAACTACAATATATCACCACCTTATTAAATAATTTTCCACTATTGCAGTATACTATCCACCACCACCCTCATCACCAAATATATATATTATACTCCTAACAGAAGTAATTTAAAACTTGCGTAACTCTTACTTTCCGAACAGCTGTATGTACAGTAAAATCTTAAATTTAACTTAAGTCTTTCAAATCCTCAGAAATGTAATATTATCATTTAGTAAACGTTTAGTATAAAATGGTTTTCAGTATAAAGTATAAAATTTCAAGTTTACCTATGTATTTTGTATCGAGATTGTACTGTACACAGTTTAAATAACAAGTTTGTCTGGGCCATGTGTAGTAGTGGTTTAAACTACTTGCTTCAAACCAAGGTGAACTAGGTTCAGTTTTTGGCGGGGTTGCCATCTGATTTTTGTATGTGGAAATTGTGCTATCCAATGCTGCTGGTTGGTAGATTTTCTCGGATATCCAGTTTCCCCTGCCGGCGCTGCTCCATACTCACTTCGCTTCACCTTCATCGGCTCTCAAGACCTTTGTGTTAAGTCACCCAAATCTCTTCACTCACACACTCAAGCTTGTTGTTTGTGTGTGTAGTGCGAACCAGGAGCTGGATACAGTACGGCGTGCGCATGCGGCAGAGACGGCAAAGCTGCAGGCCATGCTGAAGAAGGCGGAGCTGAAGGTGAGCTCGCTGGAGGAGATGCTGGAGCAGAAGATGAAGGAGAACCAGGAGCTGACGCATATCTGCGATGAGCTCATCAACAAGGTGGGCGCAGGCAACTAGGACCTCTTGCTGGCCTGCGCGTGTACTTACTGCTGCCCCACGCTCACCACCACTCTCTCTCTCTCTCTCTCTCTCTCTCTCTCTCTCTCAACTTATTTTGTAAAAATGCCTGTTTTTTTTTGGTTTTTTTTTAATATTTGTGATATGTGTCGGTGATTGTTTTCTGTCCTTGTACTGTTAACTATTTTTGTTTAAAAAAAAATTTTACTTCTTTGTGTCTTCAAAATAATTATGCAAAAAAAATGTCTTATGTATACCATTTTAACAGTTTTACATACTGCTATAAAGTTTATTTTTGTAATTATTACAATAGCATTTATAGATATCACAGTACTTGGTTTTTCTATAGAAACCATGAAGCTGTTCAGTAAATGTGGAATGTGTTCTTTGAGTGTGCTTTGACTATATCATGTTTGGAATGGTAGAGTGAAATTGTTCTATTGTTGATTTGTATCTACTCTAACACTGTTCTACTTCAGTTGAGAAATATGGATACTTTTTATTCTGTTGATTGCAATTGGTTTTTTCAGAATGTAAATATATCACAATTGAAAAAATTAATAATAATGGAGCATCAGATTGTTTATTTTAAATTTTATTTTCACTGTCTAGCAGGTAAACTTGTTTACATCCCATAAATACTGTGCTCAGCATTATTAGTGAATTTAATGTCAACTGGGAATTGCATCTTGAGTTACTCTTGAGTAATTTTTTTTTTTTAAGTTTGCAATCCCATTCATTGTAGGTGAAAAATGAAGCAAGAATTGTGGCTTTGTAATATTTTTGTGAAATATTTTCAAAAGTGTGTTGATTTACAATAAGTCAAACCATTTTAAACCTAATTGTTCACTTTTGCACATATTTCACCAGGTTTTGTTATCCCCACCTTAAGAGGGGATGTATTGAAACATTTTCTGTGTAAGAGTTGTTTGTGCAAATACGTGTTTCTTGGTAAATAAATGTTCTGTAAATAAGAATTTGTCAGAAAAGATATAAAACAATTACCTATGACCTTATTTTTTTTACTTTTCTCATATTGAGTGTATTTTAGAGAAAAAATTTGTGCAAATGGTCAAATTTGACATTTTTTAAACTTGAGAATGCAGTTTTCGTAAGCGGTAAGAGAATATTACAACCATACAGGCTTAGTTTAATCTGCTGGCTTTCATATTGTTGAAGTCCCACTGTCGGATCTAATTTGTGCAGTACAGAGTCACGGTGGAAACGCTACATGCCTTGCGCGTAGGAGCGATGAGGTGCTAGAAGTGCATGTTAGTGTTGTCCGTATCACTCCCTCGCTTCTTGACCTTGGATGTGCAGCTACATCCCACTTAAGTTTTGGGAATAAAATTCAGTGTCAGTAGAATGTTGGTGCTAGAGCCGCATACCGTACGTTGGCAGGGTGGAGTGGTGCAGCATGCAATTTGTATTAAGGTATTTGCGTTTTTCTGAATACAGCTAGTTGATTGCATTTAAAAAAAAAATTTTCTATGATGTGGCTCATAAATGTGTACAGGAACAGTGATAAATGTACATATTATTGCAGTAACACACATTTCACTAATGTTTCAATAAAATAAAATCTTTTCAGAATGTTTAAAATTTTGATTTTAAAATACATAACTTGTTCTTAGTTGCATATCATGGTCCAAGAAACAATATTGCCCAAATGACTTTTTGAAAAATTTCAGGAGCAGGGGGAAGAGCTATTTTTTTTTATTTTATTTATTTTTTTTATTTTATTTTTTTTAGGACAGTAGTGTTTATTATAACAGAATAATTGAGAAGAATTTATGGTAGTTTTATTTAAACCATAGTGTTTGTAGTTGTCTTTAATCTTTTAGTACTACAGTATATTGTCATAGAAAATCTGTTAACTATTTCACCAGGATGGTGTATATAGATGATAGTCTCTCTTGAATCCGAATCTTATTTTTTATTTATTTATTTTAAATATCGCTGATGTTACTGTTTCATAAGTGTCACACAGAACATAATTTCTGTGACAGGCAACATTCAGTACACATTTCTTTACTGTAGAGCAAGGGAGAGAATAGTCTCATATGCCATAGATGCTTCTAAACAAAGCAGATTATTGTAGAATTGAGGTAAATTGGACTTTCTCAGTAAAGTATTGTTTTGGTGGAGGCAGAGTGGCATGATGCCAACCTGAAAGTCTCTATAAACGTGTGGAGCTGCCCAGCTTCACTATTTTCTGCTTCACCTTGACCAATTGAATCTATTTTCATCTACTGGCTATTATTCATTTATGGACTTTGCTGCCCTGCCCTTCGTACCTAGTGGTTGATTGCCTAAAAGAATTATATTTTCTGGTTATGACTTGAATTAGACATGTTTAGTGTGTGCAGGTGAATAATTACTTATTTTGTATGTGGAAGAGCGAATAAAGCTGTTGTGGTGGCTTGGTTAACAAAAATTTCTTCTTGCTTGCTTCTTTGATAATTGTATCCATAAAGATTTTTGTATACGAGATTCTTGATTAGTAAAGTGGCACGAGTACTGGAATACAATCTTGAGTGAAACACAAACATTCACTTGAACAGTCTTTGTGAACCTCCTTGAGAACATGTTTTAAAATTAAAGCATAGCACCTCTCTATTATGTTTTTCAGTAAGATGAGATTCTTATGCATTTTTGTTTATTTCTTTCTTTGTATTCTTTTATTTAATGAGAATGGATTTGATATGTAAAATTAACTTTTAAGGTAATTTCTGTCATTTTATTGCAAGTCTTTATTTTAAAAAGTTTTGAACTTGGCATCAGTTCATGTACATACTGTAAGTAAATTGTGCAGATGTGGTCTCTTTACTTTCGAAACAAATATTAATGACAAACAGTTGCAACGACCATCCCAAGTCCAGCACTTGTGCAGTCACACGCCTTAAAACTGAATGTGATAATTGCAAAATTTATTTTATGCTTGTAATAGTGATAGTTCAGTATGCCTAAATATATGTGAAGTAACTAGAGCTTACAACTGTAGATTCTTCTAATTTCATCTTTGACACAGCATGTTATGTGAAAACTAATGTGACAAATAAGTGAGTAGCAGTGGCAGACTGCAGTTTATGCCATATTTCAGTGCTGAGATATATAATTCACATTCGTCTGTATATAAAATCAGAGTGTATATTAATGCTATGTTTTATAAGACTAAGCATCTTTAACTATGTTAGATTAAAATCATCAAAATTTTTGTCATTTGTTTGTGTATAAAATCTGGTCATTCAAATATAGTAATTGAAGCTTAACTATTTGTTGTACTTCCTTGCCAATCCAGTTACTATATGTATATCATAAATTTTGACAATTGATTCATTTCCTTATTATTGATAACATTTTGCCACCTTTCAGGAACTAAACTAGGGCCCTAGTTTAACACATTCATAATATTGCTACTAACACATGATTCATACCTGCACATTTACAATGCGCACACTACTAGACATCTTTGCCCCATCTTTGAGTGCAACACTCATACAGGGGTAGATTACTAATTGTAACAGTGCTTGCGGGACACATGTCAAGAGTTACTACAGACACTTGGTCCCAGATTGTACTGTTCAACCAAAATCTCCAGGAAGCCATCACCAACCTCAGACGAGGAAATTTACTGTTGGCTGAGACACACCCTCCAGCGAAGGTCAAGATAGTTCCGGAGTTCGCCACTATAGGGTAGCACTGTTTACTCCAGCCTCCAAGCACCACCAAAACAGGTGACAAGAAAGGAACACGCCTCACACAGAGGAGATAAGAAATGAATAGCGCCACCTCAGCAGCAAGAAGTTCCAGTCGCCGAGAATGAGGCTAGCTTCCCCTTCACCCTACATCTGAGCCCCTACAAGCTCCTCACCATTATCAATATAAAAGGGCTAGCACCCCCTAGGTTTTTAGTCTCTACTCCTCCACTGTTAGCAAGGACTGGAAGTAATCGGGGTGCGTGACTACTGGAGCATCTGGAGATCACACTGCTCGCAATGGCCGGTGTCTCAACCCAGCTGAAAACATTGCCGACCAGAAGCTCAACTCCTTCAGCAGCCGCTGCCCTGCCTTCTGCAGTACCGCAGATCCTGCAGCTTCTGGGAGACTCATCAGAGGCTCCTGAAGAAAACATTCCTCACCTACCACCACCACCACCTTCTGGTAAACCACCAGCAACCCCCTTTGGTAGTATGTCATGTCTGTCTCTCTTCTGGACGTCTTCAACTCACTGGAGGGTGTGGCTACTGCAACAATTTAACCTTCTGTCCTCTAGGTTTAAGAACACCACCTGGTAGTTAGGCACTGTCAAATGTGTTATCTATTAGTAAATTTACACCTTAGAAGAAAAGCAGGTAGATGCATAACCACCAAGGTACACACACACCACTAAGAGGCAAACTGATCTCTGCCAACCGGTAGACCTTGGGCTACACTCAAATTCACCTAGGTGACTCCTCCACTAAGAGAATTGGCCAGACCAGGTGTTTCATACTTCGCCACCACTGATCACGTGGCTGGAAACGGGCTGGAACCACTTTGGCTTGATCGACCTCTTGTATACCACACCCGGGTACGTCAGCAAGGAAGTGACGTCCGTTGCCCACTGTTCTGTCCACCACTTGCAATGGCTGGACAAAAGGAACACAGATTGCCTCATGTCACAAGTCTGGGTACCCAGAAGTACGTGCTTCGGACATTTGGAGCCAGCATCTCTTGGTGGTTTTCTGTGTTTTTGTAAATGCAGTGCCAACATCAAGTTTATGTACAGAGAAAATTTAATGAGGCTTTAATTAAAAGTTCTAGAAAGTGAGAAACAAAATTAACCCCTTCAGGGAAAATTCTACAAAGCTGTTGTTTCCTCCCTTAAGTTACCTGACAAGCAACACATTATAATAGAGGTTATTATATGCGGGGAGGAAATATCTCTGGGCCTTCACTGGCTCTGGCGAAGAAACCCATGCTGGTAACCCCTCAACAAATTCCCGCAATCAGCCAATACAGTCACTCCTGCTCACCTACCAGAGCAGACACCTGCCCAACCACCTGCCAGCACCATGGGTTAGCCACCATAGAGGAGCAGCCCTCCCTGCAAACCTAAGGTACTATGCCCCATAATAAGGCAAAGGGTAGTGAACGTAGTCCCCGATTTCGTACCAACCAGGCAGTCTAAGAGGTCTTAATTATATACCAGCCTAGCATCGCAGCTACATTAAGATCCCTGCCTTACACCCCTGTGTGCCTTGTGATACTGGCACCGTGACAGAAAACCGTACAGTTGACCATGACCAAGGCTTCGTATCTCAAAACCCATTTTTGTAAAATTTAAATGGCCTTCAGTTTCCCTAGTCATTGGTCAAAGCCTACTTCTTATCAGCCCAATGTGTAGATCAAAGTCCCTGCCTGGGAATAACACAAACCGGGCATGCGGCGATACAAAAGTTTCATTTGATTTTTACTCTGAGAAAATAATGCTTTGTGTTATTTTTTGGCACAAAAATTTTTATGTTGAGTATAAAACTTTCGCTGTTGGAAAAGTGGTAATGGATGATATTTTTAAGATGTGAATAAGTTTATCATATTACAGCACTGCTGCCTTTATAAAATCTCAATAGTTAACTTGAGGTGCTTCCCAATAATAAAAAATATATTTTGATTTGGTCAGTATTTATAGAACCTTCCTTGAGAAAATTAAATGTGCTCGGAAATTTGTGATATTTTTGTACTTGTAGCATTGTAGTCAATTTGAGATCGAAGTCTGCCTTCAGTTGCAGATAATGTATTCAGATGCACGAGCTTTGACCCCAGCTGCAATCCAACCCGTGTACTAACCAGAGGTATGGCCACCACCACACCTCTACGATCACAACATCAAGTGGTAAGAGAACCCAAAACCTGTCCTCTCCAGCCATAAAAGTAACCCCGTCAAGTTGACGCCTGCTTCCCAGCCATCTTTCATGGTTATGAGGGGGGGGGGGGGTTTATCGTATTAAAGATGTTATTTGAAACTAAGGAGCTGTCGTGAAACATACGCGACTCGTTTGCATTTTACAGTGCACTGTACTATATTTGCTGGGTCATGATTGTACAACTAAAACTATAAGTTGTTCACACTAAAATGAGCACTTTTGAGACTCAAGGTACTATTTTTCCATCAGCCATTTTATTATACTTCGTCTCCCCCCCCCCCCCCCCCCCCAACACTTTTAAAAATAAATATTGCCATATAAATACAGAGTATATAGTCCATTCCCGATTGGAAGCGACTTATGAAAATCAACCTTTGAAAAAACACACTAGGCATAACGTGTCAAACTTTTTTTTTTTTCAATAACCTGTTTTCAACAAAAATATAACACTGATTAATTTTAGTGTACTATATTATTAAATAAATGAAACTTTACCTTAATATCTTCTATAACTTGTAATATTTATTTCTTTTTAAATATGAATTAAAAGCGAAAGCAGCGACGTGTTGGCAACGGCTGGTAAGAAATATTTCACAGTTAAAATATTATTTTAACCTAGTTTTTTAGTATACTATTTGTAAATTAAACTGTGCCTATTGAACTTATCACATTTTTACCATAAAAAAATGGCTGAAAATATTGTGAGTAGGCTGTAATGCTATGGTGTTTTATCGAACGAGAGCAATTTTGAAGCAACTGTGCTGAGCAAGTTTTGTCGCTCATGTCTTTGCCTCTGTCACACTCGGGAAGTTTCACTTCGCTAGTACGTGGAAAAATTGTACACGTTTTCAATTTTAGCATATTTCATACTTAGCAAAATAATGATTTTTAATTTACGACTGAAAAGAGATTTTAATGTTTGAATACTTATTTTAATATATTTAGATATGATGATGGGGTAGAAACAAAGTGAAGTTGGCAGACGTGGCAAGCCATGACATGGCGTGTTGCTGTTTTACCAAACCGAAAAATACTTCAAATTCCCTCATCGCGTTTGTAGACGTTGTGATTTTTAAACCTACCTAAGCAAGTTACGATGTGATATCTGTGTTTCCATGGCAGTAATAAATATACTGTTACAGTGCGTTTCGTTAACCGCTGCGTGTGAAATAGCGTGACGTGGCGTGGCTGTTTGGTGATTGTTACGCTGGATCTGTGTGTGCATGATTTCAAATATTTGATGTGAACTGTTTTTATGGCTATGTTATTTATTTACATCCACGTATGTTTATATATAGCAACATTGTACCTTTGCCCGGGGGTTTGAAATACGTCAAACAATCCCAACATAATTACGAAGCCCAGCCCCAATGAATTTCAATAAACCTAATACACGGTAAGTAGCAATACATATAAATATTAGTGGAATAAAAGTTACGGTAGGCTTATTTGAGTGATGTTCACTGCTATATTTTAAGTTTGTATAACAAAAAATGAGCGACACTAGTTGCATGCTTGCTTTTAATGTTTCTTTTGTTAGCCTGTCCATTCCTTCGTTCGAACTGAGGCTGTCCTTTTAAAGAAATAACCCAACACATATCAATAACAAAAAGTTAAATACTCAGTTCAATACCCCGCAGTTGTAACAGTGTTTAACAGTCACTGCAAAATATTAACATGCATTACATGTAATGTGCTATTTCGTGGAAAACAAATATGTTAATGTAATGTAACCGTAAGATTTGTATTCAGGCATTTTGAAACGTCATAAAGCTAACCTTAATAATGTTATAGGCCTAAAATGTGAATATTCGTACGAAATGGTTTTTGAAATAGACCTAAGACTGAATTCTTTGAAAAAGCTGTAAACAGTAAACAACACATTTGAAAGGTATAATAGAAGTCGCGTATCAATGTTTATTTTTAGGTGTAGCGAAAGTATAGGAACACATGTACACACACAGTGGCATGTAAACATTGATTTTGACAGGTGCTACATGGCAGTCACATGACAATGTTTGTTTATATTTGGCGGAAGGATACGAAACTGGCGTGCAAGTAGATATTTAGCAGGGCTCCGAGAAGGTTGCTTCCATTGGGGAATGGACTATTTATTTGACTAGATTCTAATGGTCACATCTCGGGCCACAAGAAAATATACAGTGAGTTACCCACGTGCGACCTGCCACCGATTAAGACCTGCACGTTAATTTTCACATTAGATTACTGGAAAAAAAATATTTTTTTAATGAAAAATACATCCAGCCAAAGTACTTACTGTATTTGTTATACAACTGTGCCCCAAATTGATCTTCAAAGATGTAAAATATTTGGCCCCAACATATCAAGTTTCTAAAAGCCTAACTTCCAAAGGCATGAACATAGGTAACTGACGAGTGGGACAGCATGCGCAACTTGACAAGGCAGTTAAAATCCAGAAGTGATGTGTAGGGATGCTAGATTACAATTTGATTAGTAAGGAAATGTATAATTTTGTTGCAATTAATCAATTAATGGAAATTGATTACTACACTTAGATTAATCAACTATATTGGTTATTTTAATTCGATAACTTTCAATTGGTGACTGTAATTCATAAACTTTGCAAATAGCAGTTTGGAATTTAGGAAAAATATTCTGATATTGCAGTAACAAAAAATGTTCGCAGCATTTTCAATAGCACTTGAATTTCTTCTTTGAAGTGCCATGACATGTCTATAAGATGTTCCACCTGAAAGAGTTGAATTTCAAACCAATTAGTTGAGCATTATATTCTACTGTAACACATGTTTACTTATTTAATACTTCTTCCCCTATAAAAAGCTATACTTGCATTAGGATAAATTATGCAAGCATCCCAACAACCAGACAGTCTTATCGTCAGTTGAGTTTGATCAGGAAATTTTGAACATCTAGTGTTAAAAAACAATTTTAACTTTTAAGAGTGTAGGCATTCGCTAAGTGGGTTCAATTTGCATTCATGAAATTAGTATACAGAGCTTCCTCTAGATGAGTAATTTTTCATGTTATTTTGACTCGCTAGTTAGTAAGCTCTTTCTAACTCAATTTTCAAAATTTTTTTTAGAAAATAATTAGAACTTTTTGTATGCTTTTCTTATAGTTGAACATTAAATAGAAAACATTTTAATATGTATTATAAAAGTGTGAATATAGCACAATTGTCAATGGAAATGTTTGACATGTTCGTGGAAACTGCAAGATTATATGTATGCTTTTGAATTATAGTAATTTGAATGTTATTTCATACAAGCTAAATTTTCCACTGCATCATCAAAACAATGAGCAGTTCTAATTGCTACTTTTACATAATGAGAGGCACAAAACAACCTCGTCTCGCTAAAGATGATAAATGTGATAAACCAGTTTCCCATCCCGCCAATAATAAACAGAATCTTAGCCGATCACAATGGTCAGCGAACTCTACTGGATTTGAAAGGACCTCTCATCCTACAGCTTGAGAAGGCTCTCTTTCCAGCTCCAGCAGCTTGGAAAGACTCAACTTCAAACACCTGCAGCTTGGAAAAGCTAGCTCTCCAGGGTTAACTTGTACGTCCGCATCCTGCACCCGCTACCACAGTCATCCTCGACTCCACGGTAGCGGGCCGTCGTGATGTCCTAGGTAGTGCTGAGCCAATAATGATACCCAATGTCAAATAGCAGCCGATAGTAATATTGGGCCGCCCGAACAGATTTTATTTTTAGCTGATATTAAGAGCAGATATTTTCCATAAAATCAGATGATAGGATGGCAATGTTGTTCTCTTGTACAGCAGCAAAATTATTTTCTCGTACGACTTTAATATTGTTATTGATAAAAGTGCAGTGAGTAGGGTTTCCTTTTTCTAACTTTCTGGGCATAGTTATTGAGTTACATTTTTATACATAATTCACTCTTAATTTTCATGAAAAAATATTCAAGTAAAAAACTTAATATGCTTGGCAACGTCGGATTGCAAATCTACATCTCAAAAATGACACCGCCGCTTCTTGCTAGTTATCATGGCTGCCGCCAAAAACATTGAAATAGTTTGTTGATAATCTAATAAAATTCTAGTACAGATTTCTTATATGTACTGTATTCCCACTTTTATTTTTCGTGCTCTCTTCATACACGATGTGTAGTCTGAGACGTCTGTTGTTACTAAGAGTTTAGTGTGACAAGATTATTTCGCGAAACAATGTGTGTTGAAAATTTATTTTATTTGTGATTTCTATTAGTATTACTTGTGCATGTTGACATAATGTCCATATAACGATTTTGTATGTCCTAGAGAGTACAGTTGTATGCCCTGAAGAGTACAGTGGACATACATTTTTTTTCTTTATACTTCGTTGTTTAATGATCGGAGAATGTAATTTTCGGTGATGCTACAGAAATTTTTGTTCCATTGATGTAGATTTTGAGTTCAGCAAAAACTGTCTTTTTTTAGCTTTATTAACATAGGCATTGGGTCGGTACCATGGAAAATTCTCGTTGGATACAGACACTCGGTTCAAACGGGTGTTGATGGTTTGTGTTTCGACTATATTTAAAATGTTTTAAAAGTAATGATTCCGGCATTCATAACCCGGGATCTGGCAGTGCTTCAATTTTACTTTCAGTAAAATAAGGGCGTACTGAATTAAAAATCTATACATATTAATAATTTTTAATTTTCTGAATATGAACAAAGTTGAATTATGCTGAGAAATGCGATACTTGACCTTGTGGATTTAATATTTTATATTTGATAAGTTTAAAAAATAAATTGCCTTGATCTAAATTTAAAAATAAATTGCTAAAGAATATTTTGAGTGCTGCTTTTGATCTCTGATTTTGAAGAATTAAAGTGAAATTAATTTTCTTAGCTTTTGTATGTTCACTTTAATCATCTAATAGTACATTGTGTGACACTGACATTAACGCAGATTTTCGTCAGCTTCCCAAAATACCTTTAGTGCTAATATATGTCCAGTGTACCTGTATCAGTAAGAACCTGTATTGGTTCACCACTATTCCTTGGTCCCCCTCAGTAATCGTCTGTAAATGCAATAGAAAAGTTTGGAAGTTTTTATTTTTAAGTCTGAATCATAACCAGGTTTACCTCCACCTGGCTTATCGTATTTTCAAGCACAGACACTTGTATTAATCGGTCTTCCCCAGTGTTTTCTGTAAGCGTTGATAAATTTGCTAGAAACGGAATCGTGAATTTGGTAACATTGTTTCACCTTGCCTCCCAACTACTTCAAATTAATTTGGTTTTTTCTGTGCATTTCAGTAGTGTAAAATAAATTACGGTTCAATTAATATTTGTAGATTTCTCTACAGGATAAGTGTGATTGGACCAAACCCCACAGTGTTACTGGGTCTGAAAGGATCATCTAGTCTGAAGGGTCATGCTCTGACATCTGGACAAGTCAGGAACGCCCACACCTTCCTGCAGAACTATACCAACTCTAGCTGTGGTTTTCCGGTAACGCCTCGGAGTAACTGAGAAGTCCTTAACCAAGGAGTACTGGTAGACTGCTAGGGAAGGCGTGACTATTGTTATAGTTAGTGAGCCTAGTGTAAGGATATTATTGTCTGAAAGTAGAGTAGTTTTATATAATTTTGTGCAAATGACAAAGAAAGGAGGTGGCTATCCCAGTCGATTGTCGCCAGGCCCGACGTGCTACGATGCAAACTTGTTCAGACACCTTTCAGACGAACGACACACCTCAGACTAGCACACCTCCATTGTCTATACCAGAGGTCATCACACCCGGAATGCGGCCCATATTGCCTATGGTGATACCCATACACGAATCTGAATTTGATTCCACACTAGGTACCGTATTTACGCTAGTATAACTGGCCAATTTTTAACCAAAAAAGTAATATCTATAACTAGGGAGGCTGTTATACACGAGATAATTTGAATCGTAAAATCGTTTACCTGAAATCTGCTATTTCTGGCTACTACCGTAACTTAGAGCCAAACTATAACTAGATTACTACTAATAAAATAAACAAATCCTTTGAAAGATTTTTTTTTTAATGACATAGTTCCATTTATTACCGGTACCCGCGTAAAAAAATATTGTGGCAGCCATGTTCCTTCTTCAATTGTCATAACATGAAAAAAGAATAGAACACTAGTCTTAATTCACTGCAGATTTCATTTTTACAATAATTTTTTTTAAAGGCTAAGAAAGAAATACGCTAAATGAATTAAAAATATAAGTAAGTAAACAATATTAAAAATCGTCATTTCCATCGCTTCTTGAATCACTACCTGACAAAATGTTCACGTCTTGCTGCATGTCATCTTCTGTATCAGCCAGTTTGCACTATATGCCAGTCACTTGGAAACTCTTTGCAATGATTTTCTTGGTGATTGATCACCATGCAGCCAGGATCCAATGCGCACACAGTAGGCGGCGTAGCACGCTTCATCGTTCCACTTTGAGTGACTCCATGTTGCTCTGTTGTCATCCATGAAATGTACTGCCGTCTAAATGCTGCATTGAAGGGATGGTTCACCACCACATCCACAGGCTGCAGAAGCTTTGTCATACCACCCGAGATAACAAGAAGATCGCTGTCTTCATTAACACTTCTCCCTCACTTTTTCTGTTAGGTGACGACTGAAACTGTCAAATACCAGCATGGCGTGCTTTCGCAGTAAATCACCAGGCCGACGTTTCCACACAACATTTAACCAGTCCAGAACCAGTTCGTCAGTCATCCAACCCTTCTCTTGTGCCCTTACAATGATTCCTAGGACAAAATTTTACACTTAAAAATTACATACGGCGGAAGTTAACGACCGTTGGCAGTAATAGCCAACGTCATGGTGCAGCGCTGTTTATCTGCACCCGTTGTTTTCACAGGTACAGACCTTTCACCAACAAGTGAAACAGTCTTTGATTCGGGCATGTCTAACCGTACAGGAGTTTGATCAGCGTTGCTGGTTTGCGATAAAAGATACTTTCTTTTTTCGTAGAGCAATCGCATACCTTTGAAAATCTAGTAGCTTTTTGTAGTATTTTTCTGGCATTTTTTTGCCAATATGGTTCTGCGGTGAACAGAAAGCTGCTTTCTCTTCATCAATATTCGTACCCAACTGTCACTTGCTTTGAATTTTGCCGGCTCAATGTTGAGTTTACTAGCTATTTTACATACTTCCAACTGCAGCATTTCAGTAGAAACAGAATAACCATCTTTTCTTAAATTCATGACTAACTCAAACAATCTCTCTTCAGCTTCTGGATACTGCCATGAAACGCACATTATTTTTAGGTGCACTATGTAGCTTTTATTTTTGCCGGCACCACTCCCGAACTCACTGTGCATTAACAGAAAACTTTCTTGCAGCAGCTCGTTTACTATTTTCCTCTGCATATCGCACTACTTATAACTTAAATCCTGCAGTGTAACCTGTATGCACTTTCCCCATTTTTATCAAAGCTACGTGTTACAGAGCATTACTATTCCTAGTGCTACTGCCAGAAGACTGAAGTTCGTTTCCGCATTCCGCTTCGCCAGATCATTGGTACGGCGCCACTTCGGAAGTGGTCAGGAAGCATTGGCTGGAGTCTGGACTTGCCCCAAAGAGTAATGTCGCAGAGATATTCCGCTGTGCAGCGAGCACTGCGGAATCATACTATAAGGAGAGTAATGCTGCAGCACACTCCACTCTACCTCGCGTGCTCCCGAGATGTGTTTTATTTTCTGAAAATGTTACTAAACGATGCAAGTTCGTAAAAATAACTTGGGGGCTACTCCATTCTTTGTCTTGATGCTCGAGGAGTATGTTACTGGATGCACAGATTTTTTTGCCATGAGTGTTATATATTTATATTTTATATTTCTCGAGTTCAGAATTATGAGGGGTGTTATACATGGGCTGCTGTTATGCTCACGTGAATGTATATGTTGGCCGTGGACCTGCTACGTCAGCTACCTGTGTACACCATCGTCCAACCCGGTCACTGAACAGTCTACTCCACCCCCATCCGCTTATCACTAGCATGTACATACGTGTACCATCTGCACAGCCGTTGGGAAAGTGATTAAAGTAGTAATTCCACCCTCAACTCTGAAGCATAGGTTTGCTTCCCCGCTCCACACCTACGTTCCCGTACGTAAGCCCACCAAGCCATCCCCTCCTGGGAGACTACGTCTCATCAGATGTGGAGTAGGGACAGTCAGGATTGCTAGACCCCATTCCATGCTACTCGAACTACCAATCCCTTTCAATTCACCACCATTTCAAATCTAATAATTTAAATTCCACCTTGGACAGCTAGCGTATAGAATTTTGGCAACTATCACAGTGAGCAAGGTCGTGCTCCCTGGGAGAGAAACACTTATCATTAAGCTCACCCTGGGGTTCGATTCCCCCCTACCTCCCCAGCACCCTTCAGTCAGGCGAAATCCTATAAAGCCCCGCGATGTGAGCCAAACCCCAACCTGCTAGGCATATCCGTCAAATGTAATCACCGCTGAAGTGGTTACCACATCCAGTAGGAGGGAATCTGCATTTGAAAGCAAATGCAGAGCGTTATGCCGTAGGTGGGCCTACCATCCAGCAAACCCGTCACCTTCATGAAATTGTAATCTCACATCGAGAGGGCCTACCTGCGTGCGCCCGAAGAGCATCAATTGGCATCTAACATGGGGCCATAAGCTCCAAGTAGCTCAGTCATGGGAGCTGGGACCTTGCCAAATACACCACCCCCTCCCCTTCCTCTCTACCTCTCACATAAAACTCCTTGCCGAGGAGCCGCGGTCGTAGACTCCGGGAAGTCGATCTAAACACCCCGTGGTGCTAGACTACATCACAGTCGTATACAGCTAATAGGAAAGCATACATGACCCCCAAGTCGAAACAGAGGAAGCCACTGTCGAGGAGACACCATCTGACCCTTGTCCCATACTGTTCTACCCAGAATTGGGCATAAATATAATGCAATGTGCATACTGCAACTGGCAATATCACTACCAATGGCTAGGTTGGGAGGACGCCCCTATGTACGTCGATGAGCTAGAGTTCAGATGTCTTGAGTGTAGACATACACAGGCCTGGTTATGCGAATGGTTTGAGTGTACAGGCCAAGGGATATACACAATATGGTGCATACTCTCCCATAGATAGTACCACCATCGATGCATCGGTTTGGTAGACAAGAAGCTGGTACGGAACTCCGTATAGGTCTTCCAATGTAACGTGTATCGAGGGAAGCACATGCATGGACCCTCGAACCTGATAACCCAGAACTCCCTGAATTCCTACGGAAATGGTATTACCGGAATTCCATGGTGCTTCATAAGCGAGTGTGAGAAGGAATTAAAGGAGCACTTAATTCCCAGTAAGCAGTGGGTAGGCAGAGTACACCATCAAATGGGCGGCCAAGCCTGGAAATGGTGGGAAAAGTATGGGGAATTCGTTGAAGGATGGCTCCGGTTACGAACCAAGTTATCCACCCACTTCACTGGAGAAGAAGTATTATTAGGATTAATAACCGACTTTCATTCCAACACACAAACCTTGGATGAAGAGGAACTCTTCATTCGACAGAAGGAACTTATCCATTAATGGATTTACCCAGGTCACAAGCAACATTTAAAGAATCGGTTTCACCTTTTTTCCAGAGTTAAACCTCCAACTAACCCTGCAGCCGCAGACGATCGAGGAGTTGGCAGGAAGAGCGAGGGAGATGGAGATAAATAGCCACCTCCTCCATGCGAAGGTCCCCCTGACAAGCGCAGCCAAGGACGTTGGCATATTCCCCTTCCCCAGACCGCCCGCAGAGCAAAACACGATCCTTCCTCCACCCGCCGCCCACGTGCCACGCTGCTGGTATTGCCCCAGCCAGCATTTAAACAGAGACTGCCCAATGCTGCGAAATATGGAGACAAGAATTCCTCCTCTCCCTGCCCACACTCTCACAACTGCGAACCATGCTTCACACCCCGAGGAAATGGGCCTGCTGGACAGTCTAGAACCGCGACTAACATCAGACAAATCAGAGAGCAACCAAGTCCATGGCAGGTTCTGAACCCAGGACTTCTAGAGTGAGTCCTGCGAAGGTAATGTTTCCAGGACAGAAACCAGAGAGAACCGAACCTCAACCTCCCGAGTGGTGGGAGAGATACGCGCCCCAAGTGCTGATCAGTGAATTAGAAAGGGCAGCCCCCCCCCCCCCCCTCCAGTCTTTCTTCATCGTACATATACCATCCATACACGGAGAGGTATTCCATATGATACTGCCTTCCACCTCCATCTCTTACATAACTTATTCACCTAAATACAGTACAGGAAAACAGAGCACAATAACTGAAGAATTGTGGCAAAGTCTTGCGGATAGGGCCCGTACACAAAGGCAACCGTTAGGAAGCATGATAGAGGAGGCCCGCGTACCTCCAGCCACACATAAGGACGTAACCAAACGGCCAGAGACTCCCCTCGTTCGACCACTTGCCTCACCCCTGACTGTAGAGTGCCAGGAAGCCAGTACCGAAAGAAGCGCTGCCCCCAGAGATTGAACTAGACTAGGCCAGCTACCCGTTGCCCCCAGGCTCAGTCCCAGCTACTTCCCCCCTATTAAGACATTTATTTCAGTTTAATCCTTCTATTATTTTTGGTATTCAAAAATGAAATGGGGAGATTCCGAATAGGAATCAAAATTAATATATAATTCTTACATATAATTATAGAACAATAGAACAAAAAAACGTAACTAGAAGGTTTAACTGGAATTGTTTTATCAAATTCATCTATTGATATTACATTACGTGGAAATCCACAAGGATCAGGACGTGAGGTTCGCACCCTTATACCCATCCCAGGCTTTCCAATCCCCGACAAAAGGGAAAATGAAGAACTGGAGACAGCGAGCGTAAGGTGCAATGCAGAAATAGCGGAGCCATCAGTCAACCAGACGACTGACCTGCTATCACAGCTGGAAAGACGGGAGGGGCTACAGAAAGTGATACGTGCGAAACAGTTGAAGCAAAAAACGGCTATCCCTACGCCAGAAGTCGTTGGTGCTGTCGTCGCAGCCCCTCCAATGCTGGGAACGGATGAAAATTGTGAGTACCACACACCTTTCACTATTGTGGTTCTCGCGTATGGCCTAACTGTTCGCATGGCAGATAGTTGATGTGTGAGAAGTTGCTAACCGTACCGGCTCTAACCTTCAGTTACTTAGACCGGAGTGAATCGGGTGAGGGGAGTGCAGGGGTAAGGGCGTCGAGTTACTTTTGGATCTTCACTGGGTTTTCTTCGCATGCTGCGGGGTAGGTGTTGAAGCTTCTGGAGGAGCAGTCTTCTGGCTGCTGGAGTTGGAGAGGAGAGCCTTTGTAAGCTCGGAGGGCCTTCTTCAGCCTGGAGAGAGAGCCTTCTGCAGACCATGGGGAGCCCTCCAACCTATGTGGTCGGCACGCAGACAAAGACTCGTGAGCGTGTTTTCGCTTCTCCTTATGTATTCAAAACTGCAGCTTGGTGGCTGTCACAGGTGTGCGTGTGTTGTTAGCCTTCCAGTTATTACAGGACAGTGGGCTGCACCACATTTCGTATCACTCTGGCTGGAGGCTGCTGACATGCTTATGGCCTCCTTAGGAGGCTTGGCAACAATGACGCTGCAGACTGCAGGGGTGCTGCTTTCCTGTGGTGGCTCTGTTAACTTTCTCATCTGCTCTGGCGGTGTCGTAGCTCGGCGAGTAAAACAATCTTCGGTTTTGGGGGTGGTGACTGTATTCTAATTTCTGGATGGGCAGTACAATCTCATTAAATAATTTTTTAATTATTCGTGTGTTTGTAGTTGTCCAGCATGTTGTCAACCATGCAGCTAAGGGATTAATAGTCTGTCTGGTTTGACTTGCCCCAAATCTCTCTCAGCACTTAAAGATGGGTCAGAGTAATGTAGTAGAGCGCAGTAGGGCTGTGTGCATCAATCGCCCACCCTCTGAAGTGGCAGAGACTCATCTCAAGCTAGATCACTTCTGTCTCAGGTGTGGGAGACTATTCCCGTGATCATTCTGAAGGCGAAATTAATTGGTTGCCGCTCTGGACTCGCGCCTCTTCTGTGCTTGCGCGGCCATCTGAGTTGCGGAAACCCATTATCTGCCGGGCAGGCATCTACTCAATGTCACTGGGTTAATGGCCTTTTCCGTCGCCCTCTTCTGGCCCTCTCTCTTCCCCTTCTTCTGCGGTCGTGGGTTGGCAGCACTGTGTCTCGTCCCGGCCGCCTGTTCATTCGTTGCTGCTTCACAGCAGGGTGGAGAAACAGGCGGGGATTTTACGGGAGCAGGTAGTTTTTGTTTTGAACTCTAATCTTCCTGATTAGAGGGCAAGTTAGATACTATGAAAGCTGTGAAGTTGTAACTAAAAATTTTACATTATGGGTAGTCCTTTATCTGGCGCAATAGACATCACTTCATTACACATATTCCTTTAGCACACTTCACGTTACATAGGTTTAGGCTAGCCTACTGCCTAGTTCAAGTAGGTTATGTCTGAAATTACATTAGTTTTTATCCACTTCGTTATCCTAACTCTTATGCAAGTTTTTTCTTTTTTGTTTTACATTTGTAGCCTAGGGTACTGCCTGGCATCCCAATAATTATTTATTATTTCGCCAGATGAGCCACCGAGACCATGTAAGAGGTCCGGGGCGAGTACAGCAGTGTGCCACTAGATACAGCCACATGTGAGATGCCTAGATCCCAATATACTCCACAATGCTGCACGCTCAGAAGATCTAGGCACTGGGCTCGCACCTACTGTTTCCCCTCTCCAGATGCCCTATGACAATGGAAGAAGGGATGTCCGAGGGGTATATAAGGAGCTGCACCCCGGCCTCCAGATCGTCCGTTCTGCTTCAATTCTCAATCACCTCTCCTGAGCTATCATCGCCCCAACTCTTGGTGCAGAGGCTCAAATTTTTCCTACGTTTCATTGCTCTCCTCGTGGGGCCGAAGATCCTTTCCAATGCCTAGCCGAAGGCAGAACCAGCGACCATGGACAGTTCAAACACTTACACGTTCGGTCCTGTACGGACACCAACCTGAGAGTAGAGCTCGCACTGAGCTAACTGCCTTTCCCGCTAGCTTTTGCACAGGGCGCCTTCCCCTGTAGTATGATAGGGTGTTTCCTAATTCCCCCACGGGCTATGCGGAAGGTAGTTAGCACCTCTGCCATCAGTGTTTATTTCCTTTTGGCTAAATAATCACTGATTCTACCAGTCACCTTGACTTCCACTCCAAGCTCCTTCCTTGTGTCATATTGGAGCTGAAGGACTTGGCAGGATACCGGGTTTTGTTTCTGCCCAATGCACTCTGAACAACACAACAGCATGTCCATGAAAGGCCACCCATTCTCTGCCCCCCCAGCCATGAACAGTAGAACCCACGACACTAGGATATAACATCTATTGGAAATTGGCTTGCCGTCTCAAAGTCGCCACCTTCCTCATTGCCTCCGTTTGTGGAGCCAAGGAGGGGATCTTCTTAGAGTTCGGGGAGACCAGTAACCACTGGACCCTCACCTCGCCACCATTAGATAGCCACCTGTTCCTTGCAACGTGTGGGAGGATCGGTAGAGCCACGACACAAGGTACGCTCCCGGTAGGATAGACTTGTCGGGTAGGTGCCCAACTCTCATCGCTCGCTAGCGATGCCAAGAGGGCTGCATCCTAATAGAGGGAAATCTACGTCCATGGGACAACACCGTGCGGTTCCTGCAACCTTCACCCTGCAGCCCACAGCAGCTCTACCTGGTAGTCTCGTCAAGAGTGAGGTGGTGTTGGTGGCTGTAATTAGTACATACACTGTGAACACTGACACGTCAACTACCAACCTCCTGTAGCGCCGATCTAGTACCTCATGCCTTACACCCACAGGGGTGGAGTTGAGATACGGGCCAGAAAGGTGAGAGCAATTACTAAGCTTCCACAGGGGCTATGTATCCTTCCCAACGAGTTCGGATGGCTCAGTCCCCGAGAGCAAGTTACGGTAGTGAGATGAGTCCGTGTACCAGTACGAGGCGTCCCTGTAGGCTTGTTCGATCCACCCACCAGGATCGTGGAGGGATACTACCCTATAGTGCTGGTGGCACTATTTGGCATTTGTCAGCCGAGCACGCTAGAACCGCAGCCAGCCCCCCAGTCAAGAGCTCTATCATCAAAACCTGCATCCCTTCGTATCAATGTCACAGAGCCCGAGTTTGTACAAAGGTGCCGACCCACTAGACCAGTGTTATACACCAGGCGGGCCCCCGTACCTAGGGCAGAGTAAACCAGTCAAGACACAGCTCGCCTAGCATCGCCCAAGTCACCCAGGGGCCGGGACTGTCACGTGACAAGAACGCGCCTACCGAATTTGGAAACAAATTAGGCCAGACCAGGCCAGCACAACCCCGAGGCGAGAAAACTAGTCGGGGCAAAGAAAACTCAGGCCAGACTTCAGGGCGCTCAAGAAATCCCCAAAGATGTCCGACACCAATGAAGTAGTGTAGGAACAATCGGAGGAAACTGTAGATGCCTTACCGAACACCCGATGTGCCAAGGCAGAATGCTCCGGAGAAGGAATTCATCGAATTGAGTGCGCACACAGCCAGCGCCAGTTTCTTTATGCCTTTTTGGGCTGGGAAGATATTGTACACCACACCGACAGCCTTGAATACTGGTGTGAGGACTGCCAGATGTGCCAGACAGCGTATTGTAGCTGGATAACCTGCCAGGGGCAGGGTCAGTACTCCATGAGCTGCATTATCTGCACCGAAACTTTCCACCACATATGCATAGGTTGCCCGGACAAATGAGTAACTCGACCGGGAATGGTTTACAGATGTGACGTCTGCCAAAGAGCTGTGGAATACCGGTCACATAATCCCAGACCTGGGAAGAAGACTGAAACATGCCATTGTGCCGGGGAACTCGAAATTCCTGACTGCAGGCCGACAGTATGAAGATCCGCTTTCCTTTTTGACAGACTGCGAGAAGGAATTCAAGGAACAAGGAATGCCTCGAAAATAGTGAGTTAAACTCACGCAAGCCTGCCTCAAAGGAAAAGCACTTAACAACAGCATTCTGCAGCCAGACCGAATCCCTCGGAGCAGAAGCTGAGATATTTATTTTGCCAGAAAGTGCAAACGTTCCGGCATATTTTCCCAGAGGAAAATGCTGAAAGCTGCGTACGACACATCACTCACATGCTGTTGCTACACATGCGAAACCTTTTAATTTTACTGAAACCGCAAGATATTGAAGAATTGTTTGGCAGGGCGCGAGAAATCAAGCAAAATTTGCAGGCTCAGGCGCGCTTCGAAGCAGTGGAAGTAGAGAAAAAGACAGAGAAGAAGATCAAGGCTCTGTCACCCGCACCGCCAGTGCGTAATCTACCCAAGTGTTGATTCTGTTCCGGCTATCACTTCCACAAAGACGTCACCACGCGCATGTGTGGAAGAAGGGTGCACAACCAGTGGGCCACGACCCACACTCAACCCGCCGAAGAGATTCTCTCCGGCAGGAAACACCGAAGGTGGCACATCAAAAGGGCCGACTCCGCCGGAACCCAAAGGCCCGTCATCCAACTAATGGACGAGGAGGCCGATCCACCCGAAGCTCCTCATGTACAGATCTTATTAAACGGCCAAAGCATGTCAGCACTACTTGACTCGGCAGCCACAGGAAATTTTATCCACAGTGATTTATTGCCGCCCGAACAATGGAAATCGTTACGGACCCAACTGCAAACCGTCCGAATGGCCAAACCTGACTGCATCCTGGCAGTGGATGAGAGAATCATGCTCACTTTTACCATACAGAAAATAACCAGCACAGCAGAGTTAATCGTAGCCCCTGGTCTACAGGAGATGGTTATTCTAGGTTATCCATGGCTCCGGCAACAACAATGTGTAATGGACCATGGACAGAACAAAGTTAACCTCGGCCACAAGCACATAGTCTCACTCAACTGGGAACATGGCCCAGAGGCCAAAACCACCCCACCATTATTGTCTGAAATTAACCACGAAATGGATCCAATCAGGTTCAAGCAAATGAAGTAAATTCTGGACTTGCACACAGGAGCATTCAGAACCAAAGGAACGCTTTGCCAGACTAGGACAATACAGCACGAGATATGGCCATCTACTAGCCAGCCCATATACAATCAGCCATTAAGAGTGTCAGCGAGATGTGCCAACTGATTATGGATCAAATAAAAGAAATGAAACAGCAGGGCGTCATAGAACCGTCAGACTCACCCTACAATTCACACATTGTGTTGTTCCCTAGGAAGGAAGGACGGGCAGCTGAGGTTCGGTGTAAACTAAAAGGCTTTAAATGACGTCACTCATCTCATTGTTCCACCACCGATCAATCTGGCTGATATGCTACACAATATCAGAGAGGCGCAGATTTTCAGTACCCTTGACCTACAATCAGGATATTGGCAAATCGCTGTACACCCGGACAGCCGATGTTACACCGCCTTTACCAGCCCTGAAGGCGAAACTCTAAAGTTCTGTGTTATGCCCTTTGGACTGAAGAACGCACCCACCACCTTCCAGAGCTTCGTGTTGTCAGAAGTACTCACAGGATATATCGGACAGTTCTGCTTCACATACCTAGACGACGTCATCAAGACCTGGGAAAAGCACCTGATACACCTGCAAAGGGTCCTCGAACGCCTCGAGATTCATGGCATGACCGCCAAACTATCGAAGATCCACTTCTGGAAAACCTCAATTGATTACCTCGGATACGTAGTGTCGCTGAGTGGCAATCTACCCCAGGCAAAATCTATACGACCCATCCAGGAAGCAGACAAACCCACTACCAAGAAACAGCTCCGGTGATTCTTGGGACTTTGTAACTGGCTGAGGGACTTCATACTGAATGTTGCCAGCCTGATGGCACCATTGCACCCCCTCCTGGAAAAGGAAACAAGATGACGGTGGGGACCAGAGTATCAAATAGTATTTCATGCCCTGAAACAGAGCTTCCAAAACATCAAACAACTCCACCAGTCACAAGCAGAGGGGCCACTAATACTCCAAACTGACGCCTGCCAAAACGGACTTGGAGCCATCCTTTACCAGGAAGATGGAAAGGGCCATGCGCTGGTAATAGCCTACGCCAGCACCCACATGCATGCAACAGAACAACACTATCATATCAACGAGTAAGAATACTTGGCGGTAATTTGAGCAGTGCAAAAATACTGGCACTACCTAGAAGGAACTCACTTCATTCTTTGAACTGATGGCAAGGCGCGCCAGTGGCTGTATGAATCGAAGGCAAAACTGGGAAGGTGGGACATGTTTTGACCAAATTTGATTTCTAGGTGCAGCGTTGTCCCGGAAAAACAAATGACCTATTCGACGCCCTTTCCCGCCAGCCAGACCTGGACTTCGCCGAGAAGGCCGAGGAAGATTGGGACCGCATGGTACCGCCACAACCACCAGAAGTCTACCCCAAAGAACAGATTCGCTTATTAGAGGGTTAAAATCTGCCGGGATCAAATAGCAACCCACCAACAGCAAGACCCTGAAATCCAGGGATTCCTTTAAACGCACCCAGGACACTTCGAACTACGTAGCAAGATAGTATGGTTCTGCAATGGGCAGCCGGGGGCAAAATGGTGAATTTGGGTAACAAAAGCCATCAATGCTGACATCTGCCACCACTGTCACGATCACCCTGACACATCTCATCCAAGAACCAAGGAAACCCAGGCAGATATTGCAGGCCGGTATATCTGGGACAGGATGAGCCGCGATATCAGTACGTCGGAAGCTGCGAGAAATACTGTAGAGGGAAATCATACCTCCCCTCCCCCTTTTCCAATGGCCAAGCAACGGCGCCTACAGACTCCCTGGGCACACATGGTGGCAGATTTAATGAGCCCCTATCCTCGCAGAACTGGCGAAAACCATTATCTACTCATGGTCACCAACCTATTTTCCTGCTGGGTAGAAGCCTTTCCCCTACCCAGCCAGGAAACTCACGACATAATTAGGAAATTTGAAAATGAAATATTCCCTAGGTGGGGTTATCCGCAGTGCTTGCTAAGATAACGGGACACAGTTCACTAACTGGAAGTGGCTCACCGCCTGCGAACAATGAGGAGTGGTGACATGGACCACACCGCCGTACCACCCCAAGCTAACCGGACAGGGCGCAGGAACCAAGAAATAAAGACAAATTCTGCAACCGAGCATCGGGTATGACCACAACCACTGAGATAAACATTTCCCCAGAATATTGTTTGCCCTATGACGAAGAACAAACGAGGACACCAATCCCAGCCCAAGCCAGCTCATGCTAGAAACCACTTTTTGTGCCAACCCAGGGTTTGGCAATGGGAAAATTCCCTGACCGTGCTACCACAGCTCGAGGACATTCGGATGGCAGCATTGGCACGTGCCAAAAATGCAAGAGAAGTCCAAGAAAAATATATTTTACGCAAATAAACCCAAGACCTGCATCCGAGCCTTCAACATGGGTGAATCAGTACTCCTGTGGCTTCATCTGCTCAGCAAGTCTGACACCCAGTTTAGCGCAAGCCTCATCGGCAAATGGGAGGGCCCATACAAGGTGATCAGTCGATGGAAAAATGTATATTGGGTAGAAGACCTCCAAGGACGAATTCGTAAAGCAACATGGGGACAGATCCGGCCATTTTCCCACGAAAATTCAGAAGGCGAGGTATGCGAAACATCCTCTATAACCTCCGAAGTCTCGGAAGACCTGGATGAACCTCTCCCCAGGTTCCAACCGCTACCTGACCGACTGAGCAAAGGTAGCCACTGGCTTGCAAGTAACGAGCTACCTGAAACCAGCATGTTCAAAGGGGCTGCCACGAGCCCCAGGACCATCCCGTCGAACAATACCCTCAACCCCCACGGACTTCAAGACCAAGACGGGGACTCGAGGGGAAAGTGGACTCCTAGCGCAAGCATGTTATCGAGGCACAGTCCACTTCACAGGATAAACCGACCGAAGCAACGCCTGCTAAAACCGGTCAATGAAAGTGGAGATACACCTAGCATTGTGGCCCGGTCTGAAAAGGAAAGAACATTTTCCACGGAGTCTAGCCAAGTCACAGAGGCACCCCTGACAAAGGATCTCCCTGCCTCACCCGTAAGTGCCGGTAGTCAGTTCCAAACTGCCCCAGCAGATAGCGAGGAGCCCTTCAGATCTCTGTATCTGAACGAGCCAATTATGAGGGCCCTCGTCAAGCTTGTGCCGGCGGCCACGATGTAATTGGAAGAACCGCAGTCCGCCCCAAGCACTACCCTGGAGTCGGGAACTACAGCGACCGCGCCTTCTGCACCAGACCTCGAAGATGCTGCAACGTCGGCCAGAGGGGCAGAAAAAGAACGCTAGTCAGAAGACGTGCCCCTTAAGACGTCAGCAACCCCTGTGTCGCCTCATGCCAAGCCGGACACCTGGGTACCTCGTCCACCTGGGAGGTGGACACGCCACCGGTCACAATGGGTGGAGGGGGGCACCTGCCAAGCCCCCAAACACCACGCCATCCGCCATGGAGGTAGTAGCACCACAAGAACCACTACCTCTGACGGCCACCCTGCTGGTATCCACGACGGGCTGGGAGCCCGTCAGCACACCCACGTCGCCCGCTGGTCAGTCTGAGACAGCGGGTACAGGATAGCATGCATCACCGTTTCTGCCACACCCATGCATGCTGTCTCACTGCTCCTGCCAGGTCGGTACACGGTACCGCCGTGGAGGCCGCCTACCAAGTTTGTGTGGCTTACACCACCCCACGTCGCTGTGATAAAGTGGGGCAGACCTGTGAAGTATATAAGGGGTAAGCCCCGCACCTCCCTACAGCACACGTCAGTGAGTGAGTGCACGACAAATAGTACTTCCCACTCAGATAGTGTAGACGTACGCAGACAGAACAGTAAAGTGCTCCGAATTAAAAGAGCACCACTCTTTGGTGAGGGGTGACATGTAGGTTGTGTTTCTATGGTAAGGAAAATGTGTGTATAGGCTGTTAACGGTAAAGTGAGCACTTTTTAAGGCCCATATAAAGTTTTCTTTTCATACAATTTCCATCTTCCTACTTTAATATAAACATTGCAATGTGACCAATTAACACAGTGTATACATTTCACCACCATCAAAATTTAATGCCGGAGGCTTAAATAAGATATATTTATTAGCGGTTAATGCCTGTTAGGAGGGCCTTAAAAAGTGCTCACTGTATCGTGAACAACCTATAGTAACGAGAGACAACAGTGGGTAAGCCAGCTGCCAGCTTACGGAGCTAAAATGTAAATATTCTTTCAGTTAGTATGTGCCTTGTATTAACTACTGTTTTGTTTGCTATAGCCTCTTGAGAATAATGTGATTCACTTTTGTTGAGAAAAGTTTCTACTAGTTGCCTGAACTGTGAAAGTAGCTTAAATGCAACTGCTAAATAAGAACTGGTGTGAAAGTAAAACAGAGGCAAACTTAGTAATGTTCTATTTTTGAAACGTGATGTAAATAAGTGGTTTTGTGTTGGTATTTATAAACCAGTAATGTCAGTTAACCTGCTTGTAAATAAACTCATGTGTAAAGTTAGCTAAATTGTCAATTATTAGCTTTATAATCTGTCATATGTGTTGGTTACAGTTGTATTAATACTTTGAATGAAACTATTATCTTGTAAATATTGGATATTCAATTTGTTTAATGTAACATTCAGTCAAGTGAAAATAGTAGTAAAACAAAACCATGCAAAGAAATTTATAACAGCAAGAACGTGGTGAGAAGAATATTACAAATCTCAATTTGTTGAAAATTTGAGTGCTCTCTTTGTTGCATGACCAGTGTTCTGCGTCTCTTTTCTCTATTTGATGTATGATGGTCAAGTGCGCTTTTGTTGTCCTGCTTGCCCACACACTCACTTCCCCACTTTAGCTCACAAAGATGATGGAAGGTCTCGGCTGTTCATTCTGCTGTGTTAAGATAGGTAAACCAAAGGCAGGGCCTACACACTATACCGCACCAGGCGGCCACAGCAGTTAATTTGAAACATGCCTTGTGAGTAGGTTTTGGGGCACAATTTTCTTTTAATTTTTATATAAATATTGTATAAATTTAACTCCCAAGGGTCGAAAATTATTCAGTGTGCCGGCCAATATGTCTGCTATTTCCTTTCGATTCTTAGGAATCATATTGTCAGTAACCAAGCCATACCGCTGTGATGTAGTTGGGCACACTATAATCTGAAGGCCGCGCGTTATCACCGGCACCGGATTCCCCTCGCGATACTGATATTACACTCCACATGGCCGCACACCACTTCAACTCGCCAACTACGGTCAAGAAGAGGGAGAGAGGAATATGACAGCTTTGTGTATGTGAGACAGAGAGAGATGATTTTGTCTAGCCGAATCCACTATTGCAAGCTACGTTCCAGCCCGCACCTGCCTCAGGCCACCTGCCACACGTTTGCGAGTAGTGAGAACGAACCACAACCAGCACAGAGCCGGCACCTATACAGAAGCCCAAACAGAGGGAAATAAATTGCTGATGTGGGGACAGTTCTATATTCCCACATATGAATTCTTTTCTCTTCTCAACTAATTGCCCAGATGAATCTGCATTGCAAGGGGAGAGGGGGCGAATTGACTTATGACGTTTTGTCAATTATATTAAACGACTGCTAACTCATCAGTGCAACTGCATTCCTGACTGCTTGTCCACTAGCCACGTCGCCGCCACCATCTGCAAGATTGTCTTACCTACCAGGTTGGGACATACATCCCAATAATTATTTATTATTTCGCCAGATGAGCCACCGAGACCATTTAAGAAGTCTGGGGCGAGTACAGCAGTGTGCCACTAGATACAGTCTCATGTGAGATGCCTAGATCCCAATATACTCCACAATGCTGCAAGCTCAGAAGATCTAGGCACTGGGCTCGCACCTGCTGTTCCCTCTCCAGACGCGCTATGACAGTGTAAGAAGGGATGCCCGAGGAGTATATAAGGAGCTGCACCCCGTCCTCCAAATCGTCAGTTCTGCTTCAGTACTCGATCACCTCTCCTGAGCTATCATCGCCCCAACTCTTGGTGCAGAGGCTCAAACCTTTCCTATGCTTCATCGCTCTCCTCACGGGGCTGAAGATCCTCTTCAGCACCTAACCAAAAGCAGAACCAGCGGCCATGGACAGTTCAAACACTTAGACACATTCGGTCCCCAACCTGAGAGTAGAGCTCACCCCGAGGATACACGCACCAAGCTAACTGCCTTTCCCACTACCTTTTGCTCAGGGCGCCTTCCCCTGTAGTACCATAGAGTGTTTACCTTCCACATAGCCCGTGGGGAAATTAGGAGTTAGCACCTCTGCCATCATTGTTTATTTCCTTTTGGCTAAATTAACTAGGATACCATCCCCTGGAAATTGGCTTGCTGACTCAGTCACTTGTGGAGCCGAGGAGGGGATCTTCTTCGAGTTCAGGGAGACCAGTAACCACTGGATTCTCACCTCACCACCATTGGAAGGCCACCTGTTCCTTGCACCACGTGGAAGGAACAGTAGAGCCACGACACTGGATACGTTCCCGGTGGGATACACTTGTCGGCCAGGTGCCCAACTCTCATCACTCCCTTGTGGTGCCAAGAGGGCTGCATCCTAGTGCAGGGAAATCTACCCCCACAGGACAACACCGTGTGGTTCCCACAACCCTCACCCCACAGCCCACATCGGATCTACCAGGTAGAGTCGTTGAGTATGAGGCTGTGTTGGTGGCAGTAATTAGTACATACACATTAACACTGGTATGTCAACTGCCAACCTCCTGCAGCGCCCATCCAGTACCTCATGCCTTACACCAAAGGGGTGGAGTTGAGAGACAGGCCAGAGAGGCGAGAGCAATTGCTAAGCATCCCCAGGGGATACATATCCATCCCAGCAGGTTCGGGTTGCTCAGTCCCCGAAAGCAAGCTGCACTAGTGAGATGCATCAGTGTACCAATACCCGACGTCATCCCCGTAGGCTTCTTCGAGTCGCCCACCAGGATCGCGGAGTGATACCACCCTATAGTGCAGGTGGCACTATTTGGCATTCATCAGCCTAGCACGCCTTCTGCAGCCGGCTTCCGTACCTGAGCCGATTACCCCCCAGTCGAGTGCAAACCCTGTCACAGTAAACGAAAGCCAAGCAGGCACCCCGCCACCTCGTCGAACTGCTGCACGACCACCATCAAAGCCTGCACCCCGTTGCATCAAGGTCGCAGAGCCCGACTTCGTACCAAGTCGCAGACCCACTAGGCCCGTGTTATACACCGTGCCTAGGACAGAGTAAGCCAGTTAAGACGCTGCTCGCCTAGCATCACCCAAGTCACCTAGAGGCAGGGACAGTATGACAGCCGGGACTGTCACGCGCCAGACGTGAAATTACTTTTGGAAGTTATGCAAGTTATACAGTGCTGTTAACTCTACAGTCTAACAAGTTACCTACATTGTCCTTACGTTAAGTTTTACAGGGTCTAGCCTAATTGTCTAAGCAAAGCTACTATACGCATTTCCTGAATTTTCTCCTTTCTCTTAACTATGTTACATGTTGATATTTGTGCCTTATCTTACATTGCCCTTTGTTCAATAGTATTTACCAAAGGTCCTCTCTTTCTAAATTTTTCATTCAGCATCTTTGCCTAGTCTTTACTTTAGTCTACTACTTACACATTACTATTCTCTTTTAAAGCTAACTGGAAAACAACATACTCCTTATGGGGTTGCACTAAGCATACTAGACCTAATTTGAGTTCTTACTTGTTCTGCCTTACTACTGGCTGGATATGCAACTAACATCATAGTGACATCATTCTCTTCAAGAACACAATAGCATAAACATATAAGGTGGTTACAATTACAACTCGTCCAGAGCCAAATATCATTCCATCAACACGAAGACCCAAAAATCCAAAATCTCCTCCAACCACCACCACAACTGTTTTAACTGAGGGACGATGTAGTCTGGTTTCACAGTAGCCGACCCGGGGCAAGATGGAGGATATGGGTCCCTAAGAAATTAAGGGTAGACATATGCCTACACTACCATGATCACCCAGAGTTCGGTCACCCAGGAACCAAAGAAACTCTGACAGACATCGGATTACGCTACGGATGGGACAGGGTGAACAGAGATGTCCGGCAGTCTGTCCGCAGCTGTGAGACGTGCTTCCGAGGCAAGGCATATCCCGTAACCCAATCCACACCAAAATCCCGTCACCCACGTATGATGTGGACCCATTTGGCAGTTGATCTGATGGGACTGTACCCCGGAGTATGAAGGGAAACGGTCACCTACCAGTAATCACAGACCGATTTTCTAGATGGGTAGAGACGTTCCCTCTACGTAGCCAGGAAGCCAACCACATAATTCGGAAATTCGAAACAAATATTTTCTGCTGGGGTTACGTGCAGGTTACCCTAACGAATACTAGGACCCAGTTGACCAGTAATAAATAGCAATCCGCTTTTAACAATTGGGTGAAGGGGGTTAGAGGCATGGACAACTCCCCCGTACCACCCGCAGGCAAACCCAACTGAGCTGAGGAACCAGGAGCTGAAGAAGAGCCTCCGTCTCAGTGTAGGGGACAACACTGTGACAGCCATATTCCGAAAATCCTGTTTGCTCTCCGATGACAGACGGAGACAGTCGACTCCAGCCCTAGCCAACTTCTCCTGGGCCAAACACTCTGCCTCCCAGGAGATTGTCAGTGGGATACTGAACCGACAGATATGCTGCAGCTCGAGGCCATCTGCTTGGCCACATTAGCAAAGACAGAGAAAGCCCGAAATGCACAAGACATCTATATAGACAAATAGTACCCACAATCCCGAACTTACATCCGAGCATTCAATATGGGAGAAGCTGTCTGGCTGAGAAATGCGAACGCCCACAGAAAATTGAAGGATGCCAGGAGAATGTTTACTGGGCCAAGGACATAACTGACAGAATCCACAAAGCAACCAGAGGACATATACGTCCGTTTCCGGGAGATGTTTCAAATCCCGAGGTTAACGCCACATATTCTGTATCTTCGGAACCGCCAGCCGACAGACAACTCCCCACAAATGACTCCTTCAGAAGTCAGACCTCCACCCAAGGAGCCAGAGGTCAGAACTGACACTAGTAGGGGAACCAGTTATATTATTCCAACCCAGGTAGAATTTCTTTAGTGTTGAGTGGCAGAATCCGCCAGAACTCTGCCCTCGACGCAGACGGAATACGTCCAGAAGGTTGCTGCCAGACGAGGAAGAATGACTCCAAGTGCAAGTAAAATCTCCTGGCACATCTTGCTAGATCCGACATCCCACCAGAGAAGACACAGATACAGGCTGATAGGTGAAGAGTCGGCCAGAAAAAGCCCCCTCCCATCGAAACAAGTCTTCCAAGAACATCTGACTCCGACTCCACAAGCGGAGGGGGTAGACGAAGCTGTCTTATCACTGCCTCTGATGGCCACCGAGGTCCAGGTGTCGGTAGACGTCTAGGCCGATACCTGGACACAGCTTCTTGTATGAGAGGATGTGCCCAGCAGACCTGCCATTGAGACGGAGGTCATCCATGGATCTCTGACTCCGGCAATACCAGCTCAGGAGGTAGGCAAATCTGCCATACCACTATCCCTGATGGTTACCCAATAACGGGATGATGTGCCCAGCAGCAGTGGTTGCTGTGAGGGGGGCAGGAGGACACTGTCACTTCCCTAAAACAGAGGAGAGGGACATTATAGGCATTTGTCCCCACCCTAAGTTTGACATCTTCATTCAATAGTAAAGTAGCTAATTTTTCTCTCAAACTACGGGAATCAACATATTGAAATGAACGAGCAACACATTATTAAATTTTACCATCAAATTGATGTGTGCCGCTTATACTACTAATCTAATACGATTACGACTCATCGCCTATAGTACCTCTTCCACCACTTCAGATGTGAGTAACATGCTGCCTACCCTACAGGCAGCAGGAACTATGGGCGATTCCTTCTCACCTGGAGGATACACAACCCGGTAGGTACGCCCCCCCCCCCCCCACACCATGCTTGGAGCCTACAAGATGCTCAGACCTCTGGCAAGGCCGAGCGCATCCGACGAGGCACGAAGCAGAATTTCTGACCAGAGTATTCCCACGCCAACCAGGGCAGGACGTCATGCCTCTCCCGCGCCCGGCAGCCCACAAGCTTCAACTATATAAGTTCGGACGCTGCCGGACATGAGCAGTCAATCTTGTTCCATCTCTTGCATTAACCAACAGCACTACTGCCAATGCTGGGACTGCCTGCTGAGATCTTTGAAGCATTGAGTACACCCCCTGTGGCTACTTGACCATCGATGACCAGTCAACCCAACAACCAGCGAACATGCTTACTAACATGTTAAATTCACTTTGTCTCCTCAAGACATCTTCTTTAGACAGTTTGGTAGTATTATATATTTTCTCGTTAAGCTCTTTCTTTTCCATTCTCCATTAGAACCAGGCCACCTACACCTGGCCAGCATAGTAACCTTCACCACTCAATTGCCTGGTAGGAGGTAGCATACGTCGCTTGTTTATTGAGACTTCAATATGGGCCAGGCTCGTTATGACTGGACCAAGTACACCACCAACACAGCACTCAAAAAGTAGGAGTGAGTGAGTACTAACCAACACTCCTCGCCTCTCGTCTAGCTAACGCGATCACCCCACTTTTGGTCTAGCGGACAGAATCCTCTACCTTCATGACTATGAACCTAGCCAGTCACATGACGAAAGATTTTTTGGCACCCAACGAGGGGCGTCAGATGAAATGCTGTTTGCAGTAAATGGCACGAACTAGACCAACCATACCCCAAGAGCTACAGGTCGAAGCGATCAGTCAAGCGGACTTCGGGGAGTCCTCAAAACACCCTGTGGCGCTCTTAACCACTACCATGTCAGACTCCGAAGTCTATGCCATCACTGGCGAGAACTCCGACAACGAACCCAGCCTGTCCAGCGTACAGTGTTAGCCATGACCACTGCCAGGCCATGACACACTAAAGATAGAATGCACCTACTGCAATAAACTTTTTCATTATGCCTGCATAGGCTGGTCTGAAGAAACCCAAGCGACAGACAGTTTAGAGTACTGCTGTACCATTTGCCGGCAATAGCCAACAAGTTTCTGTAATGAAATAACATGCCCGGCGAGTCATAAACCGCATAAGGTGCACAACGTACAGTGAACCTTATTACCACCTATGCATAGGGTGACCCGCTGAACAAGTATCCATGCACGGGATGGTCAACCCATGTGAGAGGTGCAGAAGGAAACATAGCTCTCATTCCTGCAGATCTAAGCCTTCCCAGATATGTATCCAATCTGGAACGGTATCTAGCCATCCAACTACAGCTGGGTATTATATACAAATAACTGACTTTGCAGGATGCCCACACAAAGACCCAATCACATTTACGCAGGAATGCGAAAAAGAGTTCTAAGAAATGGACCTGTCACCGAAACAATGGGTTGACCGGGTCCAACTGCATCAGAAGGGCTTCGCCCTCACATGGTGGAAAAGATATGGAGAATTTTCAACGGAATGAAAACAGTTCAGTAAACGGATAGCCGTTGAATTCACGGGCGAGGAGGTGTTGGCTAGGTTTACGACACAGTTATATTGCCAGGCCCAGGTACGCGACGAAGAAGCCTAAATCTTCATACGAAGGAAAGAACAAATGTTTCAACGTGTGTTTCCCCATCATCAACGAGGCTACCTCCATTCGTTCCTTCGGTCGAATGTTACTACGAAATCTCAGGAACATACTATTGAAAGCAAGACCTACAACCTTGGATGAATTAGTTAATCGAGCTAGAGAAGCTGAGCAAAACTTCGCATCAAAGGCAAGTCTCGAAGAACCAGTATCCACCAAAACCCCAGAGGTACGAGCACATCCTGTTGCATCTCCTAAAGGTGTACCAACCACAACCCCTCACACTACGTTTGTACCCAAATGTTGGTTCTGTCCAGAAAACCACTGGAACAAGGACTGCCTTCGGAAACCAGAGGGAGCTGCCGTTTCACCAACCTGATTCTACAAAACGTCGTAAAATAACCCAACTCGACCAGCTAGAAATTTAACCCCTGGAACCAAGCCAAGAAACGCCGGTGCCGGGGTACGAAGCGCCCCCCCCCCCCCCCCCCGGGGAAAACAAGGGCCCATCCTCCAGGGATTAAGTGAGGAAGTACCGATTCCCGTAGCCCCCCACATAAATGTGGAGGTAAATAATAATAGGGTACTCGCCCTACTTGACTCGGCCGCCATCGGAAATTTTATCACAAAGGATTTGTTAACATCAGACCAGCTTGCTGAACTAAGACCACAAACTAAAATAGTAAGATGATGCAGCCTGAATCCACCCTGGCTGTAACAGGCCGCATTACTCTGAACATAAACATTCAAAGTATTGCGACACCATCAGAATTCATTGTCTCACCAACCATGTCCGAATCGATGATACTAGGGTGCCCATGGCTCATCCACAATCAATGCATTTTATATCACGGACACTGAAGAGCCTCTCTGGGAGAACCCCACCGAATTATTGTAAACTGTGATCAAAACCCGACGACATCCCACCAATGCTCATCAACCCAATGAGCATTATCCACGAACTCGACGAACAAGAATTTTCCCAATTAAAGGCCATACTAGATGAGCACGTCCGGGCATTCGGACAAGGAGAACTGCTACAACAGACACGTTCCATACAGCATGAAATATTGCCTACCACTGACGTACCGGTCTACAACCGTCCATACAGTGTGTCAGCCCATCGGCATGACCTCATCATGAAACTGGTCAACGATATGAAGGACCAGAGAATCGCTGTCATCAAATTCCCCATATAACTCATACATGGTCCTTATGCCAAAAAAAGACGGGAAAATGCAATTTTGCAAAAACTACAAGTCAATGAATGAAATTACCCGTCTGATCGCTCCTCCAACTGTAAACTTGTCTCACACACTATGAGACATTGGCAAGGCAAAAATATTCAGCACTCTCGACATGGAGTCTGGCTATTGGCAGATTGCGGTCCACTTGGACAGTCTCAAATATATGGCCTTTTACAACACCAGAGGGCAAAACTCCCCAATTTTGAGTCATGCCTTTCGTCTTGAAAAATGCCCCAGCCACATTTCAACAAGTAATGTTCCCCGAAGTATCAACCAGTTACAGCGGCGAGTTCTGCTTCGCTTATCACGACAATGTAATAATATATTCCAACAGCTGGGAGGAACACCTAGGCCATCTGCAACACGTATTGGTAAGGCTCGAATTACACGGAATGACTTGCAAGCTGTCGAAAAGCTTCTTCAGTAAGTCTTCAATAGATTATCTTGTACATGTCATATCACCTGAGGGAAACTTACCCCAACACAGTTTGATACGAGCGATCAAAGAAGCGGAAGAACCTTCAAATAAGCGACAACTACAACGGTACCTGGGTCTGTGTGATTGGCTACGAGACTTCATTCCAAATATTGCAACATATATAGCACCACTACATCCGCTCCTCGAGAAGGACTCTCGTTGGCGATGGGGTCCGGAACGACGACAAGCATTTTCCAATTTGAAGAATAGCTTCAAGAATATCCACCAGCTCCATTGGCCACAAGGGGACAAACCCCTAATACTGCAAATGGACATGCGCCAAAATGGCCTGGGCGCAGTACTGTACCAGCAAGACATAGGACATCCACATGCGATAGTGTATGTATCTACCCGCTTAAAAAAAACAGAGCAACGCTACCACAATAATGAGCAAGAGTGTCTGGCCGTTATCTGGGCCGTGAAGAAATACAGGTATTATCTCAAAGGTCAACACTTTATTCTACAGACCAATTCCAAAGACCTCCAATGGCTACACGAGTCTTGGAATTCGAAGGCCAAGCTTGACTTGTGGGACATGCTCCTTACGGAGTTCAACTTCGAGATACAACATTGCCCAGGAAAGGAGAATGACCCACCAGATGCTCTGTCGCATTTCCCAACAATGGAGGAGAAAGAGGAGGAGAAAATATCTCCCCCCTCCCCCCACAGGGCGAAAGAAGTCCAGAGGAACAAATTCGTTTTCTTCAACTGCAAATAACCTTAAGCCAGCAGGAGGACCCCCAACATCCGACGCCTACTACGGGAACAGCCCCAGCTATTCGAACTACGGGATGACGTGTGGATAAGTAGCGGATAGCCCAATACGCCTTGGAAAATCTGGGTTCCACCACACCTACGTGCCTATATATGCCGGCACCACCACACCACCATCCATACTAGGGAAACCCTGCTAGACATTAAAACCCATTATAATTGGGATGGGATAAGCCGTGATGTCCGGCAGTACGATAGCAACTGCGTCATGTGCTGCCGCGGCAAAGCCTACGTGATTACCCCTCTCACCACAAAATCACGGAGACCCAAAATGGCCTGGACCCACATAACCGTCAATCTGATGGGCCCATATTCACGGAGCACTAAACGGAACTGCTACCTGCTCGTGGTAACCGATCAATTTTCAAGATGGGTAGAGGCATTTCCTCTACCCAGCCAAGAAACCACCCAAATCGTGCAGAAACTGGAGACTGATATTTTCTCACAATGGGGATCTCCAAAAGCCATACTGACAGACAATGGCACACAGTTTACGAGCCATTAATGGCAAACTGCCTGTCAGGAGTAGGGGGTAGAAACCTGGACTACTCCCTACCATCCCCAAGCCAACCCCACTGAATGGAGGAACCAGGAGATCAAGAAGTGCCTCCGTATCAGTGTCGGTAACAATCACGAACATTGGGATAAACATATCCCCACCATACTGTTTGCCCTTCGACACCACAGTAATGAAGCAGTTGATACCAGTTTGAGCGTCCTACTCCTGGGACAAACGTTAAGCCGACCAGGCGACTGGCAGTGGGAAAGCGAGCCAACAGACATGCCTCAACCCGAGGACATCTGGCTAGCAGCCTTGGCCTGCACCACACACCCCCAGCAAGCCCAAACTACATACATTCTCAAGGAATACCCACAACCTAAAACTAGGGTAAGAGAATTTAACCTAGGGGAAATCTTCCATCTGCGAAGTCACCCTCTGAGCAAAGCCAGCATCCAACTCAACACTGGCCTTGCTGACAAGTGGGAGGGACCATACATTATATTAAGCAAACTAGACGTCTATTGAACCAAAGATATACGAGGATGAATACGAAACGCTACCCGAGGCCAGATACGACCCTACCCAGGGAACTTATAGACACTTGTGGACGAAGAGATTCTCCTGGCCAGTCCAAAGATGAAGACGAACCCCCACCCAAGAGGGTTGCTCCCGATACCGAACTGGGACCCATGCCAAGACATGAGCCGACGCTGCTCATCGTTAACAGGGCTCGCAGTTACATCACCACATGGAACCCCGAGGAAGAACGGCATCAAGGTGCACGCAGTTACCTGTGAGTGAAGACTTAATGCCTTTCAGCCAAAGGCACAGCCACAGGCGTAGGGAGCGACACACAGCCAGGCCAGGCTCATTACGACTGGACCAAGTACACCACCAACACGGCATCCAAGAAGTAGGAGTGAGTGAGTATTAGCCAACACTCCTTGCGTCTTTTCGCCTAGCTAACTCAATCATCCCGCTTTTGGTCTAGCGGACAGAATCCTTGACTGTCGTGACTTTTAACCTAACCTGTAACGCATCAAACTGGAAAGCTAAACGGTTACCTTGGTGGTTCGGTGTGCTTGGGTTCCCAGAATGTTGGAATACCAGTGAAAGAGTCGGATACATTTCTAAAATATACACAATGAAAAGGGGAAACAGGGGGGTGTGGGGTAAGGTTTTAAGTGATTCTTCAAAGAGGCGAATCTAGGGGGAGTCCCAGCGTGTCCCTTTCTTGGCCATGTCTTTTAAAAAAGTTTGCTTTTTTTGTTATTTATAATTGTGTTACTCTTAGGTTAACGGGAAAGAATTTTTACAGCAGATAGAATTGTCATAAGTTTATTTTCAATAAATGCCAGCATTGCAAATGCACAATGATGAGGGATAGTACGTATTTCTGATGTCAGCTGTACCAACAGGTTTCTGTTGCCACTAATGTCTAAGCATTCGTCTATCTCATGCACAGCCCTCTCGTTAAGCTTCTTCCCCTCAGGCAGCATGGACACTACTTTCTTATTTCGTTTGTAGCAAGTGCAGGTGAGGTGTTGTGTACTTGAAGACAGATGCTGTTGTGTACAGGAAATTATTGCCATATATTTTCTCACTGGTTTTTTTCATTATTACTAATATATATTTTATAAATATACATATGTGCATATCATATTTTACCCAAAGATGTGAGCATAACGAGTGCCGAGTTATAGTTGTATTGTAGTTTCTATAATTTTTCTTAGAGTAATACATGCATTCATTATTGCACGATGTCAAATTATGTGACTTTTTTTGATTAGTTTAACTTCATAGTATTTATTGTTTTTGTATCAGTAAACTGTTACTCCAAAACAGGGTGCATAACATTTAAAAGGGTCTTTAAGTTATGTTTTCATTGTATTTCATTACTCATAATCTTTTTGACAAAGAAGAGGTTTTGTTACATCAAAATTCGTAGATTAGCAAATCTAAAATCCACTGAAATTTACGTATTTTTTTCCTGGGGGAAAACAATTTTAAAACATTTATAAGTAGAAAACGGTGCATTTTACAACCAAAAGTGCACAGACAAAAATTAAGAAAACAAAGTTTCCCATTTGATATCCAAAAATCCACCAAACATTTCTCACCATTTTCTCAGGATTTTCCCAGAAAAAAAAACCAACAATAATTAATAAATTGAAAACGGTGCATCTTAATACGAAAAGTGTGCAGACAAAAATTAAAGAACAAAATATTTCTAGTATGATATCCAAAATCCACCATAATTCAGGTAATATTTGTTTTACTATTACTTTTCTTGGAAAAACTATAAAAATTTGTAATTCGAAAACGGTACATTTTTACGACCAAAAGCGTGTGGACAAAAATAAAAGAACAGAAAATTGTATATATCATATCCAAAATTTCTTACAATTATCCCAGGATTTTACCCGGAAAACTATTTTTAAAATGGATAAGTCAAATGCGGGGTGTTTTAATACCAAAATATGGCGGACAAAAATTAAAGAACCCAAATTTTGAATATGGTATCCGAAATGCACAGTAATTCACGTAATACTTTAAATTTTTCCCCGAGGATTTTTCCTGGAAAAACTAAGAAGAATTATAAAGTCAAATTGGTACCTTTTGTCATCAAAAGTGTAGAGGCAAAAATTAAAGAATACAAATTTCCTGTATGGCATCCAAAATTCACGTAATATTTAGAACTATTTCCCAGGGGTTTGTCCAGCAAACACGAAAATTGAAGTGTCAAAGACATCCTAGGAAACTCATTAATGTATGAAATAGACATTGTCTAAGCACGTAATTTCATGGGCAATTTTCTGGTTGTCAGCATGATATTTGTGGCTTTCCACCACAATATTTTGGTCAAAGTTAGTACAGGCATAGTTTTCATCTTTAAAGCTTGATCTGTGATTAAATGCAATGCCGAACAGCTTATATGAAAGTCTTGTCTCCATGGTTCATGTCCATGATGGGGAGAAATGTAACACTTGATTTTCCCATAAGCAAACCATGCCCTAACTGCTTACCCGAGTTATGCTCGCCAGTTAACATAGAAGAGGACCTCTGTGTCGTGATTCTCAGGTTGCCAGCTCTGGCAACTAACGGCGTGGTACCTCGAGCGTTGTCAAGTCACTGGAGAGAGGGGGTGGTGTCTACAGCTGTTTTATACGCCTCGCCCAGTAGGTCAGCGTTGCGTGCTTACAAATCCATATCCCGTTGTAGCTTAATTTGTAATTTCTATGAGGCCGTTGAAGTTTAGGCGGTCATAATTTGTGAGCGGCCCTTCCTGTCCGCTACACTACCCCCTAGAACAAAATAACAGCCATCCCGGCTGTGGCAGTAGAAGAAACACATGACCATGTAAGAGCCTTCCAAAGGTAGTTTTACTGATGTGGAGATAGGCCGAGGAGCTGAGGTCGGGGCGAACGACGACGACGAATCGTGGCAGTCGCTGTAATATTTAATAGCAGTGTCGGAGGGGGCAAGACTAAACTCGAGACCTTGTCTAACAATTAAACAATAATTAAGTAGTAGTTGAAAATCGGTTAAGGGGGAATGGTTGCTAATGGCAAGGTAAGAAAATATAAATTCGTAACCATTGGAATGTCAATAAAATAATACAGAACAAGATACATAGTTAAGTTGGCTACAGGAAGCTGAAGTTATCTGAACACATTGAGCAGCGTGACAACAGGAAGGAAGGAGGTATGGCCAACGCCACATTTAATGTCGTAAAGTATAAGTTAACCCCTTAAGGCTAGACAATGGACATGGGTAGAGGAAGTTTGAAAGTTGGTGCGCACATGGTGCGAGTGCACTGGACATGTCAGGATATGAACTCTTAAAAAATTACAAGGTTGTTAATAATAAAGGTGCCAGCTGGCTGAAACAGTAATAATTGATAAAATATGAAGAGAACGTTAAGTTAATGAGGTGAAAGTTAAAAGTACACAAGGGAAAAATTAACACATGCGGGGAGAGACTATCTGTAAGCAAGATAGGCGGCACTCCAGAGGTTGGTAGTACCGGACAGCTACACGGTCGTTTGTTTGACTTGCGAGAGCAAGAAGACTAAGGGGCAATTTAAAGCCTGTTACTGGCGTGTGCTTTGTTTGTGCACTTGGGAAAAATACTTACTTACTTACACTTGTACGACTATTTCTGTTGACTACTTACAGATAAGTACAGAATTTTTACACAAACATATTTTGAGAGAACTCTTATATAAAAATAAAAACCTCATGTTGTCATTACTGTGATGCAAAAAAAAAATATTTTCGTTGCCATTTGTTGAAGTTTTAAAATTAGTGAACTACTACAAGTGACATTTGAAACAAAACTTAACCTAAATAATACAAAATGAGCAGTGCATTATTGAATAGAAAAATAATACATAGCAATAAATAGTACTAATATATATAAACAATCGAAGGAGGTATACAATAACCTTTGAATAGGTGCATATGCATGTAGTTAAAAGTTCATGAACGTGCTGTGGGTTATAGTGTTCACTTTCATATGCACTGGTTTAGTATGGTACGAGCTCGCACACAGGCAGAGTGTGAGTCCGAATAACCAGGTTGCACTGTTCGTGATCACCAAAGTCGAGATTATAGCTCGCACGCAGGTAGAGCGTGAGTCCGATTAACTGGTTGCACTTTTTATTAGTGTGTTTTTGATTAATCACTGTTCGTAGGAAACATAGCTGACTGTAGTGCTATTTGCACACTTGAATACACAAAGTACAAAAGTGGAATTGTTGGTTTCTTCAGGTTTACTTCGCCATTAAATATAGACAGGCTAGAATGAAGTTAAATACATACAAGCACATTAAGTGGTAATTTAATTGGAAGCGATTAGCATAAGTATAAATAAATGTAAACAAAGATACATGCATGAGAGCATGAAGTGAAAATATAAACGTAATATACCTAATAAATAAGTGCTTTGTAACCATCAATACAAATATGAAATAAATGTAAGTAGTAGGAAATGCTTGAGAGCATAAGTTAACATACACAAAAATACATGTAGCTTTGAATTGCTCCTTAATTAATAACACGAGTAGAAAGTAATTGTAAACAATAATGTTATGATTCTTAAACTTTAAAGTTTCCAGTCATTCCCTATAGGTACTTTGTTTTCGGAATATATTTATCCATCATATGTACATACAATAAAGTTTGTGAAATATTACAAATATGTAGAATTAAACCTGCAGGTGTGAGGTGAGGTAAGGAGTAAAACAAAAATGTGTGCACACTACTAACTCAATACTTAACATATACAGGTAAAGAAAATACCTTGAATATTTAACTCAAATAAACCTAGTAAGGACCACTATTGTTGGTCGTAATTCATATCTTTCAGCTTTGATTGCAAGCATGGGAGTGCTGTGTACATATTAATTCCATGAGAATGGAATCATATCATACCATAAAGGTAAAGGTAATTAAATAGAAATAAAAGTTATGCTAAGCCATGAAGCAGTGGCCATTAGCATAATATTTAAAAACTCAATACATTATGTACATATAGACTGGTAGGCCTGAAGTAAACGTTATAGCACTGGAATGCTGTCGTAAGAGTAAACCAATAGTAATAATGTTTGTAACACCTGTGATGGTGTGTGTGTCATACTTATGCCCTTATAAGTACTAGGTAATCAGAGATATCATACCAATGCAAAAAACACCATTCGTAATTAATATACTCAGATGCAGGCGGAGACCGCAGGGAATTTATGAAAAATTGTAACACTATTTAGTGAGAAACATAAATATTACAGTAACTTTTAAGGGGGGTGTGTTGATATGTGCTAGAAGTATAGATATCTTAATCAGTTTCACATACAATATGATGACAGCAGAAATAAGTATTAAGAGAATAACCATAGAGGCGTAATCAAAGTAAGTGGGTTTCACAAGGGAGAAAAGTTTTTCGTTACGTAAGGATACCTTGTGGTGGTTTGCATCAATAGTTTGCAACACTGGTAAATTGTTAAATTCAAATGCCAGTTTGTAACACATGCATAGGTGTATTAATCGTGTGACATGGCATTCTCAGAGTATAGTGTTGGCCAACACCTAGAGTTACGCAATATTCTTCCATTCATGTAGCTTTCTTAAATTCGAGTCATTAATGTCAACATTTACGTATTTCGTGATGTGTAATAGGTTGGCATTGTTCATGTAAGGGATGGAGCAGAGAGAGAGAGAGAGCGCGATAGAGAGAGCAAGAGCGAGAGAGAGCAAGAGAGAGCGATCAGAGCAAGGTACACTGCGGCCGTGACCATAATCACACAGCGAGCTCAGCTGGCCTCTCACTGCTGGGCAGCAGCTAACCCTATTGGCGGCGTTGACATTGCAAGACTGGTGCGCATGCGCAGGGCGCAACTCTCACCCGCGCAGTGGTGGCAACAGAAACTCGCCGCAAGACTCGTGCATATCTGGTACCTGTAGAACATGACACAGGCAAGAGGTGGCAGCGTTGGTCCCCCTCCCACCATGGCTCGGCAAGGCCACTGATTGGTGTCGCCATGGCGACGGGTTGCGCATGCACCTGGTGTAACTCGCACCGGCACAGTGTCGCCGACAATGATTGGCGTTGGAGGAAACGCCTTGCGACTGCCGTTGGGAGGCTGCCGGGAGTGTGAAGGTTGCTGCACTTGGAGTCCCCACTCTGCCGGCGACAGAGGTGCAGTAGTTGGCTGACATTAAAGTCGCGAGCACTACGCGCTACTTGGCTGTGGCTGCAGTACGCTGTGCTGAGTTGCATCTGTCGTCAGTACACTTCAAGGTGACACGTGAGCTGGCTGCATAGCTATGTACTCCCCAGGGGAGAATGACATATAATGAAATGTATTTATGGCACATATTAAACATGGAACAATAATGCACAGGCAATAAACTTTTATATACACTAATCTAATGCACAAAGGCATGTTTTGTGTGTCGTGTGCACACCGTATCAAACTTGGGCTGACCAGATTTATTGGTCTGGATACGTACAGTTGAATTTCCTAGTAAATCGGTCACTCGGAAGGGACCGCAAATTGGTGCGTTAAGGCCTTCTGCCGTCCTCTATTGCGCATCCAGACATAATCATTTACTCGCAGTGTGTTATCTCAATGGGTACAGTCAAACTGGGTTTTCTGACTAACTTGAATCTGCAGTAAATTAATCCTGGCGTGGTCCCGCAAAAGTTTTTTGCACCAATTATGGGTACGTGGGGAATGTTGAGTAGCGAATACCTGTGCCGGAAGGGCAGCTTCCACACCGTGTAGCAAATAGAACGGAGTAAACTTCATTGCAGAATGGACACTTGTGTTATAATTAAATTGTATGAACTCTAGGTACAAATCCCAGTTTGCCTGATCGGCATTAGCACAAGCTGTAAGTTGATCACCAATGACACTGTTCGAGGCTTCAACAAGACTGTTGCATCTAGGGTTGTAGGCCGTGGTAGTTAATTTCTTGACGCCTAGAGATTTCAAATGATTACTGAGCTCATTCTGAAAACTGATTTCCCTTGCAGTCAAAATTTGTTTTGGGTAACCAAACTGGAGTACGACATGTTTAATAAATTCAGTGCATGTGGCAGTATCAATAGAAGGGACAGCTTTTGCTACTAAATAACAAGTCGTATACTCCGTCATGACTAGAATGTATTTGTTCTTACGAACAGTAACAGGCAGAGAACCTTTGGCATCTAGAGCCCACGTAGATAATAGAGGCTGGGGCGGTATAGAAGTTAATGTACCCATCGGTTTATCGTTAGTAGCTTTAGTTTTCTGGCAAATGGGACAAGATTTTACATACTGTTTGGAGTCTTGGTGCATTGTATCCCAATAATACGTCTGTTTGATTTTCTGTAACGTCTTAAAAACGCCAAAATGGCCGCCTCCATATATCTCTTCTTATTGGCCCTCAATAATTTCTGGAACATATAACTTGGGTACAACAGTGAGTTTAGAAATGCCCTGGGGCGTATTCAATTAAAAAAATATTTCACAATTCGCTGCTATGCCATATCAGCAACTCAATTTGTGAAAATTGCTATCTGTCTGCTCAGGATGAAGTAAGGCTAATTTTAACTGTTTTATATGCAGATCATTATCATATTCGCCAATGAAAGGTGAGGTATTCTCAAGTGGACACAACTGGAAAATCGAATCATCGTCGATTTTGATGTATTCTTGGGCATGTGTATAGACAAGGGAAAAGTGACATTTGTTTGAATTGAGAACAAAAAGAATCTTACATTTTAAAAGAGGATCAATGCAAGTGGTTGCGAAACGTGGGGTGCTATCTTACGTAATGATTTCAATATTTATCTGATATAAGTCGGTAAGAATTCTGCAGATACCATGTATTGGAAAAATATCTTCATTGGGAAATGTTTGACTTCGTCCCAATGACGTTTGGTATTCTTGGCAACTGTGTTACGAATCTCGTCCGCTGTACGTGTGTTCTACAAGATGGCTTCTGCGAAGTCTGTGTAAAGGTAAGTGCATGTTAGCATGTTTTCTTTGAGTTGGAAAGGTGTGTTGTTGACTGTTACGATACGTGTTGGCACAGGAGGGGTAGTGAGAATTCTGCTAAGGGCATCGGGGAGAGTGTTTAATTTACCGTGCACGATGATAGGTTCAAAATCATATTCACTAAGCGCGATCACCATTTTCTGAATACGGATATTATGCTCCACCATAGAGCGCAGGTAGCGCAAACTAGCATGGTCAGTTTCTATCTTAAATTTCTTACCATATAAGTACTGACATAAATGAGTGTACAAATGAGACTCCTGGATAGATAGCATTTTGGAGGCAAAGGCGATTATTGCACACTGTTTGGAATGTGGCGGCTCCTGTAGCAGGGCCCCTCCGATCGCGTCGCAAGCCAGTATGATTCGTTTGTCATCATCAAATTTCTTTAACACTGGTGCTTGTAAAATAGCCTGTTTCAAGTTGAGGAATTCTTTAGCCTGGTCGTCCTGCCACTTGAAGGGTTCCGCCTGCTTGGTCAATTATATAAGTGGGTGCACTATGATGGCATAGTTTTGAATGTAACGACGAAGGTATGAGGTCATGCCAAGGAATGTATGTAACTATTTTAAGTTTGTAGGGGGCGACATGTGCTCTATGGCAAAAACCTTATCTGGATCGGTGGAAATGCCGTAGGGGGTTATTATGTGGCCTAAAACTTTGACGGTCTGCTCTGTAAAGGTACATTTCTTGGTGTTGACTTTAATGTTAAACATTCTTAACTGCTCAAATACTCCTCATAAGTGTTGCCCAGTACAAAAATATCATCTATATAAGCAATTATTTCTATCCATCTGAGAGGACCTAAAAGGGTGTTTATAAACATTTGGAAGTACTGAGGGAGAGATTGAAAGGACCATTGGCATTCTTTATATTGGAATAAACCAACCCCATAAATTGTAGAAGCAAGCTTAGGGCAGTCTTGTTGCCAGACAAGTATGCTATAAAACCCTGAAAAAAGATCTGGGCTAGTAATATATAGGGAGTTTTGCAGGGCTGTTAAAATGTCCTCCATTTCGAGGTAAGGGGTATTGGACACGAGTGAGATATTTGTTTAACTTGAGACGCCCTCTACATCAAAGGCTTCAGGTTAGTCAGCTCTACCTCACTCAGCCGTATTGACTAAACAAAATTCAAAACATTAGCCCAAGGATCGGAGGGGCCTCGGTTGGAAAATTTTTGCATTTGGTACGATACTATTTGAGTAGAATACAAGATTCTTCATGCATTTTACTGTGGCAGCATTACTCAATATTAAAATTCCAGGTAGCTGGAGGTAATATCCTACATTGATAAACTCGCTAACAGTAAATAGCCTTTCATTTATTCTCACACAAGAGTACAACCATCTTCCTAAAACGATATTAAAAAGCATTTTGCATACACACTAATAGCTTTGATAAAGAATAGCACATACATCAAATACTTTATATAGTTTCATATAAATTGCCACTTGCGTAAAACAGTTCCTATTAACCTCACACATTTTTAGAACAAACTTTGTGGGTGAAATATTTTTCTCTTTCATATGTCCACAATCAGGATACTATGTTACAGTCAAAATCAAAGTTTACAGCAAAGAGAGGGAGCCGTGGTTTGTTTCGGCGCTGAAGCAATATAAAAAAAATGTATTAGTATAAATCAGTAAGTCATCTTCAAGCAAACGCGCCCACGAGACAAACGGGTGTAAAAACCAAAGCATGGAGAAAATACCTTCTTAAATGAAGCAGTCGTGACCCTCCGACAAAAAAGACATGACTTTCAGTGGGAATACAGCGGCCCAATACTCCAACCAGCACACACGCCTCACACAACCAACTTCCGTCCCGGTCAGCTGACTTCGTAGACTCGCCCTTGCTTCAACAGCAAGGCAGCACAATCTCGATCACAAACTTATTTGCGAAGGCAAAATGTCTCAAAACAGCTATCCACGGCACTATAACTCGTTACGTATACCTCGCGACAACATTTTTGTCAGATCTCCCCCAAATTTCACCCTGTCGCGGTTGTAGCTCACACCTCACTCCTTCCCAGACTGACTATACTGCCTGTTCCGCGCCACCAGCGCCCTCAAACGGCAGCTCCCACAAACACAGACATAACAAAAATACCCTTATAAATACTAAATGGATTATACAATACAAAATCTATTTCAAGCAATATTATACTTTCGCAAATACAAAATATTGATTAATAAATCCGCTAATCAAGAATAATAAATATACTGCACCAGTGCATAACAAATAATAACAAATAGTATAAAAATAATTTACCCTAGTGAGCAAGACAGTAAATTGAACCGCTGCCAACTTAAGGAAACAGCCACCAGGCACAAAAAAATTTAAACTGATGATGATCAAGTTGTCACAAACTTATGAAAGTCAGTTAAAAATCTTAAACCGCCACTTTTATTTTAAACGACTAGGCTGGGCGGAGAATAAGGGGAGTCTGCTGGCTCTATAATATTGGCTTGGAGAATGTCATCAATTTGCACCAAGATCTCGTCCCTAAATTTAGGACTAGTGCGATATGGCCTCGTAGATATTGATTTGTCCATGGTTAAGTCAAGCTTAATTTCAAAATTGTGGGCTTCGGTGAGCTCTAAAATAGAAAATGCAAACCTATCTTTATGTGAATTAATGACGTCGATGATAGCGTCCTTTTATTTAGAATTGAGCTTGGGGTTGACATGAAATGTTGTAGGACATAGCTATTCAAAGGAATCCAAGGCGGCTAATGAATATTCAACATTCATAGTAGTAACTTGTGGAGAAAATGCAGAATGTTGTATTTTAGGACTGGGATGACGTCATATTTGGTAATAACGTCCACACCAAAAATAATATCTGGTTGAAGATGGTCTACCATTAAAAATCCCTGAGGATAAGTGCGCCCTGACATACCTATTTTAATAATCGTTTAAAATTTACGGGGCTCTAAAATGAAAGTAGCCTCAACCAGCGTGTTCGTGCAATGGGAAAACCTGCTGGTTGGTAAGCAAGGTAGTGGCTATGCTGCTGCACGAACAGCCAGTGTCAAGTAAGGCAAGGTATTTTTTTTCTCTAATGGAAACAAGCACACACGGTGTTGCAGTTTGTATGCAGGGTGGCAGACAGGGGACAGTGGATGTAGGGCGTACATGTTTATTGTACTCACTTTGAGCCGCAGGTTCGCTCAGCATGTCTTGCAACGTGGTTTCATTATTGCGGTCTGCACTCAAAAGCATTTTGAAAACAAATAGGATTGTCCACATCGGGTGCCCTCTAGATAAACTTTCTGTGGCATCAGCCTTAATGTGTTTTTAAAACTTTTGAAACAGGCACCAATGTCCATACAAAATTCAAAATTCTTGTTGGGGAAAAGTGTACAGTACCGACTTTTATGTCCCACACAGAAGCAGAGGGTGCACGTGTCTTAGGCGAGACTATGTGGGTCTGCTACCTTTGCCTGCACGTCAGCAACTTGCTGCAGTCTGGCAATGCTGCAATCTAGGGCACGCAGGGGAGTGGTGTGGCAACGCTGCATGGCGGCTGTGGGTGGAGGGGGGCGGGGGGGGGGGAGTGATGCGCGTGTGATTCTTGGCTGGGATCCGCTGTGTACGCGCCGGCGCTTGTTCTGACAATTCACTCGACCGACTTGTAATTGCTGGCATTGCCAGTGGTTTACTTGTGCTTTGCTGAGGGTGGACTTTAACTGACCGACATGCACTCGCAGGTGTTGGATATGGTGCATTGTTTGAGGCGAGGCGAGAATGCTGGGTGTTGCTAATAACAACTTACTTTGTTCTCAATAACAGAGCTAGGTAGTGAAACACTGGATGGTGGCAGGTCATTGTAGGCGTTAAATTTCGCAATGTCTGCGTACAACCGCATAGGGATGTCTTTGTTGAAAAAGGCACGACACCAGTCTTGAACTTGGACCTGCTGTTCCCGGGCGCGTGATACACGTTTGTGCCTGTAGTTTTCCCCATAAATATACTCCTGTACATGTCTGTTGTGTGTCGGTTCTGTCCGGAAAGGTCACACCAGGTGGTGTGCGCTATAATTATAGGGTCCTGGCATTCACGTGTCTGTGTGCGTTGTGGGTGGGTGTGGAAATATAGGTGACTGAATGTGTCGTACTGGACGAGGGGGTGGTACGGTATATTTGTGCGTGTCTTTGAGCATCTGTAATTGTGCTCTCAAGGTAGCAATTTCCTCATGTAGTTTGGCATGTTATGAGTGCTGTACAATGTTTTGAGAATATCTACACATGCCATGCTCAATGTTTTGTATGTTGTGGAACAGGTGGTTTAGTGTTGTGTTTTCGAATGACATGAGTTTTTCAGCAAGGGGTGGTGAAAGAGAGGTCCAAATTATTTTGACAAATTCTGACTCAGGCAATAGGGGGTCACACTTATTGTTGTAAAATGTAAGGTTTTCAATATGAGCCTAAGCAGATTCGCCATGTTTCTGTTTGGCAGAGTGTACGTGTTGTCTGTAATGGTTTTGTGTGTCAGGTTTGCTAAATGTGTAATAATTTGTCTGCAATTTGTTGCCAAGTAATATCAGCCGCTCTGGCATAATATAAATTTTCGTAGGTTCTCTTTGCAATGACTACCAGATAACACTTTAGATGGCTGCGTTTGTCAAGTTCAAGCATTGAAGCTGTCTAAAAATTCTACTTTTTCGTTACTTTCTCCTGAGAAAGTGGGGATATGTTGTGGCTGTTGTAAAATGACTTGAGTAGGGTGTGGAATGTTGGGTGGATTTATAGTGTTGTGATTGGCGTTTATACACTGTTGTACTGTTGTGTAATTTAGGGTTGTATCTTCATGTTGGCGAACCAGTATTTGTGCTTGTAATTGAAATTAAAAATGGGTTTGTTGTTTGCAGTGTTGAAAATGGGCAGGGTCTCAAATAATAGCCACTTATATAAGGTTGGTTAACTGTAGATAGGTGTTGGTGTTGAGTAGTGTGTACAAATGGTGTAAGGTGTTATATGTCATCACCATCTAACTGGGCTCTCAGTTATTTGTGTAATTCAACTGCCTGCTTACAACCACCTGAATCATTCAGCAGATTTTTAACAAGTTTTGTAATGGTGTGAGTAGTAGTTGGGTTTTCGGTAGTCACGTAGAGTCATGCTAGCAAAACTGTGTGTCTATAGTCCACTCCTAATTGGAAGCGACTTAAATTCAACCTTTAAAAAAACACTTTAGGCATAAAATGTCAAACTCTTTTTTCAATAACCTGTATTCCACAAATATATAACAGTGTGGTTAACTTTATACAGTAGCGTAATATTGAATAAATGAAACTTTACCTTAATATCTTCTATAACTTGAAATTTATTGATTTATTTTTAAATATGAATTAACGACAGCGAGAGCAGCGACGTGTTGGCAACGGCCGGTAAGAAATAGTTCGTTGTTATAATATTATTTTAACCTAGTTTTTTAGTATACTATTTGTAAACTAAACGGTGCCTATTGAAATATTTTAATATTTAAGTAGCCCCGATGACAACACATCTCATTTTTACAGTTTAAAATAACAGCTGAAAATATCGTGAGTAGGCCGTATTGGTACGAGTTGTTTAATCGAGCCAGATAAACTTTGGCGCAACTGTCTGCTGAGCGAGACTCGCTCTCTCTCTCTCTCTTTCACACTCGGGAAGTTTCACTTCGCTAGTACGCGGGAAAATGGTAAACGTTTTCAATTTTAGCATATTTCATACTTATTACAGCAAAATAATGATTTTTGAATTTGTAATTTACAACTGAAAAGAGATTTTAATGTTTGAATACTTGTTTTAATATATTTAGATATGATGGCGGGGCAGAAACAAAGTGAAGTTGGCAGACGTGGCGAGCCATGACATGGCGTGTTGCTTTTTTTTTACCAAACGAAGCGTAAATTATACTTACTCCGAAGAATATTTAAAATTACCACATCACGTTTGTAGACGTTGTGTTTTTTTAAACCTACCCAAGCAAACTACGCGTTTGTGATAAATCTGTGTTTGCGCGGTGATAATAAATATACTGTCACGGTGTTTTTCGTTAACGGCTGCGTGGTGACCGTTACGCTGTATCATTGTGTGTGCGTGATTTCAATATTTGATGTGAACTATTTATACATTGTAAATGTGAACTGTTTTTATGACGAAGTTATTTATTTACATTCGCATCTGTTTATTTATCACACTGTTGTAACTTTACCCTTGGTGTTTGAAACAGTCATGTAACGTGATTTACCACTAATCCCAACAAAATAACAAAGCCCAGCCCCAATAAATTTCAATGAACCTAATACACAGTAAGTAGCAATACATATAAATATGAGCGGAATAAAAGTTACGGTAGGCATATTTGTGTGCGTGTTCACTGCTATATTTTAAGTTTGTATGACAAAAAATGAGCGGCAAGAGATGCATGCTTGATTTTAATGTCGCTTTTTCGTTGGACTGGCTATTCCTTCGCTATTCGAACTGAAGCCTTTCTTTTAAAGAAATTACCCGACACATATCAATAACAAAAAGTTAAATACTACAGTTTATTACCCCGCAGTTGTAACAGTGTTTAACATAGTCGCGGCAAAATATTAACGTGTATTACGTGTAATGTGCTATGTCGTGGAAAACAAATATGTTAACGTAACCGTAAGAACTATTATTAATTCAGGCATTTTTAAAACGTCATAAAGCTGACACAAATTATGTTATACGCCTAAACTGTGAATATTCGTACGAAATTGTTTTGAAATAGACCTTAAAGACTAATTTTTTTGAAAAGCTGTAAACAGTAAACAACACATTTGACTGGTATAAAAGTAGAAGTCCCATGTCAATGTTTTTTGTAGTTGTAGCGAAAGTATACGAACACACGTACACACACAACGGCATGTAAACATAGATTTTGACGGATGCTACATGCAGTCAGGTGGCAATGTTTGTTTACATTTGGCGGAAGGACACAAAACGGGCGTGCAAATAGATATTTAGCAGGGCTACGAGAAAGTTACTTCCAATGGGGAATGAACTATTGTTATTGTATGTGGTGCTGCACACTTTATATATTTATAATTAGGACAAACTACAAGGAAAACAAGAGATGAGAAAGCACTCCTAAAGTACGCAAAACAAGTGGAGTGTTTCACGCTATTAAAGGAACAAGAGTTCCACTTGCATTAAAGCAATTAACATCCACTAACTAGGAAAGCAGCAGCGGAGCTACATTGGGCGGAGAGGGCTCTGCGATGTCTGGTGCTACGCTGGCAAGGACTCCTACGCAAAGCACTAATGCAAGCGTGCGTGGCAAACTGACCTACTGCTTTATTGTTTACAGCGCGTGCCCTCGGCATGTGAAGCTAACAGCTGTTGGTTTAATTGGTGTGAAAATACTTAAAGAAATATTAGCACTGGAAAGGGAACAATACAGATAGTCCAATGATAATGAAAATCTAACATGACATAAACCGCTGTGAATAAAATAAAAATGGAAAATAGAATGTGGGAGTGAAAGAATTATGTGTAAGCGCAGCGTGGCGACGTGATGCGCAGCCATGTGTCTTTCTCGCTGTGGAAATGAAAGATTGAAATACAACGTGAAGCCAAATCGCCTAAGCACGAGGTGGGGTCGAAAGGTAGCTCCACCAGTGTAATGCCTCCCCTTCCTAAATCCTATTCTAACCACTGAACCAATAATATCTGAAGCACTCTGCTATCAAGACTAGGTCGGGGTAGACGTACGTGTTCTGGGGCGTAGCTATACTAGTTCACTAACAACTCAGGATTCATAACACAACTACTTTATTGAACATTAAGTATAAATAATATATAAGAGATTGATACAGCCCTTCACAAGTAATCAATTAAATGGACAATACTCGGATATCAAATACAAGCGGCTCAGTACGGTTAAGTTACAATTCAGCTATATTCTATTCCCTGGCCTTGCCAGTTATTATTAATTTACGTTAAGGGGACAGCGGGGTCTCAAAGGATGACGTTATGCCCTAACTGCTTGCTTGAGTTATGCTCACCAATTAACATAGAAGAGGACCTCAGAGCTCCTCAAGGCCTTGGTTGTTGTAGTCTGTTACTCAAACATTTCAAATTCCTCCATTGCAATGAGGAAGGCAAGATTCAGCCTTTCAAAATGAACATACTGTCCTTTATATACACTAAGCTCAACTTCCCTATTACACAATCACATGAATCCCGGGAAAATATAATTTTTAGGTTGATTTTTGGATATATAAAAGGGAATTTTGTTGTTCTTTAATATTTCTCTTCACACTTTTAGTTGTACGAGATGCCGTTTTCATATAATACATTTTTTAAATATTTACTGGGACAAATACTGAGAAAATGAATAGAAATTATGAATGGATTTTTGCTATCTTTGGAAATATCATTAAAAATTTTGTGTTCTTTCATTTTTTCTTTGCATTTTTGGGCATAAGACACATCGTTTTCGAATTATTATTTGTAAAATATTTTTCAAGGACACGTCCCAAAAAAAATAGAATTTATGAGTGGATGTTTGTTAATTCTGGGTAGGCCTATGTTACATGAAATTTTGTGTTCTTTAATTTTGTCTCCACATTCTTTGTCGTAAGATGCACCCTTTTTGACGTATTAATTTTCTTACCGTTTTTCCGGGACGAACCCCAGGAAAAGAGCGGGAAAAGTTGAGTGGATCTTGGTGGATTAGGGATATGTTAATCTACAATTTTTTTCTGCGAATTTTGATGTAAAAATCCTTTTCATGCAATTTGTTTATAAATATACCACAATTTTTTTTTTCATAAAATTATTCTACTACATGGAGAAGTAGCTTGTTCTTTGTGCCACTAAAAAGCCTCATTTGGGCGTAGGTAGGCCCTATGTTGCTAGTTAGGTGTTAAATTAGTTTTATTGAATCACAGCAGTTTTCAGGTCTTAGTTATACCCGTTCTAGAGTGCACAGATGCCTTGGAAAGCAGACTTGTAGCCTACAGTAAGTTCAACAAACTGATGAGTCTGTATACATCATTTTATTAATTAGTATACAAATAACAGTAAAATTACCATTTTTAAAAGGAAAATAATTTTATATTTTTACGTATTCAAATCATAGACTACACAAAAATTCTAATTCATGTATAGTTTTTACTGCTTAATATTTTGTTAGAAATAATTATTGCCGAACTTAACATAGTAATATACATGTCTGTGTAGCAAAAACAAACTTAAGGTTAATATAGTAATCTACATGTCTACGTAACTAAAAACTAACACATTTACTTTAGCGAAAATGCAGTTTATATCTAATACAATTGCGATTACAAAATTCTGCTGTTCATTTTGTCGAGATTATCTTATTTTGTATGGTATTTTTATTATTATTCTTCTAAGGCAATAATACCAATAATAATCATTAATAAAACGCAGTGAGAAAAAGTACTCTGTAAATTAATATACTGTTCAGCTTTGTCAGTCTCTAAACAATGCCAAAAAATTTCCAAGTAGATGTTTGAAATATCTTTGGTGTAAGGTATTGAACATTTGAATGTAAGCTTTGTTGAGACACTTAAACATTTATTCTGCTGTTATACGACATGATGGTGAATTTACGCTGTCATGACAAGATGTACAGAACAGACAGCAGCTTGGACTCTTGGAGCAGTGAAGAGAGCATCACAAGACTTTTTTTGTATGCCTGTATTTTATTGTTACATTGTGTCTCAGTATTTTTGTAGATTTTAAGGCCAAATTATAGAATTTTAGATTTTATATCAGAATTCTAGTGTGTGAGAGAGTGTGTTTTTTATGTACTGGTGCATTCGTGGATGCAATAAACATTAGCATATCTTTTCTAACACTCCTCATGTATGGCTTCATACTCCAAACCTTATGACTCTAAGGCTAAAAATTTGCAAAAAAAAAAAAAAATTAGTGAAATTGCAACAGATATAGCAAAATTATTTGTTTTATTCAGAAATTTCATTTAATTGGTTTAAACTACGAAAACCATTAATGTACAAGACAGAAATACTCGTATGTATGTTCTCTACGCCAAGATGCACATGGCAAAAAAACAAAGTTATGTTAAGCGGGGACGGCCGGCAAAGAAGAGTGAGTGGAGAGTGAAAATATTAAAGATTTGGACAGCTCTTAACATCGAGGAGGTCTTGGAAGGTGAACAGGCAAAGAAGAGACCATCAACACAGGAGTATGTGAAGTGCCCCACAAAAGACAGACTGAACATTTTAAATAGCCGTAAAATTGCTATTCACAAGTCAAAATTAACATTTAACATGTACATGTCAACATTACATGAATAGAAGATGGTGAAATTTTACGTAATTTCAAAACATTCTGGATGCTCACCACAGTCCTAGAATCAGTACTAACAGAGACACTGTTGTAAATAGCTGTGATGTAACCCGTAATAAACAGACAGAAATTATGTAGCTTATTTCTATAACCAGTAACATCAAATGGCTGACTGCCATTTGAAAACTTTTTATGTGAACACTATTGGACAACCCTCAGTGCCAGTACTATGTAATAAATTAAGAAAAGACTTCCCACCGATTTTAATATATATACCTGAAAGAACAGTGTAAAACCCAAGACTCTTGCGAAAGGAGTCAGCGGAAAAATTCGCCAAATAATTATTCCAAATATTGTTATAAATATTTTTAGGGTAATTCATGTTATTTCTTGTTAATACCATGAGTGTTTATTTTGTACTCTACCATTTTACTTATGCCCTACTACCATCGAAGTGGTATTCAAAATAGGGATAAAAAGGCAACTACCGCCTCTAAGTATAAACAAGGGCTTAACCCAACCCAGACTGCACTTACCAGCCCTGTTACACGGGAACAAGCTCAGGCTGCCCCTTCACATGGAGAAGCTTACCTTCACAGCTCCCTTACCATCGTTGTTTGAACCACCCATTACAACCTAGAGGACACTCACCCCATTATTTAAGCCTTTCTAAGGGGTGAGAAAATCCCATTTTGTATTGCTAACCCCTGGATCTGTGGCAACCAACCGGGCAGCCCACCTAGGGCTACCAGCAGTGACAGCCAGCCGCAGCGACCCGTCAGCTTACCAGGTCCCAGTGCCAGCTCCAGACAGCCACCACCAGTGCCGCAGCAGCGTCAGCAGCCTCCACAGGCCACCAGTTGCCCAGGTATAAAGGTGAATGTAAATCCAATCAAACAAAAGGTTGTATTCACCGTCCCCGATTTTGTACCAAGCCGAAAACCCTTTCGGCCAGTTCTCTATACTGGCAGGGATCCAGTACATCATTAAGTAAGGACAATTCAAAGTAACCCGGTGTGTGTGCTCTCACACCAAATAAAAACAGCCCGACCATGAAGATCCGCAGGTCCTGAAAGGATGTCACGCGTCAAGTACTTAAATAACCACTGACAGCCTACAATCCTAGAAGCTGCACCTACATATGTATTTAGTTGGTAATACCAAATGTTCACATACTGCTTTCTTGTTGCTCATTGAATGGGTGCTTGTTCCCATTTTTAGATGGAAAGGTGATGTGCAGTACAAAATGGTAACACTTTCTTTCCAAACCAGATGTTCCTACATCCAGTCCGCATAGCTACAGTGGTGTACTCAGAAAGGTGACACATTTGTCATATTTGCCATTGTGAATGAAATAATATGTGTAACTAGCAATTGTTAATGTTTTTAAACAAAGCTATTTTGAATTAACTTTTCGCAGGAAAATAAGTATGTATATCATGAACATGATTCAGGCAAACAGTGGCTAGATGTGTACATAAAATGTTAGGCATTATAACTAACATGTGTTGGTAAGCAGAAGGGTGAACAAATGGATCTGTGTGTTTTGCAATCACTCCTTCACATAACTGCTTGCACAAGTGATAATTTGTCATGTACTCAAGTGTTCCCTTTATTTGTGAGTGTGTGTGACAACCCAAAATTGTAATTCCCCTAATCAAATAACAAATAACAGCAGCACACCATAATGAATCACAATTCACAAAGTAACTACATATTTTACACTTGCAATGAGAACTCACAATGTCGTGGTTAAAATATTACATAATTCTTTGGGTTTTTGTACTTGTTACAGTCTATACTCTTATTGCAACTTTTCGCTGTTTTTTTTTTCCCCCTTACTGCAAAAAGTTACAAAACCATGTTCTCCTTGCATGCCCCTTGTACAAGACTTAAAAAGAAAAGTGATGATAGGTTCACAACAATAATGCTTCTGTCTTTTTTCTTCTTGTTCCTTGGAATGTTTACAATAAACAAAACAAATTAAACAAAATGCAGTATGTGATAGTGTTCCATTTTATAAACTTTTTTGGTCTTTTTTTTTTTAATGTATGAAACATTTTTAGTGTGCTTTTCATCTTTGTTTTAATCATTTGGATTCCAGCACACACATTTCTAACAGGTAAACTACTTTTTCTTTTTAGGAATTTTTCTGAACTCCTATATTACTACATTTTCAATATTTGTGTAAAATGTAAGCAATGAATTAGTGTTTGCACTAATTATGACAGATTTGTGAGCCTAAGGTTAGTCTGTGGCTAGTTGTCTTCTGCTATCTTACTTATCTACAACCCTGCATCATGTATGCAAATTTCAGCCCATGAAATAGGTACAGGAAGTATGGGTTGTTCTCACCCACATCCAACTGCAGTGTTTCATGGCATGAGACGTTCCACTGTCTGTCTGTGTATTCTCTCTTGGGGATCCTATCATGTCCCCTTGACTAGGTGGGATGCCATCTGTCCCGATAGATCCTCTTCGCCTATTCAAGTCTGGCCACAGGAAAGCCCGGCTGGGAGACGTGGGGTCTGTGCTGCTCATCACAACAGTGATAGTTACACCATCTCCTCCCAGGCTTCTGCTAGTAATGTGTGATCCTACCCTCCAACAATCAGCATTTAATGGAAGTTAATTTTTTTTGTTGGTAACTTCTTTTTCTAGCCACCCTGACTAACCTTACACCGGTGATGCATATACAAAGATATCCCTGTCAAACTATAGAATTAAAAGAAAATTATGTATTATTTTTATGACTCATATTACAACAATGTACTACTGTATAATGCTTTCCCACCTCCTCCTCTAACGTATCCCTCCCTTTCCCTCTCTGCCCCTGTCACCTTTTCTGTATGTTGGCATTTCCCCAGGGCTATGTTATGAAGCCTGGCACTGGTGTACTACTGGAGAGGAAAAGTTCAGTACACCATATCCAAATCTACTGTGGTTGTACTCCATCTCGCAAGATGCATTTTTAATTAATAAATTTTCTGCAGTACACACTGAATAAATTTCTTCCAAAATTTTTGTTACTTAATAATTCAATTGCAAATCTGCAACATTCAGCAGATGTATTTTTTAATGGTTCTGCAGCATCATACATCATCACTTGAGCATATCTCAGATCTCTTACAGCCCTGCCAACAAAAATTTTTGGTTATGCCACATGTTCTTAGCTAGAAGTTAAAGAGTAACTTATGGGAAGGTCTGATTATTGACGCACTCAAAACCATCTCTGTGCTTATAAATAATGAGTCGTATCACAGGTAATTGTTGATCCATCTTTGGTTCACCTTTCCTTTCAATTGAGCTTGATGCCTCACATTTATGGCAAGTAGATATACTCTAGGTTTCGCCAGAATGTGTGCTGTACAATTGCTCCAGGTTTCACAGTCGTAGATGAGCAGAGCTGCAAGCTGATGCGAGGGTGGTGGCTGCTCTAGCCGAGGAGCAACAGAGGAGGACCCACAACCAGTCCCAGCAGTAACACAGAGTTGTGAAGAATGGCAAGGCAACAAACATGGCAGGTACGGTACTGTGTTGGCTGCAGCAGCTCTCTGATCAGTAGGATGACATTTGTCATATGCACAATTATAGAGAACCTTGTGTGTCCTACACGGCACTCCACATGCAAGTGATTACAGTTCTTCAGAAATGGAACTATTTCTCTTATAGTCTGTTCACCCATAACTGAGCACTTCTGAAAGCCTTGCATAGCAGCCACTCTATAGACTATTTGCAGTTTCTTTATACTTTCTGAATAACATTTTTGAAAACTCACCCCATGTATGATGTGTGTGGTTGTGCCCTAAATATGTAATGTATCACAAGCCTGTTAACAGAAAAATAATATTTCATTTATATATAATGTGGATAAAAAACCAGGAGAAAATAGGTGTGTTGTTAATGCCTAGTAAATAAGGAATAGTTTTTATGAAAAAATATTAGTACACTGAGTACTTACAAATGTGGTGCATTCTCCCTTTGCTGTAATTTTCTACACTTGCTTAGGCTTTGTTTGCACAAGGGGGAGGAATATCCTGGAAGTAGAACTGAAGCAGGACTTCAGAAAAGTTTGAAGTAACTGTGAATGGACTATACTCCTCAGTTTATGTATGTACTTCCACAATATGTGAAATTAATATTACCGTGGCCAGATCACTTTATACATGGGACTTCCAAGTAATATTACCAATTGTGGAATTGTTAATAATGCACGTAAAGGTTTTACTAATGTGTCAATTGTTCAATAATATATATATATTATATATATAATATATATATATATATATATATATATATATATATATATATATATATATATATATATATATATATATATATATATATATATATATATAATTATATATATATATATATATATATATATATATATATATATCTCAGCTACAGTTTGGATTGTCACAGGCTATTGGCCATGCCAACTCACGTGCCTAGACGTCTGCCAGGCACCATAAGTGTGCTGCAAACAGCACAGATGTATAGCCATGTAGGGTAATTTTGCATAGTCAGGGAAAATTTTGTACCATCTACCTAATTTAATTTAAAGTGAAGTTTCAACGAACTCAGCACATTAACATGTTCCTGCAAGTAAATTTGTCAATAATGAAGTATGTATACATCAAGGTGAAGATTGTTAACTCTTCGTATTGAATAATAATGTGTGGTACAATGTTACCCTAAATTGGTACAAAGTTTCCCCAAGTGACTGTACTTGCTGTTATGCATCCTGGATGTAGGGGCTCAGCATGTGCCTTGCTATTACAGGAGTTGATGGCCCAGAAGAATCAGGAAGTTGCCATTCTGCAGGCCAAGTGTAACGAACTCACTCAACAACTGGCTGGAACAAAACAGAATGCAGTGGCATATGCTATGAAAGCAAAGGAATTGAGGTAACTTTGGCTTTATTTGCTTTCAGAGTTTGCTGAACATAAATAAGTGATGGTTTGATCATTTTGGATTATTCTCAAAGAGTGGGTTTAACTTGCAATAAACATATTTTGGAACTATTGAAACGAGAGAGGGGGGGAATTAAAATGACAACTGGATGGGGGAATCGATTTTGGGTAAAACTGAGTCCCCTTTTCATGCCTCCTCTCTCCAATATCTGCCTCTACCACCTTGATTACTTGGCAAAGTCTGTTTGACGTAGTACAGTACCTGGGGTACTCGAGTGGCTTGCCGGCTAGGTCGGAGGTCCTCCACGCTGGGAAGATTGTGGCAGTTTATATTTCCGTAAACTGTGCCTAGGCCAAGGGGAGAGTTGGGTGGGTAAACCAGAGAGTGGATTGGACCCACTGCTCTTCTACGCAGGAAGCTTTACATCTAAACACTTATAGATACTTCAGTACTATATGGGTGGTCAGATTTGAGGGGGGCATACATGCTCATTACTCTATTATTCTGGTCAAGTACGATAACTCCCTCTTCGGGGGTAGACCGGTGTACATTATCGGCCGGGTAGGCTTTCTACTTGGGACAAAATTCTCTACCACACACACCACTCTACATTTTGCCAGGCATTGTACCTGGTTTGCTGAAGTTTCAAGCACGCTTTGTTTGGCAGGCTGGCTTACCGGGCGGGCGAGGTCTGAAACAGTGATCAATGTCGGTTGTGGTGGTGTAGGGCAGAGGTTCTGGTTGCGAGGTGCAAGTGGATTAATATAAGGTTGTGGGTAGTGAATTCCCGAAAGAAAGTTACCTTCTCATAATATTAAGGCTATGGTTGGATGGGCCTTACCAGGTAGTTTGATCAAAGGTCCAACTAGCAGGACCGGTGGTTGAGATGAATTACTGTTACTTTGGTGATTATTGCTCTCAGTTTTAGTAGGATTTAAATTACTTATTGCTCATAGTGTTTCTTGGAGAGCTCATCTACATTGTCGGCTTCTATTACCATGCTCTGCGTAAGGCATGTGAGCTGAATCAAAACCGATCTTCAAGAATAAAGCAAGTGCTAAAATAACAACCCTGTTGTATACTTCCATGAGTCAGAGCCGTCAGTCTCAGTTCCCACTGTCTGGCCTTTTCAAACTGGGACTGACTGAGAAAGATGTAGATTTGCCGGAAACCTGAGTGTGGAACCCATCCGGAGTCAAATCAGTTGCAGGGAGGTTCAGTTTTCCCTCCGGCCTTTTCTGTCTGGGAAGGGGGAAGTAGAACCCCTGTTCTGATCAACCCTGGTGTGGATTAGTGTTCCTACTATGAGGCACTCGCAAAGATCTGCCAAGATGGCAGGCCTCCGTTTGCCGTTGTAAGCTGTGTGGGTAGAATTACTGTGGAGGTAGTAAATGCGTCACTTGCTTTACCTTGACTAGATTAAAATAGATGAGAATAAGATTACTTTCTGGGAGTAAACACAACGGTAACACCATTTAATAAATACTCCCTAAACAAATTTTTAATACGTTTTTACTAAATGTATATAGAAATGACATGGTTAGTCCATACTTGCTCCTACCGTAACGATTTTGTGAAACACTTAATAAAAATATTATTTATTATTAGGAAGCTCGGTCCTATTGAATTAACCATGACACTGGCTAACAGCCAGCAGCACTAGAGCCCATGACGGCACTCACCATGCACGTGTCACATGTCCCGCACGTGCGCAAAGAGGCCAATAATTTTGAACTTTTGTATAAATGTTATTTTCAATGTCAAATGTGTTATATTGTCTTTGCAGTGTTTAACATGTCTTAAAATGTGTTCAAGTGTTTGTACTAATTTTAAATTGTTTGGTTTTAAAATTCAAAGTGCCACGGCACTGAGATTAAGAACACTTAATATTCCGGCATAAACGCCGTCATAAAGTTACACTAAAATAATATTGACATTCATGAGAAAATTATAGAAATGTAAAACTATATTTAATTTAATTTGTGCCATTTTATTTTCAATAATTAAATATTTTACTCTGCGTGCATAGCACTTCCGCTTATGTGAACCCCGTAGACGGCCATGGTAGGTCTGTGTGATGCTTGTATCTGGACAGTCTGTCGAGGAGAGCTGGTGAGGTAAGACACTGTCACGTACGCACTACAACTTTTGTAAACTGATTTAGGTTTCCATAGTTAATTCAGTTTACCGGTTAAACTTTGCTTGCGTACGATTTTGCCAGACATTTCCCCAGCTTTATGCTTCTGCTTTATAAATTTCTTGCACCCTTGTGGCATTTTTAACTTAATCGAGGAGGAGGGGAAAGATGTCGGAGAGGTCACGCAACCGCGCAACTTGAATCAGGCGCAATCCACCTATGTGTATGGCATTTCATTGTAACTTCTGCATAATTGCTACACGCAATTTTAAGGGCCTTATTTTTATGTACGTTATTTGAGAGTAATTTTTCATGTTTGAATATTTTACAGCAACATCACGTATAACCACGTGGCCGACTGACACCAAGTCTTTGTATACACCATTGTTGCGTTTCGAGAACTTATTTATGTAACACGTATGTGCAATATTTTACTAAGGGTTCTATGTTAAATTTTTGTCAGGGTTAGATGTAATTTCACGTAAATTTATCCTTTTTATACTCGACCACGCAGCCACATTAATGTTTGATTTTACCACCATCACGCATGTTACATGTAACCACTTCATTCATGAGGAGAATAATTTTCTCAGCAAGAATAATCTTTTGCCTGACTTTAATTTGCTGTTTCCACGCAGAAACATTGCTATTTCACCTACACCATGTGGTCCGTTACTCGTGTCCCATCTTGTTTCATGTAGTTTTGTGTTGCCTACGTGTTTGTAAGTACATATATGACTTGCCCAATTGATCATTGGTGCTTGACAATGGGGCAAAGTCATGAGTAGAAAGCACATGCTAACTGTGCAGGATTGCGTCATGAGTTAATAGCCTCCCCCCCCCCCCCCCCCCCCTTTTTTCCCACCTCTTTGAAACAATGAAGACACATCTCGGGCAGAAAATAAATTCTACTTTTGGATCATCTGGGTCAGGCAGCTTGACATTATAATGTGATGTGGATCTAACGCTATGCCTGTTCCATGCTCTTGCTGCTTGCGGTGGACACGCCGAGCACGTTATCTCTCCTCTCCTTCAGCGCTAGGCATCTGGCTTGTGTCTGCGGCAGCTAAGGGCTTCTCCCCTCTCTCTTCCCATACTTCTCGCTTCTCCTCGGCTATGGACTGGAGCGGCGGGTGTCGGTTAGCATTCTCAGCTATCTTGATTCTTCGCCTTCATGGCAGGAAAGGACTGCTAGGTTAGGAATTTGGAGGCAGGTTATGTCGTGAGCTGTTTCTTGGCTCACTTCTGGCCTTGTGTATATTCGCGATGCTCCAGCTCACAAATAGCAAAGGAGAGTTGAGTATTTAATACAGTTAAGTTCTGAAAAAAAATTGCATCATTAATAGTCTGGCAACAAAGGTTAGATGCTTGTTTGAACACTTTGCCCTGCTCGTAAAAGGACAGATATTCGAATGCTAATGGATAATTTACCGTGCCTCCTGGTGAGAATGAAGTTAACTGCTTTCCTAAAGCCGGCTATTGTCGCACGGTAATTAAATTTACATGTAACCCTGCAGCTTCCTTTATAACAATACTTTCTTTATTGTCTTTCTTAGAAATACGTGTATTTAAACAATTAAAACTGTTGTTTTAATTCCTTACAAGTTCATGTACGGGTTCTCATCTAAACAAAATAGAACACAGAGTACTTAAGAAGGAACAATCAAACAGTAGCCTTTCATTATCATGATTCGTTAACGTATTAATGCATTATTGAGTACAGTGGAACCCTTGTATTACACTTTTCAAGGGGAAAACTGAAAATGGTGTAATTCAAGGAAAAGTGTAAATAAAAGTGAAAGATGTCATTACAAACCCAATTTCAAGCTAACTGTTACTAAAATAACAGCAAATGAAGACCTCGGGTGTAAATAGTGATAACCCTCAAGGGAATGAAACTCTGGTTTCAAGTATTGATCGTGAGATGTGTACATTATCTATGGTTTCATTCACATAGTACATAGAATCCTCCATAGATGGCAGAGCAATGCAGAAAGCAAAATATTTTAACCCTCATGACATTTGATGTAAACAATTATAACCCTCATGTTAAAATACATATTGTTTGGAAGTGGTTACCCTATTTCGGGTCTAGTACAGTAAAAAAGCCCTCTATTACGACCCCATTTATTACAACCCAAGCCCGAGGAACCGTGAGAAGTTTGCGTCGAAAAAGTCGAAAATTTGAGGCACGTCTAAAAATAGATACAGTAATCCCTCGCCAACTGCAGTATCTTGAACCACGGTTTCAGTTATGCGCAGATTCGTTTTTATAGACCTTTTCTCCAACCACAAGTGTCTATTATCCCAGTTCGCAGGTTATGGAAAACTAGCCCTTACTGATGTTAGTGGTTGTGCATTTCTCATGCTGCCATCATAGACTTTGACATTTGTTGTCCCAAGCAGCGTGAAGCTATAAATTACTTAATGCCAGAAGGAGAATCTGGTGTATTGTCCGTGGAAGGGGGAGGGGGGAGCTGCATGCCGGGTCAGTAAGAATTCTTTGTCCTAGTCACAAGCTGCCGCCTCTGCCTTACCCTCCCTGCCTTTTTTAGCTTCCATTATCCCTCCTATTTCGCTGTAAAAACAGCGGCACATTACACATACTAGTTTCTTAATCAGTGTATGTATATCTTCAAATTTAATTTAATGTCCCTTTTTTAATGCTGTTATTTTTTAAGTTTATGTGCGCCCATGCCTACGTAATATGCTAATTTTTTGGTGGGTATTAGTTTTTTTTTCTTGTGATGTCAATTTAATGTGTAAAGTGAATAAGTGTGTGCAAATAAAATGTGTTCTTATGTTACCATATTTTAGCGAGCCAGACCGTGTGCGTGTATAGGTCACGTCAGAAGTTTTTGATGAAAAATCCAGGATAGTTTATATTTATTGTTTACACCCTTACTTGCATTAGTTACACATTCTTCCCTAACCTCTGTCAATTTGTACTCATACATACATGCATGCATACACTCGCAATTAGGCTACCGCCCGGTGGTGAGCTCTCTCACCCTCCTTCACCCAACCAGCTCCTTTTCCACTCCCATCCTGAATTTACCAACTCCTCTCACAGATACCAATTCCTCCCTCAACACATTCCACTCCCTCACAGACCTCACAAGCATGGACTCCCTGCCCCGCTCCGTTCTCCTCCATTCCCTCTGAAGCTTCTCACTGTTATTTCCTCTTCCTCTAAACACCCCCTTACTTAGCTTGCAGTGTAACCCTCCCCATCCTCCCTCTTCATTCACCATCCTGTACATCCTGACTAACCGTTCAACTTTTCTCCTGTCCTTCAATGAGCTCCACCCCATTTCTTTCATCATCACTGATGGCCTATAGTTCCCTTTTTCCTCACTATATTGCCCCTGCCTTCTCCACCTACCCTTCACCCATCTTGCTGCCTTTCTCTGCACCTTTTCCAGTTCTCGCACATCCACCTCCACGTACGGGTCCCATACTGCTGCAGCATATTCTAACATTGGCCGTACCATTGTGCCATACGCCTTCTCCTTCACCTCACAGCTGACTCTTCCCAGTATACCCAGAGCCCTTCTTCCCTTTCCAACCACCCTCTCTACCTGTTTTTTCCACCTTAGGTCTCCCTGCAGTACAATCCCTAGATACTTATATTCTGCTTCTTCTATCTCTTGTCCCTCCCATCTGTACATGTCCCTGCTTATCATCTTCTTCCTTGTGAACCTCACTACCTTAGTTTTTCTTACATTTATCTTCATTTTATTTTTTCTGGTCCACAGCCATATCTTATCAATGTCCGCCTGCAAATTTCCACCCCCCTCTCCCACCTCAGCATATACAATACAATTGTCTGCAAACAATCTGATTTTTCCCCTAATCCCCAAACCCATGTCATTTACCATTATGGTAAATAACAAAGGACCCAGCACACTTCCCTGTGGTACCCCTGACGTAACCTCCTCTTCCTCCGATATTGCCTCCCCCACTTTCACCCTCTGCCTTCGCCCCCTGAGAAAGTCCCCTATCCATTCCTACCCTCCTGTCTAGTATCAGCGCCTCCACTTTCCTCATCAATGTCCCATGTGGCCCAAAATTTTCCAAATTTTTTACTACCCCCCTTCCCCCCCTCTATTACGACACTATTCTCGGGAACCGTGAGGGGTTGTAATAGAGAGGTTCTACTGTACTTTTATTGTTTGTGCATTTTGTTTGTTTTGTGTTTATCTGATGATATTTGAAATAACTTTTGCCTGTAATGTTTTATTCTTAAGAAACAGTAAAATGGCCACGACAGAACGGAGTGCTAGTAAACATATTACAAACTACACTACGATAAGTGATTCCGATGACGGTGTATTCAGTAGTGATGACAGTATGCGTGATCCTGATTACATAAATGATTCTGGTAACAATAGTGACACATTGGGAAAACTGATTGAGGTGAGGCAACAGCATGTTCAGCTTTCCAACCACTTGTGGGATATCATTACTTACGTGCTCATACAAAATATATTGATATTTCACAACATAAATACATCACTGTAAAGGCAGATAATAGTTTGCTTACTAATAGATTGTGTACATAAAATAATGCACTTCAATTATGGTCATTGGTCTTTAATGTTGCGAAATGTGGGATATGATTATTTACATGAAGCTTGCTGTATAGTTTATGGCTAATGGGGGATTTACAACAAGACGTCACACGTAACTGATGGACTGACGACGGACGGACGCGACAGGCTATTGTAAATCCGGCTTAAATGTGTTGTCACTCATTGTTTTGTATGAAGCCAGTCCCATACATTGGTCCAACATGTTGGCATTATTATACAGGTAAAAAAAAGCTATACTGCTATGTGAACTACCACTCATTTGTCAGGTAACCTCCGGTATGGTTATGTTTTGCCAGTGTATGGGACTGGAAAGAGCATACAGGATAATGTATGTAAAATACACAATAATACACAATGTTGTTGTTCCAGAGCCCTGAGTCGTCCATTGGTAATTCCAACACACGTGCTGGCACAAACACTGAAGACTGTACAGATAATGCTGCAAAAAAAATCAGTTAAGAAAGGAATGAAAAGGAAAAAGAATCACAGTGAAGGTGAAAAACAGAGTAAACGTCGAAACAGTGGAAAAGAATATGTTACATATAGAGGGAAGGGAGGCAAAGTACAAGGGTCCCAAATTGGAAAAGACTGCCAGTGTCCTAAAAAGTGCTTTGAGAAAGTTGATAACAATACGAAAAATAATGTGTTCAAGTCTTTTTTGGGAACTAAGTGGATTTAATGCACAATAGTTACTTACATGGTCTGATTAAAATTGTATATGTGAAACGTAGGTATACTGGGGGGTGACAGTTGCCGTTCTTGTTCAGTTATCTACCATATCAGGATAGACTGCTATTTGGTCATTGCTTGCAAAAAGGCATTTGCTAGTTTGCATGGCCTGCAGAATCATGTTGGCTATATCAAAAACATAGTGAAGACTGTGAAAATATCATCAGTGCCATCAACAGACAAACGAGGTTGTCACAACTCGCACCCTCGTAAATACACACAGGACACAATAGATCATGTACATAAGGACATAAATCTCTTCCCAAAATACGAAAGCCACTACAGTCTGAAAAATAATTTCAACAAAATGTACATGTCTATGGAATATTCCATCAGTGCATTATATGAACACTATAAAATGCACTATTGCAAAGAAAACAATCTTGAACCCATTAGCGAAGACAAGTATAGAAGGATATGTATCGAAGATTTCAATATCAGTTTCAAAACACCTAAATCTGACACCTGCCCTATGTGTGATGAACTTAACATTAAGGTTACAACTAGTGATAGACAGCACCGCTGTCAGTATGAGCATGAATTACAATTACATCAACGTCATGTAGAAGCTGGACAAACCAACATTCAGCATCAGACTACACATGTGAAGAGTGATCCAAATTATCATGTGATAACTTTTGATTTACAACAGGCCCTGCCAACGCCTAGATTATCAAGTGAGCCAGGGTTCTATAAACGTAAAATTTTGACTTATAACTTTAGTGTACACAACTGTGGAACTGGTGTAGGCCACTTCTTTGTTTGATATGAAACTAAAGCAAAACGAGGATCAGATGAGATTGTGAGCTGCCTAACGAAATACCGTGAAGTTAATAATATTTGTTGGGAAACTTTAATTGCAATATCAGACAGCTGTTGTGGACAGAATAAGAACTGAAATGTTTTTGGGTTTTGGTTGTGGGTAGTTTCAACAGGGCAATTTAAATGTATAGAACATCACTTTCCTTTGCTAGGGCATTCTATGCTGCCTAGTGATAGGGATTTTTCAGTTGTAGAAAAAAAAATGACGTCATGTTCAGTTTACATACACTCCAGATGACTGGGTTTGCATTCTAGAAAAATGTTGTAAATCAAAACCGTGTAAAGTTGTACATATGCAACAGCATGATTTTGTGAGCACTTCCAATCTTACTGCGAGCATTCAGAAAAAAGGTATAACTGATGACAATGCACCACTTGTCTTCCGTAGTTGTGATACCATAAAAGTTGATGCTTCACAACCTTCCACAGTTATGTTAAATGATTCTTACAGTAACTTAGATGTTTATAGAACTGTTAATGTTCACAAGCGTGGCAGAGGAGAATGTAATCTCAGCCACGTTACCTTTCCGGTTAAATACAAAGAACCTCTGTCCATAGCAGCACCTAAATATAAAGATGTTGTAATGTCTTTCTTGGATACCACCAGCATATAGACCATTCTATGATACACTTAAATGTGATACTAGAGCTGATGACAGGTTCATTGACCATGATTACAACTAAGTCAGATTCAGATACATGAACTTCTAGGTACTCACTTTGTATTACTTAGATAGTGATCACTCAGACTTCGGTTAAAGAGGGAGTATATATTATGTGCGCAAATACCTAAAGTCACTGTGTATTACTTAGATATTGATCTTTCAGCCTTCAGTCAACAAGGGAATAATGTGTGTAAAGTACTTCAGTAAAATGATTTCCTGTGTTTGGAGATATAGTGTTTACTTCGTATACGATTTGATGTAAATAGTAATAACCGTCATACTAAGAGCATACCTGACATGGGAAAAAAAACATCTACCTGTTATGCAATAACATTTTTGAAGCTTTCTATTTTCTGAAGTTAAGTTTAGGGTATAAGTGCACTTGGAAAAATACAAAGAACAACTCTTCATAAAAAAAAAATTTCTCACTGATTTCCTAAACATTAACTTCTTCGTTGCCAACATTCACAAGAATGTTGGTTATTACTATTTACAGCTGAGGTCTTCAAATGAATTATACAATGTTTAAACATTAGCACTATGCACTATTTTATGCTTTAAGTGAACTTACAAAACAATACGAAAATTAATTTCATATAAATTCTTCAAAATCGAAGAATAAAAGCAGCTCTCAAAAAATACTTTAGTGATATATTTTTTATCTTAGGCCAGCAACTTAAAAAATTTTATTAAGTTTTAAACCCATCAAATAAAAAATATTAAATCTACAAGGTTGTATACCACATTTCTCAGCATAATTCAACATTGTTCATATTCAGAAAATTAAAAAATATTAATAAGTATAGTTTTTAAATTTAGCACTCCCTTATTTTACTGAGAGTAAAATTGAACTCTACTAGTTGCCAGGTAATGAATATCAGATTTTATATTGCTTTTAAAAGATTTTAAATACTGAAAGGACAAGGTGAAGTTGCAGTATGCCTTTCAAAGCTACTAATTCGGCAACCTGCAACACAGGCTACTGATGATTATCAATGTCTGTCAAAGCAGGTGGCAGTGGGGTGGGAGTGGCATCACACTCTCCCTCACTCTTTCCTCTTCCAGTAGATGATTATCTCACAGCAGGGTAGCATCTCCTGCCCCATCCACTTCCGTGAGTGACAGGCCTATCAGTTAGTTCTTGGGCAACTGCTGACTCAAAACAGCAGCAGTTGAGCCTGTCTTACTCCAACATTGCCACCCTATTATCCTCTACTTTGCTCCCAACTCCCAAGACAACACAACAAATGGTGTATAATACAGGAAGGCACTTGCATTTGCCATGTAAAAAATCCTAGTTCCACTGTATTAATTACATAGATTATTTATTGAATGAAATGTATTGCTTTATCACATTTGTTTTATGTACACACAATACACTTGAAGTTTGCTCTGCTCAAGCAGGATTTGACTTGCAACAGTCCTGTTACTAAAGACAACCTGCTTGGTGTCATATTACATTTTATCATTTCTTGAGTACAAGTGTCTTTAAGTGGCCTGTTGGGCTCATTTTGCTCCAATCGAAGCTAATGATAACAGAATATGTACTTGCTGCTTATGAATTAATACACTCGATAATTAATTTGAATTGATTACACAATTATATGCTTCAGTTAGTCCTTGGAGGTAAGTAACTTTACATGGCCCCAGTGGCGTCAGAAGTATGGGTCGGGGGGGAGCGGCACAAGCCCCCCAAAATTTAAGCAGGGGTGCTAAGCCCATCCCACTATCAAATCAAACAATATGTCTTCATCCGAAATGAAAACAACATACTTCAGGAAGCTAATATGATGCAACTCTAAAGTATCTGAACATACTACTCGTCCTTCATATTTTCTAGTTCCTACCCCAATGTGGCAGTAACTGATAACTAAAGCAGAAACCTACTGAATCAGTGCAGTACAGCACGGCATGACAACAGTGGTTTTCTCCCTGAAGTATGCGTCAGTGTCTGGCAAATGGCTGCACCTGTCTCCGCGGAGTGGTTGAAACTTTACCCACGAGCTAATAATTGACCAAACAAGCAGCAAAAGAAAAAAGTTTGTGTTGGGTTATCAATTGTGATAGGTGATACGCATTCGAAGAACGTAGCTGTGGGAGACATGGACGTGTGATGGAAACTCATATTTTGATTTTAGCAGACAAAGCTTGCAAAATCTCAGACGAACGAGGAAATCAACTCTGAAGGGCTACCTGAGAAAAATGAGACAATTCCAAACTCTGTTGGAGATCAGTATATCTCTATCTGTGTGCGAACCTGCTGAGCAACTTGCCAAGTCCCTGCAGAGTCAAGGATATACAGCAAGTGGCACTAAGCAAGCAGCACAAGTTCTTTGGGACCTGTATAATGGAATTGACGAGGCTGATTTTGAATGCATTTGAAAGAACCTGAGAAAACAGGACATGAAGACAACCTTGAGCTAGAAATGCCTCGCATCTCATGATTCAGAACACCTGCCAGAGTCAGGCATTTGGAAGAAATGGAAGGCCAAGCACAAGATGTTCAGATCGATAAGAAAACTCGTCTTCGCCAGAAGTCTACAGATCAACTGGAAAATTTTCTAGGAGTACATAAGGATGACTTTGACATAGACATGTTAGCTGCACAGCTAAAGATTTTTTCAAGTGTCATCTGTCCACCTGTGCAAAACATGAAGGAGCCTGCAGATTAATTACGCATTCAGCCTAAAATATGCTGCAAAATGCTGGATGAAGTAGAGCGTCTCGTAATTCTTCTCTTGACAGTGCCAGCCACATCTGCATCTTGTGAAAGGTCATTCAGCGCTCCTAAGCACATCAGGTCTTACCTCAGGTCAACGATGTCGTAGAAGAGACTTTCACAGCTTCTTCTTCTTCATGTACATGCAGAAGAGACATGGAAGATATTAACTAATGAAGTATTAGACAGGTTTGTTTCAAGAACACAAGAAAGAAGGAAAAGCAAAAATTTTTGGCTGTTAGAACAGTTTCTAATTATTTTTTAAACCCTGAAATGTTTCAAAAACTTTCATATGAGAACAGAATAATTTCTTTTTACTTTTTATTTTTATTTTCAACTAACAAATGAGGAAGACAAATACATTAAAACCTTACAATTTTTCTATTAAAATTTTTTAGATAAATTGCTTTCTCTCTCTCTCTTTTTCTTTTTTCCCAACACTGAGTCAAGCTTGCCCCCCCCCCCCCTTGAGCACGAAACACTTCCAACTTCCCTGCATGGCCCGCTTGGCTCTTCTTACTCACATCGAAACTTATCATCTCTTATAATTTAATACATTCTTTCATAGCAATAAATTGATAACAGAATCATTTTTCATACTTTGCAGCCGTTGATGTCAAATGATAATTGATTAAATATACTCGTTGCCGCTATTAATACACTTACTGACTAACATTGTCAACTCTCACGTAGATGATGGTCATTTCATAATCCTGTAGGGTATATGTTGACACATCCAAAAATCTAGAAACTTATATGTACAACTGTTAATATAGACTTAGCTGGGCAATAAAATGTGAGCATCCCCCCCCCCCCCCCTTAAGTTAACCCCAACCTTATACCTTTATTCCTAACAGATGCTGCATATCAAAGCCTTTTATCTATATACCTTAACCTCTTATATACAAGTTGAGCTGTAGATATGATTGGGTAATGAAATGTGCACTTAACCGCCCCTAAGTCATCCCCAACCTTCATTCCCAGCAGATGCTACATCAAAACACTCTTATATCTAATGAATAAATCAATAGTGTGTATTTAGAAGTGATAATGTTGACACAAGACCACTAGTCTACAAGTAGACTCCTACTTACTGCTCCAAAAGAGAGTCCTTTTGTTCAAGAGCTAAGCCGAGCGCTCATGCATGGATGGTGAGTTCAGATAGTGTCGGGCTGCTGGGATCTTCCTGTTGTACAGAATTGGCTGGGTTGGCTGTCAGCAGGGCACGAAATCCTCAGCTTTCAACACTGTGGGACGTTAAGGAGCTACCGCTGGCTTTTGTATACGTGGGTGATGGACCACTGGTAATGACAGTGCAACAATAGATAGTACTGTTGGTGGCTTCGGGTTTCTGAGAGGTTGAGGTGTAGACACAGTTCGCAGAACATCGGGAACTCTGAAGGCTATGACAGGAGGCTGTGGTGCTGATGAAAGGCAGACCAGTTCTGCAATCCAGTGGGGCAGCTCTGATGGTCCTGTATGTATGAGATTGCTGAAGAGGTGTTAGGGTATCTCCGGCGTCACTGGATCATGCAAGTGTCGGAATGCCTGCGCTTGTTCTCTGAGCTGAAGACTGGGAGTATTCGTGCTGGCACCCAGAAGCAAGTAGGGTCAATTTTACCTTTTCCTTGAGACCCCGTCGCTTGGAATAGGGCATGACGACTTACACAATTCACCACCCCCGCCGAGGAATCGAAAGGAGGCTCCTTTTGTAAATTTGTTAAAACAGAGAGGCATACGAAATGTGAGCAGGTAAATAAAGTGCACAGACTCACACTGAGTGAGGCTGAATCTGACTGTGGTGAGCTCTGCTGCTGTGCTAGGCATTGAGGAGAGACAGTCAAGCTGTGCCAGCAACACCAACTCAGCAAGTCTACCTCATTTCAAGGACAGGAGGGCATGGCAGAAAGAGAGGAGAGTTAATCTGTTTTTCCAAGGCATCCTGTATTCACCACTGTAAAAGTGATCCAGAGAGAGCCCACAGGGGATGTCTCACTCCCCCCCCCCTCAACCGTTCATCATATTGACATTACACGGTCTTGTGAATGTCTTAAAACTGAAATTAACATAAACATATTAGTTAAGGTTGCAAGTAGGCCATCAGGCTACTAAAAATACATAAAAAGACAGGAATTCAAGTACTCACAGTGTAGTACTTGTCAACAGGTACACACACACACACATAGAAGAAAGAGACATTTTCACGCAGTTGCATGATCGTGACGTTTCGCTGGCTAGATCAGCTTCATCAGGTGGTGAGTTATAGGGCACTGCAGTATGGTGGAAGGGCGCTATTGGTAGTAAACCTAGCAGCCAGGTGGCAAACTAGGGTGGGACGGAAAATTGAAAATTTGCCAGTATAGATGATGAGTGTGGCTTGGAGCTGTGACTATCTTATGTTAAGGCCTGGTGGCTGCCTGGATTTTGTTAAAAATTGGTGGAGTTCTGAGCTATTGCTTGAAGGTGGTAGGACTCTCACAACTCTGGTACAGTAGGAGGAATCAAAATCTTTGTTGTGTTAGGCTGCATGTGCTGTAACTGGTTTGTCCTATAGGTTATTGACCAGCCATAGCTGTTCGCAGCAATAATCTACTGGACAAACCAGATTGCACCTCTATTATACCCTGTCGGGTCTGGTTTTTTGTTTTCCGAAGCAGTACAGAATGTCCAAAAAGTTTTTCCCTGATTACAAACTTTATTTATACCCACTATATGCGAGAGAGAGATATAAACCAGTGCCAAAATGTTGGCAAACTATCTAAGTGTTTTGTTGTAACAGGACAACACATCAGTAGGTCTGCACTTGAGCAGCTTTAGTAGCATGTAACACATCTAATCTATATTCAGTTTCTGTCCATACATTAGCCAACATTACAGGAGTGTGGAGGCCAAACTGTTAGGCCATCGTGACTGATCCACTGTCCAGGAAGAAAGACTGGAAGATAAGAAAGCAAGGAATGTTATTATTAACTGTACAACAGATTGCTACATAGAATAAATAAGGGAAGCAGGGTCTGCAAAGGACATGCTCAAGCCTCTGAGCAAGGTTTTTGAGAGAAAGAGTGCCCTTTCAAAATGATTGGGTGCGAAAGAAGTTACTGACTCTGAAGTGCACAACAACTTTACAGGAAAATTGTTATAAGTTTGACGCCGGCTAACAGCCAGAGGCGCTAGCGCCTATGACTGCGCTCACCATACACGTGTCATGTGTTCATTCACCAAGATTAAGAACACTGATATTCCAGTGTGAACGCCGTAATAAAGAGACACTGAATTAATATGAATAATCCATAGTAAAATTATAAAAATGTAGAACATATTTAATTTAATTTGTGCGTCATATAGTTTTCAAAGTATAAATATTTTACTCAGCGTGCATAGCACTTCTGCTTATGTGAACCCCGTAAGTCGCCATGGTAGGTCCGTGCGACGCTTGCCTCTGGACAGTCTGTCATAGGGAGCTGGCGAGTTAAGACACTGTCATGTGCGCACTACAAATTTTGTTCACTAATGTAGGTTTCCATAGTCAATTTACTTTACCGGTCAACCTTTGCTTGCGTACATTTTGTCAGATATTTCCCCAGCATTATGCTTCGCTTAAAAAATTTATTTCGCCTTTGTGGTATTTTTCAAACTTAATCAAGGCGAGAGGAGAAAGATGTTGGAGAGGTCACGCGACCCACACAACTTGAATCAGGCGCCATCCACCTATGTTAGTGGCGTTCCAGTCTAATTTCTGTATTATTGCTACACGTAATTTTAAGGACTTTGTTTTTATGTACGTATTTTAAGGGTATTTTCATGTTTGAATATTTTATGGCAATTTCATGTACAACCACGTGGCTAACCTATGCCAAGTCTATATCAGCACCATCCATGCAGTTTGAGAGTTTATTTGCATAAAATCATGTGCACTACAATTTATTTCAGGGTTCTATGTATGTTTCATTCAGGTTTCAATGTATTTTTCGTGTAATTGATGCTTTTTGTACTTTATCACGTGGTCATGTTAATGTTAGATTATACCGCCATCAGGCATGCTACACACCTGCAATCACCTAAATCGTAAAGAAGATAGTTTTCTCTTTCAGAATAATATTTTGTCTGAATTTAATTTGCAGTTTTCAAGAAGAAATATTGCTATTTCATCTGCACCGCTTGGTCTGCTACGAACATTATCCAGCGGCATCCGTGCCACCTAAGCTTGTTTTCACACATGTGTGTGTTTGTTGTGAATACTCATCTCATACACCATCATCTTTTAACGATCTTTATGTATTTTGTGTAATTTTGCAATTTGTGTACAGTGCAATTACTTCTGTCCTGGCCGGCTCTGTGTATAGGCTATCACCACACTACCCATGTGCTGGCGGGCGAGCCCAGACGAGTTTGCGTAAGTGATGCCAGTGTTAAAATGTTTTCATCAATGGTTTCATTTGTAATTCACAGTGTCCTGTCTTCAGGGAAAAACAGTCAGTCCACCCTAGCGGCTGTCGGACCTCTTCCCTTGTGAAGGCTGTGCTTTTACGCACCTCGGTGAGATCATCAATCTAGGCATGCGCTAGATTAATTGCTGGCTGGGGAACACCCAAGCGGAATTGGCTAGTCATGACCGAGATAATCATAATTTCTTTGGCACATAAATGTGTATGCATAATAACAATTAAAGCAAGCATCAGTAACCTACCTCTTTTATTCAGTAGTGACAGTGTCCTGGCCACATGTATTTTATCAAGTGATTATTTTCAAAGTGATGTTTAGTAAAAGTTTAGTATTGCCGACGTGTTTGTTAATATGCACGGGTGAGATGGACACACAGAACCCACAACATCCCTGAGAACCCTGAGTCTCAATAGTGCGGTGATTGGGAAGCACCGCTGGTGCCCATATTACCAGTAAGTGTTTGTGTCATCATTTGTCTCTTGTCTCACCCGACGGTGTCAAGTTTGACAACCTACCAAATGACCTGGAGGGAATGGAATCAAAAATGGACCACGATTATAAAGTCTGTCACCTGCTACTAACCCTACCAGAATGCTATGACAACATCATAACTCTTCTAGAAACAATAGATACAGAACTGGACTTTATGCAGAATTGAAGCAAAACCACATACAAACAGATGTTGAGCGTATGAAAGCTACTTCATGTGTGGCAAGAAACAAACCTACAAGAAAATGTTATGGGTGTGGTGACCCTCGACATCCAATTGCCCCAAGGCAAGATATAATCGCTCAGATAGAGGAGGTCATAGTGACTGGACCAACAGAAATTCGAGAGGACAAGGTAGAAGAAACCATTGCACTGATAGGTACAACACAAGTACACTAGCACTGAAGAAAGTGAGGTTATGTTCATTGCTACTACAGGCAAAGTAGAATCAGTGTTTGTTGGTCAAGAAGAGAAGGTACACGAGACACAGTTTGTCCTTATTCAGGGTGTACTGGTCACCTGATCATGATGAATACAGTATGACAGATATTATAGATCTGGAGATACCCATCATGATACGAATGGCTAATGGTGAAAAGTTAATAGCAAGCCAAAAAGGGACAGTAAAGCTCCAGAAGAATAACTAAAAATAATACTAGAAGCACTCATAGTACCTAACCTCAAGCTAAATCTGTTGTTTGTCAAGAAGGTGGTGAGTTCACAGAAAGAAGTGGTTTTCAATGCTAATAGGGCAGAGATATTGGACAATAGCGGACTGAGAATGGTGTGTGGAACATTGGGAAAACTTCACATTGCTAGTTTTTCACTGTGTAAGCCTACAGAGAGAAAATGTTCACTTGGAGAGGGAGAGGACCTGTGGCATAAAAGACTTGGACATTTGAACCGCAAGGGTTTCAAACAAATGGGATTACCTACATCAAATAAGGTATGTGATGCATGTCGACAGGGAAAGGCAATTATACAACATTTTCAGTGTAGTGTTCTCTAAAATCCTCTCGATTAGGAGAGTTATTGCACACGGATATTGGGGGACCAATGTCACAAAAACTAGTAATGGTGAGCAATATTATCAAACCATAACTGATGATTTCCACACTTCTGTGTAGTATATTTATTCAAGACAAAGGCTGATGCTGCAGAAAATGTGGTAAATTACATTAGACAAATCGAACAAAATACGCATATCAAGGGATGTGACATTTGATGAAACAGACATAGTGTTCAAAGACGAACAAAAAGCAGATACACCACAATTTCGGCTGGGTGAAGGGTGCGAGAAGAAAAAAGGAGGGTGTTGAAAAGAGTGGACACCAGAGTTGAACTTTGTCAGCGTAAATTTATTAAGAAGATGCTAAAGCGGTTTAATGTTGAAAAATGTAAAACCTGCTCTACGCCAGTGGAAGACAGCATCAAAGTCAGAGACACAGATGCAGTTGTGGATGTTCCGTTTCGAGAACTGGTAGGCAGCTTCAAATTAGCAGGTGAGACATAACCTTCACAATGTCATACCTAAGCCAGTTTCTGGACTACCCGACACATTCTGTATGGAACACAGCAAAGAGGGTACGTCGCTACTTGAAGGGAACAATGGACAGCAACCTGATACATGAACAACACCTAGAAGAGTGTGACAAAGTCATCATCTATGCAGATGCAGACTGGGGAGCTGATAGGACAGATTGCAAGAGCATGAACGGGATGGCATCATTCCACTGCGGTAACTTAATGTCCTGAGGCTCGAAAAAACAGTAGGTCATAGCTCTGAGCTCAGCAGAGGCGGAGTATATCGCAGGCAGTTTAGCAGCAACTGAACTCCTTTACTTGAAGGGTCTCTTGTCAGAGTTTGTAGGTAGTAAGGGGTATGTAAAATGCAGTTTGCTTGTAGACAACCAAGGTGCTATACATATGATGAGGAACTATGAGAACACTAAACGTTCTAAACATATTGACATCACGTTTCATTTTTTAAAGGACATTGTAGCTAAACGTCTTATAAGTATCAAGTATGTAGAGTCAAATTTGAATATTGCAGATATGTTTACCAAGTCGCTGGAATCAACCAAGTTTTGCGAGATCAGGGACAAATTGTGTCTGGAGGGAAAATGCCAATCTTTGTTAATGGGGAGTGCTGCATGTATGAATATTAACCATTTCAAGTCTTGTGTATCAATAGCTGTGAATCGGGTTATTTAGGTTATCATAAGATATATGCTATTTCATAACAGCATTCAATGGACTTGAAATTGAGAGGGAGTTTTAGGGCATTTTCAGATCGGGAGTCCAGAGTTTTCACTCGCACCAACATATTATCGGAGCCGGAGGTTAGTTTGAGTTTGGCAGCGTAATGAGCAAGATGTGTGCTATGGTCAATAGAAGACGTTACCTTCTGTATTTATTATACCTCAGGTGGAAATATAGGAAGAACAATGAAAGATGACGTTGGGTGCATCCTATTCTTGAAGTTGGATATGCGAAGGGCTCTCTTTACACTCTGTTTGAAAAATTGCAAACGCATGAATCAAAGTTTTACAATTATTTTTGTATGAGTACAGTTACCTTCGATTACGCAATGGAACGGTTAGGTAATGTCATCAAGCATCAGGATACTACAACGAGAGCATATGTGCCTCCTAGGGAAATGATGGCAGTCACAATAAGGTAAGCAAAATCACATTGTGTACAATAGTAAGGATTATATTGTCATATTTTGTACGTTAAGAAAATACACTGTTTTCATACAACAAAACCAGGTATAAAACATCAAACACTGCACATGGGCAGTACTGAGGCAGTGTGTGACCACAAGTCTCTAGACATACACATTGAAGTCTATCGCATATCACCTGTAGGAGTTTCCAATACCAATGGAGAATGCGATGACAATTGCGAACAATTGGAATTTCCTGGTGACTCCAATGGTACAGTGTGAATAGGGCGCAGAGGTGTTGGTATTACAGGCATATGGTAAGCATTCAATGTAGATGATTGGTTCTGAACATGCTGTATACTCTGTTAGGCATGGACAAGTGAGCTAGTGTGGCTGTGACTTAAATAAAACTATACTATTGCTAGTCATACCCATTTTCTGATGCTGTTTCTTTTCTATGTTGTCACATTCTTCTTCTAGCATTGAGAGTACTTCACTCCAGGCCTTCTGCTTCACCACGTTGTCTTTGTATTCATCTGCAGTTTTGTCCCACAAACATGGCCTGCACTCAACCAACTCAATTAATGACAATATGTCATAATTGACTCTATTCATAGCACTTTTGCGCAGATTACTTGTTACACCAACCAACAACACTTGGATACTGGCACTCTACCACACGCCGCCAGACTGCTAAGTCGTGGCCGGCTCAGACATGTCAGGTCACGTGTGCAAACTCCCATTATGAAATATTGTTCTCGACAGCCAGACATCGGGCAGACACCCAATCTGTCAAGATCCAGTATACTGTGATCTCTGACAGCCAGATGTTGGACCGATAATTATATAGGATCTGACACTGTCGGGCGCTGTGTGCAAGTCTCCCATTGAAATGCATTGATGTCATGTCGTCCGATATTGGTGCATATGCAGATGCCCTTAAAGTATTGTGATTGTGGCGTCACTACAAGTTGGCTATACTGCTTACATTTTTTTTTCTTGACAGCTGTCTAAGTTGTAATTTGTGTGTGAGTGCAATGATAAATAGAAGGCAAGCTGCATGTGTTTTCTGTATACTGGTAGTCTTTTTTCGACAAATAAAGTCTGAATTTATTAGACAGCACACACTGTCAAGTACGGACAGTTCTGTAATGAGAAACTCTTAAAACTTTTTACCATATTCTGTGACTATTTTACATTAATACCGAGCAAACACCATACCAGTTCCTGAAACAGCAAGCACCTTAACACAAAATTCTTATGGCTAGCTGAATGCTGCTTCACTGCAGCATGAAATACCTTACAAATTTTAGGAATAAAATCATTGGTATTGGGATTTCATCTTCTTTAGTGGTGGTTGGGAAATGTGTCCATCACAAATGCTCCCCTTGGATATGTCACTGCCTTTTGGATGTCTCCATCACCCTGACCCAAAAAAGCAATATACATGACATCAGAATGTCCTGTGTGTCGTAGATCTATAATGCAGTCATCACAGTGGGTGACTTGAACAAAGAAACTCTCTTGCATACTCTGCTAGACAACTACGTACCCAAACATGGCACTGCCAATCATCACTGTCTAGGTAACGAGGATGATAATTGTTAACAAAATGCCTGCACTAAGTTGTACCTAACTCAACATGGTTAAGTCAGGCCACGTAAAGTAGTACCATATACTGAGCCTCCTTGGAACACTGAGAGTAACTTGGGATAATTTACTTATAAAGACTTTTGTTTGCAAAAGTTGTGTTAATTGGCAAGGTAGTAAATAGTGGCAGTAGTGATGCAGTTCTGTTCCAAGAGTGCCAGGCCGTGATTTCCTGCACCACTATGCGGTGAGCACAAACTCTATGTAGGGATTGTGACCTAGCCATGTGGCTTGTTTTAACACCAATGTATACCTCTTCTGCTCTGTTATTGGTTACGGAGCATGCCAAACACAAGTACAGAAGTGGATGACTACTTAAACTTAGAATATAAGTGTGACCATGTACATATTAGATCCAGAGACATCTGCCATTTATTGTGAAACAAAACAACATTAAGTTGCACAGGGTGCTACACAAACTCAAAAGAAAAGAATCAATATATTATTCAACACAGTGGCATAAAGACACTTCCATGAGACCTCATCCAAACCAGCATAAAGTTACACAACGTTATGTTGACGACAAAAAGCTTGTATACAAAATAATATTGTGGAGCCCCCCGAATCAACGGAAGGGCCAAAGCCAGCTGCAGGGGTAAAGTAAAGTGGTTTCAAATAATTCATAACAGGCAGAACTAAACATCAGTTATAGCAAACATGAAGTCCCCCCAGGCCATGCGACACCCATCCGTCCGGCTTGAGCTCCAACGAGAGATTACAGAATGGCAGTCAGAAGTGGTGACACTAGACAACGCCGGAAGTGCAGGCCTTGGATCACATGCATGGATATGAAACATGAGTGGCCAACTATGATGATTACAAGAATATGCACAGGAGTACACAGCAAAACAAACACACAAAGATCTTGCATAATAACAAAACCCTTTGCTGGTGGCCTCAGTCATTGCTACTCACATTACGTGCACAGGATTGCATGCCAACAGATATGTCAAAACCTTACAAGCTAGTTCATAAATACATGTACCGGAGTGCACTGCAAAACACTTACATGGAAACCTTAATCTGACAAGAACATTTATTCTCTTCAGCCATAGCCCACCTTCAGTGCACTTGACACATGCATTACATGCACCGCATGGCCCAATGTCTCGTGCACACATGACCCATGATGGACTTATGGCGGCCGAGGGACGAGGTCGGATGACAAAGTGACAGCTCTGAGTAAAATGAAACATTATATCCTGTACATTACTCTGACAGAAACCAACTTTATGAAATTACAGAACACTTCATAATTTTATTTCAGAGCTGCCACTTGTGCAAACATAACCATTATAAATGTCCCAAGTGTCCAAAGTAATCCCAGTTTATGATAACCTCTTACCCAAACACTCCTGTGGTTCACTCCCTTACATCCCTCTGTGCCTATTGCAGATGAATAGGAAAAGTATTGGAACATATCCTGACCCCTAGTTTGTTGTCAAGCATGCACTTTCGTGTGATGATGAGAATGACCATACGGGCATAGTAGTTATGATGGTTGTGCAGTCAACACAATCAGTGATACTTGAGGAGTTATCACTATCAACAATAATGATTTCATTATTACATATCTAGTATAAGATGCCACTATGTTGCAACTATACGCACAGCTTTCTTTCTACCAATACTCTACTAGCTGTGATAGATAAATTCTATTTTTTTGTGGTAAATATTTGTTATCTTTAAGGATGATATTTCTAGTATAATATAGCATTCTGATTAAGATTTTTTGTCACTAACTTATAAAATCACAACAACACTGTTAAAAATTGCTGTACAAAAACTGTGTGACTAAATTTAGATAACACCAAAGAAAATACTTACACTTGGAAAAGAGATAAGATTATATTTGGCTTTAGTTTACGTAATAGTAAAACTAGTCAGAGCATATCTTGTGTAAGCGATTTAAAAATATTACATACTACGTTAAAAATTTAAACTCAATCAATAGGTTGCAAATCTAATTTCTTCCATCTCTAAATAAACTGGATTAATAAAATTTATAACCTGTACAGCAACAATCGCAGACTCCACACTAATCCTATTCTGTACCTTGATACAGATTAAACTAAAATGCAGTTCAGTTATTTGTAATAATCTAATGCAAATTGGCATTAATCAGTTAAAGAAAAAAAAAAGTGCCATATTAAAGTAGCTGTTCGAAAAGCTTTTATCACATCCTACATATAAATCATTAATCTGTGCAACAATGAAAATACCTAGTCCTGTATATGCTCAATATATACTGTATATAATATTATCACTGGTACTCTTGAATGTTATGAAATTCTCCACATTTCTATCCTTCAAATCCAAATTTTTGGGATAAGGCCTGAAAGCCTTTTGTTAACATCCATCAACATATGTTCACTTAATCACAACTAATTTAGTCCAAAATTAAATATCTTTCTAGTGTGACATGACTTGTCCTACCCCAGAAGTATCCGGGATTTAAGGAAGGCAGTCCACTTTATCCTGGTTCTTCAGTGATAGGACATTAATATCAGTTATTAACATCAATGTCCAAATTAAATGTAAATATTAATCTCTAACACTTCAGTTGATGAATGTTTTTGCAAACTAACTATTTATCTAATGACTATAGCTGAGAGTAATGAGCTGGACTGCAACAAGGCCCTTATCTACTCCCCACACAGTTTTACCAACATGTCCAGCGGTGTTGCTGTGCTGGGAACCAGCCTGGGAAACTTTCCTCAACTCCTGAAAGCCAATCACTTTCCAAATATTCTTTTATTTCTTTAAGTACATATGTGTTTTTTAAATGTATTGTTATATTTCTCCTCTCTTTGTTCAATACTTTTGCAAATTTTATAAAAACCATTGTTTTATTTTATTTTTGTTGTTGTTACAACTATAACAGCCTCCTCCTAAGGACCAAACCTGTTTGGAAGCACTCAAAACAAACAATAAAAAACAAAGTTTATGTTCACAGTGATGCTCTGGACGAATTTGAAAAAACAATTGAAGAGTTGTCTGCTGAAAAAGCAGACGTCAACCGGGAAATTCAACGGAGGGTCACTGAAATCACCACGGAGAGGGATGAGCTACAAGAGCACCTTCAAAATCAAGATTCTACTTTCGCTAAGTTTCTCGAGTGAGTTGCACTCGTCACCTGTGATGTTTGCATAAAACTAATTGAAATAGTATAAACTTATTAGGTGTAGGCCTTGAAAGTTACAAGTGAGGCGTTACTACTAAATGAAAATTAAAATCCACATGTGGTTCTTACCCTGACACACAGTCACACATGGACAAAAGGAGATTGGCACTAAGCATAGCCATTGGTTTGTCGTACCTGTCGCCCCAACCAGCCTGAATGGATGAGGTAATATGAGATGGGGGAGGAGACACAGCATAATGAAGATTGAGGAAGGAAATAGGAGAGTCCCGAGAAAATTGCCACCACCATGACAGTGTTTGCCAACACACTCCCCACATGAGCGCCCTTGTCCAAAAATTTACCACCCACCAAGGCCTGGGATTGAACTGAGGTTATTGGAGGTGTGATGCCAGTGACTAAATAACTGAGCCAGCCATGGGTCATTGTTTCTATTTAATTTTTATTTTGTCAACTAGTGAAATTTCTTACCACAATTATCAACTACATATATACTATAATTATTTATGTATTTTTTTTTACATTTTCTGAATACTTTTAGTAAAAAACATTATGAACTAGAATCAAGTGCCAGTATCACATACATATTGATGCACGATGTCTTTTCAACAATGATTAAATAACTTTTCCTTATCAGTGAGCAAGCCTTGCAGTTCAATTTCCATGGAGTTTTCATTGTTGCCACACATCACGAGATGTCAGATCGTACTGTTTACATGGCTCATGGACGGGCACTCCAACCTGCAGATTGTAGTGATCACCGGCTGAGCCATCGAGGCTATGCATCGAAGGCACTTCAGTACCGTAGCACGCTGCCAGATGGCTGTACCAGTTCGTTCTGCCGCATCTCAATCTCCAAGCCGGCCAGTGACGTCACACTATGAAGAAGATATGCTACATCGACCACCCCTATCCAGCTGACTGAAGGGGAAACACCAGCCGGGTATAAATAGTGGGTCATTTGCCCACTTATGACCAGTCTTTATTCTCTCAACCGCATACTGTGACACAAAACTTGACCAGCCTGCACATTAGCTCCAGCCTGCCTCCTCCTTCACCGCATTCATGCTGAAGGACTCTCCTCTTGTTGGTCTCCATTGCAACTCATTGCCGGAGATATCCTTCAACCAGGCTGTCTTCACCGCACACTGTGCTGAAGATCCTTACCAGTGCCAATGTCATCTACACACTTAGACACTGCGGCCCCTTCTCGGCAAACACTAGTAGGAGTAGTACCAGTTCAAGTTAGTTTCATAATGCTTGTCTACCCTGCCATTAGTAGCTTGGGATCAAGTCGCCGTTACCTGGCTCAGCGTAGGTTAAGCTTGTCGATGTTAGGAGGTAGTGCAACACCACCCTGTTTATTTCCCGTAAGAAAGAATAAACAGATAGTTTGCAAACTCAAAGGTATCTTTCCCATAGTAAAAATTCCTCTCACAGTGGACTCCACGTCTGTGCAAGGGATAGCAGGTAACCGGAGAAGTTGCTTAAAAAATGCAATATACAAATAGAGTACCGACACATACATTGGATGGCCACCCATTCCGTGCACCATGATGTACAGAACGGTAGAGCCCCGACACTAGTTACTCTGTCTCTTGGGGTCAGCTTACCTGCTTAGTGGCTGCTCTCTCCACCGTGTCCACGGTGCCGGAGTTAGTGTTTCCTGAGTTGGGGGAGACTGTTCCTCCTGGGACACTCACCCACGTACTGAGACTGTCCGCCAGTGAAACCTATATCTCAATACTCATTGCGTTCTGACGCTGAGTACTGGGATAGAGGTACCGCACGTGGTTGACAGACACTGCTCATGGCAGTACACAAGTATAGGACAACACGTCACCTGCTGTCTTTTCACGGACATGAGAGGGTGATTCTGTCCAAATGCCCTATTCCCGTCGAAGTGGTATCCAAGAGAAGGTTAGGAAGGTGCTAACTGCCTCTGAGCTGAACCTCCTCCTAGCCACACTCGTGAAACTCTCACAGAGAGATCAAGTCCAGGCATTGCGCCATCTGCAGAAACCATCAAGTACAGAGATTCCTAAGGACCGTTTTGAAGCTCCCATCTGTCTGAGTGAGGAAACACACCAGGTGTTTGTTGCATACTTGAGTGGACAGGATAAGTCCTTGGGAATAGCCAACCCATGCTTTTAAGGAATTTAGCCAGCAGAACCAGCATCTGTGACCCATACAACCTAAGAGCACCTGCACTAGTACAAGCTCTAGTCAGACAGAACTGACATAGGTTAAGCAGCCTTCATGGGTTATGTGTTGCCCAGGTATACTGCCCAGGACCAATTCACTGAAATGCAAAATCATGCTAATGGGACCTGATTTTATGCCCTGCTGTAAAGCTACCAGGCCAGTCCTTTATACTGGATGTGCTCCAGTACCTTGTATAGACTTAATTTAAACCAAAAACCCCATCCACCAGATGCACCTGACCTAGCACCCAACAAAGCACTTTGGGACATGGTGACATTCCTCCACCAACTTCAGGGAGTCGTGCATCAATGTATCACATTGCAAGTATTGGAAAATGGACAAAGTACACTTTGGTACTTATGGTCCATAATTATACTTCTCATAAACCTAGAATTATTAAATAAAATAACATGATTCCAAGATATTTGTGTGTGTATAAACTGCCAGTTATTTAGAATCAGTAATAGCAAACCTCCAGTTCAGTGGTCATAAACAAATCATATTCCTCCATAACCTAAATATTCTTTCACTTAAACACAATAGCACACACACACAACTGTTTGTAGTGCCAGCTTTAGTTTTCATTTGTGTAGTGAACAAATACGTAACCATTAAAGATAAGTGATTTATTAAAAATGAAATGTGAAGCATGTATTTTACCTTTCATTAGCATTTGTAAGTGGTCTGGTCTACCTTGTGCCTGAACTGTGTTGCAGAGTGCGCTTGAGATATGGGTTTTATTAAACATGTCCCCAATATGTTTACATATGAAAAGAAAACTTATTCTACACAAGGATGGAATTGTGCTTTTTTGAGTTATAACAAATTCTATAAATATTATTGTGTAGCCCCCCCACCATCATTAAAAACTACTTTTTCAGATTAATGTATCTTGAAACATACTATCCAGACACAAACAGAACTGTGATAGAAGCGTGTATTGAAATTTGCTGCACAAGTTCCATCAGTAAAATTATAGGGTCACTGCTTTTAAGTCCCATAGGTATCACAATGAGATGCCAGTTCAGAGCATAGTAGCAATAGCTAGGGTAGTGAATTTTCGCAAAAATATTTCATGACAAGTTGTATTTCAAAACTCAGAAAAGTCGTTTACCTATCTTTATTGACTGAATTACATTTTGACACATGTTAACTATCTGCACATGAATCATGTAGGAGCCATGCCGATGTTGTCGAATTCTGAGTAGTCCAGTCAAATATATACACGCCTTCTCAAGCAGATAGCAACCAATGGCAATAGACAAACTGCTGTTGGGTTCTTATAGTATCGAGTGCATTATGTATTCATATTTTTTTGTGAAAAGTTGCTAGTTCTAGTTATGGTGCACTCATTGTGCATACTAGCATTGCCCTTATTGCTCACATGCTTATCGATTTCAACATGGAAAACAGTTCCACAGATGCAAGTTCCTTAAAAAATACATTCACAAGCTTTGCTATTGTTACAGAAAATTCGAGAATTGCAAGCAAGAATTGTCTGAGCTCCAAAATATCGAAGATACTTTGAGGAATGACTTTGACAATCATGTGAAATCAATTGAAACCACGAACTTGCAGTATGCTCAGCTGAGAGTATACAGGGATAAAGAGCTCGAAAGGTGAGTAACTGAGTTACCAGTCATTTGTAAAATAAAACAATAATATATGAAAACCTGTGCCATTTCAATTTATTGGATCTTCAAAATACTTTGAAAAATTACTGTGTAATAAGTTTTTCAGCAATGAAAATTTGTAACAGTATAAAAATGTTTTGTTCGATCCCTTTTTTCTAATTTTGGTCCATAATTAGTTTGTAATAATTTGAAAACAATACTTAAATTCTTCACTTGAATATGTAAAAATCTGCTGTTTCCTACCAGAAGCCTAACCAGCTCTGCAAGCTACTAGTTCTTTACTATTTCTCTACCAATCCCACATGTTTCTACTACTTTCTTTTTAACCATCTCTGTCTTGGCCAATGTTAAGATTTCTTCCATGGTGCACTGAAGTTTAGCAAGGCATTTGGGATGGGAGTGTGTTACTGGACTTTATTTCTGACAGGTAGTTGAATGATAACACATTCACTATTTGGGGGATCTCGACTAGCTTGTGTTCACCTTTGTTCACACTCCATTAGTAAATATCTTATTTGTGAGTATAAACTGCTACTGTTGAAAATTTGGCTGTTGTCATTTTTGACATTGTTTCAGATTTAATTCCTTTTTTACCTAGTCTAATTGAGCTGAGCAATGTTCTCCAGCACCCAAGTATGAAGAGAATAAGGGGCTGCAATGGTGTAGTGGTCATATTATTCACCTCACACCAAGGCAAACTGGGTTCGGTTCCCGGCGGGGTCACTCCTGGATTTTCACATGTGGGAATTGTGCCGGACGATGCCGCTGGTCATTGGGTTTACTCTGGGATCTCCTGTTTCCCCTGCTGTTGCATCCTTGTACTCCTCGACACCTCACCTCACTTCACTCTCATCAGCTCACAAGATCTCTGTGTTAAGAGCCGCCCACATCTCTCACTTCGCTGTCTCCACAATGAGAATAGTTGGCTGGCCACTTCTAACAGAATTTGTTAGATGCTTGTGTATGTTGTGGGGGCAGTGGCCCAACATATGGCTCCTAACAAGTGGAATATTTGCTGTGGACGGCAGGTGTTGAGGTCACTGTGTGTGTAGCTCACAACAGGGGTGGAAACATTCTGTACAGGAACAGCATGGGTGTCATAACAGTGGCCTGGCATTAGCTGGCTGCTTCTTCACAGGTTTCTTTATACTTGTAATTTTATAACTCCATGTACAAGTAAGTAATTTGAAATCTACAGTTGAGCTGAACTCTCACAATTGCGAATATATTGTACAATACACACTTTTATAGGCTATTTGCAGTAAAGTGAGCACTTTGAAAGCCCTCTCATTTGGGATAATGGTTAATAAATATATTTTATTTTAGCCTTAGACATTAACTTCAGAGTGCAGTGGATTATACACACTGTATGTATTGTTTACATGACAATATCTATTTTAAAACATGGTTAAAGGGTATAAGATGGCTGAAAGGAAAAAGTAACTACGGTCTCAAAAGTGCTCACTTTAACATGAACAGCCTCAAAATTTATTTTAACAAAATTTAACTAATAAAAATTAGAATTTGCTTTCTGCAGGGGATGTATGGTCCTGAATCTTTATTTTTAGTGTTGGCTTACTTTCGTTGCAACAACTACAGCTGTAAAAATGCAGGAGAAACTTTAACCCAGTCGCTGCCTTGGACTGAGGATTACAACTTCAAGGAAACTAAACAAGCTCACCACAAAAAAAAAAGGTTGACATGATTCAAATGAGTGAATATGAGCTGATGTGTGTTTGTGTGTACAGTGCAAATCTGGAGCTGGAAGCAGTACGCCGTGCGTACGAAGCAGAGATGGCACACTTGCAGGGGCAGATAAAGGTGGCAGAAGCTGAGATGAGGAATTTGGAGAGCACCATTGCATCGAAAACAAAGGAGAACGAGGAACTGCTCCATATGTCCGATCAGATCATCGCCCACGCTGATACCCTTCTTTAGGAGTTCCTCCATCACCCTCCATCAACTGAAGGTTTGCAAGCAAAACACAACAGGACCGTTCTCAAGTACACTCAATACAAACTCCATTCTGAATTTGTAAAAGCCAATTAATAAATTGTTTTTATGAAAACTACTGGTGTCTTGCTTGCTATAAACAGGCAACTAATGAAGCAAGGCCCACTGAAAGGGCAGGTCATGTGGATGCAGAGAAAAGAGGACGCTAGTTACCAATGAGATTGTCCCAGTAGTAAAGAGATGCTGTAATGTGCTCTGTGTTTTTTTATAAAGATTAGATTTGTGTGTGTGTGCTGAATTTGTGATTTCCTTTTAACTTTGTTCAGGACTGCACAGAATATCATCATTTATATTTCCCTAACTTTTCCAGGTTTTGCAGGCAAAAATTACATCATTTAAACATTTTTATGCATTCATTTATAAAAAAAACTAAGATAGCACTGTTTTATAAAATGTGATTAAAATTAAACATCCAGAACTTACTGTTCCTGAAAATAGTCTACAGCACAAGGAGTCCAATTCTTTACTTGCAAGGCAATTTCGCTCAAAAGGTAATTGTTTTTTGGCACCCAAAAGTTTTTCAACACATTTACTGGGTTGATATAGGCTGTTCACAGTAAAGTGAGCACTTTTTAAGACCCTTCCAATAAGCATTAACCACTAATAAATATATTTTATTGCAGCTTCAGACGTTAACATTTGGGAGTGGTAGAATTTGTGCACTGTGTTTATTGGTCACATGGCAATTTTCATTTTAAAAAGTGGAGAAATTTTTTAATTTGCTAAAAGAAAAAAATTAGCAGCGCCTTAAAAAGTGTTCACTTTACTGTGAATAGACTATAACAAGAATGTTTTGGCTGTAAAGAAAATCTGTTACTTCAAACTGCATTCTAGGAGCAGTCACCAGTTTCCCTTACTTTTCCAAGTTTTCACTGACTATTTTCAAATTCCCTGACTTTTCCAGGTTTTTAAGGTTTTGCAGACCTGTAGCAACCCTATTGTTTTTCGTCATTGACAATAGGTATTTATTTTACACAATTTAAAAATTATAGGGCATGTGAAGGGTCACAACAGTAGGGCTGCAAAATCGTATTCTGGAAGGGCAGGAATGGTTTTAAGATGGTCAACTGGGAAAGGAAACAGCACCACGTAACATGAGAGATACGCAAGAATAAAGTGGGAGTGCAAAGGTTTCTCCCAAGATTAAATGTGAAAATTGGATAGTAAAAAACATTGTACTTATTCTGAAGCTTATATTTTGGCCAAAATCACTGCAATCAAAGTGATTAATAACATATACAGGCATGCACACACATACATGCTCGCGCACATAAGTCATGTACACAGACACCACATGCAAATACAACCACCGCCACACATGCCCCCACCACCACAACACACACCCACCACCACCACATACACACCACCACCATACACACACACATACACCCACCACACGCGCACAACTACCACCACACACAACCATCATCACACATAACCACCATCACACGTAATTACTATCACACACACCTGCACAAAAAAAAAAAAGGCATTTTTAAACTACATACAAAAATTCAAACCATTACATCTATGGGCTAAGATAAACAATAAATCCTAAAAGCAAAATGTTAAGAACATTCAACTAGTATTTTTAAATTTAGATTAAAGTTAGGAACACAGCGCCAGGAGACTGCAACTTCACGTGCCTGCATGCATAACAAGTTGCATATATTGAAGGCAAACAGAAGTGGCGCGTCATGTGGTGACCACTTGTACATGTTCATACAAACCCTACATCCCCAATACTACTGTTTGTGTGTTGTTGGAAATAAAATGTCATCACTTCTGGCATCCTTTATTACGCAGTTGTTAATTTCCCATTGTTCATGTAGTTTCACACATGTGTACGATCAATCAATTGCAGCGGTGCTGCACTCTCACTGTTTAGTTCTCGCCACTGCTGCCAGCGTGTGGGGACGATTTCCATGGCCAGCTAGACTTACCTGCCTTTCTCCTTTCTCTTCCCCACTCCTCTTTCCCCGCCCGGCACGTCACTAATTTTTAATTGGAGGGGGTACATGATAATTGGAGGGTAGGAGCGCTGACCTCTCCCAGGTTTATCCTGCTACCGACCACCGCATCGAGACGACCGGCATTAATCAACGAGGGCATCATTGATATTTTCAATGGATACAATATAATTTCAAATTGTAATATCCATTCCAGCTGTTAGCATTTTTTAGCAAATGCTTTAATGTTTAGTGAGGGCTAGTTTGTGAGCCACGATGGGAATGATTATTAGCAGTGAGTGCTGGATAGTTTGTGGATAAATAATGGTTCTAGTTTTGTTTGATTTTGGTAGTTGTAGAAAATGCGTAATATTGGTGGTGAGCGGCTTTAAATTGTAGGGTATGAATTTTTGTATTTAAGGCTTGCACATTCTAAATTTAAGTGATAATTATGTTTTTGAATAATTCTGTTTCACAGCGTTCTGAGTTGCAGACGCATAGTTCTGTTTGATAACTGCTGTCCCATTTGCCTGGCCTGGATTATGGTTTTACTGTGAAGGCGAACTGTCCACACATCGCCCATTAACAGAAACTTTTAAATGTCTTTTCTTATCATTTTATTTTTAATTGTCAGGTTCACTGTGCTTTGAAGGGCCATAAACCTAGATGGGTGCCGCCATGTAAGTTAATCTTGTTTCTTTCTTTTAATGAATAAATTTTAATGTGTAGTTTTTTACGGCAAATGCCCCTTGATGGGTCGTTAGGCTGCGGCGTTTGCCATTGTTTTAAATTTAAGTTATTCCTGGAGCAATATAAAGGTTTTGTAATTTTACATGTGCTCCGTGCAGAAATCGTTCCAAGAGAATTTTGAAGATGAAAAGTGTGTTGAACCTTTATGGAAATTTATGATCACCCTTATTGTGAGGTTTAAATATTATTCATGCTTGTCGATAAAGTTTTGTGTGAGTTTCACTTTAAGGGCTGGCTCGATCGACAGGAACAGTATACTAGAGATAGGGATTTCATCGCAAAATTGTAGGTCGCATTATGCAGTCAGTTTACATGATTTAGCATTAAAACAAAAACCATAATACACGTTTTGAAAATGATGACCGCGCTGCAAGACAAAAACAATGTTTTCGTTATTGAAAGTATGTTATATAGCAAATTTAAATATTAAATCTGCTCCACGTTACAGGCTATGCAGTTTAATAGTTTAAAAATCAAGTAGCGAACTCTGTTAATATGAAACCTTTGAAAAAGTCATTGATAGCATAGCTGTATTTCTTATAGAAAGGGCGTAACATGTCATAATGTAAACAAAATATTTGCGGAGTAATGGGTGACGTGTTGGACAGCGTGTGCACACCTTGAGGGGAGCAGGAAAGTAAGGCGGGCTGGCATTGTTGCCATGTCTATCGTAGTGCCGACCAAGCGGCCTTGAGCAATTATACTCGGGGACGTTTATAATCCCAGCTACACTACAAGAAGTTGACGGCTGCATGCAAATGTTGTAGTTCCACGTGCATTTATCAGATAAACGATACACAATGGGAAAATCAAAATGTAGAAACAACTACCGTTATGTAGCAAAAGGAAGTCTGTAAAGTGGAAAATGCAGCATTTGCATGCAGCTTAATTTGCCAGTTATGTATGCACCATACAAATAATATTCAAGTAAGGTGTACTGCATGAGTAGGCCTACTTTGTTGATGTACTGTACAAGAAGTGATGTCAATATTTTTCGTGTAATACAACAAATACATGTAGTAATTTAAATTATAGTTATCCTGATACCATGTTTTCCGATACTGATTTCAATTCCCCGATACCACAGCCAATACCACGATACCAATGCCCTTTGCACTGAATTTTATAAAAATCATTACTGTTAATAATACATTAAAAATCATTTCTCCTAGACTCATTTGAATAAAGAAAATATCATCTTAAAATACAGTGTATAGTTTATTGAAATCCGACACAAAATGCAAGCTTATCTAAAACTTTGAAACCCTCTGAAAATGCAAATAATATGACACCAAATGCAAGTTAAATTTTATATGCCCCGTGCGCACTATCAAATAAGAGTGCATGGAGAAGTTATCGATCGGGCAGTGTCACGTCTGTAGGGGGGGGGCACCCAGAAAATGACCTCTCCACGCCAGTACTTTTTTGGCGACACATTGCACGCGTGGCACATGTCTGTCTTTTAAAATAATTAATAATATTTTACTGCAAAGAAAACCTGTAATTTTGAATTTTGAGTCACAAGTGAGGCGATTATAATTGATTTCTTCACTGTCGTTGACAGCGTGCCGTAGAGCAGTTATTAATGGTGGCGCATGTGACGTATTTCCCATCCAGTTACTAGCTGTTTGCATAAACAACCAGCTTAAAAACTATAGTTTGCGGGAAATCTTACGTGATAGGACCCAAAATATACTTAGATCAGCACAACATGTAATAAACGATAAAAAGGTTATGTTAACATTATTTAAATATGAATTTTGCTGGGACGACAAAAAATTGTTGGTGGATGTAATATATTTGTTCTGATTATTCCTTTTTTTCTTTAATGTGCGACACATACACACCGAAATATGGTAATTTTTGTGTCTAAAGAAAGTATCATATTTACTCGTGTATAGTGCTTACTATGATTTTTGCAACAAGTTCTAGGGAAAAATTTTTTTAAAATAAAATTGCACAAACAATTTGTGGTGCCCTGTTAGTAAGTATAGAACAAATTAAATAACATGGGTGCAAAAAGCCAAAATAAAAAGATTCTGAAAACCTCACCCCCTACTACTCAACACTTGGCTTCATGTTTCTTGTTTCTCCTTACGCCTTTTAGCAGTGGTAGAATTTCTTTTTTTTTTTGCCATACAATTAATGTCACACTACCCTTCTCTCAAAAAAAAGTGTCGCCTTATCCTTTCTCCGCCCTCTGTCCCTTCTTGCCTCTTCCCTTCTCCGCCCCCTGTAATAGTTTGCTAGGGTCTGCCAGGGAAATAAAGAGGGCTTGGCGGAATTATTGACCAGCAATATCTTGGTTTTTCAAACCGGTAGGGGGGGGGGGGAGCGTAAACACGTGGCAGCTTTGGTTTTCGGTGTGACAGGAGGCCATTAGAGAGGGGGAGGGTAGCGGGGTTGCGACATGCACTTAACTGAAGGGTCGCTGAGAGAGAAGGAAGAGAACTGATGTAAGAGCGAGAAATGAGACAGCAGACAGTTCTGCCACTCACTCAACATCTCCTGGACAATTTAGGGCTACCACTCCCCCTTCTTTTTTTTCCTGTATATAGTGCGCACCCCAGAAATTTTTTCCTTTATTTTGGGGGGAAAAAAAAGTGTGCACTGTACACGAGTAAATACGGTAATAACCTAACTTCATTATCTACAACTTATACTAAAGTATTGGCCTGATACTATACCCGATACAGATACATAGGGAAAAGGCGAAGTATCGGCCAATACCGATACTTATAGGCAGTTCACGGTAAAGTGAGCACTTTTTAAGGCCCTTCCAAATTTTTCTTTTAAGCCATATTTTAATATCAGCATTGTCACGTGACTAATAAATGCAGTGTATACTTTCACCACTCTCAATAGTTAATGTCTGAGACCACAATGAAACATATTTATTAGTAGTTAATGACAGTTGGGAGGGCCTTAAAAAGTGCTCACTTTATTGTGAACAGCCTATAGTATCGGTATTTGAACAACTCTAATTTAAATGCAAACTGCAAGAAATTAAGAACACGATATATTGTATGCGTGAAATTAGGTGCTAGGATATACTTAATCCTAACGATCCATAGGAAGTCTGAATTGTCCGAAGGGGGAAGGAGGTTTTATCCTTAAGGCAGTTGAATTCTGTACCCCTATTTTGTACTAAGTGACAAATAGTTTAAGGAGTTTGATCTCAGATGATGTTGCATAAAACTTTTATTTTCTGATAAATGTCCACACTGATGTTTGAGCCTGGAAGACCAAGTGGAGGGGGTAGCAGAGCTCAGTAAACAACTGAAAAGGCTTGAAAAAAAAATTTATTGTATAATTTTCAATGTTCTTGCTAAAAACAAACTCCCACATTTAGTTACAAATTGCAAACATGCATAAAATAATGCCTGACGTATGCGCGAGATTGTCCGCAATAAGTAAACCCCTCAGCCAAGCACCAACCCCCATAACCAAGCCAGTGGAAACAGCTATATATCTAACGGAAACAGCATACGTCACCATCTGAATTATAATCCTAGGCGTCTATACATATCCGGATAGTTGTCTTGTATTACGCCAAGGAAAATCAACAGTCAGTCAGACCTAATATGGTTTGATCGATTAAGTAATTACTCACATTGTTTACAATTAAATAAGTATTTTATAAAAGATGCTCGTATAAAAGACACGGAACAATTTTGTCATTAACTTAAAGAAAACGTCACACAGGATTACTTAGCGTGGAATATCCGATTGTGAATTAGGGGTATTACTGGTACACTAACACTACTTCCCATAAAATGGAAATACATAGTACACTCTGAAATATGTTTGTACTTTTACAAGAAAAATCGTTGGAAAACCAGTTGCCAAGACAATCCTTTGTAATACTACAAACACTTTTCTTGTAAAATCTGCAAAACATATATTTGTAATATTAGAAATGATAGTCTTGTACTACAACTTACATTAAGTGTAGTAGTACAAGGCTACCATTTGAATATTACAAATATATGTTTTACAGATTTTATAAGAAAAATGTTTGTAGTTTTACAAAAGTTTGTCTTGGCAACTTAACAATTGTTTTTATATTAAATATAGCTGCAAATACCTACAAACTAATATGATGTTATTAGATTAAGAAAAATATATTTCTGTCATTTTAAGAGTTTTGTTGTCGAGTTCAAAAGTTGGATGACTCTGAACAACAAAGTATTGAGGGCCGATTCAAGAGTTCTGCGTAGTTAGTAAAAAGTTAATTAAGTAATACGGTTAGGTTTTTTTTAACTGTCATTTTATTATGAATATTTGAGTTGTATTAAGTATTATACGTTGTTCAAACTTCCAATATTTTTTTTTTGCATGCAACTACACTTTACATCACCCATAGTTTTTGCACAAATACTTAAATATGGTTTTACGTTGTTGGTTGAGTGTCCGCCATTTTGCTGAAGCTCTTGGATACAGGTCAGTATAGTACAAACATTTCTTGAGGTCTATTACAAACACTGCCCTTGTAGTTTTACAAACGAGTCGTTTTACAAGAGAGATCTTTGAACTGTTACCAGCATTTGTAAAATTACGAAGAATTTCTCAGTACAATTTACAAATTGTTTTTACAGTGTAGAGTAATAAGTAAGGAATAGTTGTAATTTTGATGTAACTATTTCATACACAGTGTGACGCTTGCTAAGAGCCACCCACAGTCAGCCCACAACAGCACTTGCCGCTAACCTAACACGTGGTAGTAAACACGTGTACGGTGCCACTACACGGACTTTCCCAAAACGGATAATTGATTTCAGTGTACTATGTATTTCTTTTTCAGGGTTAAAATGTTTGTAAAGTGCAACATGTTTTATTTCAGGGTTTGTGTAATGTTGATATTTGCAATTTAAAGTGCACACGGTGCTGAAGACAGAGACATTGCTATTCAAGCGAAAACACTTTCAAAAGACAATTTAATATTTACCAGAAAACATAACTTTGCATTTTGTCTGTAAAATTTTTTGATAATACTTTTGGTGCCATTTAGATTTAAAGATAATATTTTTACTCAGTGTGCATAGCACTTCAGCTTGTGTGAACCCCGTAGGCAGCCATGGCAGGTCTGCGTGACCCCTGCCTCTGGGCAGTAGTCCTAGGAGAGCTGGCGAGGTAAGATGCAGTCACGTATGCACTTCATACCTTTGCACTGATGTGGTTTCCATAGTTCATTTTAGATTACGGTTAACCTTTGATTTGCGTATATTTGCCAGACATCCTCAGCATAATGCTATCAGCTTAACTTAGTTATTTACAGCCCTTGCGGCTTTTTGAATTTAAATGAGACGAGAAGAGGAGATGTCAGAGAGGCCATGCAGCCCGCGCTGTTAGTGTATCAGATGCCATTCATCCATGTTCAGGGCCTTTGTATGTAATTTCTGTTTAATTGCGGTGCACAATATTAAGGGTAATGTGTTCATGTAATTATTTGAGGGTTTTGTAATGTTAAATATGTTTGCGGCCACATGGTTAGCTACCACCAAGTCCGTATCTGTGCAATCACTGCATTATGAAGGCTAGTTCTTGTTCCATCATATGTGCCTTAATTTTATCTTGGTGTTTATGTAATATTTTCAACAAGGGTTCGTGTATTTTTCATGTTTATGCATTTTGTTCATGACCATGCGGTCAAATCCCGTATTTGTGTTTTCTCGCTATCCAGTGCTTTAAGAACTTTTGTATGCTCGTTTATTGACTGGAATATTTTTGTTAATGCCCACATCATTTTTGGCTTATGATTCTTGAACAAATTTACTGTGAAATACTGCATTTTCACGCCCGCCCACGTGGTCTGCTACGAATTTCATCCAGCTGCATCCATGCCATCTGAATATAATTTCACACATCTGTGTTTATTTTGCGTACTCATAACGTGTCCCAGGTTCACCCAGTGTTATTTTGTGTAATTTGTACTGCGAGACTATTTTTGCACTAATATGCTGTGTGTTTGACCATCGCCACACACCACGTGGTTCGGGGAAGAGTCCCGATGAGTAGGTGCTAGCTGCATTAATAGCTGTACATGTTCATTTCATACTCTGTGTCCTATCTCTGGGCAAACCTGCAGTCCATCCTGGCAGCTGTAGACCCCTTGCATTGTGGAGGCTGTGTTCTCAAACACCGAGGAGCATCATCCATTCGGAGTGTGCAAGTTCAGTAACATGCTTGGGGAATGACCAACTGGAACTGGCTAGTCATGTCCGAGGAGTAACATCGTAATTAATTTGTTTGGCACGGTGTAACTTTGGCTTAATAAACATACCTCACAGTGTAAAAGTTGTAAGTCTCTGTAGCGTCAGTACCTAGCTCCATCAAGTGTTTTGTTTGCAGTGTTTTGAGATATAAAAATTTTTTTGTAATGACGCCGTCGGGTGAGACACGAGACGAACTATGACACAAATACTTACTGGTAATTTGGGCGCCAGCGGTGCTTCCCAATCACCACACTATTGAGACTCAGGGTTCTCAGAGATGTTGTGGGTTCTGTGTATCCATCTCACCCATGCGTACTTACAAACGCGTTGGCAATACTAAACTTTTAATAAAATCACTGAAATAAACAATTGATTAAACATATGTGGCTAGGACACTGTCACTAGTGAATAAAAAATTGAGTTTACTGTAGACTTGTTTTTATTGGTATTGTTTATACACATCAACGTGCCAATGAAATGGTTGTCTTGGTCATGACTAGCCAATTCCGCTTGGATGCCCCCCAACCCATAATTAATCTAGCGCACGCCTAAATGGATGATCCTTCACAAGGGAAGAGGGCCGACAGCCGCTAGGGTGGACTGACGGTATCTTCCGGAAGACAGGACACGGTGAATTACAAATGAATATCCTTAATACACATTAACACGAGTGATTACTCGGCATCACTAACGCAAACTCGTCGGGGCTCGCCCTCCAACACGTGGTTAGTGTGGCCTATACGCAGAGCCGGCTAGGACAGGAGTAATTGCACCGTACACAAATTACAAAATTACATAGACCCTTGAATGATACATGAAATAAGATGGGACACGAGATGAATACTCACAATAAACACACACGTGTGAAAACAAGCTTAGGTGGTGCGGATGCTGCTGGATGAAGTTCGTAGCAGACCACGTGGTGCAGGTAAAATTGCAATATTTCTGTGTTGGAAATGGCAAACTGTATTCAGATAAAATATTATTCCTGTTTGGCATTTGGTTCTCTTTACGATTAGCGTTGTTACAGGCTTGTAACATGCCTGATGGCGGTAAAATGAAACATTACTGTGACATCGTGGTCAAGTACAAAAAGCTTCAATTTACGTGAAAAATACATTAAACCCTGAAATAAATGATTGCACGTACAATGTTATATAAATAAGCTCTTAAAATGCAATGATGGCGTATACAAAGACTTGGCTTCAGTCGGACACGTGGTTATATGTAATGTTGCCGTAAAATATTCAAACACGAAAATTACCCTTAATTACATACAGAAAAATAAAGGTCTTAAAATTGTGTGTAGCAATTATGGAGAAGTTATAATAAAATGCCATAAACATAGGCAGATGGCGTCTGATTCAAAATGTGCAGGTCGCATGACCTCTCCGACATCTTTCTCCTCCTTCTCCTCAATTAAGTTAAAAATGCCATAAGAGCATAAGAAATTAGTAAAGCAGGAGCATAATGCTGGGGAAAATGTCTGGCAAAAACGTACGCAAGCAAAGATTAACCGGTAAACTACATGGACTATGGAAACATACATCACTGAACAAAAGTTGTAGTGCGCACGTGACAGTGTCTTACCTCACCAGCTCTCCTCGACAGATTGTTCAGATACACGCGTCGCGCGGACCTGTCGTGGCCGCCTACGCGGTTCATCAAAGCGGAAGTGCTATGCACGCCGAGAGAATATTTTAAAGTGAAAATATTATGGCACAAATTAAATTAGACATTGATTACATTTCTATAATTTTGTTACGAATTTCAATATTATTTTAATGTCTCTTTGTGATGGCATTCATGCAAGAATATTAAGTGTTCTTAATCTCGGTACCACAGGCACTTTGAGTATTCATAACCAAACAATTAAATTTAATACAAGCACTGTAAAACATTTTAAGACATATTAAACACTGTAAAGACAATATAACACATTTTACCCTGAAATTAACATTTATAGGAAAGTTCAAAATTGCCGGCCTCTTTGCGCACGTGCGGTATACGTGACACGTGAGCGCCGTCATGGGCTCTAGCGCCGCTGGCTGTTAGCCGGCATCAAACGACCCCTCCCTCGAAGGCCAAGATGGTGTGAACAACGCAACATTGCTCTGGTGGGCCCTGCCCGGCCGGTTGCCGATTGAGGGCAAAGAAAACATGGCCTTGGAGGTCGTCGGTTTCTTCGGTGTTTGCAGGGAGTGGGTGTGTAGGCAGGAACAACAATATGGGTACGTGGTGGTGACTCGACTCGCATCTTGCGAGTGCTGTGTTGCAACTTGTTGACACTTGATGTCACACTCACTACCCTACTATTTTCCCCAAACCCTTTCAAACTATCTTGCTGTACTAGGCTCTCCCCTGCAGGAACTGGAAAGCCTCTAAAAGGTGTCTCGCCTTCACATGTGGTATCAAGGTTTATGTTTACACTTTGGTTACCACCAAATTCAGCTGTGCTCTGGGGAAGCCCCTTAAAACTCAACTCACTGGCACTGGTTGTGTTGAAAGTTAAGTGTGCACTGGTGTTACCACTTTCTTTGTATACACTTGGAAACCCCTTAAACTCGCTCTGATTTGTTGTGTTTTTTACCTGTATTAATAGAAAAACCCAGAAACTGTGTTGCGGTACTACTTGTTTCTACCTCCTCACTACTCTGTGTTGAGTTTTCAGTCGGTGTACAAACATTAAATATCAGTTCACTACTTTGGCTTGGTGTTCCCATGTTAGTGTTGTTCTCCTGTGAACTCCCTGGTAAATTCTCCGAAATCGCTGCGATTTGGGCATAACGTCGTCTCCTTGCCTCTTTTCCCTACAGGCGGTCGGGCTATCCGCAGATCATCACGGTGCCGTTTCGTGACACGTCTGGGTCCCAACTTCACTAGATACGTGGAATTCCCCATCGTTTCTACTACTCTCACTAGCCCTGCCCATCTAGGTGCCAGTCCAGTACAGTATTGATTCGCCCCAGCCGATAACAGATTTTCTCATACATACACATACATCCCGGGTACAAGTTTGGGTGGCGGCCTCTTGCTATCCGGTACCCACACATTACAATAGCCGAGCTGGTTCACCCTGGCTTTTTCATGTACCTGCACCTGGTGTTCGGCGATTTGTTCAGGTGATCTGGGCGGGTTTTCATGGGATGCTCCGGGTGCATGGAGTTCGGGACCTTGTACCATCTTGGCGGGTGTTTTGCCGGTCGCCGCATTCACTCTATTCCTTAGGCAAAACATCACCTCCGGGATCAATTCGGCCCACATAGTATGATCCTCGCCTAACTGGACACGTAATTGGATTTTTACGTCCTGGTTTCGTGTCTCGGTTGGGTTAGCCCTGGGATGGTAGGCTGGGGTAGTACGGTGTTATGTTCCCCACCTGGTACAGTAAGTACAGTAATCCCTCCATTTTCGCCCTACAAGCTGTATTCCATCGTCCGTCAACAAATATTCGGGGTGTCCCCATCTCTGGAAAAACTCGTTCTGCATTATTTGTGCCACGGTGTGCGCACGAACATTGCTGACAGGAAATTCTTCGATCCAATGGGTTAACAAATCTGTTGCCACAACAAGAAATCTTTTCCCAATTTTTATACGCGGGTATGGGCCCATGATGTTGATAGCTACTGTCTTGAATGGCTCGGTTGGCAGCCTTGGCTGTTGTGGAGCGTCGCCGGCTGCTCTCCGCGGCTTACGGGTGTTATACGTGACACAGCTCTGTACATATTTCCTGACATCTCCCTGAATCCCTGGTCAGTGAAAACATTTCTGCACGTTCCTTCATGTCTGCTCGGATCCCGGATGCCCATGTTCTAAACTGTTGTGTGCATATTTTAACACATATTCCCATTTCTCTCTCGGTACATACGTCTGTCACTGCGCACAATTACCAGGTGGTTTGGTTTGTATCTTACTGTCCACTACCCTCCAGTGTTCTGTGTAGCATGTGGCACAGTGTTGTCGGCGTTGCGCGGCATCTGGAGAATTCTCTTGTGCGGTGTGTATCTCTTTTAACACGTCACGTACATTCAATGAAACAAGTTCGCCAGGTGGTGTGGCAGCAATGTTTTGTACAACTAGGGTTTGTGTTTCTGCAGTTAGTATTGCACGGCATGTTACTGAACTTGCGCACTCCAAATCGTCGCATTGTCTCACCCAACGGCGTCAAGTGTTTGTATGTATAGGCTGTTCAGGGTTATTTGAGCGCACTTGTAAACCAAACCTTTGAGAAATATTACTGCACTGCTTCTAACTGCTGCATATATTGTAACAGGCACACTGGCTGGTGTGAGTCCGGTAATGTTGGTAACGACGGAGGGAAAGTAGAATCTTCCAAGCCTCTGGTGCACGTTAGGCCGAAATCCCCATGCATACAACATATGGATCTCTCTCTCATCAACAAAGATCTCGACAACTAAGAATGACGAGAGCTGCCAGGAATCTCAGTTACCCACAACTTATCTCACTGACCTACCCTACAAAGTAAATGACAACTCTATAGTCCACACAAAATACCATATTATCAACATACCAACCATACCGACGAAACATACTGCCAATACCATGGTTCGTAGGTATTGCCAGTATGGGGATTATTATGGTAGTTTGTGTGGACTGTAAAGTGATCGGTATGGTTGGTACGAGAAGTCAGTAAGGTCAGTTGTGATTAACTGAAATGCTGGGCGGCTCTTGTTGCGTTATGTAACCTCAGGTTTCACAAAGTACATTGTTAATGAAATATTCTTTGGTTTTATGTATGGAAGTTTCGTCCTTATGTGTGGTCAGATCTTTTGGTGACTAAAAGATAAATCTGCACGATGCTAGCTCAGCCTATTGGCTAAAAATGTAAACAAACATGGTACCCCGAGTGACTGAATCGCTAAACATAATGGCCACTGTGACAACATGTGCCAAAGAATGATAAATGAAAACAAATCAAAATGGCGGGTGACGCTAATGCTTCCTAGTGTCAAAAGTCATAAACATGTGACAAATGAATCTGCAATGGGAGGGTGGTTGTGTAGCCAAGCATTACAAGATGGAAGAAGGGAAAGTTGATAAACAGGGGGTGTTGTTTTATAATTGGACAAGCATAGGTGGTGCTTCAGTTTTCACTGGCTGCCGACTTTAAGATATGTAAGTTAATTCTTGAAACATTTTTTATATTGTTTTAATTTCTTTACCTGTTTTATATATATTGGAATCTTTTCGGATTTTAAATTATTCTTCAATTTTCTGGAATCGTTTTGAGTTTTTGGTTTTATGTAGTAAGTAGAAGGATTATGTAGGTTCTGACATATTGGCACCTAGCACAATGGCCAGGCGCTGGGAGTTCGCCATGTTGTCACGTCACCCATCCGCCATTTTTTCCTTCTTTGCCTAAAAATTTCCCTTCTTCATTCAAAATCAACTAAATTTCCCTAAAAAAAAATTCCCTTTTTTTTTCCATTTGCAAAAAAAAATGACCCCCGAGAAAATTACCATTTTCCCCGGAGCAGGTGAGATGGAACAGTGTTTCGGAGCCAGAAAAGCGGGATTCAAGGCCCATGACATTTAACCCCAAAATTAACAAATATTCCAAACAATTTACTATAAAAATTATTTTAAGATTTTAAAAATATTTTTAAAAATTATTTAAAACTGTATTAATAAAAATTAAATTTCCTCAGGTGACCCCCTCAACCCAACAAATTAGTTGGCAGGTATCCACCCCCTCGACTATATTCTAACCCAGCGAGCCATCTTGGTGTGCTATCAGCTATCGAAGCGACCATATTGGTTGCAGGTGACCATGATCTTGAAACCATGACCCTTAATGACCTCAAAAACAAAGACTCGAGAATAAATACATACAAGCATATTACATTAGAAAAAACTACCACCATATTGGAAGCCAGTGAATTTTACCTTGACCCTCAGATATTGAATAACCTTGAGAACGAAAACTCAAGAAGAAATACATAAACGTCAACAAGCATATTACATTACAGGTCATATTGGAAGCCAGTGACCTTACCCTGTGACCTTGGATGACCTAGAAAACAAAATCTTGAAAAAAATACATTAAAGTGAACAAGCATATTTTGTTACAGACCACTACCACCATACTGGAAGCACGTGACCTTGAATAACCATAAAATCAAAATAAAAAAAAGTTAACAATCTCATGACATTACAGACTACTACCACCATGTTGGATGCAAGTGACGTGGACCTCCATGACCTTGAATGAACTTGAAAACAAAAACTCTGGAATAACGTATAACGTTCAACAAGCATATTATGTTAGTGACTACTACCACCATATTGACTGTGACCCCATGACATTGTATGACCTTGAAAACAAAAACTCGAAAAATTCCATCATGTCCTGAAAAACCCGTTACACATGACCAAGACCCAATGACCCATAAAAACCCATTATGACCCATTATGGCCCCTGACATCCCATTAATGACCCTTAATGACATATAATGACCACTGATCGTTGTGCTTGTGATGCTGATTTTGGAACTTGTGGTGCTGGTTGTGGTGTGTGTGGTGCATGAGGTGCTGACTGTAGTGCATGTGGTACTGACTGTGGTGCATGTGTGGCTGATTTTGGTGCAATTATAGCTGATTAGTGCTGACTGTGGTGATTGTGGTGTGTGTAGTGCTGATTGTGGTCCTGATTGCGATTGTGGTGCTGAATTTTGTGCAAGCATGTGGGTCACAAGTTAAAAATATATTCCCCCTATTTTAAAATAAAATTATGTAACCCTACCTCCAAAGGCTGAAAGGTGAACATTTTTCTAAACAATATAGCTTTAAAATGTATATATCAAGATACCTCAGTATATTTCATTGCTCCCTGGGTAAACTGTATTTGCACTTTGCAATAAAAGTGCTTAGAACTACAGCTGGCTTTCCCCACGCTTCACCAACCATTGGTCGATGCACAACTTGGACTTTGTATTGAACAATTCAGCACCACAGCAGGCTCCCAACATGCTTACTGCACTCATTCTGCCTTTAACATTAAATTCCTTATATTAATACATGTCGAATTGGTGCCCATCGGTACAGCAAGAGGTATTGACAGCAACACTTGCTGACTTCCAGTAGACGAATCCTTGCAGATCTCGGTTTGTTCTTTCAATGTATCGCCTTGCACAAACTGAGCAGTGGTAGGCGGAGGGGGGGGGGGGGTTATGTCATAATGCATCATCACGTGAAAAGGTAGCTTCGTCATGCCGACAAGCATTTTGGCCATATGTGAAAACTCAATCACAGAATCGGCACTAGTGACAGCCAGGTAGCGATGATGCAGGTCACGGCTCTGTGTTAGTTGGTTAAGGCAGCCAACTTGTTACGTCCCTTTAGGGCGTAGCAGAGGTAAAGGAAGGCAAAAAGGACACATCACGATCAACGTAAACACAAACACCCAAAGAATTAAAAAATCACAGACAATGTACTCAAAATCATCTATGAATTACAACCAAAATCCACTTTCAACTACAGCACTGAATTTAAAAAGAATTAATATTCCTTGATACTGCTAGATGAACTCAGGGGAAGACACATGTCATGCAACAAACAGAAAAGGAAGTGTCTTAATGCATCTCAGCACAAACACAAGCAGAGTAAACTCTTCCAAAATGCAATCAAGCAGATGGAATAGCTCCATAACCTAGCAACCCCATCAAATTCTAAATACATTTTTAAATACTCTAAGCATGATGACCCGTTACGAAGCAAGTTTATGACCATTTTAAAAATAGAATGCCTACTACACTTCATTAAGAGAATACTCGTTTACTAAGAAATATTCAAGCCTCCTTAGCATTAAAAATCCTTGAAATCATTACAATGAATTTTGCTCAAGAAAAGTATTGCTAAGGCACGACGAAGAAAATCCACCTCTTAAAAAATCCAACTAAAATACCATTTCAAAATCTTCACAATATTTGCAGCAAAGAAACTCTTCCCCAAAATCTACATACACGACCACCATTAAAAACACTACCAAAATAAACACTGTTAACTACATGGTAAAAATCCCTCAACATTCAAATATTTCCCTTTTGTAAACATATTACAAGGCTTACCCAGCATGCTGAGGTGTAATCGCGTGAAGTAGAATGTACGTAATTTATCATCAGCCAGCCCACACCGCCCGAAGAGGAAGACTGTATGAGAGCCCGGACTGACAAACTAATATTTATACCCAAATATGCGGGCCAGGAAAATAATAGGAGCCGCAAGACGGCAGGAGAGGATTATGGAAGTTGCCAGAGTCTAGAGTAGTTGCTATTGTTACCACCAGGTAGTGCTCAACTGCTTCACGAGCGCAGCGCGCCGCTCTTCAGTACAGCCATGCATCTGGTAGCATACAGAAGTGTTTTGCTCAACTGGGTACAGGCAAGTCAAATAAAGAAGTCAAATTTTTCTACTGCCACGAAGTATTGCCCTTTTTTTTTTTCACAATAAGCCCCCTTCAGATACTAGCATTTTATTAACACGGGCTACAAAGAAGATGCAGGTGATTATAACCTTGCTAGGAAACAAATAAAATGTTTTAACCACATGTAGTTCTGTCAATACGGCAGGCAGCAATCAAATTAAATTTGCCAACTTGGTCTATATTGCGGCGACAATTTAGCTGAAGTAGAGTTCCACAAGCAGTCGTGTTAATTGAACTGGCGTAATACGTCTATTATCATACAGCGCCCAATTAATATAAACATTCCATTATGCTTCCTGTAATTATAATCATCAAGTAGATATATTCAAAGTTTATAATACTAATTGCAGGGACTGCAAATAAAATGTTCGGGCAGACAGGACACAGGAGGACTCGCATTTATTTACTTAAAAATAGATGGTTAAAGAACACGCGTGTCACACTTGAAGTGAGGCTTCAAACTTTATGAGAAGTCAATGTGGGATATTCTTGTGGATATGGGTGGGGATTAATGGTAAGTGACTGAGGGTGTTGATTGCGCTAAAATTAGTAAAGAAATGTAAGTTACTGAAGTATTCATTTATTTTAAAAATATATTTCTCACATGAGTGGCATTTTTTTTATTAATTCTGGGTTTTGGTTTAGAATTTCATAAAAGTTTTCACAATTACCCATATTAAATTTTACAATGAACATTGCACTTAGCGTTTCAACTTTAAGTGGCAATTTTTCCGATGTCCGCATGGTATTCATCTATGAAAATACTTGTTTGGTAGGTGCGTTCATCCCTGGCAAACAGAGAAGGTACTGAACAATGTGCAGGCAGTTTTTGTATGGTATTTACCAGTCATTAAGTTTTCCGAACACCTCTAACCATTGTTGCTCCGTACTGCTCTTTATCTCCTCCCATATCTTCAGAACATTGTGGTCCACGTAATTTGGGATGTAGCTTACTTCGTCAAATAAGCTATCTTCAACTAATGTCGTAGCCGTCGTAGGCATTTGCACCATTAACTGTTGATAAGTCTGCTCTATGTCAGCCCATTTCAGACTTTGTTTTAACTGAATCCAATTATATATGTTTGGAATTCATTGTACTGATGAATGTGCTTTTGTAGGTACTGGATGCAGTTATGATAGAAGTTACGGATATCCCCCATAAAATAATTTCTGTCGATTTGCCCACTCTCCAAAAGTTTTTTAAACTCATTTCTTATGCTCAGAGGAATATAATTATTTTCTAAGCTGTTTGTGTCCTTGTTTTTTAAATCCACAAACAATTGTGAAACTTCCATGAAGCTAGTTTTGTCTCCTTCCATCATTTTCACAGAATTGTTCAATATTGCAGCTTGAACATGTACAAATTTTAACCACAGCTCTGAGCATTCATTAGAGAAGAATGCGTGTAGTACAGCAGGACATTTTTCTTGCAATAAAAAGTAAAATTTCACCGGCAAATACATTTGCAAGATTCTCTCAACTGCAGGCAAAAGTGCAAGCCATCTTGTTTTACTGTATCCCAACATTCTTTTGTATTGCATCTCTGCCTCTTTGCAAAAATCTTTGAGAGCTTCTACACGCACTGTGTATATATAAAAGTACAAATAAATCTTCGTAACTATATGTTCGACAACCACTGGTAACAGATCTGCTGCTGTTTGAATAGTATTGTGTGCGATATGCACTGTGCAGCCCACACCAACTATTTTTCTTCCTAAGCCCTCTTGAAGTTTGAAGAAAACGTTACATTCTCCTTCACGTTGAACCCAGCCAAAAGTACCGCACTTGAAGCATCTGTATATATACAGATAAATGGGGCATTGTTAAGTTATGTCTTAAGATTATCTGAAGAATACGGCACAATCAAATTCTTTACAATAGCCTCATACTTAGTTTTCCCGCAGCAAAACTTATTTTCAAAAACTTTTTGAATTAATTCAGAAGTGCATTCCATCGATCAAAAGCTTTAACTGTGACATACCGTAGGAAAACCCCACACATCTTCAGCTCTTGCAAGTTCTGCTTCTTTATCGCTGTATTTTTCTTGACAGAAGTAAGTTGACAGTGAAAACGGCGTACTTGCGGAAGTCAGCACTTTTTTATACTTATCAGATGTTAAATGCCTTTGTATATCATGTTTGCCACCGTGAGCAATGGAAAATATCCAATTACATAAATTGCATCGTACTTCAGAAGGTTTTAAACACTTTTCCAAAAAAGGGAACTCTTTTTGCAAGTCCTCCGTGAATTTACAACTTCGCTTTTTCCCGTTCGGCAGCATTGCTAATTACAACAAAGAAATGCTCTAGCAAAACTGGGCACCACAGACACAAGTTAACAATTCTGTGTCACCGTGTGCAGTAAACAATTGCCACTACTGGCACTTTTTGCCCTTGACTAATAGTTCTATGCTAGGTTAGGTTACGAAAAGTAAACAATGGTTCCAAAAATAACGGTATAAACTGTGGAACGTGTTATTTTTGTAACGTTTTACCAAATTGTAACAGTTTTTTTATAACTGTTACGTTAAATAACTTCCATCTCTAGTGTACGTAGACTATAAACTTGACAATTATAGGAATGCAGGGCACATTAAGTGATTTGCAGGACTATTTCATTAATTATTCCAATGCGGGATTACAACTACCATTGCTGGACTGTCCCACAGAATCCAGGATGGTTGGCCGCCTTAGTTGAGGTCAAAGGCAGGCCTTCATTATATGACAAGATAGCATTTCCAAATTTATGTTCACCTCGTGGTGTCAGGACGTCAACTGTATTTTTGTTTTATAAATGGAGGTGCATTTTTTTACAGTAAAGAACCTAGCTTATGCTTACAAAACAACTCCCACAGTAAAATTTACATGTTAAATAAATATGGGGACAATCTGAGAACACTCACACATTTGCCACAAAAGAAGAAAAACACGCAGATACAAAGATAACAATACCTTATTAAAATATGCTTGTAAGCATATGCATAGTAAATATTGAAACTTAAATTATATATATATATATATATATATATATATATATATATATATATATATATATATATATATATATATATAAAGTGTGTGTAAAATAAATTAAAGTTAATTTTATGTATTCCCATATTTATGTGTACATATATATGTAAACCTATACCTATATATACTTATGTATAAAATAAATTGAAAATATTTTTATATTTTCATATACTATATACCTACACATATTTTTATATATCTATACATAAATATGTATAAATAAATTGAAAATATTTTATATTTTGTTATTTATATATAGCTATACATAATTATATATAAATCAAATTGAAAATAATTTTATATTTACATATTTATATATACGTAATTATCTGCATGTTTTTCTTCTGGGGAAAACGTGTATGTGGGTTTTCTCAGAGTGCTCTCTTTTTTTTTTACATATAAATTTTATGGTGGAAGTTCTTCTGTGAGTACAAGCTAGGCTCTTTCCTGTTAAAAAATATACCTGCATTTATATAGAATAAATTTTCAATTGACATTCGAACACCACGAGGTGAAAATCAATTTGGAAGCACTAACTCCTCATATCACAAAGGCTTGTCTTTGACATCAACTAACATGGAGCTGTGGCCTGCCTTGCTACCTGGTTGTCACAAGTGTTGATTCTGTGACTTGTGTTTTTACATATGGCTAAAATGATTGTCGGCATTTGAGAATGGCCTGTAAAAAGAGTCTTTTGCTAGCAATGATGCATTACAAGATTGGTCCCATGCAGTTTGTGCAAGGTGACACATTAAAAGAACATACTGAGATCTGCAAGTATTCATCTTCTGGGAGACAGGAAGTAATGCCGTCAATACCTCTTGCTGTATCAATGGGTACCGATTCGACAAGTGATTATGTTGAGGCAGTTAATGTTAAAAACAGAATGAGTGCACTTACCATGGTGGTGGTCTGCCGTGGTGCTGCATTGTTCAGTACAAAGTCCAAGTTATGCATCGACTAATGGTGAAGTGTGGTCGAAGTCACTTTGAATTTTATAACCAAACAATTTAAAATTAGTACAAACACATAAAAACATTTTAAGTCATATGAAACACTGCAAATAGAATAGAACATATTTTACACTGAAAATAACATTTATACGAAAGTTCAAAATTATTGGCCTCTTTGCGCATGTGCGGGACACGTGACACTTACGTGGTGAACGCTGTCATGGGCTCTAGCGCCGCTGGCTGTTAGCCGGCATCAAAACAATCACTCCATTCACAAATTAGAGAGTGCTAACCATTGTGTGAATAACTACATTGTAATTGCTGATGAAATGTTCGCAATAGAAGGTAGAAGACTCCTGAAACTGTCTATCCTTTGTTTGAAAGCAACAGCTCAAGGAGCTATTCGACATTTGTCGTCGCCTCCAAGTGGGGAGATAAGAAATTAGAGGCGCCGCCGCAACCCTGATAAACCTACCCCTGCTTTGGATGGCTACTCTACCCCGCTCCCCCCGGAAGATCGCTGATCAAAGGATTTCTTTGTATATAAGATAGTCCGAGAACACGCTCCAGCAGAGACGCCGGGCTCACCAGTCGCAGAAGCCAGTGAGCACTCCCTGGTCTGCGAAAACCTCTCTCCGTTCCTCAGCCTGCGAATGGCTTCAAACTCCTTCCCAGCAGCTTGTGAAGGTAGCACCCACACCAGCGCAGCAGCTTGTGAAGGCAGCACCCACACCAGCCCAGCAGCTTGTGAAGGCTCGTCCACTTCAGCTGACCACAAGGGCAACTCTCTCTCTAGAGGTAATCCTACGTCCTGTACCCAACAACCCTTTACCCCAGTCAAATTCTTTGACTTCCGCTGTAGCATGTCGTTGCGATACTAACGTCCCCTTGGACAACCCTGTTGCTGAGGATACGCTGCAAATTGTGAAGATTAGTATTTTGCATTTTTATTATTATTAATTATTCTCCAGGCTCACCTTCTCCTGTTTTCACTATATATCATATTTTAATTAATATTTTATGTATTTAGTAATTTTGTATAAGTCAGCTGAGATTTCCCCATTTTCCTTTACCATAATAAACATTACGTGAATTGAAGTTGTTTGCCTACCATAATTTTAGTATTAGCCCCTTGATCATTAATTTAATTAGCTGTGGTATATTTGGGAACTTGTTCAATAAAACACCCCATTGAGGACTAACCATGAGGCGCACCGAACTCCACAGGAAATGTAGCTTTCAAATGTTTAGAGTTCGAAAGGACATACCGCTGCTCCTAGGTTTCCGGTATTCTCACATCTACCCTCAAAGTAGTTCCAATACCGGACCACACAACTGTACGTCAGGGCCTTAGGTGTGACTGCCAAAGTCACACCCCCAGGACTGAAAGTCTGCGGTAAGGTAGACGGGTGAGCCAATGCACAGTAAACGATGCGGCGTTAAGAGCCGCACAAGGCATCTAGAATGGCGTGCTTTACGACTATGAGTTGCCGTTGAAATTATAGTTGCATCCACGGACAAGGTAGAACCCCCACCAACAGATTCTGAGTTCGTACCCCAGCCAAATTTGTCCCTTGTACCACACACACAAGACTCTCCTTACAATTGTTTATTAGGTGCTTGTTGGCCGGAATACAACCCAAAGGGGGGACAGCCCCTATCCAATCTGAGGCTTTGCCCCAGTAGCAAGCGTTACCCCAACTGAGGTAATTCTAGAGAAGGACCCATCAAATTCCTGCTTAATTAAGTTGGCTTCGGGGAAAATCATCCGGGTTCGACTCTCGCCTAAGCTCATCCCTAAACCTCGTGTAAAACCCTCCCCTACCAACTATATTCCCGCACGCTGACCGACGAGGCCTTTGCGGATAGCCCCTATATCTCCGGCCAGATCACCCATCACCACCATCACCGTCATTTAAATACGCTTTTCATTTTTCCTACTACTCATACACCCCAGGACAGCTGGCATCCCGCCTGTTGTCGACCCTAGTAGTGAGAAAGATTGAACTCCCTGGGCAAGAAACAATATGAGCTCGCCTCACACTGGGGTTTGACTCCCCTCTCTTCCAACGAACCCTGGAGGGTGGTCAGCATCTTAACCTCTATCACCCAGATTGCAAAGGAGGAGCGCACGTCAATGCAATGGGGATTATTTCAAAGAAGGTATTAAGTCAATGGACTACAGCACTTACGAGGTCATTCCTGAGAACTTAGCTCAGTCAAGACCCTGATGGTCGACGTCCATGACGAACACACAAGATGTTGATCAGGCAGGAAATTTAGCATCATGAAGCAGTCAAACAGCATAGACTTGATAACTCTAGCAAGAAACTAACTAAAATACATCAAGTATTAGATTCTCCAGTTGAAGACTATGGACCAAATGTCGTAGTACTGAGGCCCGTACAGCAAAAATGTAAGCTTTTTTGCTGCATTGCTGCAAGTCACTGTAGAAAAACGGGACAGAATTCCAGTGCAAATGGTTACACAAAGAGAAAGTGAAGTATTAAGACAAGATTGTTTAACATAATGTAATTTTGGAGGGATTTGCCGGTGGAAAGATTCCACGCCTTGTTGTAATTTGCTTAAATGACTTCTGTACAAACCTAATATTGTAAGACCAGCTATGGAGTATGTCATCCATAATAAATAGATTGCTATTAAACACTTTGAGGCAGAAATAGGCAGGTAGGTAATTGGGCAGGGTGCAAGGTGCACAGGGAAGAGGGATTGGGAAGGAATCGGCCATGGCCTTTGTTAGGGACCCATCCCAGCATTTGCGTGGAGTGATTTCAGAAAACCATGGTAAACCGAAATAAGGATGGTTGGACTGGGAATCGAACCTGGGTGCTTCAGCATGTGAGTCCAGTGAGTTATTACTGTGCTACCTCGCTCGGTGCAGCGAAAACAGGTTTGAATGTCAACAGGTGTGGCATATTTGTGGATATGGAATGTGGTTATCTGGGGGCTAGGTCTAATGGTTCGGTTAGAGAGGAAAGTGCACTGGTCAAGGTGAAATTTGTTAGTTATGCTAAGCCACTAGTCCTAATGGAGGCTGCTAGACAAAAAAAGTACTTCTTTTTGGAGATTACGTCCGAAAATATTTTAAAACGTAAGAAGAAGCACCACTACTTTTATCAAGTGCAATAGAACTGAACATAACTGGGCACCAATTCTGCTACTTTTGGTAATGACAGACAAACAGGAAAGTCTTCATACAGAAAAAATATCAGTGGATGAAACATTCTGGAGGCAGGAAATGACTCCAAAACGTGAACGATTTTATATGCATTGTATGTTGCCAGAAATCGTGGAACGTATTTTCCTAGTACGATAAATGATACGAGAACCTGCATATATAACTGTAGCACAGAAATCAGCTATTCTTAAAAAATAACAAAAAATAATGCATTTCACATAGGGAGTATGCATCATTGTAATTACATATATTGTATTACTAGAGATAATAAGTAAACATGTTTTCACGTAGTTGATTTCTTATATTTTGATGTCCTACTTACGTAATTTGTGAAATTGCATGAACAGTACAACATAATTGTCATTATAATAATAGTGTTTGGGTTTGTGCACTTGCATCAGTTAACTGGAATTAGTAGAGGTATTTGTTCTTAAACAATTTTTTAGGCTTATATTATCACTCTGACAGTTGGTTATACTATTCCTTTCTTTTGTTTTTTAAACGAAAGCCTTATTTGATTGACGCTATTTTCCGTTTAAACTGTTCGTGTATTTGACGCTTATTTTGTTTTAAAGAGAAATGTGGTTGCAACGTCTGACTTTGTCTATCAAATAGCCTACATATATGGTGTTGTTGTTTACTGTTATTTATTTGTTCATATTTGTTTTCTTTAATTACATAAGTATTAAATGGGTTATATATAATTTCTTGCTAGCATAGCATTTCAACGACATTTAAATATTTAAAATGTGTTTATAGTTATTTACTGTAAGTGGTTAAGATCACGTTCACACAAGCAGTCTAAACGCATTTATTGTAAATTCGTTCGGCAGCCATGTTTGAACATGTTTGCAAACGGAACTATTTTCAGCAGTTACAACTCAATAACCGAATTCAAACAGAGGGAAATCCTATACATACATAAAAGCAAAACCCTTAAAATTGCATTTAGTAATAATGCAGAAGTTACAATGAAATGCAATAAACAGAGGCTGATGGCTTCTCATTCAAGTTGCGCGGATCGTGTGACCTCTCCACCACTTTTCTACTCCTTCGCCTCGATTAGGTTAAAAATGCCACAAGAGCACAATAAATTAATAAAGCAGAAACATAATGCTGGGGAAAATGTCTGGTGAAAACGTACGCAACCAAAGGTTAACCGGTAAACTAAATTGATTATGGAAACCTACATCAGTGAACAAAAGTTGTAGTGCTTACATGACAGTGTCTTATCTCGCCAGCTCTCCTCAGCAGACTGTCCTGTTACAATAGATGCACAGACCTACCATGGCCGCCTACAGGGTTCACACAAGCGGACGTGCTATGCACGCCGAGTAAAATATTTTACTAGTGAAAATTAAATGGAACAAATAATTTAAATATTGTTTTTCTTTTCTATAATTTTCTTATCAATTTTCATATTAATTTAGTGTCTCTTTATGATGGCGTTCGTGCCGGAATATCAATGTTCTTAATCTTGGTGCCGCGGGCACTTTGAATTTTATAACCAACACAATTTAAAAATAGCAACAAACACTTCAACACATTCTAAGACATATTGAACCCTACAAATACAATATAACACATTTTGCACTGAAAAATAACATTTATATGAAAGTTCAAAATTTTTGGCCTCTTTGCGCATGTGTGACATGTATGTGGTGAGCGCCTCCATGGGCTCTAGCATCGCTGGCTCTTAGCTGGAGTCACACTATTTTAGCATACTTTTTAGTGAACTGTGTTGATAATGCTATATGAAGACCCATTATGTGTAGGGCTAGTGGTGAATGTTTCATGGATTTTTTTCAAATAGTTTTCACGGACAAGTGAGTTGAGTGGTTGGTTTCATCAGTTCTTCCTGATAATGTGCTGCTCCACGAGTCGTTCAACATACAGCATTGTTGTCACTAGGTGGTTGGACATACTCTGTTCTCTACAGGTGCTGACGACTTGGCAACAACGTACAGTTTTCCGTGTGCATGGTGTGGCACCACACGTTCGAGCCTGCATCACCTTTTTACTTACCCCTTCTCAGGCATACCTTTACACAGCAGCACCACCTAGGCGGTGGTTTCAACAAGCTATGTGCTCAGAGCCTCCCGTTAAAAAGGCAAGCTGTTGAGAATACTTGTAATAATTTTAGAGGCCATTAAATGTGAATACGCATGTTAGTAATAGTTCAATATCACAGTCAAATAGAAAGTTTAGGCACACAAGACCATGCATGTCCATGTGTGGAAATGGTAGCCTGATTAAATATTTATGGCAGGCTGTTAAATTTAATTTGCCAGAATTTGGTCAGAAATTTATTGACTGGAAAACTTTCAGTAAAGTAGTGATGCATTATGAAAACTGCCCTAAGCAATATAGTTCTTTCAAAGGAGCTTTTATTCTACTTGCATTGACTTGTAATATAAATTTGTAAGCAGGTGCTATAGTAAAATTTTGTTTTATCTGCCACCAAGGTTTTATGGGCACTGCGTGCTGTCATGTATATGTGGCGTATTTTGTTAGGGCATTATTTTGATAGAGATTACTGCACCCTGAAAGAGTATTCCTATGAACAATCTTGTAACTGATCAGTATGTTAAGCTTTGACGCATACCAACATTCTGCACTGTGCAGATGTGCACTCTACAGGCGACTTTGCCCCATCCACGAGCGACCTGAGCTCAATGGCAAGTCATAACAGTGGCAGAATAATTCAAGCGTATCGAGCAAGGAGATTCCACAAGCCTGGAAAGTCGAATACATAACCGGAATTAACATTCTTAATTACAATGTGCACTCCCCACCCTAAATGCCACATGCAAGAGCCACCCCATGAATAAATTAAATTTTTTTGATAATCCACTACCCTTTGCTTAGACATGGAAGAAGTTTCAAATAATCCCCTGAGATGACAGCACCCCTGTGGCTTTGTGACGTCACAACCTGCCAGCCTTAGGACGTGGTGTTTTAATTTGTCATTGCCTCCAAGTGGGGAGATAAGAAATGAGCGGTGCGCCCGCAGACACGCCGGGCTCGCCAGCCGAAGAGGTTCGCAAACTCTCCATGGTCTGCAGAAGACTCTCTCTCCTCTCCTAGCCGGCAACACGGCTCCATCCTGAACTTGAAACATTCCTCAACTCCAGAAGTCTGCACAAGTCTTCATCCTGCATCTGCAGACTGTGAAGACTGCAACGTCCAGCAGCTTGGACAAGGCTCGTCCACCACTGTCCAGCTGACTGTGAGAGCAGGATCTTTCTCCAGAGGTAATCCACATCCTGCACCCACAACCCTTTACCCCCAGTCAACTTCCCTTGACTCCCGCGGTAGCAGGTCGTCGCGATTCTGGAAAACCCCTGTAACGCTGTAAATTGCGTACTCTAGAACTTTTGCATTTTTAATCTGGTAATTAATATTTTTCCCGAGGCTCGCCTTCGCCTGATTTTTCTCTGTACAAGATTTTACATATAATTAATAATTTGCCTTGCCAATTTTAGATTTCTTTTTGTAATTAATTTTAGCCAGGGCTCTTCAGATTTCTTCCTTTTAACATTATAAAAATTACTTGAAACCTGACGTTTCAGATTACCAGTGTTTTCATTGTAGTTCCCCTGTCACATTTAATTAATCTGTTCTCTGGAAATTTTAAGCAGTGCTAATTTAAATCAGTGAAATCCCTATACCTAACTGCTATATACACATCAGGACCTTGGGTGTGCCTGCAGAAGCCATGCCTCCAAGACTGCACGTACGCAGAACAGGTTACGGGACTAACCAGATGTACAATAGGAAAGGTGGTGTTCAGTGTCCTCAACAGTGCCGACAGTGCATTGGAAACCGCACGTAATATCAATACCACTTATACACCACTCACTACAATAGAACCACATTCCTCGAAAACTATTCCACCTCCAAGGCCAGACTCGGCTATACTACCGTCCATGCAAGAATCTGGGTTTAATCATCTGTTAGGAGCATACTGGCCGGAATATGACATTGAGGGAGCGGCAATGTCAGAAGGAGTCGCCATCCCCAGTAGCCAGTGCGACCCCTGCTCAGGTAGTCCCTGATCCAGCCCCTGTTCACTCCGCCCCTGTTCGCTCCAGTATTGTTAAGTTGGCTTCAGTAAAGGTCATCCGAGTCCATCATCCACAGGAGGTAGCTCTCCCAATATCTGTATGATTAAATTGGTCTCTGGAAATATGGTACGGGTTCGACTCCCATCACACATAGCCTCTAAACCCCGTGTTGTGGCATCACCCGAAGATTACGTCTTCACACGCCATCTAACCAGGCCTATGCGCATTAACCCAGCTTCGCTAGCCAGGTCATCCACATCCACCCCCACAATCGCTCAATCAGTGCTCACCACATCTCATCCTGGGATAACTGGCATCCCAAATTTCGGAAACCATAGTAGTGAGGCGGGTAGAACTCCTTGGGTGGGAGACTATCTCGTTCCACCTCTTCTCCAACATATAAGAGAGGGCAGTCAGCGCCCAAACCTCTACCCCCTTAATCCGAAGAGGAAGCACGTGCATCAGCTAGTAATTCCACTTTACTTATGCCTGCATGAATTGAATGTGTTCACGTATAAAATATATTTTCATTAATTGCAATGAATTCCAATAAAATCAATAGTCATTGTGTTTATCAAGGGTGCATGTGCAAATAAATGTGCAAATTTTTGAAAGGGTGTGTGTTATTATGTCAGTGTGCTGAGATATCAGTGCACAATCACTAGCAGCGCCCTTGTACCATAAGTTTACAGTGTCCTGTGAGCGGATGCTCTCCGCATGGTACGCCAGTTTCCCTTTACCTTGGTGATACGCAACTTGTTGTGCACGCAGGTACCTAAAGTTTTGGACTCTCTGCGCTGTTTTGTTAACTTCACTTTCAGTTTAAAAAAAAAATTAGTTGAGTTTTCCAAACACGACTGTTTCAACCCTAACCAGAATGATGCACAAAAGCCAGATAGCAAGAATTATGAGGGTAAAGGTGTACTTGTCCAATATCTACTGTTAATGGTGGGTCTGGGGTCTCCTTGGTCAGACTACTCATAGCTCTGATCGTAACTTGGTGTCCTAGGTGCATGCAGTAAGCAGGGGTGTAGACGTAAAGTGGGTGGTGAGTAGGCTAGTGATGCAAATAAGTGAGTGGCAAGCGAGCAAGTGTTGTGTCTTACATGCAGCAAAGAGTCGAATACTACTCACAGAAATTGTTTTTTGTAAATATTATGTTACAAAACCCAAACCGTAAAGTGAAAATGTTACGAGGAAAAGGTACTGTACTGACGTGTACCTCTCTATGAAGATCTGATGCTCCTGGTTGGATGGGGCACCACGACAACAATTGACACACAACGCCTTAGGTTCAGTGCCATAAAAACCCTTGTTACGTAACTTCTGAGGTAAGAGGCGGTTGTTGTGGTCAATATTAAAGTTTTGGTTCATGATGCCAGTATCACAAGAAACATAACAATAACTGACTTAGTGATTAACTGGTGCTCGCCTAATATACAGCGTAGGTCGGGTGGCCTGTCTCAGAAGAAGTACAAAATCAGGAGTCACTGTCACGGCCCAGCGAATGGACTGACCCTTAGCAATGGGTTTACCTTGCTGGAGGATGCTCCGTTGAAGCTGCTGCGAGGGCTGATGGCTGCCGTTGATCTGACCAGGATGTGGTACACTGCTGATCTTGTGAGAGCCCGGGGTGGGCTGGCTGCTAATAGTCTTGATACCTCCAAACCATGGGTTAGAAATATCCAGAGGAGGTTCTTCTTCTCGGCGAATAGCCTCTTATCAGTGGATGGGGTGCTCCTTCAGTCTTGATTAAAGGGGGGAAAGTGGTGGTGGTGGTGGCACTGAGAGGTTAGACCTCTCAGGTGGGCGAGCTGTAAGAACTGTCCTGTGGGGGTGTACTGCAAAGTGCAAGAGGAGTAGGATTGCAATTCAAGCTAATTTTGGAGGCGTAAGCTGCCCTTCTAGACTTCCTCTGGGCACCATCCATCCGGGTGTATGGCATAGGAGAAGGTACAAGTTACTGCCTTGCAAAATTGAACTGTGTTCTGCCAAGTGCCGCAGCCTCACAAGCAAGAGTCGTACCCTGTACTCCTTTCCCTGGCCCAGTAGAGAGCGTGGATTTCCTCAGGCTGTACACTTACAACACTTGGGTGTGGTATCCACAGAGGTAAATTCGTGAAAACTAACTCTTACTCCTTTCCAGCCCCGTAGAGAGTGGTGGCGGAAAATAGGTTAGCTTGACTGGCTAGCCACCTAGCAGAGGTCTTCCTAATGATCGGGGCTCTACCATACTATACCCTGGGGCACAGCAGAAGTGGCCGTTTAATGGGTTTGTTTTTAGCTTTGGTGAGCGTGGTCTTCCAGCTTCACTCGAACGGGCTGGTTTTTACGTAACACAGTGACACTCAGAAATTAGCAGTCAGAAGTCAGTTTATATCACATGTGTATTCAATGAGAATAGACACTGTGGTCCGTACTACCTCCTATAACTAACCTGAATTGATATGGAAGTTAAGCTATGCTCAACCAGGTGAAGGAGACCTGGTTCTAACCTGAAGTGAAGGCGATAATATCTGCTATGTAGTTAACTACAACTGGTCCTAACTATCTAACTTGTTGTCCTGAAGGACAGGCGGTGTTACTACCAGAAGGATAATGGTAAGGTTTGCCGTTACCATCTGGTAAGGCAGGATGTGCGGTGACCCTGAAGGGACAGTCAACAACCATTACCAGGAGGTGGTAAGGAAGCAAGTGTCAAGTGTCTTCAGGAGATGTTGGTGGAGTCTTCCAGGAGCTCTAGGGGGCATTGTCGCAAGCGCAGAAGAGACTTCTGGAGTGGTTGCCATCAATAGTAGGCTTCATCCGGCCTTAAAGAGAGCAGTGGAATCAGTAGGCATACTAGAGAGTGCGAACTGCCAGTGGCTTTCTCCAGCCCAAGACTAAGCAGTGGAGGAAACATGGACTGAATATTTCAGGCTGCGCAGGACCTTATATACTGATAACTGCTTGGACCGGAGTAGGCGAGGGGTGAGGAAATATATAAGCTCCGCCCCTCGTGTAATCTGCTGGTGTCGTCTGCTAGTGTCTTCTGCTGCTGGGAAATCACTGATGCGGTGAGCATCATTCCGTATCTTCTCGCAGGATACAAGGTGCCCTCCCTTGGCGTGCTGTAGAATTACGTGACCTTGGGTGGTGGGTTCGGTGGCTCTGCAGATAATACAGTCTCACTTGGGGGTTTGCAGTGATGTTTGTTCATAGTAGAAAGTGAACAGTGCAAGCTGGACTGATGTGTCTGTAATATCATCCATCATTGCAAGGGAGTACCCTGTAGGCACTTGACTACCCTCTTCAAGTACTGTGTATGAATTGCCCAAGGCAAAATGAAACAGTATTCAGATGGGGCGAAGTTGAGTGTGCATTATAGCTGCGAAAAGCATCACACGTCAATCACCTCCTTCCCATAGTGACTTAGAATCATCTGGATGAGAAAAAAAATTTTCATTCTCAAGTGTGCCGTCGAACTGTCACCACACAAGAAAGTTGAGATGTGCTTCTGTCGTGCTCTCTATTCTGTGTGCGCACTCCCTGGGGTGGCACTATGCCTACTTATCTACAGCCAGGTGTGTGACATCTGGCAGTAGTTATGTAGCTCCATCTCTATCTTACTTGGGCTCTTTGAGTTCTTTGCTCCCATGGGAAGGAAAGGAAACGAACTGGGTCACACGAGCGTTTTGTACCACTGTTGGGGAGACGTGTTCCTTTGTTTGTTAAAGTGCTCGCTCACAAGCTCAGCGGAAGGCTGTGTTTATGATAATCACGTGTAAATTTAGAGTTTGTTTCGTGCAAAAGACAATTTACATGCGAGCAAAAAAGAAGCAACACTGAAGTGTAAACAAGTTCCACTTGTGAGGGGTATGTGGTATTGAGTAGCTAATACCTGCTGTGGTGCTGAAGGCGTGTTAAAAGGGTGGCTTTGCCTGTAGCCTTCTACATGTTGCACAGCAGGTAAAGTTACGTGTGGCATTTCTAAAGAAGGGTGACAGACTCTAGGCCTTCCATTACCTAGGTCTGTCTCAAGTAACCCAAGTACCTAATTGTAAACATGAGTACCCTTGAATAATGAACTTAACTAATGCTTACAATGTGAATGGACCACCTACATGATTGAGAAAAAAAAACATAAACCCTAAAAAATATTAACACTAGATACATAGTAACTTGTAAATTAATAAACATATTTGCAAGTAATTAAAAAATATTTACAAAACATATTAAGCACTGGTAATTATCATTTTTAAAACATGTGACTTTTAACAGACACATAAAATATTGAAACTTTATAACAACTTTACTGAAAGATTATTTTCAACAATTGCACTGAGAAAATATGAAACATTAAACAACATAAACTCTGAAAATTATTTACAAGAATAATACTTGCTTTCTTTGCGGAGAAAGTTTCTTTTTGCTTTCAGGTATTGGTCTGCACTTTACTTCTTTCTTGAGAATTCTTATTTCACTGGTTATACTTATGATATTTTTACGCATCGGTGTAACTTTTCACTATTTTCTTGCTGTATTTTAGCTTTCTATTTGCGGAGCATCCAAAATGTTTTACATCTTTGTTTTGTGATGCAGTACTATAGTTACATTTGGTAATTCCACTGGTTACTCTGTTATTACACAGTTTGTTTATTTCCATTGTGTGTCTCTTAACCCGTGTTACCATAACCCATTTTGAACCATTTCCACTCGTTGCCTTCCTAGTTCGGCCACCCGACACACCTCAATGGCTTTGGTCAATGTCAAGTCTGGTTCTCGCAACAGATGCTTTTGAAGACCTTTGTCTCGTATGCCTAGAACTATTCTGTCCCGCACGACACTGTCAGCTTGCTCCTTAAACTCACAGCTTTTTATCAACTTTTTCAGATCAGTCAGAAACGTTTTGAACGACTCGCCCTCCTCCTGCAATCTACTATGAAACTTAAACCTTTTGACCACTATGTTCTTTACAGGATTGCAATAGTCTGCAAATGCCTTCAACACTTTTTCATAATCCTGTCTGTCTTTGGCTATTAGTTCAAATGTATTATACAATTCCACTGCCTCATCACCTATCACATTAAACAGCATGGCCACTTTTACGTGAGATGGTTTTGATACAAAACCTGTTGCCAGCATAAATATCTCGAAATTCTGTTTAAATTTTCTGAAGTATTCACACAGATTCCCATCTAGAATCAATGGCAACGGTGGCTTGAACAATTCCATCTTCTATTATGTCGCTCGTATCCATAAATAATTGTAACCATTAACCTTTGTTTGACTCGTTCTTAATTACTAATCCTATCAACTGGGCCATGTTGTGTTGCTCTGTACTTCTTTATTTCCTTCTTATCACTCATTATTACATGACCAGCTCTTAACATCAACACTACTACTGTTTATGCCACATCATGGCTGCCAACCTTGTCACAGTACTCCCCACACCCTGACTATACTCACAACAGGGTGTATCTGAATTCATGAGGGATAGAGGTCTTATAAAAAATAAAAGAACTAAATTTGATTTATATTTTTTATGATGCTCTAAATATTCACACAGCTATTATTTACAATAACTTTCCTATTATCACCATTACTCTGGTTGTTCTCAATGAGCACAATAATGTCAATTTCAATTTTAATTAAAGCCCTTATCACTGTCTCTATTTTAATTACAGTAATTTCATTCACACTCATTATTTACACATATTTCATTATTTGTCTATTGCCATCATTCCAAATGTCTGTCACTCATGCATCCAGTTCAGTAGTCCTGCTCATCCGTCTCACTCTTCACTGTACCGATACTTGCAGTTTGCAAACTTCACTCTTGCTGATCACTCTTGTCACCACTTGTAGCTTTGCTGTCTTTGCACACTTGCTCTTAAGACCACACAATCTTCCAAATTCTAGACTTGTCGGCTTGGAGGCCCATCACAGCTTAAATAGTCTTGCTGGTCCAATCCAGAAGGTTCCCTGCACCTAGAGTCATGCTGAGAGGCAGGGGCAATGACCAGAACATTCTTGCAACAATAACCCCAGTCATTCAATCATCTCAATGACAGAAGGCTACTCGAGTTCCAATAGGCTGATCACGGCAGCTGCTCTCCTTTGAAAATCTCAATGCATTCCTCGAGCAGGATGAGACGAAGGAAGCGATCCAGACCAGCAACTTGTAACAACAACAGTGGCAAATCTGTTGCCATATAATGTACCATATAATGTTTGTTTGATTCCATAACAGACCGTATTGCTGCATGTATCCAGGCATGATATTGTCTGACTTGAGACTTGAAGGTACCCTTCTCCTATGCCGCAGGTGGGTGACCATTGTCCTTATGCAGTGATACTATCATTTCTTCTATTTTTTGTCTGTGTCACTGGAGCCAGATAAGAAACACAGCAGATGCTGTCTCAGCTTGTTTAGAGGATATTAATTACTGAAGTGCTTCACAGTCACATATGCTAATCTACAAGCTGTATGTGGTAAGTCAGTGCTACCAAATGTTCACAAAATGCTAATTCACTGCATATTATGTGTATTCTTGTCCTCTTGTTAAATATGAAAATTATGGTGTAACATACTCTAATACCATTTTCTTTGGAAACCTGATGTTCCCATTTCTATTCTGTATAGTTATGATGGTGGTCTCTGAAAGGTGATGGCTGAATCATGTCTGTTATTGTGGCATGTAGTATTGAAATAGAGATAGGTACCGTAATTTTTTTTTTTTTTAATAAGTTTTTAATACAGAATTAAATTGTGAATATAACATAAACCCGCAAGGTTAAATGGCTTGTCCTTGTCTAGGGCATTAGCCATACTGTTACAAAATAATTCTTTTGAATGAGATAATGATTTGTGCTTGTGTTGGTAAGCAGTAGTGTGAATAATTGCAATTTTTTATTTTAGATTGATGGTAAATACATTTTTAAAGCCAATTCCTCTCCTGACTGTCCCCTGAAGTGACAACACATTCACTAAGTGTTACCGTTCTTCTTTTATTTCTTATAAGCAGCCAAAGTTGTTATTCTCGTAACCCAACAGTAATTAACTACAGCAAAACACTATGAATTAAATTTATTTTTATTCTGTGATTACACAATGTTATTGCTAAAATATAATTTTATTTTTCTTTGGTTGTTGTTCATATCAAAGGCTTTAGTTTATCTCTCTTAACTGTGTTTTGCACATGATGAAAAAGTGTTGTGAAGTCATTAACATTTACATCCAGTTGTGAAGCCATTAACATTTATATCCATTACAAAAGAAATTAACTATAACAAGTTATATTTCTTCTTTTTTTTTGCAAAGACAAGTCATGTTAGGTTCTAGTGGTGGTGTCTTATCTCCTTAAAACCAACACGAATGTTTAACAACAAACAAACAAAATAACAGAAGAGAAATATATGATAGTTTTTTGTTTCATTAACATTTTTGGACCTTTTGGCATTTTGTATTACCTAAAAATGATAAATGCATAGTTTTCTTTTAAATTTACATTCCAATAACGTGGCCTCCAACACGAAAATCCATAACAGGTAAACTATAGGTACTTAAGAGTTCTAATATAAATATATGTACATGTGTATGCAGTATTACAAAGCTGTTGCACATTTAAAATATGAACTTCTTCTTGTCAAAACCATAAGTTCAGGTGTTATTTTTTTCCAGTTATATGCAGAAAAAGTGACAGCATACTTGATAATGAATGATAAGTTTGTTCCAATATTAGGCCTATCATTGGTACATTTTCTCTGAACTATTATAAATTAACAAAAAATATTATTTGCAACTATAATCATAATTCAGTGTAATTTGAATTTCTGATTTAATCTGCTCTAAAATAGGCACCAACACACACTAGAAGAAAAGATATTATACAAATCTGAGCAAGTGCTGCTTCCGCTAACTAACTTGGAGATGAATGCCACCTGTTGGTGTCAGTCAGTCAGAGAATCAGAGTAAATGTACAGTCTGCAATTGCAGAAGTAATTTACTAGCACTATGTTTATTAATATTTAGTTTATTTTTGAAGCAGCTTGAGATATAAGACGTTCCATCCTATGCCCATAAGGGATGAATCTTTCACCACCAGAATACAGGAAATCTAGTACAACACAGGACAGTTGGCAACCCTATGCTTGAGATCCACCTGTAGCATGACTCAGAATTTGAGCATCATATTGTCACCACAGTAGTTCAGGGCTCAAAATAGTCAGGAGACCTCATATTTTTTAAACTTTCTGTACATTCCATGTCACACATAATACAGTAGGTACATTTAGTTTATAGGCATGTGTATGTATGAAAAAAGTTCAATTGTTGTAGCATAAATGTTATGCTCTATTTTATTTATTTAACATAGGCCTATAGCTCCATAAACACACTTGACAAAAATTAAATCTCTATCTGTATTACATGATCTCAAGCATCTCGAAAGCTTGTAAAAAGCAGCATTTTTAATTCAAGCTGAATCCAAAGTAAATTTCAAATATACTGATATAACAAGTACATAATGCAATATAGTCATAAAAACCTAGGAACATCCACAGGTCTCAAATTTTTCCCTTACTTGCGAAATTTGAAATTAATCACGAACAATTCCAACATTATTGCAAATTCTTATTTAGGGCCTAATTATGAATTTCAGTTACAAAAATGTAAATGTGCGAAGAAAAAAAAGCTGCTATAAATTACTGTAACATAAATTAGTTGCAGTTAGGCTTCAGAACTTTTACTGGTCCCCAAGTGGTGCAAAATATACATGTTACCAAATAAATTACAATACATTCACAACAATTTAATTGATTTTATTACAAAGCATGCTGAAACATGAGGATCCAGCAAAATTGCAGTGTCTCGTTGCAACATATGAAAGTGTGTAATACACCAACCTGGAGTTGGCTGGGGGACCATACATGTAAAACTGAAACCCTTGGGGCATGGATTCATCATGAGAAGTTGTGGTAAGACATAGGAATACAAAAAATGTCCCACAGAATTAATAGTGCATCAAAAAACTAATACAGTTATAAGTTAATAACAAATTATGAAGTTCCCACATGAAGCAATATGTCTGCTCATCACCCAAGACTACAAGAAACTGCTGTCATGGTCTCCATGTTTCAGGGCACAGGAAGGGTTAGGGAATATACAGTAGAACCTCTATGTATTGAACCCACATGGATTGAAAGTCTGCACCCATGGAACATATTCTGTAGTCCCATTTTTTTATTTATCTGCATTTTAAGATCACTTTCATTGAAAGTCCACATATATTGAAATTTTTTGTCAGTCCCCTGAGAAACAACGAATAGAGAATCTACTGTAAATCCACTAAACAAATGCAGTACAATGAAAACACAGAACACTTAGACAACTTAAAGACTAATCTAGGAATATTACACATAACACTACTTTTCTTTATAAATGCATCAAGCTCCTCCAGTGACTGCATTTATCACTGTGATGTGATTCATTACATTGTGTTAACTGCAAATCAGGTGTTAATATGGACAACCCCAAAGAATTTAAAATGGGGGTGGAGGGGTTAGTCACTTCATGAAACATCCATAACACCATGGGGGTGTGGACTCATCAATCTCTACTTAAGTATATGAATAATTTAACTTATTTTACATGTGAGCCAATAAACAATTTACTGGTCATACTTAACAATTAAAATTAGGTAGCAAATTGTGGTAGCTATCCCTTTGACATTCTACTGTGCATTCTAAATACATCCTCGCAATAACCATCAGCTACACACTACTTCTCCTCTCACAATTCTGCACTTTTTACTAAACAACCAATGGTTTGTTGAACCATCATTTGTTCAACCAACGTGTCAAATGAGCATGGTGCCTCAGGTTCACGGCAAGCAGGACTCTGCCAAAATTTGTCTGAACTGCTGCTTGAGGTTTCACAATGTTGTAGGTAAGCAGAGCTGCAAGTGGATGTGAGGGAGCTGGTGGCTGCTCTAGCAGAGTAGTGACAGACAAGGACCCACAACCAGTCCCAGGGGTAATACCAAGTGTTGTGAAGAATGGCTGGGAAACAAAATTGGCAGGTACTGTGATGGCTGCAGCAGCTCTTTTATCAAGAGAATGACTTACATGTCACATTCATGATTATGGAGAACCTAGTGTGTGCAATACAATACTTCAGACTTGTGGCACTGTGTCAACAGGGCAGCATGGACCAAGAGTTCCACTGTTTGCAACATGCTGTACCTATCAGCTTGCTTAATACTTTGCTACAAACCAGGGTGGCTTTAACAAACATACTAAAAATTATATGTTACTATTTTTACCAAAAATTTACCCACATCCCAGTAAACAATTTAGACCTGCCATTTTATTTTCTTAAAACGATAATTTCCTAACCACTAAAAAGGTTTTTCTATAAAACTGGAACACTTTACCTCTATGTTGAGTGGCTTTGTCTAGTGATATATCTCTTGAATAACTGTTTAAAAATACTGAAACAGTGCAAAGCAGTTATTAACATGCAATAATCTATTTGATAGAAAAACAGATTTAAAGCACAAAAATAATTATGGATAAATGACAAAAGAAAGACAGCAGTCAAATATGATGCACTGTATTTAAATTCTGTAATTTTTTTCCTAACACCTTTGAGACAAAGAACTGTAATTCAGAATGGAATACAAACTCGAAATTTTAACATAAAATAAATGTAACTGAAAGCATTCACTCCCCTCCGTAACTACAGGTAGATAGGAAGTTGGGCTTAATATCTCGTCTACAGCGAGGTCATTAGAGATGGTTCATAACTGCAGGAATAGTTTTTCTCATGACTATAAGCAACTGAGGCAGTATAAGCATTGGCTTAAGAAACATGTCATCAGAGTTTATGGTGGGATAACGGTTTGAGGAAAATCAAACCTTCAAAACAACTGTTGGGCAATCTTCAGCATCTCAGAACTGTTGTATGACAGACCTAGCCGGTAATCAAAGTAAGTATAATTAAGTGGATGACATCACACTGCACAGGCACACCCGCACCTTGTCATGCTGTGTCAGTAGTACAACCCCACTGTGGTGCTGCACAGTCAGTCAGAGGGATCATATATCCAAGCTATTAGCAGTGCACCCTGCAGGACAGAGCATGTATGCACACTTGCCATTTAGGGAATTCTCAATGTAAGGCAGTGTTCAAATTCACCATATAAGGGTCCTTACCTGGCTTCATGCCCTTGAAAAGTGCATCCCAGATGTGACGTCACATTGTCGCTTTCCGGATTCACAGCAAGGGCACGTAATGCACCCTAGAATGCCCCCTTAGCCAAGGGCACAAGCAACTTGCCCTTCTCAAGCCCTAGATAGTTTTCCGATGTGCAACTGTTTGAAATGTTTAATTTGTTAGTGTTTGGTTTGTGTTTAAATTGTGAACGGCCATGGAAAACACTTGCAAACATCACAGAGACAAATGAAACTCGCACAGAGTGAAATTTGAAAAAATGAAACTCGAGGTGGAAACAAACACGTGTGTCCAAATTCACTTAGCAAATATTTCTCATGAAGGGAACAAGGGCTCATGACACAGGAAGTTATTAAGGGCACACTGCACTGATATCAAACACAGCTAGTATTCTGTATCTGCTAGCATAAGAATTTATTCATACTTAATTTGTATCACACTACCATACCACCTTGTAAAATACAAAATGCGAAAGGCAAGCAAGCAAAGTATCAGTTTGACACGCGCTCCTATCTCGGTGATAGGTGGTTAGGGCGCTGACTACTGTCTTGAGTTCCTGAAGCACTCCTACCACAGTGTATTATGCTCGGTACTGGCCCAGTGGCTCATGGTAGGTACTGTAAGGGGCCGCTTACGGGGAGGATACCGTTGAATGAAAGGGGAATCAAACCCCACAGTGAGGCAAACTGAGATTGTTTCCCTTCCTGGGAGTTCGACCTTCCTCACTACGATGGCTGCCAAGCTTCAGGAAGCCAGCGGTCCCAGGGGTGTGAAGATGCTGGGGAAATTTCTGGTGAAATGTACGCAAGCAAAGGTTGACCGGTAAACTAAATTGACTATTGAAACCTACATCAGTGAACAAAAGGTTGTAGTGCGTACGTGACAGTGTCCTACCTCGCCAGCTCTCCTCGACAGACTGTCCAGAGGTAAGCGTCACACGGACCTATCATGGCCCCTTATGGGGTTCACATAAGCGGAAGTGCTATGCATGCCAAGTAAAATATTTTATTATAGAAATAAAATGGCACAAATTAAATTAAATACTGTTTTACATTTTATAATTTTCTTATGAATTTTTCATATTATTTCAGTGTCTCTTTAGGACAGTGTTCACGCCAGAATATTAGTGTTCTTAATCTCGGTGCCGCAGGCACTTTGAATTTCATAACTAAACAAATTTAAAATAACAACAAACACTTTAAGACATATTAAACCCTGCAAATACATATACAAAACACATTTTACACAGAAAAAAATTATATTTATGTGAAAGTTCAGTATATTAGCCTCTTTACGCATGTGCAGGACACGTGAAACATGTGTGGAGAGTGCTGTCATAGGCTCAAGTGCCACTGGCTGTTAGCCGGCATCAAACGAACCCTCCCTCGAAGACCAAGATGGTGCGAACAATGCAACATTGCTCTGGCAGGCTCTGACCAGCTGGTTGCTGGTTGTGGGCAAAGAAAACATGGTCTCAGAGGTCATCTGTTTCTTCAGCGTTTGCAGGGTAGGGGGTGTAGGCCTGGTACGTGATGGTGACTCGGCACGCCGCTTGCAAGTTCTGTGTTGCGATTTGTTGACACTTGACATCACACTCACTGTGCTATTAGTTTCCCCAAATCCTTTCCTACTAGGCTCTCCCATGCAGAAACTGGAAAGCCTCTGAAAGGTGTCTCGTCTTCACTTGAGGTATCAAAATTTACGTTTACACTTTGGTTACAACCAAATTCAGCTGTGCCCTGGGGAACCCCCTTAAAACTTACTTCACTGGCACTGGTTGGTTTGACATTTACGTGTGCACTTATGTTACCACTTTCATTGTGTACATTTGGAAACCCCTTAAAATCACTCTAATTCGTTGTGTCATTACAGACATTAACATAAAAACCAGAAATGGTGTTTCGTTACTACTTGCTTCCACCTCCTCACTACTAGGTGTTGAGTGTTCTGTTGGTGCAAAACCCTTAAATGACAGTTCATTACTTTGGCTGGGTGTTCCTGTGTTAGTGTTTTTGGCTTCCTCAGTGTACGTGTTATTTCCCTGTGTACTCCCTGGTAAAATTCTCCGAGCTCGCTGCGATACTGCGTGTAACGTCGTCTGCTTGCCTCTCTTCCCTACTGATGGTCGGGCTGTATGCAGGTCATCCTGGTGCAGTTTCGTGACACGTCTTGGTCCCAACTTCACTAGATACATGGAATTTCCCATATTTTCCACCACTCTCATTGGCCCTGTCCATCTAGATGCCAGTCCAGCACAGTACTTTTATGCACCGGCCAATAACAGGTTTTCTCTAACGTACACATACATTCCGGGTACAAGTTTGGGTGGCGGCCTGTTACTCTCCGGTACCCACACATCAAAATGACCAATTTGATTTTCCCTGGCTTCCTCATTTATTTGCGCCTGGTGTTCGACAATTTGTTCAGGTGGTCTGGGCGAATTTTCGCGGGGTGCTCCAAGGGCACAGAGTTTGCGACCTTGTTTCATCTTGGTGGGTGTTTTTCCTATTGTCGCACTTACTCTATTTCGTAGGCAAAACATTACCTCTGGGATCAATTCGGCCCACCTAGTGTGATCTTCGCCTAACCGGACACGTAATTGGATTTTTGCATCTTGCTTACGTCTCTCAGTTGGGTTAGCCCTGGGATGGTATACTGGGGTGGTACTGCGTTCTGTTCCCTACCTGTTACAGTATTCTATCCACTTTCACCCTACAAATTGTGTACCATTGTCCATCAACAATTACTCAGGATGTCCCCATCTCTGAAAAAACTCATTCTGCATTACTTGTGCAACTGTGTGTGCACAGACGTTACTAACTGGGAACGCCTCTGTCCAGCAGGTAAACAAGTTCGTGGCAACAACAAGAAATCTTTTACCAGTTTTAGTACGTAGGTACGGGCCCATGATGTAGTTGGCTAATGTTTTGAATGGCTTGGTTGGCAGCCTTGGCTATTGTGGAGTGATGCCGTCTGCTCTCCGCAACTTCCGGATGTTATGCATGATACAGCTCTGTACATGTTTCCTGACATCTCCCTGAATCCCTGGTCAGTGAAAAAATTTCTGCACATTCCTTCGTGTTTGCTCGGATCCCGGGTGTCCATACTCCAAACTGTCATGTGCATACTTTAATACAAATTCCCGTTTCTCTTTCGGCACATACGTCTACCATGGCTCACAATTACCAGTTGGTTTGGTTTGTATTTCTCTGTTCACTACACTCCAGTGTTCTGTGTAATGTGTGAAGCAGTGTTGTCGGCGTTGCGCATCATCTGGGGAATTTCCTTGCGCAGTGTGTACCTCTCTTAACACGACACATACACTCAATAAAACAAGTTTGCCGGGTGGTGTGGCAACAATGTTTTGTACAAAGAGAGTTTGTGTTTCTGCAGTTGCTATTGCACAGCAAGGTGGTAGTGCTTCTTCCCACTCCGCATTGTCAGTTACCGTTAGATTCGGACAAGGATTCCTGGACAGGGCGTCCGTGAGCTTGTTGGTTTTTCCTGCCACGTGGTCTAGCTGAAATCGTATTCCTGCAGTAACAGTGCCCAGCGGGCAAGTTTGGTTTTCCCTTAAGCATGCTCTCTAACCATACAAGACATCGGTTGTCAGTTTTGAGCGCAAACTGCCTTCCTAGCAAGTACAGCTGGTACTTCCGCAATGCATGTACGGTGGCCAAACATTCTCGTTCGTTAACGTGATATTTGCGTTCTGTGTCCCTGAATTTTGCACTGTGGTAATTGGTTACGTGTTTTTCCTTGTGTGTTCAATCGTAATGCAGCATGTCCCTGATGCCTTCTTGACTGGCATCTGTTTGTACAACAATGGGTAACTCTAGGCTGAACCTAGATAGCGGATTACAGTTCTGAAATGAAAGTTTGATGTCTTTAAATGCTTGATCAGCTTGAGGTGTTCAGACAAATTTACGTTTCTCACACAAAAAAGCAGATGGTGCAGTGATTATGGAAACGTTTGGGATAAATTCCGTTAACCAATTAATTAAGCCAAAGAATTTCCTGACTTGTTTATGTGATCTGGGTGTGGGGTTGTTTTGAATTTCCTGTATCTGTTGTTGTTCTGGTTCATGTCCATTTGCTGTTACATAGTATCCTAGAAAGTCCAGTCTGTTCATACCCAACTTACACTTTTCCACTTTGCACGTCGTAAGTTTGTTACGTTTGAGCCGTTCAAACACAAGTCTCAAATGGTGCAAGTGCTCTTCCCAGCTGTTAGACCAAACAAGTACATCATCCAAATATGCCGTCGCAAAGTCTCCAATGAATCCATCCAATACATTAACCATTATGTTTTGAAACGTTGCAGGAGCACACTTTAAACCAAATGGCATGGCTACAAATTGAAATCTACGTCCATCTGGGGTAGTAAAGGCTGTTTTCTTTCTGTCCTGTGGGCAGATAGGCACTTTCCAATATCCGGCCATTAAATCAAGTAATGTGAAAACGGTAGCTGGTCCTAATATTGACAAAGTGTCTTTCATGTTTATGACTGGTGGTGGTATGTTTACTGTTATTTTATTGAGGGGGCGAAAATCAACACAGAATTGCCCTTCGCCATTTTTCTTTGGAGCAAGGGTAATACCTGTATTATAGACACTTTGTGTAGGTTCAATAACATTATTATTGAGCATCTCACATACCTGCTGGTTGATGATGTGGTGAAAGAAAATATCTGGGTCTCGTGGCTTGGAGTACACCATATCCTCGTGCGTTGTGACAATTTCGTTCTCTGTGACGTTTGTGTGCTGCAGCTTTTCCTCAGTTTGGAACACACTGGCATGCTGATCCAGCAGATGTTGTAGACCTTGCTGATGTGTGGCTGACACTTAGTGCTCGAAGTCAGCAAGCGGCACAGCAGTTGTTGTTGGTGGTGGTGTTGCTCCCATGGCGTAAACAGTCCATCGGCCATGTGTCCCCATGTGCAGGAATTTCAGGTGCGGTTCTATCACGGCGCAACTGTTAACATGGCATGATAGTTCCAAAATCACTTCTTTGCACAAGTCCGGCATAATGTAAACATCACACTTGGTATGCAGCTCTCTGATTCCTACTGTTACGTGCATGACATTTTTCGCTTCACCCTGTTGGTGTGCAGTAGCAAATTGCAGACATCGGAGTGGAACTCTAGTTATCATCGCATGTATCAAACCCTCATGCACAAAATTGTAACTAGCGGCAGTGTCAGTTACGGCTGTGACATTTTTCCTTTCAAGTTCAACACAAACCCTTAACGCTTTCACGGTATTGTCAGTTACTTCCTACACTCTTGCGCATGTAGCGGGTGAGTTTTCCTGCTGCAGCGGCGACTGTGTAACCTGCCTGACAGGCGGCGATGGTCGCTTGACATCAATAGCTAGCGCAGGGGTACTGGTGGCGGGGGTTCACTGTGTCGGTCCGGCACTTGTTCTCTTCATTCCGCCTGCTTATCTTGTTCGTAGGCACGTGCCTCCCAGGTATAAAGTTCCACGCCCTCCCAGCTGGCTCCGCACAACAACAGCCTAATGTCCGGTTTTGACAATGCCACAATAGTCTCTAAAACACTGCATGTTGGCTGACCTGTGTTCAAACGCTTGAACAAGCCTAATTTATGCTGTATGAACTCCTCAATACCCTTAGCTTTATGTAGCTGTTCATGGTACAACCGCGCTTGCGCTTGAATGACATCTCCATCAGTATCAAACCTTCCCAACACCCTATCGCAAAACTCCTCCCACATCACACGATAGTCTCTTACAAGGTGCCGCCATGTGGCTGCTTTCCCTCACAGTTGGTTGGCGGTAACTTCAGTCCAGTCCTCCCAGTGTACACAGTGTCGGTTCAACTTCACCTCGCACACTGCTAAAAACGTACCTGGGTCTTCGGAGAGTCTTGTCCTGCAAAAGTTGGCAATAACACATTTCGATCTGGCCCGGTTAAACCCTGTGGCGTGTAAGTAACAACAACTGGCAGCGGCATGCGTTTCACCTCAGGTATTATCTGTGGTGCGAACTCAGCACAGTTCATTTTACGGCACTCATCACAGTTTATAACACCATCGTGGTACGTGTTAAACTCCGCAGACCCTATGCATCATAAATGCGAAGCTTTCCTATACTGTTGGCACTATGCCCACTTAGTTCCCACCCCGTCACATCCGGTGTGCATGCACAGGCATTGTTCTGATGGCGTAGAAGCGATATCAGACGTGCACTGACATACGGGTTGGTCCCATGATTGATCACACTAACTCTACCACAGTATACACCGCGTTCGACCTGCATGTTCATATCATTCGCAATTGCGATCGCTGGTGTCACGGTTGCAGATGCGGAAGTCTTGATGCCTTCTGGCGGATGTCCAGGCGTGATGTCCGCCATCTTCTCGCGGTTGAACACAACTGGCCCCACTTGGGAACGCCAATTGTCGCAGTCGGGTGAGACACAAGAGACGAACAATGACAGAAATACTTACTGGTAATATGGCTGCCAGTGGTGCTTCCCAATCCCGCACTATTGAGACTCAGTGTTTTCAGGGATGCTATGGGTTCACTTTGATATAAACACTTAATAAAGTACATGTAGCTAGGACACTGTCACTACTGAATAAAAGAGGTAAGTTCACTGTACACTTGTTTTCATTGTTACTATGCATACACATCAACGTGGCAATGAAATTATGATAATCTCGGTCATGACTAGCCAATTCCTCTTGGGTGCTCCCCAGCTCGCAATTAATCTAGCGCACGCCTATATGGATGATCTCACGGAGGGACGTGAAAGCACAGCCTTCACAAGGGAAGAGGGCCGACAGCCACTTGGGTGGACAGACGTTTTTTCCCTGAAGAGACAGGACATGGCGAATTACAAAATGAAGCCCTTGATGATACATATTAACACGTGTGACTACTTGGCATCGCTAACGCAAAAACTCGTCTGGGCTCGCCCTCCATCACGTGGGTAGTGTGGTGACGGCCTATACACAGAGCCAGCTAGGACGGGAGTAATTGCACCATACACAAATTACAAAATTACGTAAACCCTCAAAAGATACATGAAATAAGATGGGACATGAGATGAGTATTCATAATAAACACACACATGTGTGAAAACAAGTTTAGATGGCGCGGATGCCATTGGATGAAGTTCATAGCGGGCCACGTGGTGCAGGTGGAATTGCAATATTTCTTTGTCAAAACTGCAAATTAAATTCAGACAAAATATTAGAGAGAGAAAATTATTCTCTTTACAATTTAAGTGATCACAGGCATGTAACATGCCTGGTGGCGGTAAAATCAACCATTAACATGACCACGTGGTCAAGTACAAAAAGCATCAATTTACGTGAAATTACACGGAACCCTTACAAAATTGAACATAGAATCCTGAATAAAAGATTGCGCATACGATATTACATAAATAGCTCTCAAAACGCAATGATGGAATATACAAATACTTGGCATCGGTCAGCCACATGGTTATACGTGATGTTGCCCTAAAATATTCAAACATGAAAAATACCCTCAAATACATTCATGAAAACAAAGCCCTTAATATTGTTCGTAGCAAATTCAGAAATTACAATGAAACGCCATTAACACAGGCGGATGGTGCGTGCTTCACGCTTTGCAGGTTGCATGACCTCTCAGACATCTTTCTCCTCCTCAATTAAGTTTAAAATGCCATAAGGGCGAAATAAATTAGTAAAACGGAAGCATTATGTTGGGGAAATGTCTGGAAAATTGTACGCAAACAAATGTTGACCTGTAAACTAAATTGACTATTGAAACCTACATCAGTGAACAAAAGATTGTAGTGCATACGTGACAGTGTCTTACTTCGCCAGCTCTCCTTGACAGACTGTCCAGAGGCAAGCGTTGTACGGACCTACCATGGCCGCCTTCGGGATTCACATAAGCAGAACTGCTATGCACGCCGAGTAAAATATTTTATTATAGAAATAAAATGGCACAAATAAAATAAAATAATGTTTTATATTTTATAATTTTTTAATGAATTTTTCATGTTATTTCAGTGTCTCTTTATGACGGCGTTCACGCCGGAATATTAGTGTTTTTAATCTCAGTGCCACATGCACTTTGAATTTCATAACCAAACAATTTAAAAGTAACAACAAACACTTCAAAACATTTTACGACATATCAAACCCTGCAAATACATATACAAAACACATTTTACACAGAAAAAAATAATTATTATATGAGGGTTCAGAATGTTGGCATGCATGTGCAAGACACGTGACACATGCATGGAGAGCGCCATAATGGCCTCTAGCGCCGCTGGCTGTTAGCTGGCGTCAAACTAATTTATTTTGCCCTTGTGGCATTTTCAACGTAATCGTGGAAGATAATAAATATTTTGGAGAGGTCACGCAACCTGCATAACTTGAATCAAGTTCCATCCGCTTCTACTAAAGGCGTAACATCATAATTTCTGCATTATTACTACATGCAATTTCAAGGGCTTTGTTTTCATATATGTATTTGAGGGTATTTTTTATGTTTGAATATTTTACGGCAACATCACGTACAACCACGTGGCTAACCGACGCCAAGTCTATGTCTACACCATCATTGCGTTTTGAGAGCTTATTTATGTAATATCATGTGTGCAATATTTATATTAAGGGTTCTATGTTAAATTTTTTCAAGGTTCCGTGTAATTTTAATGTAAATTGATGATTTTGTGTATGACCACGCGGTCAATTTAATGTTTGCTTTTTCTGCCATCAGGCTTGTAGCATGCCTGATGGCAGAATGTTGGAATTTAATTTACAGTTTTCACAAATAAATATTGCAAATCCACCTGCACCACGTGGTCCGGTACGAACTTCATCCAGCGGCATCTGCGCCATATAAACTTGTTTTCACACATGTGT